>JAFIDM010002131.1:94547996-94595248 GCA_023159025.1 Thereuonema tuberculata
TGAACACATCACAGCGTTCAGTCATGAATAATCGAATACAGAGTCGTCTTTTTTAAGATCAATTGTAATAAAAAACGTTATTGAGAGCTTTTCCTGTAACACAGTCTATTTGAGGTGGAGAACTTTGTTTTAAGTTATTTTTAATTGTAAACAACTTACTTGAATTTGACGAAGGAGTTCCACTTGGCATTGAGAAGATCCATAATCATTCCATCCATCATATCCAAGTGACCCTCTTTATCCTGCAGAAAAATAAAACACAAAAAACAAACAAACAGTGTTAGTAGATAGATTTCATGTACACAGCATGATTCTCAAAGACATTAATTGCAATATACAGGGTGTATCAGTTGGATCCTGTTAACCCGATAACTTTTTCCATTTTCGAGAGCAGTTTATACACTTTCACAAGAATAACAGTATCCTAACACAAGGCCGGCACCGGAATATTTTCACCTGTGTACAACATGCATCTGACATCAGTACGAGCATCTCTTGACATTGAACTCACATTAGTGACCGTGCGATAATTCACAATTGTAGGCTGTGAAAGTGTTACAGACCACAATCACTACCGAAGAGAACCAACACATCATCGCCTAAACAATAGTAAAAAGTCCGAAAACGTCTGTAGGAAAATTGACCGGGTCCAACTGATACACCCTGTATATTTAAAAATATGTTAATTTTGCTTAGTATTCCATTTACGTTTATCATCACTATATGAATCATATAGTTCCTCTTAGCTCCTTGTGTATTTTCATGATTAATCAATCCAAATAGAAAAGCTATCGAAATCACTTTTATCTTGTTTGAAAAGTAAAAAAAAAAATAATATAACTACGGAATCTCTTATTATTTTGAAAGATATTGTGTCAGTGAAAAATAATTGTAAACTGAAGTTACAATAATTTGCAAGCATTATTATTATTTAAAATAAATAGATTAACATGCGGGCAATATTCTGAGTTTATAGTTTAAAACCTCCCAATTGACTAAAAAATGAACTTTAAATTACAATTAAAAATGTACCTTGCTAGTCGCCTCTAAAGTGCTGACTGGACATCCAAAGGGAAAACAGATTTTCACTCTGAACGCAACTAGAAGGGTGCATTTTTAATTGTAATTTCAGTTCACTTTTTAGTCAAGTGCGGAGGCTTTGCACTAAAATCTCAGAATATTGCCCGCACATTAATCTATTTATTATAATGTTGCATTATTATTATTATTCTTATTATTATTATTATTATTATTATTTTGATTTCTGCTACTGTTTTATTTTATATTTTCAATAATTGCATGTTTTTTTCCCTTAAGATTCAAAGTATTATAATTACGTAAATATCCTACCAGTTTTAATATGACCCACCATATTTCCTACAATGATGTCAAAAGTTATCTTCATAAATTACACCCTATATTCATGAATCACCCTGTATTTAATTTACAACAAATGATTAAAAGAAAAGCTATTAAGTAAATTTAAGTCATAATTTCACTCAAAGTTTATTAGCTGTGGGCAATTATTACTTTATTATTGTTACTATTATTATAAATTGATGCTAAGTTTTTGACTGGTGGTTTCAATATGAGCTCTCATCGGATTTCTCTTTCTCAAGTCGAAGGTCATATGATGTTCTATGGTTTATAATGAACTGAGTTCCCATGTAGAAATTTGCGAACTATATGTCAAGGAGAGTAGCGTTTTGCATTTGCTTGATTATGTTTGGCTGCAGAGTCAATAGGTTAAGGCTGTGATGAAGATTCTTTGGGTTTAGACCTGTTGCTGAGACAGTGATCGAGATGTTGTAAACTGTTTTCATGCGCCACTGGTTTTGAATTTCTATAGCAAGATCGGAGTATTTGGATAATTTATTGTGATAACTTCATAATATATTGTTATTACTTGGGATGTTATTATTATTATTATTTATTTAAGTTAACAATAAATAAATACCTTTAATTTTACAGACTTTCAAATGTGTAAATCTAAATTACAGTTTAAACATCATAAAGTCTTAATGAAACACGTAAATATTACTATGATAATGTACTAAAATTACTATTGCTACTAATGTACTAAAATAAATTACTATTCATAATGTAGGCTCAATGTAGGGCTCAACGTTGAGAAGTTGTAAGCAGCAATCTATTTATTTAATTTCAACAAGGCCTCACTAGATGTCGCTACATTACGGCCTGTCTCTATACAAAGAGAAACAATCGTTAGAGAAGAGAAACAAACACGATTTGTTTTGTTTACATTTGACAGTGCAGCATTTTTATACGAAGGGACACTATGTATTAAGAAAAAAGTATACATTTTTAATCTTAATGTTAATGTTTCTGAAAAAGTCGTATTTTTTAATGTTATCCCATTTATGATAATTTAATTGGAATCCTGATATTGAAGATTATTGTAGCATCAGTAATCATTAACTTTTAAAAATCTTCACTTCTTCATTAAATATTACTGCAAATACTTCACCATATGAAATCTGTCATTTCAGGATTAATAATTCAGTGTCCTTCAATTACTCGTAAACAAATGACAGAGCCAGATTGTGAATCTATTGAAAGGTTTACTGAGATGTTAAATATTTGGTTTTTTGGCCAATATTTTGTTTTTAAAGAACTTAAATATTTGTTTTCGTTGATGTGATTTTAATCCAACGTTTGGATGTAAACATCACCACATCTAGACTTGGAGTTTTAAAAACATCAACGGGAATCCTGAACAGCTGTTTCATCCTTAGGAATCTTCAGCAGGATTAACCCTTGATATTAGACTCAGACAGCGCGAAAGGAAATGGTGCCTTATGATTACAGTGCCTTACGATGAAAGGACAGGGGTTTAATATACTGTGGATTTCACAGGATTATTTTTTATTTGGTTGGGTTTGTTGTCGAAGGCCATTCCCAGGAGCAGGAATGATTTCCATTTCCTTTCGCGCAGTCTGAGCCTAATATCAAGGGCAAATCCTGCTGAAAATTCCTAATAAGGATGAAACAGCTGTCCATGAGTGCCGTTGATGTTGGCTCAGTGTGCGAAAGCGTATTTATTGTTCATTTATGGCTTTTTTTTCTTGAATTAGATCAGTTGAATAATTAAAAGTTCAGCCCGCAAACAAACAGTATATAAGTCTAAGAATTAAAAATTTAAAACATTAAAATTTTTTTAAAAAGAGGTTCCATAGCTTTCGCCAGCAGTTAGACGTGGCTTCTTCATCTCCACTGAAGAAGCCACGTCTAAGTGCTGGCGAAAGCTATGGAACTTCTTTTTAAAAATTTTGTAATGTTTTAAATTTTTAATTTTTAGACTTTTATGCTGTTTGTGTGCGGGCTGAACTTTTAATCACCATTTTGGCACACGTAAAAAACGTTATATCAGTTGAATAAGTTTTAGATTTTCACTATAATTTCAATAAAAATAATTATGGTATTATTAAGATTCTTTTTTTTTTTAATTTTTTAATTGACTTCTGAATAAAGATATTCTTTTTTTTCCCCAAGAAGAGCGCAATAAATATTTTAGTAATATTTAAAGTTTAGTTGATATATTTTTAGATTATTATTAAATTACTATTCCTTTTATTTTTTTTTTATTGGAATCCTTTAAGGCTAGTATGAATTTTTATTTATTTATTTTTTCATAATATCAATTAAGGTCCATTGTTTGATCCATTTTCTTCCTCATTTATAAAATGAGAAAATTGAGGACTATTTATTGAGCAAGGCCAGATAATTAAAATATTAGCAATTTACAGATCCAGAATATTAAGTGAAACCTCTTATAATTTATTTAAAATATTACTAAAATTCAACATTTAAAGCTGATTAGGAAAAAAAAAAGAGCTTTTTTTTTATCGCTATTTAATACTTATAGAAATAATCTTAAAGTTAGATTTTTTTTTTTGAAGTCTTAAAAACATAATTTAATAATTATTATTTTTCAAAATCTTATTTGAAATCCAGAATCTTATTTGAACCCTTGGGTTTTATTCGGGTTTGAGAAGCCAAGTTAGGAGATGGACTTTACAAAAAAAAAGGGACAATTATGAGCTGAAATTTAAGGATAGGTCGAAATACCCTCCGCCAATCTATTAAAAAAAAAAAAAAAAAAAAAAAAATTTTACCTAAATTTTGGAAATTCGAAGGGGGGGGGGGGATGATCAAATCCCTTTGGATGAATCCCAGTAGTGCCTTTGTTTAAAACACTATAAAACAAAAATTTCCGAAAATTCGTTTTTTCATTAAATATATATATATATATTTGAAAAGTTGATGATGTCTTTATTTATTAACAATACAAAACAGATATATATGCAATTCGTTTTTCTATTAAAAAATATAATACTTAAATAAAAGGCTAAGCATCTAAATTTTAGCATCGACTGTAAGTATTTTCAGTAATGCGATTTTTAAATGAATGGGATTTCGAGAAACTTACTACCTGATACATCGAAAATATATATTCTTTAGAGATGTAAAAAACAAAACAAAAAAAAACAAAACAAAAAAACAAAAAAAGAAAGGAAAATAACAGAGATTATTTATATTAATAGAAATACACTGATAACGATTCCTTAATTGAGCTAATGAAACTACACTAAATCTTATATTATCTGGAAAACTTATCTAGTGTTAATATTCTTATTAATAGTTCAAATTTGTTCATATTATCGAGATCTACATATTATCTATATTATCATATTATATTATCATATTATCTATATTTATATAACACTACATAATCATTTCACAGCGTATCAATGAATTTTCTAATTTATTTCATATTAATTTATTTCTAATTTATTTCATATTAATTTATTTCTAATTTATTTCATATTAATTTATTTCTAATTTATTTCAACTGTTGTATTTACATGTATTCAAAATATTTTTTTTCTTTGCAGTATTCTATAATTTAGGAGTCTATAAATGCCATTAATATTAACATAAAACTAATAGCATTGTAATCAGTGAACTGAACAATGTTTTGCTTCTCTAGAGTGGGCGTGGCAGATGCTTCACTTCTACACCGATAGAGCGACTCCTTATAAGTTAACTCCTCGATTTGAATAAATAAAAGATTTGTTTACCATCCTTGTCTTTTATTTTATAGGTCAGTTATCCGTTATTAAATAGAAATGCGTCATATTCAATTCACATAAATTTTTATCAAAAACAAAAGATAGGCATTTTTTTGAGTGAGATATTGTTGTTGAGTTGGAGTTACAAACATTTCCAAATAATTCCAAGTAAAGTGTGGTAATTTTTACTCCGCTAGAATAATCGACCATTTCACATAAATATGTTTAATTAAAACCTTTCTCGCACGTATAGCAAAAAGAGTCCGGTTTATTGATACATACCAGAGGTAACAGACCTTATAGTAAATTAACAATAAAATTAATAAAGTTTTATTAAAATTATTATATAAATAGTTTTACTGGTCTTCTACAATTTTTGGCTACTGGCATTACAAATTTTAGCCCAAACATCAGAAAAATATACATCCCTTCAAAGTCCATCCACTAAAGTAAGATAACAGCATCCATCGTCATATCATAATCCCTACACAATATGGAGAAGTTTATTTGATGTTAAACACTTCCGATACAATACAAATCACAAACCTAGAAGAATAACGACAGATTCACCATACACTATATACTGTAATCGATTAAAAAAACTTACTCTGAAGATATTACAATGATATAAACTCGTAGTCCCAGCTGGTATGCAGCAGAAACTTGAACAATAGATTAATAAACCTCTACTTAGGAACCATAACTACATAATACATCACGAAAACACTGAGAACATCTTGGATGTGAATGGTTGCGAATAAGAATGCTGTTGATACTCACCCCATAGACGATGAGGTTGAGGGCAGATACGTTATCGATCTCTCCGGTGTTGGTGTCGATGGTGTCTATGCGCTGCAGAGGATAAGCTGCACACATGATACCGCCGATTTGCCAGTAGATCTCCCTCTCAAGTTTGAGAATGTAAAAGAACATGTCTTTGCGCGCCAACTTGGCGGCCAGCGTCAACGGCGTGAGGCCCTGTAAGTTAGTAATCTCCATGTTGGCGCCCATTTCGTAAGCCATGTTGAACATATTCTATAATTAAATTTGCATAAACAAAGAAAGGAACCCTTAAAAGCAATCGGAAAAGATAATAATGAGTTTAATACACTAGATTCGAATTATGGCAAACTGATAAATTTAATTTCTAACGGTTGTAAAATTTTTTTCGATCCTCGTATCTTATTATTCTAATACCTTTTTACTTATTAAGTTGTTCTCCTCATAAAATCAAGAGTTAATATTTATTAGTATCTCTCTTTTTCCCTTGAATTAAAAAGTAGCAGCAACTAGATATTTACCATTTTTTCGTGGATGACTAGCATATGAAGGACCGTGTTACCATTGGTGTCCTGCATATCCGGATCTGCACCTTTGGCGAGGACCAGACGATAACACTCTTCTTGGCCCAAGCAAGCAGCGAAGGATAAGGGGTATTCACCCCAGTAGACATACCTAAAACAAAAAACAAAGTCAGTTACAACAAGTTCCTAAAATAACATGGAACCTACTTTCTTCAGTCTATTTTAGTTACTTCTATTTTATTTAATATTTACTTTTATTTTAATATAACCTATTAAAAAATTCAAGATCAAAGAAAGTTATTTTATCAGATCAATCTTTTACTTAAGCCACTCAACAGTTCATCAGTTCGTATTGCAATGGAAGTTTATCCTTAAATCAAAGACAGCTACCTCATTCATCCAAGTCGTAGTCGAAAAAAAACTTCACATTGACTTATTTATCGAAAAAAAAAATTCAAATAAACAGGAGAGATATCCTTTATCCATAAATATGCAAATCATATTTCAAGGAAAATGTTCTCTGACTTCAAAAATTATAAGAGAGAATGAATAGATGTATTTAGAGGTATGTAGATCTTATTTTTAATGATATTGAAGATTAAATAATTGAGTAATGTTTAAATGAGCAGCTATCCAAATCATCAAAAATTGAAACCAGTAATTATAGAAATCGCGAATATATATATTCTAAATTTTAAGAATTTTAAATTCTAAGCTATCGTCTTTGTTTAATTCACAAACTTTAAACTCACCTTTCATAGTATAAACTCTTCTTTAGATATCATAAAATTAAAATAAAGAAAAAGTATAAAAGCTAAATTAAGAGTTAATAATTAGCTGATAACAAAGTATAAAGCTAAATTAAGAGTTATGAATTAGTTTATGAAGTAATAATATAATGATTGTAAGTTAACAATTATTAGCTGTGATGAATATTAGTAATGGATGTTGGCATTATCTATGTTTAATAATATAAGTTAACGTTGATGTTATCATTGTAATTTTTAAATTTTCATGATTGTTATTCAAATTTCTGTTTTGCAATAAGAAGGAAGACATAGTCGTTCTTCCTCTTATTTTATGTATTTGTTTTCCTGAAGAAAACTTTCGATTAGAAAATTGAAATATTGAAGTAATTATCATATGGAAATGTGTGTTGCGTTTCACCTTCCATAGCTTTAAATCCTTGCTGAAAGAATGAAGGGAGTTAGCTTTGCAGTGAGAATATTTATTGCTTATTTGACTGAATGGTAAATTTATAAACCTTTAACATTACTATAGACCAGAGCTTCTCAACTGATGTGCTGCGAGAAAATTCTGGGTGTATCTCTGTAATCAACATTTTACTACAATAATTCAAAATTCCCACATCTATAATAAAAACTAAACGTCAAATAAACAGAACTAGGGACTATATTCGGTTTCGTTCTAACAATTATGGTTAATAAATCACATTCAAATAGGCTTACAAAATATATATCAGGTATCTTTAAATTTTAAAGTAGATTGTTATATTCATTTGTAAAGTAGGTAACTTTAGAGTGAAGAACTTGAAAGTTGATAATGTACTGAGACTAACTAAAAAAAAAAAACAAAACAATGAAAATGTTTTGATGGGCGGGGTTTATCTGCAAATATAAAAGTGCGCCCTGAAGTCAAGAAAGGTTGAGAAACACTGTTGTAGATGATTGCTCTTAAATGTTTCTTAATAGTCATTAAGAAAGTAGTCATAAAAGATTTCTCAATTTTCCATAGATTGTTTCATTTATAGGGGCTATAAATGAAACTAAGAAACCTGACAATTATAGGAACTGTAGAATAAACATAAAATTCTACAATGGAAAGTTTACAACTCTAACAAAAAACAAAAATTTGAGAAGTGATAACTAAGTGATGGAGAAAAAGATACACCTTTTCATTTTTGCCAATCGCTCTTAAGTATGGGTATATACAAAATTAAAAATTAATTTTAACAAAGAACATTAAAATAAATTTCCACTTCTTTCATCAGAATTTCAATGTGATTACGTAAATAACATCGTATTATTTCTTTAGAAATTCGAAGAAATTAGTCTTTTTTTCTTAAAATGTGATTTTTTTTTTAATTTCTTGTTGTTGTTTAAAAAGATAAATAGATAAAAACACAACAACAAGAAATTAAAAAAAAAATCACATTATAAGAAAAAGAGAGTAATTTCTTCGAACTTCTTTGTAAAGAAATAATGTTTAAAGTCGAGAAAACGATAAAAACGAAAACATTTACTCATATTTTCAAATTCTAATATCTTCTAAATAACAGTAAAACTTTTGCATTTTCTGAAAAATAAATTCTATTACTTAAGTTGTTGAAATTTTAAGAATTTGCTTTCAACCACCTACTAATTAATGGATCAGCTAAACTAGGATAAAAATTCATTGTTGAACAATGAAATAAGAATAGGAATAGGACAGAAATCCATTGTTTATATTTCTGTGAAACTTTTCATCGCCATCTTTCTCAGCTAATTTCTCAACTAGGACCCATTTAGAAAACATTTTATAATAAATTTTATAATAGATCGTCGCTAGTCCTAAAATATGCATAATAAGTTTCAAGAAGATCCCATCTAATGGTTTAAATGTTATTAGGGAAATACAGACACACATCTGATAAAGTCTCACTTTCCTAGAGATAAATAGGTTAAAAAAGCCATTCGATTGCAGTTTCCGCATCTGTTTTGCTGACTTGAGTCATATTGAATCGATTTCCTTCTTCAATTTCATTCAATATTGCTTATTTATGTTTTATTAATGCAATTTTTTTATTGAATAAGTTGTTGACATTCTTCTCCGTATATGAGTTAATGGCAAATCATATATGAATATGTTAGCTTGAAACATACTTCTGTGGCTCAATTCCTCATAATAATTAGGAATAATTCATTATGATTTATAAATAGAATTATCATTAAAAAAAAAAAAAAACTTCTATTCTAATTCGTATTTTTTGTGGGAAAGATTATTTGTTTTATCATATTAACTTTTTAATAAAATATTTCCTGAGAGATTCTAAATGAAATATTTATTCTTAATGTGCTATCAAATTAATTGCAAAATTAATTTTTAATACGACATAGAATGAAATAATTAATCAAAAATCCTTATATATGATTTCTCAAAGGTATTGTTGTGTCGGGACGCCATTACTCCCTTAATACTCTATCAAAATCAATGATTGAGACATCATTTTGAAGATTACGTTCCCCGCTAATGACGAAAAATAAACAAATTGTTTAAAATTAATGTTTTCGTTAAAAAATTTTATTTTAAAAACCTTTTTATAAGAATGTAGACACGCTTTAGCAGCAGCGACTTATCTTTCGAAAGCGAAACAACATTTCAAATAATTCTACAGCGTCGTAAACTTCAAATATATCCTTTTTTGAATAAAAATGAAAAAAAAAATACTGCAACATAATTTATCTTTATATAAAACTTTAGTTGCTTAATTTCTTTTATACGGGTGTACCTGAAATGTGCTGCCAAACTTAAAGGTTGTATTCAATCATGCAAAACAACGAATAAATGTCATATAAACATGGGTCTGGAAATGCTTTATTTCCAAGATATGAACGATGCAACAATACAGAGATGTTGGCCGTACAGTCGCTCAGTTTCACAGAAAGTGCTCGAAATGTTCTCCACCGGCCGCAACACAGCGTCGTTCCATCGATTGTCGAACACGGTCGAAGATGCCAGGTGCACGTCGAATTGTGTTCAAAGAACGTAAATTTACGTTCTATTTACGTTCTTTGTTGTGTTGCGCTTATCCACTATGCGATCATGCAGTGCGTGGGCGTCAGAAACCAGTGTGGTGTAGAGTGATGCTTTAAGATAACCCTATGCGTAAAAGTCCAGAGGGTTTAAATCATGGGAACGAGCAGATATTGAAGTAGGGGTATTGAACATTACATGTCACGATTATTGAGGAGCAATGTAATGACTACGATTCGAAATAAGGCCAACACCTCTGTGTCGTTTCATCGTTCATATTTTAGAAATAACGCATTTCCAGACCTATATTTATATGACATTTATTCGTTGTTTGCATGATTGAGTACAACCTTTAAGTTTGGCATTTCCGGTACACCCTCTATATAATTGTTAGTTTTGTGTAAAATTTACTTAATAAAAATTTGGTATCCTTTTACCGGTCCAGCAAATTTGGAGTTTTGCGGGTCCTTTAAGAACTACTAACCCAAAACAATATTCGAGAAACTATAACATATTTTTTAGTAACTACTTTTTAACTTTAAAGACAAACTCAAATTTGATTAAAATATATTAAATTACATTAAAACTAAAATAAAAAATACATAGGACTTATCGGGCCAATTTCGCTCATAGGCCTCATAGACAACATTTTTTTTTTAATGAAATGTGCGTTCTTTTCAATCATTATTTAAAGTTATGATTTTAGAAATATGATTTTATTAACTGAATTTTCTAGTTACTTAAGAAAGATTGGACAAAATGGAAAGGCATGACTTTTTGTTTTTATTTCATTTATTTTTGTGAGTTTGAGTTGAAATATATTCCCTGAAGAAGTTCAGCTAGAAATGGTAGTAGATTAACTGAATGTATTGTCTCAGTTTCGCTAACAGACTCGAAATCAGATCGTTCTTATAACGAAGTTCTGTTGTAATTTTAACAGAGATCACTCCTGTACAAGCATACTTCACTTCAGACTCCAGACCACCGCCGCAATCGTAATATCGCCTTACAATAAACCACAGCCTCTTTGTTGCTTGCGAATGCTTAGAAAAGCCTAAAAACATGCTATAATATCATTTATGAAATATGCAGTCTTAAAAAAAGATGCAAAATGTTACAAAATCATCCCTCGATTTACCAGGTTCGATTCCATCCCGCAGGACGTAAGTCGAACTGACGTAAGTCGATACATTAAATCAACAGAGTTGTAGAGTTTAGGGGTTTAACCGTAATTATAAACTGCCCCAAGAAGAACAAGAGAGAAGAAGAGACCATAATATTCATTAAGACAGTTGCTGAACTTTGTAGCTTTAGCTTAGAAAAGGACCTTCTCGTTGCTTCGTTACTATCGTTGATTCAATGGAAGCAGATCCTTTCACAGCCTCCTTATTTTTCAAAATGGAGATCACTGTAGAATGAGACCATCCGAAGTCATTGTGCGATCACATTGTCTTCATGTTACCAGCTTCCTGTTGCTTTATAACTTGAGACTTCGTTTCAAGATCAATTGCTCGTCTCTTTTTTTGTGATTCATCACTAGGTTTTAGGATTGGACGAATAGCACAAAGTGTTGCACAAAATGTTGCGAAATTAACGATAAATACACAAACAACCTATTTCTTAAACACAAAATCAACAGAGGTACAGTTGAAGACGGGTCGGGTCGTTTGCCGACTGCCGAAGGATGTTGCCGCTGAATGCGCTATTGCCACTGCGAATGAAACATTTTTGCTAAACAGAAACCTTTTCACTTTACGCTAGCTTGCGTCTTGTTCGAAAATGTTATTTATTCCTTTATGGGATCTCGGACATATCTTCAAACGGACGTAAGTCGAGGGATGACTGTAAACAAACTTAGCTCGAGTAACAAAATGACGCAGGTCGACTCTTTCGATTCAGCTTGGCTCTCTACGCGGTCAAACGATCCTCTCTCCTGATGGTCTGAGTCGTCTGAGCCGGTCCGCAGAGTAGAAGTGCCTTACTATGTCCATTGCTCCAAATATAATCAGAACGGCCTAACTGGAGAGCAATTCGCCTCCCAGCCCGTATCTCGAGCCCGATATTAGGGCCCTCTTAAATTCCGTGAGTTGTTCATACTGACGTCTCAAGTATTACGGCTTGAAGTAAGGCACTTGGGGCCGTTCAAGTATTACGTAATCTTTCAGGTTTCAGGTGGAGGGGAGCATTGCTTACTTTTGATGACAAGGGGGAGGGAGGGTCTAAAATGACTAAAAACATGCTTACATAATATTTAAACAGCCCTAAGGCGTCTTCGCGGCATGTGGATCGCTCACAACCTGATCACCTTACAGTGCATGTGGATTACACTTCCTGTGCCTTATAAACCCCACGGCTTACGATTGCAGCGCCGCTGTAGGAAGAGCGGCCATGCGCAATCGCACCAAACTTATTCATTTGCATAATTACCCTCGCCGTAGCTATTTACGTACTTTCACATTTGTAGAATGGTTTTTTTTTCTGTTTTTTTTTCTTGGTGCGCAAATGTTTGTCAATGAGTGTATTTAATTTACAATCTTTTTCGGTACGGAATAAATAAATAAATAACATTTTCTAATAATAACAACATATTTTAATAACATACTTTAATTTTTTTTAAGGAACGTCAGTGAAAGAAACTACGTTAATAAAGGAAAAGGACTTTCTGCTATAACCAAATCATCACAGCCACCATTCAATCGAAGCTTCTGAGATCCTTGAAGGCGTTTTAGAGATGGTTATTTTACTTACCCTTCATAATTGGTATTGACGCACATTTTGACCCACTCATGTTCTAGTGAGTCTTCTCTGGAATCTTTTTGATCTTCAGGACAAAAGAAATTGCCGATACAGCGGCCATGATAATCCACATCGTTATCCAGCAAAAACTTCACCATGGCAGGATCTTCATTCACAATGGCCATGTGCAAAACGTTCTCTCCTGTAAACAAACAGATATTTCAGATAATAGAAATGCCAGTTTTGCTTTGAAAAATAAGTAAAGAAATAAATAAAAACAATACATTCATTAACAATTGAATACAATTTTGCGATAAAGCATAAATTTAAGGGCGACCCATAATATAAAAAAAAATGAAAAATAATAATAAAAAAAAGTAAGGAAAAATAAAAAAGAAGTTAGAAAAAAATAAAAAAAATTAGGAAAATAAGAAAAAAAAAAACCCAACCCACGCGGACATTGAGAAAAAGAAAAAAAAAAGTTAGAAATCTAATAATTATTGCTCTTTTGCCACGATTGATACGAAACCTGACATAGCTCCCAAATGGGTCGCTAAAAAGAGAAACCAGTTCTTAAGTACTATTTGAAGAAACGTTTTTTTTCATAGAAAATCAATGAAGTCATTAGAAACAGTGAAACAAGTAATAAATAATTAAAATGATGAATTATTATTGGATTGTTAATTTGTACTGTTTATAAGATTTTTTTTAATATTGCACCCTTGTAACTTGAAAAATAAAGTACAGTGCTTCGAAAAGTTAGTTACGAGAAATCGAAAGAGCTATTAGGGTTAGTTTTAGAAATAATAAGCTTATTTTATGTTTTTCTTTATTAAAGCATTTGCAATTTGTTAATAAAATAACTTCACTGATAATATTAATTAATTAATACATTTCAGATACTTTTCTGTTATCTGAAGCCCACTGATACATTCGTAGCGGGCATTGTGGATCGTAATAAGACTAGTATATGTAATACTGTACAATGGTTTTAAACGCGAAATTTATAAGAAGAATTCACCAATTGCAGCCAAAATAATATCGAAGGTGTCCTCCCGTCTATTGAGATACACAAACCCGGATGAGTAGGAGTTTCAACTCATAACATGATTCCGACCCTCCGCATGCGCAATGTAGGTGGGCTTCAGATAATCGAAAAGATAATTAAAATGTCAGTCGAGAAAGCTCCGTAAAAAGAGCGAAACCGGCACTTAGTAGTTTTTTAATGTGTTAAATGTTTTTTAAATTATATTTGTGTGGCGGCGTCTAATTTTTAATTCAACTAATGCACACGTTAAAATTTATCAGTATAATTAAAATGTATTTCATTAAGATACGCAGTATAGAAGTTATAAAAAAGTGATTCACTATTCCCAGATGAATTTATGCTTTTTTTTTTTTTTTTTTGAATAATTCAAATTTTGATTTGAAACTTTGATTTATTTTGAAGCATTTAATCTTTAAGGGAGTGACAGGAAAAATGCTTAAGGGTCATTCCATATCAAATCAACCAATGGTTTGAACCTTGACCCCTCAGAAATTGATGATTTTTTGCACACTGATAATATCTATAGAGAGTATAAAAAATGCAAATTTTCAGATTTTTTGGGCTAACAGTTTTTGAGTTATTGAATTTCAAAAACTAAAAAATGCTTGATTTTGGCCATGTTTTGAAATTTTCAAAACACTGTAACTCAAAAACCGTTCAACCTACAGAGCTGAAATTGATGTCATTTTGTTCAGTTTTTAATGGCCTTTAATTTGATATACAACAAAAGTATCTTAATTTCAAATTAAATTTTTAAAAAATTTTCAAAAACTGGTTTTTAAAAAATCTCAAAAACACCCCTTTTGATTTTTTAAAAAAAAATATATGTTATTTATATTGTTAATATCTATTTTTGTGCCAAATTTCATAATGGGACAGCCAGGGGATCATATGGAAATAAAATTTGAAGTGTCATAGTCCATGAAAAAAATGAGAATGCGACTAGCAACCACAGTAAGTTCTTATCGTTCGTTGCGTGTCGAACTTTAAATCAAATAAAGTTGATGATATACAATCGTTCTGAGTATATCTATAGTTTGTGTATGATCAGTACACCTACATGGTTTCATCTATATAATAAAATTAAATGAAATAAATCAAACAAATTATGTAAATAAATTTTAAATTAATAATAATAATATATATATTTTTTTTATTATGATGCTAATTCAAAAGTTACAGTCCCGTTAGGAATGACAAATTCCTATCAACAGGTTCTGAATATAGGTATACAAAAAAATGTTTAATTTTGAATACATTGTTAAAAAATATCAAATGACTATGTATTGTTTTTGCAAGTGATTTTTGTCAAGTAGACCGCTAGGTGATAATTTTCTAAAATTTTTAATTAGACAGTAACATAATTTAAAAGTTAAAATAATTTTCTGATTTAACTCTATATATAATTATTACATATGTATATTAAAGTTACCTATGTTTAGCTTATTTTTGTAGAGTACCGTAAGAACTAGTAACAATAAATATTAAGGACATTGGAAGTAAATTGAACAAAATACTTAAATGAGATATTACAAACAGGATTTACAATTACAAAGAAAACAATTAAAACAAAAGAAATTCATAATAATAATAATAATAATAATGACAGCATATATTTAGTTTATAGCCATGGAGGTTCCACTGCTCTTCTTATACAACTTACAAGTCACCTCCGTTATAAGACCTGCGATGTTCATTCTGACTACTCTCAACTGATGATCGCCTAATAAGCGTGAAACAGGCTTGTCTTGAGATATCAGATGAACATTGGTCTCAAATTTTAATATGTGAACATTTAGGATGTTAATAGGAAAAAAAATCAAATTTATGAAAAAATAACTCGATACAATTGGTTAAAAATCTTTCAAATCAATAAATTGAAGAATAATTTTGGTGTAAGATTGGAAAACTACATAAAATATAAATTATTCAGTCAAAGTAATTGGGAAAAATATAATTCTGAAACAGTAAAAAGTATTAAGATGAAACCATGTAGGTGTACTGATCATACACAAACTATAGATATACTCAGAACGATTTTCTTTCATCAACTATATTTGATTTAAAGTTCGACACGCAACGAACGATAAGAACTTACTATGGTTGCTGGTCGCATTCTCATTTTTTTCATGGACTACGACACTTCAAATTTTATTTCCATATCATCCCCTGGCTGTCCCATTATGAAATTTGACACAAAAATAGGTATTAACAATACAAATAACATATATTTTTTTTAAAAAATCAAAAGGGGTGTTTTTGAGATTTTTTAAAAACCAGTTTTTGAAAATTTTTAAAAAATTTAATTTGAAATTAAGATACTTTTGTTGTATATCAAATTAAAGGCCATTAAAAACTGAACAAAATGACACCGATTTCAGCTCTGTAGGTTGAACGGTTCTTGAGTTACAGTGTTTTGAAAATTTCAAAACACGGCCAAAATCAAGCATTTTTTAGTTTTTGAAATTCAATAACTCAAAAACTGTTAGCCCAAAAAATCTGAAAATTTGCATTTTTTATACTCTCTATAGATATTATCAGTGTGCAAAAAATCATTAATTTCTGAGGGGTCAAGGTCCAAAATTATTATTTTTTTGGTTGATTTCACATGGAATGACCCTTAAGAAAAAAATATTTTCTCCCGTAAGCATAAAGACACCAGAAAAGTTGTTGTGGTGGGGAAACAACTCCTAAGTCACTCACAAGATGGCGCCATCATTCATAGTACAGTCGGACCTCGATATAAGGTCACCCGCATATAAGGTCACCCCGCATATAAGGTCACTTTTCTAAAGTCCCGACTCATTGAATAGAAATTCTTTGATATGGATTATCGGATATATGGTCAGGTCTTAAATATCGTAATCGCATATAAGGTCACTTTTGTCTGTGATTTCAGTGCCACACTGATTCAAATCCAAGAATTTTTCCGTGAGTACGATCTTTTATCGGCGTCATTTCTCCTACTGACGGAGGGGACAGCTTTTTCACAAAGCACTTCATTCCCTCAAATTCTAAGAAAAAAGATGGTGAAGACGATATTCCTTTAGCTGTGTTAATATAAGATCTCAGAAATCGCGACTGTGCTGTAGAAGGGGAAAGTGAATATGTGAGAATTGATGATGAAATTGCTATCACTTCTCAAGCTTCGTTTTCCGAAATTGTTTCGCAAGTTTTAGATTCCAATGCATTAGAAAGTGAGGATAACGACAGTGATACTGAAAGTGAAGCGGTGACACAAGCAGAAGCACTCAGTGCATTAAATTTTCAGAAACTACAAAACTTAGAAAACATTGTACAAAAGATAAAACCAAAATCGCGTCAGTCCTGTATTATGGATTATTTTAAGTAAGGTCAGTTGTACATCAGTACTTTGTTTTAGCATACTAGTACTATTTGTATACAACTTTATTCCGGATTAAAATTTTAAAAAAATAATTTCTTTCTGATTCCATTAATTTTAATTGGTTCAACTAAATTAAAAAATTATAACCTAATAAACTGATATATTTGAACGTATTAAATTTTACAAAGGATTGTACTGTATTTATATAATGTTTATTTATTGACAAATACGTATGAATCGGTTATAAGGTCATCCCGCTGATAAGGTCACTTTCGCGAGGTCCCAAGGGATGACCTTATATCGAGATCCGACTGTAATATGAATTCTAGGGAAAATATTCAACATCTGCTTTAGTTGGTTATATTAAAAAAAAAATAAAAAACCATGTAATATTGTCTAGATTCTATTGAAGGATATATTGTAATTTAATAATACATTTTTGTAAATAGACAGCATACAGGAGGTAGTACGTTGCTGTTTTTAAGGGCAATGAGAAAGTAATGAGAAACATAAAGGAGATATAAATAGAAATGAACTTATCAGATAAAAAATTATTAAATATTGGGGAGACAGTGGCCACCAGGATTAAGGTTTTGGGGTGGGCTAAAGATAGTGCAGAAAGTCGATTCAGATGTAGGCCTATTTAAAAATAAATTGTTTCAATGATCACTTGAATCCAAAATAATAAGATACAGACACATGGGTCCGCCACTGTTTAGAGGTGGGAATGAGGAATGAAAGGTTATGGAAAAGACTTAAAAATAGTGCTTAATATTTTCAATGAATTCAGTGTGGGTTTCCTAATGGATTGAAAGGATTTAAATTTTATTACAGCTGTATTTGGATTTGAAAGCAGTATTTTTACCATAATATTCGTCACACATGTAGATGTCATTGATGAGTTTGGGATACATCTTGATGAGTCTCTTGGCTAAATCTGCGTGAACGGAGGTGGAGTTTAATAAACACAAATGGATAATGGATTCACCCACTGCTCCCAGCTGATCCAAACGCCAACACAATTCACGGTACTTGACTGTACCTAAAACATAAAACATCTGTATAATCAGAACTAATGACTTTTACATTATAAACATGATTACAACGTAATTAAATGAATTTCAAGAAAAGCCTAAATTATAAGAAATTGGTGTCTCGAAAATTTTAATTAGAGTTTTTTTTTTTTTAAATTCTCGATTCTTAAGATTTGCATTAAAAATGAAAACTAATTAGTAAATAAAGTTTATATGAATTTGGAGTTGTTCATGACTCTGTACTCTCTCTGTTTCTATAGAATCTTTACATTAAGCCCTTTATGATGCTTATTTGTAAAATGCGAAAAGATTTAAGGATTTATTATTAATTTGTTATTATTTACATGAATACTTAATATACGTATTTGCAGAACGTACATATTTACATCGGTAATGTTAATTTGCTAGTGTAATATTTATTAACCAGAAATCTTTCGTTAGTTGTTAAACCAAAATTGACTAATAAAAAAAAAAACAAACATTTAAGGTGTTGCGAATACATCTTTTCAGTGATATAGAAACAAATATTTAACTCACACTGAAACTGTTTCAATGGAATCATGAAAGAATTGCATTAAATGCTCTTATTTTTATAACAGTTCAAAAGTAACGAGAAATTTTTGAGCCCATCAATTAAAGATGTGGGTTTAAAGAGTAAGAAATTGAAATATTAACGAAACTTCCTTAAAGTGTTTCAAAGTAGTACAGCTACATTCTTTTTAATTAAGTGCTTCCTAAATATAGATGACTGCTGTCTATGTTCTTGGATGAGCCTGGAACCTGAAGTATTCTTTCCTGTACACCTTGGGCATATTTTAAGCTGGCTCAGTTCTCAAAACTACTTGTGATATATTTTTGGTTTATGATCTCTTTGATCTTTGGAAATTTTTCAGATTTTGTTTTCAGTTCGAGATCACATCCGATCTTGCACCCCTCCCTTCGATAGAATCTTACATTCTCCAATATTTCACACTTCCTAGGATTATTGCCGAAGTAAGTCTCTTTATTTAAGTTTAACTTAAGTGGAAGGCTAAAATTCAAAATGGCGTTAAGTCCCATTACCGTTCTTTTGATCAGCTACTCCATTAATATCTCCTTTCATTTCCTTCGTGTTATTTTCTTCGTCTATTGCGGAGGTGCGGGGGTCGGCCAGTTGCTTGTGCTTTGGCCTGTCCTTGTTTCTGTGAAGGACCAATTCGGCGATGGACAATCGTTTCCCTAGGCCTCCGTTGTACAGGAACGGTTCAACCATCTCTTTGATTTTGTTTTCCAACTCAGCGAAATTCTTCGTCTTCGTTGTTTCCTTCAAAAGAAAAAATAATAATTATTATTAATTAGTATTCGAATTACTCTTGATCTTTTTAATTAATACAATTTAATTTGCAAAATTCAGAAACTTTACAGTAGGCATTTAAGAGATGCAATCGTTCTTGCTAACGCAGTGTCGCTGTTTATTTTCGAAGGAACAAGTTTTCTAATGCCTGTCAATAGATATAGATATATTCTGCTGCGTCGTTCCGTTAACTGTGAAAATTTTATGCAAATATTAAAGTCATCTCAAATCAATAAAATTTAGAGGTTTTGTTAAATATTATTAAATTCGCTGTAGACCTAGTTTCATCTGTCCATCTGTTCAGTGAGTGTTCAACTATTTGATGCACAACAGCAGATATGTGTATACAACTTTGTACAACAGACGACTATAAGTGCGAAGACAATCATGCATATTTCATTACTTATGTAGTATTCAACAATTAATTTAAACAAATATTAAATTAAGCTTTTCACAACAAACAAATAATTAAAATACAAAATAATAATTAAAGTACAATGAAACTTATAAAACAGCTCGCGTTTTTGACTCCATAAAGATATAATTTATAATTAAAAGATGTAATAAATAATTTTTACTGTTTTTATTTTAATTTGTGAAAAATTAAATTTCAAACTATCAATAGGCATTAATCAGTCAATATTTCTGTTATTATGGCAATTACATTAGTATATGTTGTAAAAATTACTCCTATCAATACGAAAGGTTAAAAATCACTATACATACATATAAAATTCGAAATTTAAAATAAGAGAATTAAATTCCATTTCAATATATCAGTTATATAAATTTTATTATCAATTCATCTTTAAGCATATAAGAATAACACATTTTTACATACACTTAATTCCTTTAGGATATTCCTAAATAAAATAGTCGAACTGATCCTTGAAAGTGAGATACAAATTCTTACATTGGTAAGCTTCGCTTCAGAAATTAATCAGGGTTAGTCTATGTTGGACTGGTGCGAATGAAATGGCCGATTTCAAGCAACAGTTGTGTAAGACCTTACAAAACAGAATCGTTCAAGTACATCACGTGTTATACGTCTCAAGTTGTTGTATAACTGATGTATAAGCTGTGTTCCACCGTCTTGCGTGAAGAAGGCACATAGGAGTGATTTTTCCTTTGAATTCAAACTTGGATATTCTGCAAGAATAACAGTTAAAAATATTATTTACAGCTTTTGGGGAAGGTAATGAAGGAACTATACATCGATGTCGTTCAAAATTCCACAAAGGAGATACAGCTGTGCAAAATCAACCCGGTGGTTATGAAGCTTCAGCGGTTTCATATGAGCTCCTCAAGAATATCTCAGTCCCAGCAAAGTGCTCGCGGGAGACAGATAGCAGATAAGGTTGATATCCATCGTTCTATTGTTGTTCGGCACTAGCAGCTCTGGGAAAAGTAAGAAGTTGGATGTATGGATATAGTTGAGTTGACACCAGCCAATAAGGAAAGCAGTTTTGTAGTCTTTCATTTCTTTCGTTAAAAGGAAGTTTTTATGCATTGCATTGCCCCTAACGAAAAGTGGGTCTTACATGACGATCGCAGAAGCTCAATGCAGTGGTTGATTATCGACGCTCCTTCAGGGCGTTGTCCACAGTCACTCCTATACTCACGGAAAGCATTGTATGGTGGTCTACAGCTGGAGTTATTTATCACATCTTCCTCCGAATTGGACAGAGCATTAATGAAGAAGAGAATTAATGCAGAATTATGGGAAATGCATCAATAACCTCGACACAAGCACTTGAATTACATGGCCTTATTCTTTTGAACGGTAACGCACGTCTCGCAAAAGACTGTAGACACCCCATGAATGAAACGCTTCCTGACTCTCCAATGGACTACCACCTTTTCCGTTGATAGTGCATTTGGGTCAATTTCTGATAAAGAAGAGGCTCTCTAACGACAGCGACACAGGTCGCAAGGACAAACCTTCGAGCACGTAAGAGATTTTTATTTGAGCGAGCTGGTATTATCATACGGCCAACTTCAGGTTGCATTGTCGCAACCTAAACAGAGACAACAACCACGAAACAAAGACGAAATCAAAGTATCAAAAAAAAAAAAAAAACCCGACTGTGAAGGTCATTTGTTAAATGATGCTCGAATTTTCACTCGCAATGTGACTTATAATGAAGCCTTCCAATAAACAAATTCATTTATGTTCCTAGCAATGGAATCATTTTAAATTTCTATCCGATCTACACAAACACACACACGCACACACATATATATATATGACGGGCAAATACTCTGTACTCTGTACTCCTTATATAGTTTTCCAACTATGTGTGTATCCTTTTGTATGTAATGCAAGAGAAACGGCAAGTTTCACATCCAATAGTATGTTTATCCGTCTGAGTGTAAATCAAGAGAGCTGCTCTGCAAGTCTCACATGTACTATAGTGCAGGTTGCATTGTTTGTTGACTGGCTTATATGCCCGTTATAAAATTATAAAATAAAAAACTATGTTTTATTTATGTTTATGTTGTTGTTTTTTTCCTCAGAACACAGATATACATTCCGATATGAATTACTCAATTTTTATGGAAATGTTGCTATTATCGATAAGCCCTATTCTATTTTACTTTTTAGAATTTACGAAATCGAACTTTTTATTTTAATTATATTATGACATCCTCAAGTGCAACAGTTAAGGGTATAATAAATAAATAGCGAAAATCCACGAAGCAGTCTCCAAAAGTCGCACTAAATAACGGGAAACGACTTCAGAGCTCTAAGTTTCTAATGGTCGGTTGAATGGTTCAAAACAGGTAATCAAATAGGTTTCATCAGTTGTCAGTTTTTGCTTTTCCTTCCTTTTTTTACAATAGTAATTATTTGAAATTATCATATACAAAGTGGCCATAAAATAACTTTCCTTGTTTGGAGCATCTGCAGCGAAAACTAATGAACGGAATGAAACCAAAATTCAGGTGTAGTCAATTGAGGGTTATCAGTCAATATTTTCCGATGGAATGGCCGCCCGTTTCCCGGAATGACCCCATGGGACTTTTGGTTGTGGGGGTACCTGAAACCCATTGTGTATACTGGTGGCGTTAAAAACCTGCATTCGTTGAAGGATAACATACGACGGGCTGTTACAAACATCCAAACTGACACTTTACGCGCAGCAGTAGAGAATGTCAAACATCGGATGCACTATGTTGTATACAAGAAAGGTCAGCATATTGAAAATGTTGCACGTGGTCCAGACGACCCTAATGATTGATTAACGTCGGTAATGTTGATAACAGATTATTAACAAATAATTGATGATTAAAGATTGTTGTTTAAAGATTATTGTTTTGTTTCAGAACGTTTTCTGTGAGTCTCAAACTCCATTCATTACTGTACTGTATGTTCATAAACTTTCATAATCCTTTTTGCGTGCGTTCATCGTAATTATTCACCAATTTACTGGTTCCGACAGTGCCAAATTTTCTCCTATCGGCGACTTTTGGTACTAATTTTTTTTTTTTGCCTAATTCTTCTCCCCATGATGCCCTCAATAGACTTTACCTGCATTTTGGTTTCATTCCGTTCATTAGTTTTCGCTGCAGATGTCTGTAAACAGGGAAAGTTATTTTATGACCACCTTCTATATATACCGGTATATTTCCATTTTTTTGACGATTTTTCCTATCTTTCAAACCTTATACTGACGTTGTTTTTAGAGCTTTTGGGACAATGGTTTAACTACAAGTAAGTAACAAAAAAGTCGATATCTGTTCACGGGTTTTTTGGGGCGGACATTATATGTGGGGCGGGCCTCAAAGTTGTGATGTTGATAACTGCCGTAAACTTTTGAGCTAAACTTGTTATGAGTGCTAGATACCCTTAAAACTTGGCTGCTATTGTATTTCAACCTAATCGGATCACCAGTTCCAAAATGCCGGCCGACAATAATTTCCAGTTTTGACCTTTTTTCTATCTTCAAAGCCTTATCGTCATGTTGTTTCTAGAGCTTTTAGGCATTGATTTAACTACAAATAAGCAGCAAAAAAGTCGACATCTGTTCACGGGTTTTTAGGGAGCTGCGCTTAGAAGTAGGGCGTGACCTTAAAGTTTGACGTGGATAACTGCTGAAAATTTTGAGCTTTACAGCTAAAACTTTTATGGATACTAGATATCTTTAAGATGGTATTATCAATCACTACTCAGAAATCTAAAGGTGGTTTACCTTTGGGAAATGGTGACGGAAATGGAAATGGTGGAAGCGCAACAGAGATATTTTTTTTCTTTGCGCAGATATACTTCTTGTAACTGTTGCAATTTAATTGTGTCTTAGATTTGTACAATGTTTATAGATAAACAACACGAAACTACATAAAAAGGTTACAGAAACTAATTCAAAATTTAACTTACTTTCATGAGGGCGACAAGTTGTCCTCCTCCCTTGAGATCGGCCAGCTGGTAGATCGCTAATGACCCCGCATCCGCCTGCTTTTTCACACCGGAAGTGACGTTGCTGCTCGTATTTCCCATTGGAAAAACGAAAAAGAACACAAATACGAAAACAAAAAAAGTAATTCAATCACTATTAAACCCTAAACAAGACCAGTAAAGAACGAACAAAGGAACCAAACAATGCTTACATTCCAAACTGAAACTGAAGCTGCGGCTGAAAAAGAGAAATGACAATTTTGGGCGCCATTTTATCAACAAAATCAAGCTCAACTAAAAAAAACCCAACTGATTGCAATTCAACTTAAAACACAACAACAACTGATTGAATTGAAGGCAGTAACAAACCTATCGAAAGATAAGTAGCCAAGCAACAATCTATAGAGTAAAATTTCTATAGAAACAAACTATTCAATAACAAATAATTCAATATAAACTTTGATGTAATTCATTCACTTTCATCAAGTTCAAATTTTTGAAATAAAAAAAAGCGCTAACTTATAAAATTAATTAAAATATAAATTAACTATTTTTGTATTAATGTGAGACCAACAGAGTATCTAAGTGTTCTATCTGAAGTTGTGGTTTTTTTTAAGTCTTAATCTGTCTAACGCTAATTATCTATTTCTAGAATGATCTAAATTTTACTCCCCCCCTATTAAATCTATTTCAAATTGTGAATTTACTATATTTTGTGTATATAAGAACGATCTCTTCCAATTCAATAACCCTAATTCCACAAATTCCATTCGAATTCACTAAATTTTGTTTGGGTGACGTAATCAAGTCTTGAATGATTTCTCTATAATGAGTTGAAATTTTTTTATATTGAAATCTTGAAGACATGACTCATCAACTTACAAAAGACTTTTCAAGATTCAATGAGTAATGAAAGGGAGGGAGACTTGGTTATATAGAAAATTCTGTTTTGGTTTGTCGTCTTCTGGGCCTTGTTTTTAACAATTCGCAACTGACTTCTGCTGGAATCAATTCTTAGGAAAAAAAAAGCAGTAAACTTTTGTCAGCAATAATAATCACAAGTGAAGCATTAGTTTATCCTAAACTTATTTTATCCAAAAATTTAGAATTTTATAAACTTTTAAAAATTATGTGTTATTCTGATGAACTTTTCCAGAAACCTTTACTTTATAGTCTTATTCAGTCAACAGTTCCTTAAAATAACTAAAGAATTCTCTTTTTTCTTCGAGAATTCTCCTTGAAATTAGTCGTTGAATACCTTTTCGGGTTCTGTATTTGTATCTTTACTTTGGATCTGGCCCATTAAAATTTAGTTGAATTTACGTTCTGAAAGTGTTGTATTTGAACATAAACTGAGTACTTTTCTAGATGGACTATTTTAGGATTAGATGAAATTTGATGCAATTGAATGAAGAATTATGAAGAAGAATTGTGAAGAAGAATTATGTTATCTAGAAGTTTCTGTCGCACTATTTGCATCGGTAAAACGCCTCACCAAAGTCTCTCGTGCAACAGAGAATCCACAAACACGTATTCCCTCTTTGCGGTCTCCAGGTAATCCAGCCGGCGTTGCTTTGAGAATCTCTGATGATCACCGGAGACCCTGAAAGCAACGCCGCCCTCGACTCACTCTTCGCCGGCCACCATCAATTACGCCTTTCGGAGAAACTCATCCTACACCGGATTGCGGACGAAGCGGAGTTGTGCTGCCGTCGACAGTCCTCTTCCTTGCGGTAGAGCCACACAGCGTTCCCCATTGTTCTCGCCGTCGGGTGATGGATGGCGCTGATCAAAGGGAAGGCATCTCTATTGTTCACGGCTGAATGACTTCCAAGTAATAACACCAATGCAGGCTTTTTTCAAAAAGTTTTCTCTCTTTTTTTTCTTTTATTACTTTCTTCTGTAATGTGCAATTCTAACAATTCTGTGCACCTACGCTAATGAGGTTGTGGAACAATCTAGAATAATGGGCTTAAAATAACCTTCATTCAAAAAGAAATCTTTTCAATATGATGACCAAAAAATCAGAATAAATAGAAGATAATTATTCTAAAACTTAAGTAAAGATGCTGTAACCTCTAGTTTATAACAAGTTAATCCCTTCTCTTTTACAGTTCTGTAAAAATATTCCGAGAAAAACCAAGCGATTGATCTTAAGAATTAATTTCAAGATAATTAAGAAAGTTCTTACATGAGAAGATATTTGTTACTAAAGCACTACACTTATGCAAATCCTGGTAATAACGCAGCTGAATTGTAAGAAGCAACGAAATGCACTTTTTTACGCTTTACTTTTACAATTTCACCAACATCTTCCGAGATAAATCCATTTTCTCATCATCACCATCTTCATCCGTTCAGTTTCGATGCAGGCGGATGGGGTTCCTCTTCCGTCTCAAAGGGAAAACCGTACAAAAGCAGCACTAAACTGTCTGCTGACGTTCTGGAATCCAATTGCAGCGTCTGACTAAGTTGGACGATTTCTACCACTGTTATTGGTCAGTGTAGAAGCCTAGAGATAGCCTCGCAGCAGGAGTTTGTGGTCACTAGATACAATATTAAACATTGGCTGCCAGACAATAAAAGTAGAAAAAAACATCATTTTCCTTTCTTTATTATGAAACCTTTCATGTTCATTAATTCTTTTCTGAGACATCAGTATCTTAACAAATCTTCTTGATTTTTAAATGAAGAAGGAATGTATTAAATTGAAACACTGCTAGAAAATCTGGAGATTCGCCATTTTAGGGCTAAATTCTCGACATTTTTGTGCTTAATTATTTATCTTTTTTTTCTTTGTTATCTTTCTGAGAAGAAGGTGAATAATTTCTTTTTTTGTTGAAATATATTTTAATGAGTTCATATTTTTTTAAATGACATTATATTTTGAGGCGGGCGAGCTGCTAACTGATCAATTCTTGTTCCACTGCTCTGGTGATACAGGACCCTTAATCTCGTTAAGGTTACGGGTTTGATGGTTAACCTTTATATTTTGAATTAGAAATCTAGAGTCATAACATTTACGATTTTTTGCTGTAAATAAATTTTCGGTAATTGTATGACAAAACCAATGTCTATTGGATTGTTGTTAGATTTCTATACTTTAAATAATATTTTTATTTGTTTTCATACTGTAAGAGGCTACAGAGTCTCTGTCTGTTGGTATTAAACTTTTGCCAAACATTGACCGATTCCGGAGCAGGTGTTTCTGGAATTATCTTTTGAGGTTGTAATTTAATTGGTGGAGATTCCATTGCGGTGTCAGTGAGGTAACGATCCATTGTTGCTTTTTTTTCTCTCTCTGAATTCCTTTGTTCCCCTAAACGTTTCCATTGGATGTAGGGAAGTTTATGGTGATTTTAGGTTTATTAATGTTACGTATCCGCGTTTGTTGTGGCGTGGGAGGATGCTGAGTTGATTTGTTTACTTTTTAATGGAGAGTAATTACTTCAAAATTCAATAACAATAAAAACAAACAAAAAAAAATAAACAAACTGGGATTTAGAAAAGAAATAAAAGAAATGACTCACAGAGATATTTACGAAGCTGCAAAACCACAATTCAAAAAAGGGTTCTTGAAATTTTCCTGTTTAACCTACTTTCGTAGGATAGTGAGGTTTATCAGTCTGTCTCCCTTAATAACTTTTGAATCACTGGATGGATCTTCTTCAAACATAGTATGCCTAATTAAGGACTAGAGACTATCTATAACTTTTACATTTGAAATATTTTTGTCGAGAAATTAGCGCCAGAAGAAAAGTCATTCGAATCTAAAGAATGGATTTCTGTCCTATTATTGTTTTATTAATGCGTCTTTGTTTTCAACAATGAATTGTAATGCTTTTTTTGTAATTCATTTATCATCGCGCGATTTGATTAAAGTTGATCACATTTTGCAGTTTCAGCAAAAAAAATTCTGATTTTTATTAATTTTTTTTCAGAAAATGCAAAAATCTTGTTGCTTATATGAATTTAAAATCAGATCTTTGCGTTCCGGTAGCTTAAGCTTACGTCTCTAAAAGGAGGAATCGACGAAAAGTTCTGTCTCATTTGCAAGAATACAGCAAGTATTTTCAAAGTTATATTCGTGTACTTTAGATATTCTAAAATATTTCTTTTCTAGTGTGGGTATGCATTGCATGAGCTCAGAATCTAATTGCAAGTTTTCAGGTATTTGTTATAAAAAAAAGCTAATTTCATTATTATCATTATTACTGTATTATTTAACAAACACATCATTTCATCTATAAATGTAAGAGGACTTTTATAAAAGCAATTCAGGATTTCAAAATGAAATATGAAAAATAACCATTTCTGTAATATATGTGTAAATTAATTTAAACATTAATTTACAGAATACTTTACAGCTTTAATTAAGTCATAATTTTATTTGAGTCAGTATTAATTATTATTAATATTTTCAATTAACATGTTTCTGTCAATAATATTTTTCATAACTGCTTAGACTGTTTTCTGATTGAAAACATATTATACTGATTGTGTTCATCACTGTTTTCTCTTTGTTGCCAATGATGGTTTAATGTCTGACAAAGACTTTCCAGCACATGTAGAGACGCTGTTGCAGGAACGTTTTCCTTAGAATGGCAATGTACCACGAATCGGCATTGCAGCTCATGCCACAGACTGTGTACATTGGAATAACTACCTCAAAACCCATTCCTTTTAGATCTCGCATTGGAATTGCGTATATTGTCATGTTTGAACAGAAAAGTTCTCGTCATGAGGTGTTTTCACAAATTGGGAGGTGTAAAATATTGACTACATTTCCTTAACCGAATCAGTAGAATCAATGACTCTATCCCTTACATGAGAAACAATACAAAGTTCTTTCATCAAAACTTGGCACTAACATTCGCTTAGCTGTATTTTCCTATCATTCGTCTCTTCTATCCGACTGCCAATAATGCAGCATGGTTTATCATTACTGTTCTCTTGCGTTTCTGCTTCTCCACTTTCAAGTGCAGACAACAGTTTGCATTTCTTTCCTTTGTTTGTTGCTTGAAATCCAAGACATTCAGCTCGAATTATCCATGTGCTAATATTAAGCTAAGAGTCATTTCGGAACTCCGTTGTGTTAGTCTACTTCAACGAAGACGATTTTGTCGTCGCATCTCAACAATCAGATGTTCTGTACTACTTTGATTTTCTTGCAAGTAACTGTGTCGATGCTATTCTTAGACGTTTTTATTTAATTGTCACATCACTCATAGCTGACCAAATTATAGAAGTCAGAGATTTCATGAGCTTTTTTTTAATTTTTATTTTTGTTTTTGTTTTTTGCAGGGATCCAATGATAATATTACCTTTAAGTTACGATTCACATTACTGTCTGTGTTTATTTGTAGTGAGCTTATACCTATAAGCAATATTTATATACTTTGAGTGCTATAGTTGTACTGTAGATAGCTCTTCTTCCTTTGCCCAGATATTTTTTAGATTGTTCTTATAAGTGTGTCAGTTCGACCCGGTCAATTTTGCATGCAGTTAATAATCCTGGTCAATTTTCACCAGCGCTTCGGCGATACTGTGTTGGTTCTCTTCGGTAGTGATTGTGGTGTGTGACCCTTTAGCAGTATATTTTGTTGCAACAGAACCAGTATCTTGAAATTTCTTCTTGATTGCAA
The DNA here is from genome assembly GCA_023159025.1 of Thereuonema tuberculata. Lineage (NCBI taxonomy): Eukaryota > Metazoa > Arthropoda > Chilopoda > Scutigeromorpha > Scutigeridae > Thereuonema > Thereuonema tuberculata. The sequence continues at coordinate 94,577,685 of JAFIDM010002131.1, forward strand.
TCATTGCTTCATGTTTCGGAGGAAAACTATATTCCTCATAAAATAAATGTCTTGCTGAACGAGGATATTTCTCTTCGATTCATAAAATAAACGTAATGACAGACACACGTGCTTTAATGTCAATCGGAAAGCACCACTTTCCCTGCCTGTCATTGTGGATTATCGAATGGTCACTAACGTGCGTTCAATGTCACGAGATGCTCATACTAACGCCAGAAGTAAGCCACTGTTGTACAGAGGTTCCGATGCCAGCTTTGTGTTAGGATACTGTTATTCTTGTCAAAACGTATAAACTATTCTGGAAAATGGCTCCCAGGAGGAAGTTATAGGATTGGTCCAACTGATACACCCTGTGTATATCTTATTTCTGTAAATATAAATGCGAAAGCTGTCACTGACTCATATCTCCTAATTCTCCTCCTTCTCTTATAGCCAAGAACTTGAAATTTGGCAGAAAGCTTCCTTAGATTACTTTGAAAAAGTAAGCTATTGGGATTTTGATTAACCACCCCTAAGGGGTTGAAAAGGGGTGAAATCCCTGAAATAGCGCCACAAATGCAACTGGGTGGCGACAATTGGAACTAAAAAAATATTGTTGTGCTTAATAGGGCTACGTAGTAATCTGGTGCAAAACTAGAACTAAAATATTTTTGTGCACAATTCTCTTCCGCATCCTCTCCTGTTTATCAAAATCGAAATAATATGTATTACACGAATTTTCGATATTAGGATTGTAACTGGGGAGGGAATCTTTCTTTAAGGGTATGCCTATCTCCAAACCCGCTTGAGATGGAAACACGAAAGTTGTCATAAGTGTTTTGTGTCAAAATTGAAAAGGGGATTTTTGCGGAAGAGCCCTAAGGGATGTAAATGGGGGGGGGGGATGGGCAAACATTGTTGAACTATACATCTATGGGATTTTCCGAGTAGATGTAGATTTGTAATGATCACTTGATTGTTTATGAACTACGAAAGATTTGAAGTGATAGGGGTGTGGAGAAGGGCGGAAAGGGATGGGAAATCTTACATTCGATAACAATTTCATAAAATTTTCATAAAAGTGGTTTAGTTGGAAAAACGAAATTTGACAGGAGTGTTCTTTGTCAAAATCGAAAAGTAAACGTGATTTTTTACCAACTGGGAAGGTTTGATGTGATAGGTGTGAAGACGGGGAGAAAGGGGTGGTAAAGTTTCGAAGTGATCTCACAATTTCAATTTCTTTTTTATTCATATCAGGACATTTTTTTTTTTTTTATTGTAACCCATACGAAGAAATATACATATCATCATCCTCATCATCATCATCTTCCAATTATTTTCAATCCCTGCAAGATGAAGGTCTTTCCAATTTTTTTTCCAGTTCTTTTGATCAAAAAACTTTCCTCTTTCAATTAAATCCAATAAAACTTTTAATTTCATTCACCTATTGGAAGGATTTGCTGTAAAAATCCCATTAGTATCTTTGACAATTTTAAATTCGCTCATATTTTAAAACATTTCAACATACTTAAACAAACCTTACATTGTGAGAAATGTACAGTTCTTCTGAGATTATTTCTTCTTTCTGACAGATTAAATATTTCAAAACCAGTAGCGGCTTCTTTTCTAAAAAGCTTTTTGAAAAGGTACTAAAGCTTTTATTTTATTAAGAAATGTTTCAAAAATTAAAAAAAATATATAAAAAAAAAAAATGACTGCGGTTTCATAAAAAGTCAGACATTATTAATAAAAGACAAATTTTGGTTAATCTAATTATTACCTTGCTCATAAACAAAATACTTTAAAATTTTTATATAATGTTATTTATTATGCATTTAAATTATATATAAGTCTGTTTATCATTGTTTACTTCTTATGAAAGCAAATCATTAATTTTTTTTGGACACTAGGCTTTGAAATATGTAGGAGACGAAAAAGGAGAGGCTATTACATCTTTTTATCATTGATTGTTATATTAACAGAGATTATTAAAATTTCAATTTTCTGAAACTTGGAAAACATTTGAAACTTGATTTTTTTTAAATGCTTTTAAATGCTTATTACAAAAAGATGTTAGAATGTATCATATACAATGATTGTTCATTCGTACAATCGTATCATCTATGGCTTCGAAAATCATTAAAACTGCAAATTGTCTACTTTTGTATTATGATACTGTTTATTAATAATTTCTTCATTAAACTAATTGAAATAATATAAATGATATTCCTAGAAAATTATTTTAAAATGGGGGATACTAAAGTGTGTTTTCGACAGTGATGCTTTAATATATTGGAAAAGCTAAAAACATAATAAAAACTCAACAAAAGATATGTGTCACATATTATTAAAATATTATTGTTAGAATGTGCCAAAAGTGATATTGGAAAATTAAAACGGTCGATTTTCCTTTAAAAGTTGCATCAAATTCTTCATCAGCTCGCCATCTTTTTAAAAGTTGCGCCAAATCGCTATCTACCGTAGACGGCGAGTGGATCGAGGAACTTATACAAATTTTAAATTAATTCAAGTACTGACTTCACCATGGTAAATATCATGGCTTTGAAAATCATTTAATTGCAGCTTTGAATTACTTATATTATTATTATTTTATTTTTTTTTAATAAGGTCGGATTTTTAAAAATATTCCATTTTCTTCTTAAATTAATTTACGATTTTATCCAAAATTTTTGTAACTGCCTTCATTTTTTTTTGCAATTCTTTATTACGAATATATTAGGCTACATCTATTAAAAAATATTAGGTTCGCCATTTTTTTTTTTTTTTTTTTTACTGTCACGCCTTTTCCCAACCGATTAAAAAAAAGAAAAAGAAAAAAAAGACGCTATTACATGTTGTTTGGCCGTGAACTTAGTAAGCGTTGGTGTAAAACTTGCTAAACAGGAAGTGAAAATTTCCTCTCCTTTTAGGTAGCTTCTGTGTTTATTCAGTGATTCCGAAGATGTGAAACCACAGTTGTTGTTGTTGCTGTTTTTTTTTTTTCTTTTTTCTTAACGAAATCGACGCATGCGCACAGTACAAAACTTTGCAATGTAAGCAGTGTTGTAATCAAACTTATTTTAATTGAACTTACTGGAAAAATTACGATAGTTAAAATTTATAACAGAAAGTACTTAAAATAAAAATTACAAATATTAATTATTTTTTAATTCTTTCATTTAGAAACTTTTAAAAGAAAGTTTAATAAAATAATTAAATAGAAAAAGCAGTCGATTTTTATTGTATCATTGACATCTTTTGTTGATATTTAAGATATGAAATTCATATGAAATTGATGAAAAAAATGAACTTAAAAATGTATTTATTTATTTATTTATTTATTTATTTATTTATTTACAAAGCAATCATAAAATAATAAGGAATTGTATCATATAAAGATCCACGAAATGGTTTATCTTTGTTTTTGCCAATTTTTTTCTTCATAAAACTGAGAAAATGTAACAGATTGAAAATAAAAATATGGTTTATCGTAGTAGTATTCTGTTGGTAAACATCAAAATGACGTAAAGTTGCATTATCTTTTAAGTTTAGGGCGAGGCCTCCAAAAGATCTCATTAACTATTTCTTAATATATTGCAGGCTGAGGCGTAATATTTATTCAAGAGATGTTTTCTTTCATAAATAATTTTCCTGAAAATAAATTATTTATGTATTTCTTAATTATTTATTTAATCTTATTTGTCCTTTATAATAAGATTGAAAAATTAATAAAGTTAAACAATCGTTGTCTCAAAATACCAATAATAATAATTAATAGTTTAGTTTCTCTGATAACTTCACATGTGTAGGAATAAAGAATGCATTACATGCTTTCTTGTTGATTTATTGTAAACATAAAATGAATTAATTTTATTTTGGTTTAATTCCTTTACATTAACTGATATTACCAAAGATAACGTAAAAATTTGTATGTGAACTGACATAAAGTTTTAAAAAAAAGGATTATTTGTTTTTTTTTTTTTTTTTTTTACTAATATTAAAATGAGGGGCTGCTAATAAAAAGTTTGAGAACAACAGCTTTATATCATTTATTTCTTACTCATTATTTTAAGAAATATAACTTCGCGAAATATTATATTATATTATATTATATTATATTATATTATATTATAATGCATCGATACTCAAATTATTGATTTGAGTGATTGAAGAACACGAAAAGTTATTACTTAACACAAATTAGTAGAAAATTTTGGAAACTAGAATTTTTATGGATATAGTTTAGTATAGTATTTATTTATGTATAAAGATTATTAAAAATAAAAAGCAGAGAAAATTTGAAGAATAAAAATAGCGTGAGTTAAAAATTGTTGTTGCGTTGAAAATTTCGAGTGAGAAGACGTAGCCGCTATAAAGTGTGAATGGAGGAAAGTGCAGAAGAAAAAATATTAACATCAAATTGGATCACGTACAGGGCGGTCAGGCCTCTCTTCTTCCAGAAATGTTTGACGGCTTTTCGCCGCATCGTTTGACCGTTGGTTTTTTTGACTCTGTGCCAAAAAATTAATCAAAAAAACTGGAGCAGTGTTCAGCGATTCTAATTATTGGCAAGATTCGCTTCAGCGGGGCTGGAGTTTGTTTACAGTCACCATAGCGACAACAATCCAAGATGTCTGCCAGGAGCAAATAAAAAGAAAAACGAAACATGACTGAGATACTTAAAAATTAAAATAAAAAAAAGGAAAAAATCCCCAGTAAAATGAATAACTAAATAAATGTTATGCCCATGACTTGCAATAAAATTATATTATTCCATTATAATAATTGAAATCGTTAGTCTAAAATTTATAATTTATTTTAATGATTCTTTCATGTGTCTTTAATTAATAGATCGAAGGTATCTTTCTAAAACTCATCTATATTCTTAGTAAGCTGTCAATTGTAATGTTAATAATAAAAAAAAATATATGAATGTAAAGGTTTTAAATTAAATTTGCAAAATTTACTATAAATTAATATTTCGACATAATAATTTTTTAAGAAATTGTCAGAATTAATCATCATTCTACGCTTCTAATTTATATATATTTCTTTTTCTTTAAATTAATATAATAAATAGTAATTTTTATTTTAAAATTTGAATGTGATTATTTATCGACTTAAATTTCCGGTAAAGCTACTGCGCACAACTTTTCCTTCAGCCAGTGCGTCGTATCTCTATTGACACCGTAGCCTAGACAACGGCAGATCAACATGGCCACCGACCAACTTCAAGTGACGAGTGAAGGTCATCCTTTTGCTCTTCTCTCCAGTTCTCAAATACCAGGGTGAGTTGAATATTCCATAATTGTTTACAATAAATATCTTTCAGTCAGTTTACACGTAAAATTATAGTTAATCGGTTGTCTTGGTCCCCTCATCTAAAATTAAACACCAACGGTGTTTCCGTAATTGAAGTAAATTTATTCGTGCGGAAAAGGAAAGAGAAAAAAATATAAAATTTTAGGAATTATTAAAGAATGGTTTTCGAAATTATTAGGAAAGCAGGTGAATTGAATAATTTGCACGAAAACCTGTCAAACGTAATGAGCTCCAACTGCGTAATTTTTGCTCCAACTGATTTTTCAGCAATCGCTGCCAACTTTACTATAAATTTTAAAAAGAGAAAAAATTATTTATTACTAACTTAAACAACAGATACTAGTTAGTGGTGTTACTAGTATCTGTTAATTATGTAAAAAATTCCATTAATTAATTAATTAATTTTATACAATTGCTAGGAAATTATTTTTACAAAATAAGCTCATAAAATCTAAATGCTTCGCCTGTGAATCCTTTGTAATAACTCTTGAATTAGTGAATTGATCTTCATGAAAGCTCGCAAGAGACAATCTACTTGCATTTGGAAAATTTCCCTATCACTTCAGAAAATGTTTTATCTTTTTAAATGCGCAATGTAAATAAATAAATGGTTGAATTCAAACCTAAGGACAAGTGTGAATTGTTTTAATAGTATTTGTTAAGCGTACGTACATAAATTAAGGTGTAGATCACATTTCGTTTATTGTTTAATCAATGAATTGCTTATTTATTTGCCTTTGTTTTTAGATTCTTAATGAAATTTTATTTGTTTTTCGCCAATAATGGGATCTAAATTATTTTTACAGTTAAAATTAGCGTGTGAAAAGGATGTGTCATCGTTTCATTAATTTGGCTGTTATCAGAAGATAGCCTGTCAATCTTTTCTTTATTTCGTAATAATTACAGGTTTGAGTTGAGTTCATCGTTTAATCTGTTTTATTTCATTTAGAGATCAAATGATATTATTAATGCAGTAATTGATTATAAATAATGCATTCATTATCGATATTTTCTTATGTCTTTATAAGTGAGAATATTAGTTCCTCGAGAACTACTCAACTCGACTACTTTTTCTTCTGCAGTGGCCTCATGAACTCCCAGGGTTGGACTGGCCTACCGGGGTACCTGGCTTTCCTGGTGGGCCGTCGTCACTCGAGGGCCAATGAACCACTGTTAAAAAAAGAAAAATAATACAAGAAAATAATAAGAATAAAAAAATACAGCACTAATTGTTTTGGAATTCTATATTATTTAATAGCAAGAATCCGGTTATTCGTCTCTTGCTTGAGTTATTGATTGGATTACATCCGATCTATTAAATTTTTCGGTAATTCCCAATAGAACTGCGATGCAGCAAAATCGAGTGTTGTTGAGTCACGCCGATTTTTTTTTTATTTTGACGGTGCCTGATATGGTGTTTTGTTGCCTTTCAATACCATATTCGAAATATTGCGCCCTTCCAATTTTTGCTCCTAGAGCAAGCTGTTCCCATGGTCCTCGTAGTTACGTCACTGGTAATTAATTCATTCTGTTTGAAAGGTATGGAACATTTTTGAAAATAGGATTTTTTTAGATTTCATTTTTGATATTTTCTTCAAATACCTTTTGTTTGGTTTAAATTAAAATTTTATTCTTAAAATTTTATTACTTTCTAATAAATCATTTTATTGGAATCAAAAGATATCTACTTGATTAGATTTTAAAGTTTTTAATTTTTCCAATAAATTTCTAAAAAAACGAAACAAACCAACTTTTTTTTTTTGTTTTTTAAACTTTTTTTGAAATTTATTTAAGGAATGTCAATTTTTTGAAATAAATTAATAAAGCGTCTATTTTTTGAAACAAATTATTAAATATGCCTATTTTTTTTTTGAAATTTACCAATTTGTTTCTTCTGGTTTTCAAATTCGATTTGAATTTTGCTTTGATTTGAAATCATAAAATTAAAATTCCAACCAAAAGGAAATGTGGGAAAAGAAAAAAAAAATAAAACAATGTAAATTATTACGAACTGAAGCGTAAAAATATCAAAAATTAACGTGTTTATTTGCAACTGCCTCAACTTCAATAGAACAGGTCAAGTTGAACCATTAGGAAATCCAGGGCAACCAGGAATAAAAGAAGATCAACAGATAGAAGATCACCAAAACATTTCAGAGCTACAGGGCTGCAAACAGCAATGGAACAAGAAGATCAACGGATAGAAGATCGTTCACAGGAGCAACAAGATCAAATAAAGAACAGGAAGAAATGCATTAAGGAGAAATTTCTGCTTCAGAAGCAAGAAGAAGAAAAACTGATATTTTATGAAACCCGATATTAATAATATAAATGATTTCATCCAATTCAACCAAATATGCAAAAATATAATTTAAATGATCAAAAATTATATTTTCGTAAAAAAGCATACCTGGATGTTGGTTAAATTTCAATGAAAATACAAACGCATTTTTTTGTTTGTTTTGCTTTGCTTTTTCGAAAAATACCGATGATCAGTATTTATGAGGGGTTACATTAAAAATGCTGCGCAATAGAATGTAGACCAAAGAATTAACGAACATGAGATACCGCTGTTACAAATGACGAATACAGAAGCTTATGTATTAAAAATCAACAAAAAAGACTTGGTCGGAATATTTCAAAAATCTCGCTTAAAAAAATTGCAAAAAACTCTGGAATTCTAAGAGTAATTGAGGCTATAAAGGTAAACGTAGATTAAGTTGTCGTCGTGAGCATGAATCGACATCAACATTGTTTAATAACATTTCGATCAGGGAATTTTCTGGAATTACTTTTGCTAATAAGCAAGTTTGATCCCATCTTGAACATCCCCATCGAAGAATCTGGAAACAAAAATAAAACTTCGAAAGAGCGCCGCAGCTTAATTATATTTTTCTCAAAAACTACAACCCATTCTGTTTTAGTGAAAAAAACCCCAAAGCTGATGAAATAAAAAAAGCCTCAATTTATTCCATACAAGTTGATACTGTTCAGGATATTAATAATGAAAAGCAGTGTTCCATGTCAGTGAGAGGAACGGCTGATATCTGCACATCGACAACAGGAGAAATTTTTAGCAATGAAGTTTATAATATATTAAACAAGTGAATGTAATTTTGTGCTAAAGCATAAATTTAATGCTTAACCCATAATAATAAAAAAAAATTAAAAATAATAATAATAAAAAAAGTACAATAACATAAGGAAAAATAAAAAAGGATTAGGAAAATAAGGAAAAAAAAAACCCACGCGACGTTGAATAAAATATGTTAAGAGAGAGAAAAAAAAAGTGAAAGTAAATATACGGATTCGAACCGATAATCTTCAGTAGATGAGTGCGAAACCTTAACCATCAAGCTATATCTAAAAACTGAAATGAGATAAATGGAGGACCAAAACACAAAATATCCAATAAATAATATGTAAACAAATCATTCTACATTACATGTTTCCATACCTTACGAAGAGGAGTTAAGTAGGAATTGGCTCCTATTTTAGGAGGTGTCAATATCAAGATAGCTCATAAGGCTAAAAATACTTTAGGGAGTATACTGAATGTTAATAAAGTAAAAATGGATAACTTAGACAAAGTTGGAGTAGTATACGGAATTGAATGTGAAAATGGGAATAAAACAAGCAGATACATTGCAGAAACGAAAAGAAGGGTACATATTTTTTATGAAAGAGCACGAGAGGACAATTTAGTCAACATAATGTACAGTATATTACGGCAACACACCAACAGGAAACAGGACATAAATTGTTAACAAATAAACCCATTATTTATACTACTGAACTTGATCATTATCTAAGAAAATTCTTTGAATCTTTGATTATTAAAACGCGTAGATGTTACAATACAGATATTTCTACAAACAAAGCATTAGATTATGATCTTAGATAATGCAGTTTCATAATTGTAAGTAATATGTCTGATTGTTGTTTTTGGTGTATTGATTATCACGGTTTTAATATTATTGTAATAAGGAATACTAATGTGTCTGCTACAATGTTATTATTGATGTTCCTTTTGATATTTATTATTGTACGGTTTATGATTGTATCCTTTAATAAGCCTTTTGATTTCTGTTTTTTCGTTTACAACTGAAGATGAGGTTAAAGACCTCGAAACATGTAATGTAGAATGATTTGGTTACATATTATTTATTGGATATTGTGTGTTTGGTCCTCCGTTTATTTCTTACCATGCAGAATGAACATTAATTAACTGAAATTAGATGTTTGCATTTCTAACGTTTAAGCTAATAGCGGAAATCCAATGAAAACAATACCAAATTTCTCGAACATGGGGGGGAGGAACCCTTGAAAATACTCTATTCCTACGTCGTTTGGGCATCTGAAAACGATGGTGAAGTCACGATGGTCGATTCGATCTTTCCTTCGGGAGTTGTTAGAGGTGTACAATGACAACAACGCCAAATATCTCGAACGTGGGACGTTGGCCCCAGAAAATACCCCATTCTTACAGTTTTGGGGCCTCTGAACACGATGTTAGAATCCGTTTGTCGATCCGACCTTCCGTTCGGGAATTGTTAGGGATAAAGAGACACGCAATAGCTACCGATTTTGATCGCTATCACAATAGCTTCCAAATGTGTCGCTAAAAATTAGGATATTATGTTTCCAAATTCATCGGCAACTATATTAATTAGTTTGACATCTTAGTTTGATGTTTCATCGGAATTATCACTTTAACTTGCTTTCTGCCGTCGCCGATCTTCAGAACAATCACGTGCATTCCCACGTGTATCTCATACACGCTACATTACAACACGGGTTTATTGTTTACATTAGAGTATTTTTAATCAACACTATTGTTGACTATACTAACAACAATACATCTTGTTTTCACTGTATAAATTGTTTATGAAAATATATTTAACTCAATTCAAATTTTCAAATATTTACCACAAATATGAGACCATTCGAGAGCAAATCGTGTCTCTCGGGGATGACATCACTCTGAACGGAGCCTCCTGTACTGGGTTATTCCAGTTCTGGCAGCCCTCGTAAAGGGGCGACGGGAATGTCTCAATCCGTCCGACAATGATGCAGTTAGATGCCGGTTGTTATATGCAGGATGATGCATCTTTGTGGATGATGGAGAGAAAATCTATTGCAGAAGTTATGGCTTCCTTCACAACAAACCGATTGTCTGTAGTAGTGGTACTGTTGGTACCAGAGCCTTGGCGACGTGTATTATGCCCTCATGCAATCGTCGGTTCAAGTATCTTCCCACAGTAGCACCACTGCGATCCAGACGTCGAGGATTCTTCTGCAGGCTTCTCACAGTCCCACGATGCACCCTTTCACGAAGTCCTACAATTGTTTGAAAGGTCTTTGAGTCGAGTCATTTAAACTGATTTAAATTTGAATGCATTGTTCCACGAAGCATAATGTGTTTAATAAGATTCTGAGGGTCTTTATATGGAAGCGGACATTTCCTTTGAGCCATGAGAATGATGGGTGCCATTTCTTGAAACTAACTTTAATCATCCCATATTTAACGGAAAAGTAGTTTCGTGGATGGCGCTTCTTTACAGTGCTTCGGGTTTTTTTTTGTCACAGTATATAGTAATACTTAATTTTCTAATTTTTTAAATAAAGATTAATTGTTTTAAAAAAATAATTCTTATTTAATTTAGAGAATTTTAGTAAGGCTTGTTTTTCCTTCCTCCTACATCTATTTTTAGAGCGGAAAAAAAGTGGAATAAAATGAAATGTTACCTAAAGTTGTTTAATTCCCAACACGGATTCTGGATCCTTTTCTTCCTCCAATACCTCTTCATTCTTTCTCTCTGTTGATCCCTCCTCTCCTCTGTCCACTGCACACACACCCTTCTCCCTAGTCTAATCATGGAAGCCCTCAAAGGCCTTGATCTTCTTTCGAAATATGTTCCTGTTCATAATCTCATTTTCCCCAATGTTCATTTCCCTCAGGTCCGCCATGACTCCCGTAAACCAAGTCATCTGCGTTTTAACATTCCTATCAAAAATTCTCCTCGTCATCCTGTTCTCATCCATTCTCCTCAGATGTCCATAGAAGTTAGCCCTTCTTTTCTTCATAATGTCCATTATTCTAATATAATATTATTGTACTTAATTTTTATTTTGTTTTCCTCTGTCGGAGGTTGAGAAACACTGGTTTAGATTAGCCATAATCTAATTTTTGAGTATACAGAAAATATACATTAATTATTTTTAAGTACATGACTTATTTATTTATTTATTTATTTATTTTGCAGATATACGGGTCACCAGCCTCTACTCAGGCATAGGTATGGAGAGACTTTTGGTACCTCAACTTATTTGGCCCATTACATGTGGTAAGTAAAGAAATGATGTTTTTCAGTCATTGATTTCGTTAATGATTGTTGAAGGGTGCAACATTTATCTAACTTCAAATGGCTTAATTTATTATTTGGGAACTGTTCAATATCCAGGGAGGCTTAAAATTGAAAGTTGCCTCGAAGTTTTCAGTCGAGTCAACTCCATATCTTTTTTCTTCTTCCCTACATAGAATGGAGTGTAGAGTGTTAATAAATAAATAATTTTTTTAAGACTGGAAGAAAATAACAATGAATTTCCGATTATGAATTGATAAAATATATTGTAAACCAATTAAAAATAACTAAAAATATATTAATGTAGTTAAATACAATAAATTCCGAAAGATTGTCATAATCTATTGTAGAAGTGCTTTTATTGGAATCGAACTCGGAACCTGTAGATTTCTTGTCTCGTGTTGTTACTGAAGATTGCTTTTTAATATTTTCTTTTTTCAAATTCTGATGTAGTTCATTTTAATGTAAGAGCTTTCATCAGCCGATACGTTTGACCAATGGCTATTCAGGAAAAAATAAACATTGCTTTCTTGCTTTTCATTCTGAAAATTAGAATTTTAATTACGTTTAAAAAAAAATTATAAATTAATATCTCATAAGTGTACATGTGTTGTAAAACTAAACTGCAATTTTAATGTGATATTTAGTATAAACAGTAAAACTGAAGACAAATAAATAATAAGGTTTTTGACAATGTAAGGAAGTTAACGTCAACAGGTGCTGTGTTTTGTATTAAAATATACATATATAAAAAATAATTAAAACTATCTAAAAACTAAAGATAAAACATAAATTTTTGTTCAGGTGAGAGAGTGATTATACTGAAAATAAGAGTAGCAAAATACAAGAAGTTAAAACAAATATTTCTATTTACATTTATATGTACATAAGGATTTCATTATTACATATCTAGATTATATTTAAGTATTTAGTTACAGACTAACTAACATACATACATGTTACCTCATGATGCCTATATATTTATTTTTTTTCCTAAGATAATATATATATTTACAGGGATAAACATACAAACAAAAACCCTATTCTTATATGTGAATATACAGTATATATAGAAAAAAACATACATATAGAAACATTTATACATATACTCACACACATAAAAATAGACAGTGCATATACACATACATTCAAATATACACATATACAAACATTCACACATACACACAGAAGTACACACTTAGAGTGACTGAATATATCAGTAGACAATCTTCTGGTGATTTTCTTTTTTTTTTATATTATTAATACATGTTTTTTATAGGGTAATGTTCAATAATATTAGTTGGTTTACAAGAAGTTTAACGTGCCGGAATAATTCAAATTTAGGCATCAATCCACGGCACTTAGCTAAAGTTAGGATTTCTTCGGTGGGAGGTCCCATTCTCGGGTGCGAGAAGCGGGATACTAACACCTTGCGCACTTTCTGAGTTGTCATCAGGGGAGTTTGGCTGGCTGAGGAATCCTAATGAGGACGAAACGGTCCGTCCCAGTCTCTTCCCGATGACAACTCAAGGTGCGAATCCTAACTTTAGCTAAGTGCCGTGGATTGATGCCTAAATTAGTTGGTTTAGTTTCCATTATTTTGTTGTATATATTCAAACATATATCTGCATATGTTCATATATATATATACGTTTACAAACATATACATACAATAACAATTTCATTAATAAGGAAATTATAAATTGCCATGCTACTTCCCGAAAACAACAACTCCTTGTTGTAGTCAGAACATAATCCTTTTATTTTGTAAATTTCTTATTAAAACCTCATGTGAATTTGAAATTGCACGCGAAAGAATGCACTGAATATCCGACAAGGCCGCATGTTTCCCTAGGTTTAGACAGTCTCTTATCTGAATAATTGGTTTTAGCTTAACTCACGGGAATTCCCAAATTGCACGCAAACTGTATTTTCATATTTTATTGTTTATTATTAATTTTCAGGAATGATCTAGAAGCAGAACAGCAGCGACTTCAAGAAAACGAAGAGATTGAAGAGGAGCAGGTGGATGGTTACATCCCATTAATGATGTCTCCCACACTGTCTTACGGAGTCACCTACGACTCAGTCCCAATGTCTCAACTTAGGAGCCCTTATAAATACGTCCGCCAGCATCCAATAGCAGGATATACAGGTAGATAATCTTAGATAAGTTTTGAATAGGATAACATATCTTAGGTAAATGTTTCACAGGATACGAGATTTTCCTTGGATTTTCTAAAATTTTCACAGATAACAAAGTGAAGCAAAATTGTTGGAAAATTCGGAGAAAAAAAAAAGACCAAAACTTTTATCGAAATAAATTGTGCTTTGTAATAATTTGACACAAGTTATAAACTTCAGTTCAATTGCTTTATTCCTCTCTCTCTCTCTCTCTCTCTATTACAACAGTTAATTGACCAAATGTTGTTACAAATCGACATCTCAATGCTCCAATCGGAAAATGCTTTTACTTAAAGAAAAAAAATAAGGAATTGGAAACCTTATTTCCATAAAACTCTGAGTTTTTAATTTTTTTTTTGTTTGTCTTTTTTTCTTGTCGATTTTTTTCTATTAAGATTGTGAACTAATATCAAAGGAAATAATTCCGTTAATTTTGAAATTATATCTAATATAAACAATATAAAAAATTCCATTTTATATACAAAAAAATAAATTCAAGTAATTTTATACATATCAAAGCAAGCGGAAATTAGTGGATTACTAAATTATTGGTACTCATTGTAAGACATCGATAGGGGTCTATTGGTTTGTTTTCAGGCTTTTGAGTTAAAATGTAATCACCTTGATTCGCTAATGTCCTAGCAAAGACCTCACGGAGAAGCTTCCAAATATTTATTGCTGGAATCTGCAGTTTTCGGAAATATATTGGAAATGAGTTGCAGAGGGAATGACTTCTCCACTTCGGATTTTTAACTGTTTGAGAGAATTTAATTTAAATAACCAAAGATTTAAATCCTTAGAGAAATAAATGTTTCCCTGAAATGCAAGTGAAAACAGGAAGTTTCTGAAAGAATTTAAAGCCTTTCTTTAAATTCTGCTGCGGTATTTTTTTATCTACTTTTCTTTCTTTTTATTTTTAATTCATGAAAACAATACAAGCGAAAGTCTCCCGTTTATTTTTACAAATTAATACAACCATTGAACACAAACATTAAAAATAAATCTCCATTTGTTTTTTTGAGAAAATTATTAATTACTAAATTATTTACTAAAAATTGTTTAAATCCGATAAATTTAATGTGTTAAAAACTCGCGTAGTTATTAATAAGATTAAAAGACGAATTGATATCCATTGTTTAAGACAATGTTTGGGTCTTAAAGTGTTTACTACTGGGGATTTTTCAGTCCCACGACAAACACCCACACGAAACCAATTTCAAATTTGAAAGTTAGAATCATCTCTTGCCTTCAAAATATGGAAGCCAAGTTTCAAGAAGATGTAATGGTTCAATAGTTATTGGAAAGACACTGATTGGATGAGCTCACTTCCGTAGGAATGTAGGCTAAAAAAAGAATTACGGAAATGATATTTGATTGAATCGTTCAGAACAATTTATAACCAAGATTTTTGCCAACTGTTGGGTTGGCTAAAAAGTTCTTTCGATTTCTTTTTACGTAAGTTGGCTCTAGTAGCGCTTTAGGTGTCTTTAAACGTCATTCGACACCATTTTGTTAAGACTGTATTGTGACAGCTGTCATATCAGAGTGCATTTAAAACAAAAACTGATCAAAATTGGTGAATTTTGTGTCTCCAATTTAATATTGAAAATGGAAGGAAATAAGCACACAAGACCACATGTTTCTTTGATGACCAGGCAAAAACTGTTACAGCTTGGCTAGGAAGTTCTGATTCATCCTCTGTATTCACCAGATGTTGCACCTTCGGATTTCCATTGATTTCGGTCTTGACAGAATTCTCTGAATGGAAAAAATTCAATTCCCTGGAAGGGACCTGCAACATTTTTTTTTGCTCAAATTTTAAAAAGTTTTGGTAAGATGGAATTACGACGTTGCCTGAAAGGTGACAGAAGGTAGTGGAACAAACCGTTGAAGATGTTGTTCAATAAAATTATTGGTGACAATCAAAAATGTGTCTTTAAATTTTTTCTTAAAAACCGAACGAACTTTTTGGTCAACAGAATATTAAAACTATTTTTACCAATAAGAAAAAAAGTAAGCCTAAATATATTTTATGTATATTATTAATCATCTTCCCTTGGAAAGTGAAACTCTAATTGTGTGAAATTAATAAATTTTTTGAACTGCTCTATTGAGCTTCTTGGCACTTGCACTTATAATAAGCACGATCTATATTTCATATTTTATAATTTTCCCGCGTGATTCCTTTTCGAAAAATTAATCAGTGAAGGTGATAAAAATTTCCATAAAAAAGCATTGGATTTCTATCAGATCTAACAGTGCTTCTTAATCCGCTTGCTTTCTTTAATAGGATTAAGTTCATTGGATTTAGGCTACTTGAGTAAGTAATGTTGTAATTAACTTTTTCAGAAATTGGAAAATTTTCATTATTTGTAATTGGGAGTCATAATTTAAAATAAGAATCTTCTTGATTTTGAAGATTTTAAGAAACAAAGAGAAATAAGAAACACTTAAGGAAAGTTGAATGTGTACACAAGAACATATTATGTACGGTTATCTTATTTTGACCCAAATGGCAGCTGCGGCCTCCAGGCTGCTAGTGTATGGGCAACTTGAAAGAGATCCTGCAAGTACTTTGTATGTAATCTGTCTTCTGATTAGGAGATGTTCTAAAAGCAGGCATCTATGGGAGCATTATCTGTGTCTGTCGTAGTGTCTTGTAGTGTCATTTGCCCACCGCGAGTGATCACAGGTGCAGCTCCTAGGGGGATCACCTGTAGCAAATAGTGTGTCGTAAGCTTTTTTCTACTATTTTGTAACTGGAAAGTAATAATGTTTTTAATCATACTCGTTATTTGTGCGTGTGTTTTGTGATTTCATACATTTCTAATTGTGCTACTGTTGAATTTCAGGTTTCCTGCCGTCGATATCTTCCTTTTATGGTGCACCGTTCCAGAAATGCGCAGAGAGATCACGTGCACTGTTAGCCAATGAAGAGGCAATCAGTGTTGCCAAATTCCTAGAATTAGAGAACGCGGTTTTGAACCTGCCTCGCCTCGTGCCTGTGGCCCCTCATCCTATTGTCAAAGAACATCTCAATAATTACAGTAGAAGTTCAGGTAATTACAATACAACATAGAAATTAAATAATCGCATAAAAAAATTATCGCTCTTAATACGTTTGTTCGTTTTGAAAAAAAAACAACACCGCTAAATATTTCAGTGCCAAACAACTGCAATGTAAAAGGCCTATTGGTAAGTTGTGTCCACTGTGTGCGTCTTCTTATGTTAAATTATCGTTTATAACTTATGAAATTAATCAACAACAAAAAAAAACAAACAAACAAAAACTTAATAGAAATCACCAAAATATCATTTCAGTAATTAATATCCAAAAGTGAAGATATAGAAATTGTATGTATGATACATGTGTACAGAGTGGGCGAAGAGTCCGTATACCCCTGTCAGTGAACTGGATTTGAAATGAATTAATGTGCCTATTATGCATTTGTGGCGCCACAGTCGTGCAACTCAGCGTTGGAAATATACCGTTTGGAAATATACCGCTGCGGATTTCCTGTTTAATAATTCCCCACAGAGAATTGTCTGGCGTGGTGAGATCTAGGTTGCGTGGTGGCCACGAAGGAAAGTTCTCGGATCCCCGGCCAGTCGACCTGTTTGGGAAAAGCTCGTCAAGGCGCAATCGCGCACTCATGGCGAAATGAGCTGATGCCACACAATATCAGCTAAGCCTTTCAACTGCAGTTCAGGCAG
>JAFIDM010002131.1:94604219-94622324 GCA_023159025.1 Thereuonema tuberculata
CAAAGATTTTTTTCCCAATGTCTTTAGTCTCTTGCTATTGGCTTGCAGATAATATCTTTAAATCAGTGGTCCCCAAATTTTCCCTTCTCGTGCCTCCTTACTGACTTTTGTAAAAATTCACCGCCCATTCACTTGGAATTTACTCAAAGGTGATATTTTGCCACACGTGTGGAACTTCTCCTTCAAAGCACTTGAAATAACTCATGTATTCTTGAAAAACATGGCTCTTTATAGTCGGATAAATGATCTTTCCCTGTGGAATCAATTTACTAAAAAGAAAATCTTCTCTGTCTATCCAAATATCTGTTGAATTTGTTAATAAAATTTTTGTCTTGAAAATAAGGTGCTAGAAAAAAACCTCTGTTAATAATAAGGGTTATTGAATCACCTTCTTGGTAGGTGCTACCCTAAGTTATTTTTATTTCCTTTAATAAGAGTCGATAATAAAGTTAGAATAAAACAGTTTTCAAATGCAGTTTCAGTCTTCAAATTCGTCCGTCCTAATGTCCTTCCCTCTGTGACCCAAGAGGGACTTAAAAATTTATATCCTGAAACCTGCAATTTTAAGAAATACATGTAGAGTTATTAGAAGGAAGCTTCTATTGATTTTGGTAAAAATCAGACCAGTAGTAGTACTAGGATCAAAATGAGTGAATGAACATTATTTTTATGCACTTGTTGATATTGTGTGCACCAAGATATTCCGATGTTGGTACGCCAACTAAATCTTTATTTTTCCTGATTTTGTTTCTGAATGAATTGTTGACACAAGAAGACAATGGAAAATAGTGTTAATTAGATCAATTCCTGTTTCGAACCAAAATTAATGAAACCTTCATTAATTAAGGGATTATTTTTGATTCCACGGCTCTGTGAATAAAAAAGAATCTGTAAATAAATAAATAAATGAAACGTCGAAATAAAACTACAGATTTACTGAAGTTTTAGACAGAAATGGCCTATTTCCTCGATAAGTAGAAATCTACATAGTAGTCAGTGTAGAATGATGACACGAGGTGTGTGACGCAAAAAGATAAATGTGTTCCCACAGTAACGTCATCTCAGTTTTGTTGAGAGAGACATATGTTTTGAAGATAGTTGATCATCGCTGTCTCCAACGTCCTATCGAATTAAAAATGAACATTGATGATTCCGACAATTCAGAATGTTCTTGTTCTAAGGAATATGAATAATCCTGTAAAATATCCTTATCAATCAGCATTTAGTCTTCCCATTTACTCGCGTGTCAGTTGACACGAGTCAATCTCTGTTTAAACAGACTGATTTGTAATAAGTTTTGAAACAGGAAATAATAATGTATTTTCCAGACAGACCTAAGTTAGATATTCAGGTTATATACTTATGCTTTTCTTCATTAAAAGTTCTTAAAATATTTATTATAATAGAAGAATTGTAGAATCTAAATATAACAATATTTTTAAAATGTTTTGTCTAACAAATTTTTAAATATATACATTGGAATTTTTGTTCAGAGTTTATATAACCGGTGTTTTATTTTATAAAGTTGGCAAGCATTTAATATGTTGCTTTTTAATTGTTGCTTATATTATGTTTCATTGAATTTTTTTTTAATGAAAATAAATCTATTTTATAAAATTCTGTGAAAAGAAATCTCGACTTGGCTTTTTTTTTTTTTAATCTCAAATTTGTTTTTGATTTTAGATATTACTAAATGCTTGAAATTGAGTAGATTTGGGTAAATTCGGATTTGGACATCATGATGTCAAACAGAGAAATGGCGTCTTTCAAGTACCATCAGTACGCGGGAAGACGTTACAGCCAATTCAGGGGTTTAATTTGGAACGTTTTTCAATATTTCAAGAGTCAGAATGATTTCTGAAGCCCTGGATAAATTTGTTGTTGTAGCCAAATACAACAAAAAATTTGTCCGCCTAGACGGTAAAGAAAATTGTCTGCGAAGGGTCTTGGGAAATCGTTCACCAATTCCGACATGAAGCGAATTCGTGTTACACCAGTGGTCGATATGGATTACTTCGATTTATATATTGTTAGAGCCACTATCACTGAAATTGTTGGTGAGAATTGTAGATGAAATCTCCAGTATTTTTTTTTTGTTAAATAAAATTTAACAAAAATTATTTTATTTATTGTTAAGAGGCTTGAAACTTAATTTTAAAGTGAAAATTTGCATAGGAGTACGAGAATGACGTCAGAGTTCGAAACGAATATAAACAAATGACAACCTCGATCTGGAGCACAGAGCACATAGGCAGGAAATATTCGAAGTCTGGAATCAAGAGTAGTGCTCAAATTTGAAGACGTGCAGACGTTAAAAGTTAAGTCAAAATTATTTTCAGCAGACGCTAGAAATTTTGGAGAAGAGATTAGAGCTCCTAATTAACTCGAGCGTAATAGACGAAGTGAGAGCAGACGCTATCTACTTTGAGTTCCCGGATGAACGAAGTCCAGACACGGTTCTACGCATTAAGAAAACCGATTCGAAGACACGGAAGTTTGCTTGACATATATTCCCGCAATTGTATTCGAAGAGAAGTTTGATATTAAGCAGAAGAATTGCAGTAAGAAATATCCGAAGTATTTCGTATACACAGATACGGGAAGATTGGATTTGGCCAATAGAGTTAGCAGACGGCAGAAGAAAGAATACATCAGTTCCGGTGCGAATTGCCTGATGGGAATTGCAGCTAAAGCCGCGACAATTGAAGTCACAGGTTACAAAGCTGTTTGAACGGAGAGAGTTCTCGTCGACCCAGCTGCGAAATTCTAGAATCAACGCAGATATTCGCCAAGGTGAAAAGCCATTACATCGAATCCTTCACCGAGGTTTAATTAAGCCATTATCATCTACGGAAACTGTAAGTACGTTTTTGATTCATTTCATTTTGTGGGAATTTCCAACTCAGATGATTAGTGAGTTAGCGAAGAATCAAGAAAACGTGAAATCAGTTCAAATTTACAGATTAAGTGCTCAACGAAAATTAATTATTTAAATAGAAATAATTTGAAGAGGTTATTGAATTTATTACTAAAATTTAAAATTAAAGGATCAAAGTGATTTGTGTTTAGAAAAATGCGCAGTAGCATTAGTAGTGATTAAAATGCAACAGGAATTAAGCTCGCAAGTAAAGATTTTTTATATAGTCAACTAAAGTAAGTTGATTAAGTAAAAGTTAGAAGTTAGTGAAAAGTTAACATTAACTGTTTTATGTTAAAGGAATTCACCGAGTGTGTGAATTGTTTAAGAGAATTTATGATTTATTATTTGAGAGCGAAATATCAAGACGATTTTAGCATAAGTATTAAAGTGAAGATACCAAGTTCAACGAAGGATTGGGAAGATTTAGCGGAGAGTTTAAAGTGTATAGAGAACATAACTTTACGTAAAGGAACTCTATTATTTCGAAACCAACATATGTTTCATATTGAAACATCTACTTGTTAACCATCATCTCCTGTAATATATTATTGCAGTAAAATCTTTAAAGATATTTCTATCTTGTCTTTTGTTGTTACTAGTTGCGGGGAAAAAAAAATATCAACGTGTACTACAGGTCGTACAAGAATGAAAACTCAAACGTTTGATATGATTTATTCGAAGCTTCAGTTAACGATTGAATTCAACTTAGGTTTGTTAGAAATAAAATAAAAATAATTTTAGAAATAAATAAAAGTCAATTTAAAGAATTTAATTACCAAAAATTGAAGCCGACACACTTGCGTAGTTGCAGAAATTTAATAATACAATAATTAAATACACGATCTAGGTTTCGGTTCACATAAGAGAAACCATTGATGACTTAAGCATTAAAGAATTTGTAGTAAAAAGAAAATAACTGAACCAGACCAGCCTTCGTCTCAAACCGAAATTACGGAAATGGCTAAGAAAATGGAAAACTAGTGAAAACCATGTGAAATAAGTACCAAATAATTAAACATTGTTATGCAACTGTTTTATAGTGAAATGAGTAAATAATGTTTTTAAATGAGTTGTATAGTGAACGAAGAAGAGATTAGATGAAGTGTTCGAACAGATCTAGCGAACAACGATTCGAAAGATGTGTGTTTCTATGATGCATCTGAAAACATGTGATTCAATCGGATAAATAATAAATGAATTGTGAATCGAGTTTAAAGTTCAAGGAAAAGAATTTAATGTCAAATAGTTTGATTCCAATTGTTCGAGGGGAAACTTCATTGTCAAGCTTCTACAAACGGTGATTCAACACTTGAAAAAGAACCACTCATTACATGGGTTTATTCATGAAAGCAACTACATTTATTAAGATTCAAGTTTAAATGATAGTTTAGTTTCTTTGAAGTACGTTAATGTTAAAACGTTAGGTATTAACGTAGTCTTTAATTCAGTGAATATATTAGGAACTTATTTTACTGCAGAATCAAGAACTGCAAGGTGTATAAACAAGAATTGTAGTAAGTTACAGAACGTTTAATTGGACAGTTACCAATTGTAATTATTTATAGCTTTAAAGAAGAGTTTATATATCAGAGATTACAAAATTTATTGTGTATATTTTATATTATGTTTTATGTATAGTGATAGAATATTTAAATACAGTCGAACCTGCCTGTCTCGAATCTCACGGGAAAGGAAAAAAAATCCGAGATAAAGAGGTTTGGAGTTATGGAGTTTTAAATGCTTTTGTTGTAGAAAAATACAGTGGTATGATTGCAGATTAATTATACATATAGCCATAACATTTTTTTAACATACATACATAATCTACCTTTAACATTAAAAATAGACTTTCAATGACTTTTGACGCCTAAGTTTCTATTAGCCTTCTAAGGTTAGCAAGAGCTGCGAATCTCTCGTAGCCAACATTTTCCTGAGATTCAAGAAAAGTTGTTAAGAGTTCTACGGCCTTCTCTGCTTCTTTTGTTGTCACTTTAGGTGCATCCGTATGCTCTTCGGCAAAGAAGGGTGGTCTTTGGGCATCGATTTTTGTAATTTACACTATCCGAAATTCGAGATACAGAGATTTTGAAGGAAATTTTTTCGAGATAAACATGGAAGATACACTGAATTTGGATTGTAAGGGTAGCGAATTTCAGAAATTTCGAGATATAGAGGTGTTCGATTGTACTCTGCATCAAGACCTTGGTTTTAGATACACAAAAAGTCTTAAAAAGGTTAAGATATATTGGATTTCATTTTAAACAACCCAAAACAACAATGAGTAAGTGATTACTGTAACGCTTAGATTTCATTAAGTTTACTAAAGAAGATGTTTTCACTTTATTAATATTAAGAAATGAAAAACCAATGGCTGCACGTAAATAAACAAATCACGCCTTTGGATTTGTCTACAGAGGGAATCGGGAATGACTGTTTCGTCCTTATTACGTACTCATCAGCTCGAACCATCCTCCTCGATGTGAAACTCAGAAAACTGTAATTCACCTTCTCTCCCTAAAGTGACTCCCGAACTAAATAAACAACAATTAAAAATAAGTGCGAAAGTGCACAAGAAAAACATTTAGTCTAACAATAGTTAGGTTTCAAAAGGCATTCAATTATTAGGATGTTGGAAATGGAGAAACATGGAAAGAGAAGATGATGACGACCACTAAAATGCTGGATGCATACCATGAAAGAAGATCTTTGCGAGAGTAGTTCTCATTTGATAGAATGGAAGAGAAGAAACTGCTGCAGCGACCGCACTGGAGAAGTGGTACATGAAGAAGCTGAAGAAGATCAGATTGTGAATCTACTTCGATGTGACTTAATTCGAAAGAAACGAAACTCAAAATGTTTGTGTGAAATAAAGGGCTTCGGTTTAAAGACTTTTATAATAGTTTTCAAAAAAGAAGAGTTTGCCATATATGGTCGTTACGTAGCGATCGATTTTCTCTGGAACAAACGTCACCAGTCATGACGTCATCAACTTGAACTCCGAGCAGTCAGTCCAAGATGGCGTCGTTTTGTGATCGCATAAGTTGTGATCGTTTTGTGACCGAGAAAGGACAAATTTTGGGTAGCCAAGCAAGGGGAAATAGTGTGGAACATATTTCAATTTTAATTATTATTATGTATTCGTAACTGTAGAAAATACAAAACCAGAATTTTTCATAATGTTTGTAAGATTCAGTTACGGATTTTAGCAATAGTCCTGGAAACGCTTTGTTTCCCGCTTTTATGTCCTGGAAACATCAATCTATAAGGAAATTACGTCATCAAAAGCTCTTCTTTCATGAACTGAACTGTAACCTTGTACGAAGGGACTCGTACTTATTAAGTACAAGTACTTCAATAACTAAACAAAACAAAAACAAATAAATAACGAACAGTAAATAAGAAAAATAATCATAATCCTTTCGAGAACTATTAGTTCAATCTATTTAATGGGATCATTTCGCAAATATTTTTTTAATTAATTGAAGAATTTTTTTTTTTCTATATTATCCTACAATTTCGTCAATTTATCGGGGATAAGTCTCTCTGTAAATTCGCTTTTAATCCAAAAAAAAAACAAAACGAAACAATAAGTGTGACATAAAGCGCTTCTTTTTAAAGATTGTTAAACGTTTACGAAGGGTTTCTCCTATTAGTTTAATGTCTTCAATAATTAATAAAGATTAAATAAATAGTGACTGCAAATGAATAAAACGTCTGTAATATTTAAATAACAATTATTTTTCTCTATTTAATTCATTCACTTTTAATTTTGATTGTTTTTAATTAATTAAAAGAGTTTCTCCAAACCAATCTATCCATTGCTAATTTTTCTGGTTATGTTTCTTTGTCCTAGCGCCTAAAGATCAAAATATCGAAATCAAAACTGTTTGAGCAAACTAAAGAGCTTGAGTTGATAGACTTTTGACTGGGTACGAAGTATACTCCTAATCGTACTTATTAACCCCATTAAATAATGAAAAAAAAATGAACAAACAAATAAGTAACTAATTATAAATGAATAAAATGATCACAAACCTCTCGAAAACAGTTAGTTCTACTCATTTCTCAAATATGTTTGTTTTTAATTAATTAAAAGAGCTTTTCTATAATAATAACATGTCTGTACATAAATGCGTTTTAAGCTAAATGAAATGAAACTAAAACTGTTCTGTAAAGATATTACAAGACTTTTGACAAAATACGAAGGGTATTGCTAATTGTTGTTTTTGAAACAAACTTAAATAATTAATAAAAAACTAAATAAATAACTAATGTAAATGAATAAAACTGCTATAATCCTTTAGATAACGATTAATTTTATGTACTAAATCCATTCATTTCTAATTTATGCTTGTTTTCAATTGAGTGAGAGTTATAGTTTGGTTCTGAAGGAGGAGTGGGACATGATACTGTATAGATCCTTGTTTGAGGGATTTTCCCAGTTCGGGGTGAGATTTGCTCAATATTTCGGTCTATGCGTATAGTTTTAATTATTTATGGTTTTTAAGAGTTACGATGTGCAGTATGCTTCAAATACGGCTAAAAGTTGTTCTTACAATTCTGATTCCCGTTTTTTTCAAATTAAGGCGCATGTTTTAAAAGATATAATCTCGTTAGATTGACTATAGTCAATAGCTATTATGTTGGTTACTACATGAGATAACTCTTAATTAGAAAAAGCTGATCAATTTTTTAATTAACTACTAATTAAGTACAATTAATTAAATTCATGAAATACAAAAAATGAATCGTTATCGAGTCGTTTAATTCATTTAAACTCGTAATTTATTAATATATTTTTTAATTATTAATGATATATAACAAGTATGGGCATACATGAGGTCATCGAGAACCACATTCTGGATTTTCATATGTATAAAGAGCCACACCATAGACACGTTCCATAGTATTAAATACACAAATTCAAATTTTATTACATTTCTATAAAGTATAAAAAATACATATAGAAGAAAATAAAAAATGAAAAAGAAAATATATACAGTAAAACCCCGTTATTATGCTCGTCAAGGGACCATGAACTACAAGCGTAATAAGCGGGATAGCGCTGTAGACGGGAAATGATTTATGAGATGAGGAAATATTTAGACACCATTTTACAGGAAAGATACTTGATTCTGCAATAGATATAGTGCAAATGTGAGCTAATTTCCTATTAAAAAAATCTTCGATTGTGGTTTGCCGTGTGTGTGTGTTACTGTTATGAATTATGACATTTTCAATGCGGTTCAAGTGACTATTAACATCAATTGATACATCACTAGGAGCAACACTAATATATTTTCGGAGCAGATTTAGTGCACTGCCCGCTATTTCACGCGCCTTTTCTTGAATGATTGGGCCACTTAAGGGCACTGATGCATCACGGGACTGATGAATCCATTCAATTAGAATTTCCTCGGCATCTTAATATTTTCCACACTTTTTTACGTTTGCAACCACCCTTCGCTGCATTGGTAATTCCATTCTTATTTTTTATTATTGTTCTCAGAACTGAATGAGGGAATTCCTAGAGATTCTGTGAATCCTTCTGATTTAGTGTAGAATTCTCGTCGTACTTACGGAGAATTTGCAATTTTTCACTTATAGAAAGGGATTTCTTCTTCGAAATTTTGCACTAACTTACTGTATCACAGACCCGCACTTCAAAGAGTTCAAAGATTCCCTCCTACCAGGGAAAGAAAAGAATCTTTACAGTGTTACCTTTCTTTTCGATACAAAATTTCCGATATAAAAAAAAGCGCTACAAGCGGGATTTGAAGCGTTATAGGGTAAAATTTGAAGAGGGTAAAAGTATACAGAGTTACATAGAAAATTCCAGGGACCGTATGAAAGGAGCGTAAAGAACGGGATAGTGCTATAAGCGGGAGCATAAGCGGGACTAATTATTTTGTATTTTTTTTTTTGAATTCTGTATTTTTATCAAGAGATATTGGGAGCCGCACTTAACCTAACGAAGAGCCGCATGCGGCCCTCGGAGACGCATTTGCCCACGTGTTACAGTAGCGCCACAGAGCGTCGACAATCGGAACTAAATTGTTGTTCTGTACAGTAGCGCCACACCGTGTCGACAATTGGAACTAAATTGTTGTTCTGCACAGTAGCGCCACACCGTCTCGACAATCGAAACTAAATTGTTCTGTACAGAAGCGCCACCGAGCGTCAACAATTGGAACTAAATTGTTGTTCTGCACCCTAGCGCCACACTGTGTCGACAATTGGAGCTAAATTGTTGTTCCGCACAGTAGCGCCACACCGTGTCGATAATCGGAAGTAAATTTTTGTTCTGTACAGTAACGCCACACCGTGTCAACAATCGGAACTAAATTGTTGTTCTGTATGTTGTTCCAAGTATGGGCATACATGAGGTCATCGAGAGCCACATTCTGGATTTTCATATGTATAAAGAGCCACAGCATAGTCACATTCCATAGTATTAAATACACAAATTCAAATTTAATTACATTTCTACACACATCGTAACTGCTATAAAAAATACATATAGAAGAAAATAAAAAATGAAAAAGAAAACAAATATTAAATTTTGGACTAATTATTTTTTTTTTTTAATTCTGTATTTTTATCAAGAGATATTGGGAGCCGCACTTAACCTAACGAAGAGCCGCATTTGCTCACGTGTGATATATAACAACTACCACCATCAGTGCTCTTTGTATACTGCTAGAAGTCTTTATATTGAAGCTCTTTATATCGCCTTAATAGTTTCAGTTTCGTTTCTTTCAGCTTAAGGCACATGTACATATAGATATAGCAGCATTAATATCGACGAAATGTGTTTCTGTAGAAAAAACATTTTTAATTAATTAAAAACAAAAATTTGTGAGAAATGAATGCATTAAGTAGATAAAACTAATAGTTCTCTAAAGGTTGATAGTAATTTATT
Source organism: Thereuonema tuberculata (assembly GCA_023159025.1). Lineage (NCBI taxonomy): Eukaryota > Metazoa > Arthropoda > Chilopoda > Scutigeromorpha > Scutigeridae > Thereuonema > Thereuonema tuberculata. The sequence goes on from JAFIDM010002131.1 coordinate 94,614,062, forward strand.
TAATTACAATTCGTTGTTTATTATTATTTTTTTTTTAATTATTTGAGGTATTTAGCAACAACGATTACGGAATATCTTCGTAGACGGTCAAAACTCTTTGAACTGCAGCGTTGTAACTTATTCTAACAATTCTGATTGCTGTTCTTTCAGATTTAAAAGACATAATCTCGTAAGATTGACTACATGTAAGTTAGTAGATAGGAAAACGCTTCATTAATTAGAAAAATCATATCAATTTTTGTAAAGAACTAGAATTAACGCATTAATAGAGAAAACGAATCATTATGTAGTCGTTTTATTCACTTAAAGTCGTTATTTATTAATATATTTTTAATTATTTATGATACATAACAACTACGACCCATCAGTGCTCTTTGTATACTGCTAGAAGTCTTTATATTGAAGCTCTTTATATCGCCTTAATAGTTTCAGTTTCGTTCTTTCAGCTTAAGGCACATGTACATAGAGACATAGCAGCATTAATATCAACGAAATGTGTTTATAGAAAAAAAAACATTTTTAAATAATTAAAAACAAACATTTGTGAGAAATGAATGCATTAAGTAGATAAAACTAATAGTTCCCTAAAGGGTGATAGTCATTCATTTATTTATAATTCGTTATTTGTTTTTTTTTTTTTAATTAAGGTATTTAGTAACAACGACTAAGAAAATCTTCGTATACTGCTAAAAGTAAAGAAATATAATTATCATACATACGTATATATCTTTGCTAAAAGTCTTTTAACTGCTGCTGTTTAGTTTGTCCTAATAATTTCAGTTTTGTATTTTGATATTGAAACGCATATACAGATAGACCTAACAACGTAAGATTGGCTACGTCGATCCTACTATTAAAAAAACCTTTTAATTAATAAACAACAAAAACGAAGTAGAAATGAAAGTATGAAATTGATTAAACTAATCCTTAACTAAAGAATTATAGCCGTCTTATTCATTTACATTCGTTGTTTATTTATTTCTTGTTATTATTTAATGTATTTAGCTAATATGATTATCAATAACCTTCGTATACGACAAAACTCTTTAAAAAGAAACGCTGTTTATCGCTTTTATGGCACCGCGAATGCAAAGAAAACTTTTCGTGAGAATTCATAATATTATTGTTGACGGTTACAGCTACAGAGGAAAGTTGCCGCTGAGGAAGGTACTGCAAAGGTGAAAACTAATGTTGCCTTTTACCGAGAGCATGTCCTGGAACCCTTATATCGTGACGATATTCCCACATTGTACGGCAGTGATGAAAGGAAAGTGTGAATTTATCAGGACAAGGCGTCGAGCTAGACAGCTAGAGCGACCCATGGCCAGTATGGCAACTGAATCCGGAATACGAGCAATCCCATACAGTAAAGCCCCGCGAACATCTAGCAACTTTACTGCAACTTAGTCGCGCGATTTTGACGTCACGAGTTGATATAAACCTTTGTCAAGCGCGAACACGTTGCAACACGGATATGCAACTCGAAAATGCAACCGACCCATGACAACGCAGATTTTAAATACGTCACATGTGACGTCAAGGAAAATTCGGTTATGTCGTTTCAAACATAATATAAGAGTGAATGATTTGCAACATATGATAAATATTTTTTTAAAATTATTAGCCGCTATGGAATTTAATTTCATGTTGTTATTTCGAATCAAAAGTAACGAATGACCAACAGCCAATAAGAAACCATGCTCCCCTGGAAACAATGACGTCATAACTTTTGCATTCTGCGTCAGCAGCCTTTGCGTTTCCCAAACCCGCTGTGGAAAATCCAAAAAAAATCGAGGTTTTGAAACCTCTCTGATAAATTCTGCCGCGTACAATTACTGCATTTCAGTATAAACTTTATTTATGCGTGAAACAAACTCGCAATACTCTGATATTAATTGAGTATGAGCCTGTCTTCAAAACGAATCGAGCGATAAAATTTTCGACGCCATTTTTTTCATGGGCGTGGTTTCCCAACTGACGTGTTCCAATGCTGCCCTGTGATTGGGGAATTAGATGCAACTTTCTGAGTTGCAGGTGTCAATGCAACTCGACTCGGACTTCAAAAGTTGCAAAGAAATTGCAACTCCTGACGTCAAAATCACTCGTGACGTCAAAATCGCGCAACTAAGTTGCAGTAAAGTTGCTAGATGTTCGCGGGGCTTAAGATTGCTGTAAAATCCCCCGATGCAACTCCAATGGACTTCTGCGGGTCGGATTACTTAAACGGGCTCTGGGAACACAACGACCGAAAACAGAATAAGGGCTTTGGAAAGCTTGCAAAGAGGAGTGGAACAAGATCCCCATCGTCTACCTCCAACGCAACCGTCTTCAATGGAAACTGCGATGCAGAGCCATTGTCAGAATGCAGGGGCATCCCATTGAACACAACCGGTGGAGAAGAGGGTTCTGCTAAGTCTAAGACGTGAACAAAATCGACCGAAAAAAAAAAAAAAGTCAATCAACCCTCCGTAAGCAACTTTATAATGTCGAAAAAATATTGTAATTGAAATACACATAGGTTTTCTGTATCATTTTCAACTAAAAACAACAATAATAATTCAACTACTAAATAATATAATTAAAACTTCAGAATAATACGTTAATAATGCTGGCTTTCAAGAATTTGTTGTTTAAACATTAAGTTTTTGATTTTGGTTTTTCAAAGATGAAAATAAGTACACAATCAATTTGTATACATCAGATAACTTAAGATGATATGAATTCGAAGAATAAAGTAAAAATGATGAAAAATAGTACATTAACTTACCGATCTACAAATTCTAGTGAATAAAGTTTGCACAACTCGAAGTAAATATGTCAGAGAGAATTTTGATGTTTTTCCTTATTTAATTCTTCGCTTTATGAAGAACTTCAGGAATTCAATATTTTCTATTATGACAAAAAAAAAAAAAGTAGTTGCAATTACTGGTGATTATTGACTGATAACCAGGATATAAACATTCCTTTTATAAACTTTCTTACAAACTAAATGCCAACCTATCTTTCATTAATGAGAAATTTCAATTTTTTTTTCATCTTTTATTGAAAGAGGAAGTGGATATTCATTATAAAACTCGAACACATACAGAAAAGAAGGATACGATAAATAATTCTGCACCACCAACAAATCCATTTTATTGATCGTTGAAACCTGCCTCTTACGCCTCTTTTCTTGTAATTCTCAAATTAATATAAATCTAAAGCACAAGAAACTATTCTTTGCAGCTTTAAGAGCGAAGTTATTCGTAAAACTTCCTGTGTCAATTTTAATTTCCTATTAAATAGAAAACCATTCTAAATATTACAGAATTAGAAATTACAGAACGAAATAAATCGATCTTTGCATTAACGATTTTCCGCAATAACAAGCGAAAAGTTTTATTCCATTTCAACGCAAGAGACAAGATATAAATTAATAAAGACATTATAATAAATAATAGACAAATAATATTGTTTTCCAAAATTCGTAGAAAACAAGTTATTATTTATAACTTTCTAATGTGAAACAATTGATAATATCATGAATGATAAAAGAATATAACCTTAATGAAATAACATTATTATTATTATTATTGCAGAAACATTTGTAAATTGAATAATGATACAAAGAAGGATTTAACGAAGCACAAGATATTTTGAATAAAAGGTTTCGTATTAATAAAAAGATTCAGAAACTTTCTGAAAATGCTACAGGTATTGAGGATCGTCACCTTTTGCATTTATCTATCATTAAATCTCTAATATCACTAATGCTCTTAGATTTTTCGTGAAGAGTCTTTGGAATCAGTGATGTTTTTAAAATAATGTTTCAATTTTCATAAGACGGTCGATCACCACATCTGTTGAATTTCTATAGTATGACTTATCTTTATAATTTCTAATTGTTTTTACTAAAAAATTGCTTTAATAAGAAATAGTTTTCCTTTATTAAGAAAAATTTTACTAGCGCTATATTTTTAAAATCCCAGTTGAACACTTGAACATTTTTAAAATGATGCTTTTCTTAAACCTTAGTCATCTATGTGAATAATTACCAATTAGAATTTTTACATATTCTTTTTTTTTTTTAATCTTTTTTTATTTTTTTTTTTCTATTTTAGTAATTTGGTGATGACAAATTCCTTTACAATAATAATCTTCCAGTTTTTCAATGGTCCTTTGAAACATCCATTTTATCCTTCTTTTGTATAATTTTATCATTTTTGTAAGATTTATTTCTTTTGGGTAAAATAAAAGCCAAGAGTTACTTGCGATTATTTGCTTGTTTGGTTTTTTTTTTTTAGCTAGAGTTCCCAAAAGAATAAGAAATAAAAAGTCATTGGCAAATGATAATCCTGTTTTAATGTCTTTTTTGAATGATATAATTCGAAATAGACTAATAAAGAAGATGATGATCAGCTTTGATGGAGACATTTAACTAATGCATCCCACATCGTGGCGCCAGATTGTTGGATATATGGGAAGCTATCGCATGTATAAAGTGATATTCCTTTTCGCTAGATGGCGGCGAACAAGTTCTCTGCTGTCGTATTGACCAAGACAAAAACGAGATTCGCCACTAAACAGTGCTATACGAAAAACTGCTTCTTCAAAAAACAAAACTAAAAAACAGTTATTTTAATGAAGTATATTAAAAAAATCTTGATTAATTCTTAACACGAGAAAGAGTAAGTTTTAGGATTTTATCAAATAAATAATTGACCAATGGGAATTTTACTAATATTGTCATTTTAGTAGCTAGCAATGGAATTCTTTAAGTCAAAAAGTTCATTCCATTTTCTCTCTAAGATAATGTACCAATTGTAAAAGCCTAATGTTAATGTACGCGTGGCCGCGCGGGTTTCCGTTGTTGCTAAGACATCGGCCTCTCACCTCTGAGTTCCAAGTTCGGTTCTCATGTGGGTTTCGTGATGGTGGACGATCCGCGCTGGGCAGGTTTTCTCGGGGTCCTCCCGTTTCCCCTGCACTTCTCCCACCATACTTTCTCAGTCTTTCTCTCCATCTGTCCATATTTCCGTGGGATGGTACAATAGACTTCTAGTCGCAGTGCTTGGCTTCTGCCACCCACCTTCAATACATACATACATACATACATACATACATACATAATGTACGTTTGGTACATATTTGAGATGTAATCTGTAATCAGACCTTTTTGCAACTGCGTTGGAGCAGGGAATCTGTCACACCGAATTAACGCAAATAATGGGTATTCTGTCCTCTCACAGGTCATCGAAGGCTTCCCACGACTTGTCTGCGTGGCTAGATCCTTCTTGAATTCATTGCTGGCATAAGCTTATAATTAGTACTAGGATTGAGGCCAACACTGAGGACTACATCTCCCTAAGATATACCAGCTATTCATTACAACTAATTATTCCTCTATGCTTAGTCTGTTAATATTTATCGATGTCTGCATAAGTGTATCTTTAAAAAATATCCATAATCTTTCGTCAATCATGGTTCGTTGTTAGTCTTTATTTGTCTTTACTGCTTGTATCAGTTCGTTGCCTATCGATTCGCTTCAATCAGCCAGCATGAATCATTTGCATGAATTTGCTCACATTTATACAACATATTGATACATTTCAAATATAATTTAACAATGGAAATAAAATCTATAAACAGTATGAATGTTATTCTGACTTAAGAAATATTTTAATTTTTTTTTAGTTATATATCATGTGGTTCTGTAAAAAACAAAAAAAAAACAAAAGGGGGGGGGGAATGCTTTATTGTTTCAATCAACCCATTGGAAATTGGTAACCATAATTTTATTCAAGCTTAGTAAGTTTATATCTACAGCATTATTAGCATAAGTAAAATACAGACTTTCAGGACTACTTCATATCAAGATAAAAGTTGAAATTTAAAACAAATTAAATGCAAAATTGTGATAGTTATACATACGTAAACTTCAAACAACATTTCATAGTTTTCATTTGCATTTTATACATTATTAACAGCAGTGATTTAAAAGATCCGGGATTACAATATTTGAATAAACATATCTAAAGTAATTTACAATGCAGAAAGTACACAATTTTATAAAAAAACCCAGCTCATTTCTCATTACAACCGTCTACAACAATCCTTATAACAATTATAGAATTAAAAAAAAAGCACAAAAAACATTTAAAAGAACCGATAAGGCATGACTAATATCGATTGCTTTTTAACGGCAAATCTTTTTCATAGGAAAACGTTTTTAAAAAAATGTGTTTTTCAATTTTATAATTGTTTTACGTTATTAACACACGTTAAATGCTTTTAAATATCTATAAAAATCCCTTCTTCCAAATAAAAGCATGCAATTGCTGTTTATTTCTTTACTTTTTATCGAATAGTCTTAGACGATAATTGATAGCTATAAAAATAACAAATTGAACATGAGATGCCTCTAACAAATTCCCTTTTCAACCATTTGTTATGTTCAAAATGTCCATCCTTACATCGAATAATCGCTCTGCAAAGTAGCTTGTAGAGGGGATATCAGAGGCTTACGGGACGACTCCTCTTTTTTAATTTTGCAAAGTCACCAAATGCGCTGCAATTCTGATTTCTCGGACACATTTTAGTACACCAAACCCACAGAAATCCTTTGGACTTGCATCCGGGAGCTTGACAGAGATGTGCTGGAAAGATATGGCGTTGATCCCAGTTTCTGGGGCCATCCGTTCCTAAATGCCCAAGATTGTTCTGACTGCAGGATTAGCAGTTTTATCTATCGTACTAACCACGGTCACTGAGGAAAATCTATACTTCATTCAAAGTTACCACAAACTTTTATTTGTCTCCTGCAAGGTCCCTTAAATAGAGTTTACAACAGATCGTTTGTCAGTCAACTCGCATTGTAGAAGAACATGTCCTTTCGCCTTCTGAATTTCCAAATATTTTAGAATGATCTTAGATTGTATGAAAAAAGAGTACACAAACAAGCTAAGTCAGAAACACGGGAGCAGTTAAAGGCAATTACTGACACTGCTGTTAAGCCTCCACCATGACAGCAGATTACAGCATAGATAGACAGTTGAACAATGACAGTGTTAGACAGTGAAAGGTGTAGAATTTAAATGTAACTGTATTTCAGATCAATAAATCAATAAATAATGAAATGATAATTAGATAGCTTTTATTCTGCAGCTGCGTACAGTGAAAGGTCGATATCTTGGAAACGAAGCCGATTCGATCCATGATATACAGAGTGATTCATAAAGTACTGGAAAAATAGGCCTATAAAGAACGAAAATCGAAATATTTTTCTATCAAATTTGGTGTAAAAAAGGTAAAATAAAGCATCGATTTCCGGATCGAATGTGCAATTGAGTCGGATGATGGAGTCCCCATTTTAGCCTTTTTTCTGCCCCTATGAAAAAAAATGGTCTAGTTAGCACCCTTCACAACCGGGAAGAGCAAGGAAAGGGAAGCGAGATTAGAATAGGCTAAGTTAAATGGAGTATTGACTCCATTGGGTTTATTTCAAACACAAAGAGCCCGGGGGGGTGGAATAAATAAAAACAAAGTGTAGCGAGTATTTCCAGTTCTTTATGAATCACCCGATATATTACATTGTTTCTAGAATAATCACCAGAACACGATGGCGAAGCTTGTCAGTTTCTTGACTATATCTCTGTATACATATTGTTAATTTGTTAAATAGTTAATAAATTAACAGATGTAACTCGTGTAAAGTGTCTTAAATAAACACTACTGGGATAATTCAAGATAAACAAAATTGAATTTCTATGGCTCACATTGAAATGAAATAGATTCATTGACTATACAAACTGTCATGTCCAGCAACATGAGGAAAAAAAAATACGAAATAAATTATTAATCGTTTTGTAATGAAAATAATGTAAATAATTACAATAACTAATTCGGTTAAGCGATGAGAAGATAAGCTAAATTCAGGCTAGAATAAATATTGCTTGCGAAGTATGAATACTCGAAAAAAAAGCAATATTATTACTAATCTAAATTTATAAAATAGCTTAAAAATAAATTCCCAAAAAATTTCGTAGCTTAATTTCTAAAACGATTTAATTAAAAAAAACAAGTTTGCATAAATTAAATCGAGATCGAATCGGACGCCATCTTGAAATTCGAATCTTCCTTTAGGCTCCAGTTCTGTAGTAAATCATATGGTTACGACTACAGTCCAACGCGAATGAGTAACGTTAAAAAATACTGGATTCAATCCACCCTATGTCAACACTTTAGCCGGTCTTTAATGACGAAGAATGACCTTGGCTGATAAATG
>JAFIDM010002131.1:94623927-94646289 GCA_023159025.1 Thereuonema tuberculata
GAAAAACATTCACATACATTTCTCTTATTTATCCCAGGAACCCTCTACTGCTTCAATTTGCACTAAAATCAATAGGAGTTTTTTATTTAGCGTAATAGACCAGCGGTCGGCAACCCGCGGCCCGCGGGCCGCATGCGGCCCATGAAGCGTTTTGGTGCGGCCCGCGGGGCGTGTTGGAATTTTTTTTTTTGGTTGATAAAGTAAGATTTTCCGGTTTTTTTTTGGTTGGTAAATTAAGATTTTTCCGTTTTTTTTTATTATTTTTTTTTTTTTTGGTTGTTACAGTAAGATTTTTCCGTTATTTTTTGTTTTTTTTGTTTGTTAAAATTTTTGGCCCAAGTGCGGCCCGCAGTAATCCCCACATAACATATTTGGCCCTTTTACAACAAAAGGTTGCCGACCACTGTAATAGACTAAATGTAATATTTGCATTTCAACCTTCCAATGTATTCGGTTTCTATTCTCTTAGATCCGCCTTCTTCCTTTCTCTTCGCGATCTTAGTCAAGCACTTTTTGCCAAGCCTGACCTCCTTATCTGTTTATTCTCTCCAGATCTGATGACGACTTCTGATGTCAGATATATGAGAGGTAGGGTATTAAGGTCCTGACTCAAGCAATTCAGGCGACTGCAAACCTTTTATTTCTTTTATATATTTCTTTTACCAATGCACCTAAAATTCCGAAAATTTAAATCTGAACTTGTGAAGCATCTGGGATTTATATTTTCTTGTTTTTAATTTTCAAGATATTCTATAATTAATTAAATTAAAATTCAAAAACAGTCAATTTTTGGAGCATTTTCGAGGTATTACTTGGTATTTTCAACTTAAAAAAAACTTGATGAAAACCAGAAATGATAAAAAATTCGTAAAATAATGACTTGTTTTTAAAAATTTATTATTAGTGCAATAGTTAATTTTAAAAAATAAAAACTGTTTTTTTAAATTGTTTAAGATTAAATTATTTTTTTTTACGGGTTACCAAATAATCATAATAAAAACATTTTCATTAAAGACTTTCTAAATATTATGCAAATTCATTTGATGCTGTTAAAATTTCCCAAAATAAATTTGTTTTGAAGCATTTTTTATAGAAATAAATTTTAATAGAATTAATAAAAATATATTCCTATAAAAAAATGCTTCAAACAAACTTATTTTTGGAAACGAACAGCATCAAATTTTAAAAATAAAAAACACAGTTTTTATTTTTTTTTTAAATTAACTATTGCACTAATAATAAATATTTTAAATAAAAGTCGTTATTTTACGAATTTTTTTTTTATCATTTCAGATTTTCGTCAAGTTTTTTTAAGTTGAAAATACTAGTAATCTCGAAAACGCCCCAAAAAATTGACTGTTTTTGAATCGCAATTTAATTAATTACAGAATATTTTGAAAATTAAAAACAAGCAAATATAAATCTCACATGCTTCACAAGTTAATATTTAAATTTTCAGAATTTTAGGTGCATTGGAAAAAGAAATATATGAAAGAAATAAAACGTTCGCAATCGCCTGAATTGCTTGAGTCGGGACCTCTAGAAATTCTTTTTCAATCGAGCTGTGGAATCGGAGTCGTATTTGCTCATTACTACAGGCGGAGTCGAAAACTTTTTTTGAAGATTAAACATTACAAGGGTAATGGAGACGGGAGTCGAGTTATGAAATTGATAATTTTTTGGAGGAGTTGGAGTCTAAAAGTTTTTCCCCACTCCACAGCCCTGTTTTCAATTTCCGATTTTAATACTGAAAAGTATTACAAAAAATGTAAAATAATGCCCCTTTGCAACGTTATTTTTTTTTAAAAGGAACAATCATATAAAAAAAGAACATGCAAACTAAAAATAATGTATTTATGATTCAATAATTTTGATTCGGGTAAGCGATATATTTAGTATTGCGAATCGCGATATATTTGACTATATTTAAATTTGCTAATTGAAAATTAAAAGGCTTTGGAAGCATTACAGTACAGATGCATCTCTCTTACGATGACTCACTTTACGATGCGATGGTGTAAAGTAAGCTAGTATTGAACATGTAAGGTTTTAGGATAAATTTGTATTCATTTATTTACTTTTCAAGTAATGCTGGTAATTACAGTAGTTAGTTAACGTAATTATTTGTTTACGTACTAATTCACTAACAGAATTTATTTATTTAATTTTATGGTATTTATCATATCGTATTCAAATTCCAGGTACGATATTTTCTACTTACAATGGCTTTATCTGAACGTAATCCCATCGTAGGTCAAGGAGCACCTGTGCAGCCGCCGACAACGTGGACCATTCTCATTGGTTGTTACTCCATCCCATCCCACCTTCATGTTTTTGCTTTATGTAATTACATTCTGTAAGCTTACATAAAGCACTGGCAAAAGTGTTAAGTCAATAAAAGACAACAAAGATGCTTCAATCGAATAATATTTACTCAATGACAAACTGCAAACCTATAAAAATTGATAAGTAAAATATATTTTTGTTTTTTCGGTTAACAAAATCAAAAATCAAAAATAATTTCTATAATCCCATGATTAAAATCACATTCTATTTTTTTTTTTTTATTTCTTAGAAGATTATAGTTTTAGTTTTGTTAGGAACAAAACTACCAGGTTGGGGACCTCAATTCACTTTGAACTTATGGACTGTTTTAATTTTTTCGGCATTTGACTGCTATTTTGAGCAGTTTTGAATCCGATTTGAAGTAGAGAAGTAATGTTTCTTTCTCCTGAAATAAGGTTACCTGAAAATTAAAACCAATATTTTTCGACCTATTTTTTTTTTTTTTTTTTCTTTGGGAGGGTTGTAAATATAAAGCATTGTAATTCATGTATTCATGTTTCTTTCGTCGATAAATTTGTTTCCTGAAACTTAACCAAAAAAAAGAAAAAAAAATCCATTTCTAGTTTTTACAGCTGAGTCATAATATCGACGTAGCACTCTTATTTACAACTTAATTTTACATATTAAGGTCTCATGTATTACATAGAAGAGTAGATCAACATTCTTATGACTTCATTTATACAGACTTCACCAATCAATCTTGTGAGCACATTGAATATATGCATTTGTATGTAAGGAAAATAACAGTAATAAATTTTAAAAAAAAATAGGCATTACTATTTAAAAACTACATAAATATATTACTTAATAGAAAATTTTGATAATAAGTTTAATTTTCATATTTTATTATTAAATTTGAAAATTTATTAATTATAAACTGTATTTAATCTTTAAAATTTTAATTTGTTCTAAAAATACAAAAAAAAAAAAATTCTCAAAAAAGGTTTGTGATTTGTTACTGTTTCCGAAATATTCTTCGAAATTTACAGTGTATTTCATAACTAATTAACTGTCCCCAACCTTAATTTGACTTTATTTTTAAACTTGATCCATTTATTGCAGCAGAACACTGGCCGCCCCGTGCGGGGGAGGTTCTGCCCCTCACAAAGGCGCTTGATTATGAGGGGCGCCATTTCAAAACGATAAATACTAGCAAATTTTTATGCAATGATCTTATTCATGAAGTAAAACTTTACTATGTAGATTGCACGACTTAAAATAAACAGTAAATATGAAAATAAATTAACTGATACGTTTCCAAATACTGTTCGTTTTCGTTTAAGAGAACCTTCAGCGCTTTTGCGCATGCGTCAGGTCTCCTTCGATTTCATCAAAATAGGGTGAGGAGAAATAAATACTTTTTATTAGTTTACTAGTAGCTGCGTTCTATTTGCGCTTTTCGGGCAAAAATTATGGAAAGAATAAATACTATTGCGAAAATGCTCCTCCGTTATTTTTTTCTTAAAAGCGAAAATGTCCAAAAGAATTTCTTAGGAAAGTGCCCATCTCAGCGTATCACCCCTCTGCGGAGTAAAATCGTCCGCCAGTCTGATGCTCGTTTTCGAAAACGAACAGTACTGCCATTGTATTGCGTATTTATTTAACGTTACCCTGTATCCGTAGCTATCGGGGAAAAGAGTTTTCAAACCTGAAAATAATAAACTATTATCTGATCAACAGTGTCATAAGAACGTCTTATTTATTAATAATATCAATAGAAAATGATATTATGAATACTTCAGATATAAAAGATCTAATTAGGAATTTTGTGGCGGCTAAAGCTGAAAGGATAAATACATAATAAATGGCATATCATATGTGTCAAAATCTAAAATATTTTATTGTATTGTAATTTTTTTTTGTGAAAATTGAAAAAAAAAAATTATTTTTGAGATGCTCTATTTTTATGTACACATAGTATATTTTATATTTAAATAATACGTAAATAAAAATTTCTTGAAATTAATTTCATTTTAATTAGCAAATTCTACTTAATGGGGGCGCTGAAATATAACTTTGAGCAAAGGCACCTCTTAGTCACCTTAAAATCTCTGCGTTCACCCCCCCCCCCCCCCTAAAATAACAAAATAATAAAGAAAAAAGCTTGGTCTTATCAATTAAAATACACAGAAATCGATAGAAACGTGATAATTTCCAATTCAATTGTCGTCACTCCACTTATACATTGATATTTTAAGTCAATCTATCCTTTTGAATTTACTCATACATACAAAACTCATTAAATTCAAAATTCATTCCAATACTCATTCAAACAATCTTTCATTTCAGTAAAAAATAGTTTTGAAATGTGTAGATTACATGCTGAAGAAAAACTACATTTAGTCCAAAATGACATTCTATCGTTTTTTTTTTTCAGATTTTTTTTTTTCACTCTATTAGGTCTACATTTTTTTAGGTTCGATTTTAATTTTTTACCAAACTTTTAAATATCTTTAAATATTATGTTTAAAATGCAAATATGTACAAAGTCATACCTCGTTTTACGTCGTTTCGACTTACGTCATTTTTCAACTTAACGTCGGTTTTTTTGTTATAATATTAATAATAATAAGAAAAAAGTAAAAGTCGACTAAAGTCAGTTTAAGGCTTGTTCGCACTATAGCGTTTTGCTGCGTCAAACGTTAAGTTTATGTAAGATAATTGCTTTTGCGTCTCAGTTTAAGGCCAAACTTATATCTTGAAATCAGCGAACATCTGCGTCTCCTCCGACGTAAAGCCAGCCAATCAGATCTTGTGTGTGAGCAACATCCAATCACAGAGCACTGACGTATTCCTACAACTTTTGAAGATCGAAAGCAAGTTCTCTGACGCCATTTTCTTTACCGCTTCGTTGGGATCGAAGGTTATTACGAATTAAATATCACATTGAGGAGATTAATTTTCGAAAATAAACAATATTTTTACTGAAATAAATTAATGTTATGCGTCAGAATGTGCAGATCTCACCTTTGTAAAGAGATTTTGCATATAAATCAACATCAAAGGTAGCGGTAGCCAATCGGAGTGTGTGTGTTAATCAACAGCCAATCCGAGGGCATTGATACAAATTTTGCCGGGAAAACGGAATATTAGCAATTGTGATCGCCAGCCAGTTACACTCGTTCTTCTCTCGTGTTTTTGTGTAAAATTATTTTCAATAATTTCACATCGTATTTTTTTTTCGACAACAACATGGATATGGATCTTCGATTAATTGAGGAGGTGGAGAAGTACCCCAATTTGTACGATTCTGCATCAAAATCGTACATGATGAAAACGAAAAAAGAGCAGTACTGGGAAATGATAGCCCACACATTGGAAATGCCTGGTAATAATCAATATTTACTATGTGAAGTATGTTTTGTCTGTGATTAATTACTTAAATTTAATTACTTAATTAAATGCATGGCCATGAAAACCCTCTGATCTTCGTGGAGATGCTGCATTTTGAACAATGGAAATGCCGCCATAATGACGTAGAAGCATTTCCGTTTCCTCTTTCGGTCTACTTCCGTTTCCGCTTGACGTTAACTTGCGAACGCAAGTTAAAGTTAAAGTGCGCTCTGATTTTGACGCTGACGGTTACAAGACGTTTACGCAAACACAACTTTGACGCTATAATGCGAACAAGCCTTATATGCAACTTTACGTTACGTCAGTCAGCAAACCTATTAAAACCCATAAAAATTAATAAAAATCACCTAAAACCAATTAAAACGTGCAAAATCATATAAAAATAAAATATGTTAAAATATATAAACTTAAATGTTGTCCCCGGATCCATTTTTTGATCACTGCTCATAGAGTCACATTCTATGATAGGGAATTTTTATTATTTTACCCTCGTTGAATATTATTACCTAGGTGGCATCCTAAGGTGATATACTTCTGCCTCTTATGAAAGATAAAATAGGATACATATAGTTCAGCGTTCACCGCGTGATGGTGCTATAGTTCTTGTCAGCTGATTCAAAGTTGTCCTTGTACATGTGTTTTTGCGTTGAATTTGTGGCTTTAGTTATACCCCCATGGCTCCGAAGAAAGTTCCTACTGAAAATGCTGGCGCTATTGTAACTTCGTGAACAACAGCACCAAGAAGAGGAGCAGGAACCAGAACCCGAACCGCGGACACTTCACCATCACCATCAGCAGAATGAAGCAGGGATGTGAGGCACACCGAGAAAGCCCTTGCAATTTTCCAGGAGGCGCATCCCAATGCTCAACGCTTCGCAAAAATTATGGCTGCAGTTCACAACACTACTGTTCCTTATAGGATCAACCTAGATGAAAAGAAAAAGAACTTGTCCACTGGAGGACCTCAGCCATCGATGTCAACATAGTCTCATTTCTAAATTTACATTAATATCAATTAAAGTGTATAAATTTATTAAAATGAATGTAAAAACTATTGAACGACTTTTTGTACAGGCACCCGTCGTTTTACGACGGCTCAATTTACGACAATTCAGATTTACACCAGTTTAAAATTTAAGGCAAATTTGAGGAAAAATACAATTTTTAAAAATATAGAATGAAAAAGAAAAATTAAATTTCTTGAGCTAAAATGCAGCCATAAACGGTGAACGTAGTCAACTTTAACAACTGTACTTAGGCTCCGCCCACTTGGTCCAGGTGTCTCCTCCCCTCCTCGTTTTTGCTTCACTCAAGTCATCCCGCATTGATTGTCTGTGAATGCTGTGATAAATACGTATTGCAATTAATAGTGATAAAAGTTTTTAAAAATAAACTTTTTTACCATCTCTGGTAAAAGGAAATCTTCCAGTGCGGATACGGACTTCTTGGCGAGTACCCTGACAAACTTTATTCGGTATGCCCGTAATAATACTAAAATTATATTAAGTTAATATAAAATAATAAATAATGATTAAGTAGGCCTTTGAAAGTACGTAAATATTTTACATTAATTTTAGTCGTTATTTACAGGGGATCTAGGTGGGGTTTTTTTTTGTTTTGTTTTTTTAAAAAAAAAGAGTTTATTCGACATAAGTCGTGAATCTTGGAACGAATTAACGGCGTAAGGTGAGGCAGCGGCGTATATAGAATATATTTTCGGGGGGGGGGCCCAAGATTAATATAATTAAGTAGACACCCCATGAAAACCTATCTGTTCAACCAAAAAAAAAAAACGTTGGGAGGACATATCTTCATTATTTCAGGGGGGAGGGGTCCCCTCGGCCCCCCCCCTTATATACGCCCCTGAGGTGAGGTATGACTGTATAAAATCATATTTGATTCTTCAAAATTCTAAATGATGGTTGTGGCAGACCTTTTTTATTTACATTTTAATACTTATTTTTAAATATTTTTTGCTTAATTAGCAATCTTTATAATTCGAATTTCATTTCTTCTTGTTTTGTTTTGTTTGTTTTTTTCAGATTCGATTCAGAAGATAACAGTTAAAAAGAACTTAAAAAGAAGATATAAAAAAGAGCCATTGCTTTTGAAGATACTGTTTTAGAAAGCTACTGAAAAAAAAGATGGTCTTTTCGGCTTGATTCTAGTATTTGGCTTACGTTTTACAAAGTGTGACGAAACTTTTGTGATTTATTTATATTCAATTTGAAATATATAAGGAAATATAAATTTTTACAAAAAAAAAATTATACAAATTTATAAAAAAAATTCGGAACATGAACGATTGCTATTTGATATAGGCTACAACAAGAAATGGTGGCGACATCGATAGGATATTTGTAATTGCAGAGACAGTTTCACTACTAGCGTCATTTTAGTAAATTAAGTGATTTTTATAAATCAGCATATTTCTTTGTTCTAAATAATACATGCTCTGACTGTATGCATCAGATTGACAAATTAGTTCTACGGGAAAAACAAAAGGACATCGCTATATCGTGGCTATTTGAATGAAGAATGTTTTTTGGAGATATTATTATTAAATTTAACAGTTAAATTTCAACTATCAGTGGAAATCACCAGTACTAGCACTTATTAAAACAAGTTGTGATACAATAAATTACTGCAAACTGAATTTTAATCAACTTGGGCCGTATTAGTTTGCAGTTCAAAAGCGCAGCCTAACGACGGCGAAGTGAACTACAGAATTTCGAATGCAGATCTGGAAAGACAGAACTTTTAATTGTTTAATTTCTCAAGAAACTAAAATAAATTAAAATAAATGCAAAACTGTCTTGTTTGTGAACAGAAAAACAAAATTCCATTCGAACGCCGGAGTGAAGCCAAAATGGAGGATGCATCGGGATCATCTGGACATTCTAGCTCTGCCTTAACTAAAGAAAATGTAAGTATAATTGTCTAAAAACTGTGAATTAAATAGAAATTCAGTTGCTTTTGAGGCTGTTGAGAAAATTCTTAACAATTTAAAAAGCATGCTCATGCTTTTTTTCCAATTTTAGTAGTCTATTAACTTGAAGGTTAGTCCTATTGAGTATAATTTTCTTAAGTTACGGTTATAACACTAATTGAAGCTTTTAAATAATTTGCACAAATATATTTATCTGAATTCTACTGTTAAAACTTAGGGCTCAGTTTTCACGATTTGAAGATCCTAAGAAACTAAATTTGATGAAAACAAAACTCAAGGAAGGATGTAGGCCTTTTTGAGCCTTAGGTCTCCATGTTTTTGCTGTCATAAATATTCCGACGCTGATTTGGAGACAGAATAAAACTGAATCGGATTACATCCACGTAATTGGAAGTACAGTGGAATATCTACAATTAATATTTTTAGTGGATAAATTGATTAAAGACTTCCAGAAAGCATCTCTTGAAGTTAATCTCTTCAATTCGAATAAAAATCTTCTAATAAATTCCTTATTTATTCACAATATTTCGTTTAATTTTACCCGAAACTTCTTTCTGGAAAGGACAGAAAAAGGTTTTTCTTTTTCCTCAAAGATTCGTTATAATATACTTAGAATTTAACAATATATGGACTTACCGTCCGTGATATAACATGTTGAACAATATATTTCTAACAATAATTTAAACATGAGAATCATTAATAATTACAAGAAATTTCTTTATTTTTGACATAATTCAATAATATATTGAATCATTGATAATTAAAAGAATTTTTCTTTATTTTTGATATAATTTTTAAAACTATCAAAAGTTACTTCACCCACTTTTAAAAAAATTATCTTTGTTAATACAAGGGAAACTTTTAAAAATACAGGATTCAATCATGAGTCTTTCTTTTTCTTCTTGAATATTAAATAAAATTTCAACTAGTGGCTCCGGATTACTAGAAGATCCGACATTTAAAAAAAAAATGAAACGAAATATTGATTAAAGACTTATTGGAATAAGTTTACACCTTTTTTTTTATCTATAGGTAAGAATACCTACCGTAAGTTGTTGTAGATTTGGCCCAAAGTCTATTATTTATTATTATTCATTGGAGAGGAATTTATAAGGCTCAATTAAAAAAAAAAAAAAGCTAGCTTACAATTTTAGATCAATGTAAGCTCATCCGTAATCAAGGTATTTCAAACCCTATTAATTCGTAAAACTTTTTAAGCTGAAATTTTGATGGTAGATTTTGGTAATTAGATCGAAAACGACCGTTGATTTGGTCTGTCTTGGACTAAGAACTAAGACCAAAATCTTTGTCATTTATATAATCACAAATTCTTAAAAACTACTGCTCTTGGAAAGCTGAAACTTAATGGTGAATGAAATTTAATGAATGGGATCTACATACTAGCAAAAACCTGGACTTTTGAGTAGACTCGCGCACTATTAAAGCCACTTCTGAAAATCTGCATAATATATATTTATAGATGTTCAGATTGCAGGTATTTGAAAGTGACTAATGCTACGACGCTGTAGGATTATTAGAAATTATTTTTTTTGTTTCGGTTTCAGAACAAATGGCGCTTTTATTGTGGTCTTATGGCTTTTTCCAAGTTTTGAAAAACAAATAATTCTTAGAAAATTTACATTTTTAAGTGTTGAAAATATGATTATGCACTTCTACATGGATTTCTACATGGGCATGCAAAATTTCATGCTTCTAGCTACTGTAGCTTTGGAATAAATCACAATAAAAAGTGATTGAGTTTGGAATGGGGAGACTTGTTTCTCTCGTCTAAATTAATTTTAGTATTACAGGCCAATAGATGAGCCAAAATCAACAAAACACGAATTGTAAAGCACTGTTATCGCCAGACTTATGTAAAATTTTATTGTAGATCTTGTCCATATCGAATAGAGAATTTCTTTATCTAAGATTTTCGTTTATGTAAATATGAATTTTGTAGACTTTGAGGATTAATGAATTTTAGTGTCTGTTTTGCACATGTTAGTGCATTTTTTTATCACGTTCCTGTCAAATCGTGTTTTGACTAGTGATTTAGATGGATGCTCTATCAAATATGGTGAAAAACCATGAAAACATTGCAGATATTTTATGCAGCACTAGGATATGTCACATCCTTGACTCACGCGATGTAGGTTTCAGAGATCAAGCGTTGTTCAGGTGATTTAACCAGTTCAAAAATATATTCCTACAGTATTTCAGATCATTGGTGAATGTAAAGAAAAGTTGATGGAATACCATTGTCAGCCATTGTCGTAATCTGATAGACTAGAAATTTCATATTTCAGCCACCATTATTTATAACATTGCAGCCTATTAAAAAACTGTGATATTGCTTTGCCATTTCTACCCGTTTGAAGATGAACAACAAGTTCGAAAAAAACTTAAAAGCCAACTTTTCGATGTTATTTTAATTTGTATTCTAATCTGTTTCTTTTCTTTCTTTATTTCTTTTTTAATTTCATGAAGCCTAAATTTATATTCGAATTATAATTTGTGCTGAATTCTAACAATACAAATATTTCATTTTCTGAAAAAATGAATTAAATCCAAATTATTTTCGTGCTCATTTCTCGACAAACACCCATTTGAAACAGATTTCAAATATATTGATAAAATTTACATTGTCCCTAGTCTAAAATGTTCATAACAAGTTTCAAGTAGATTCATGTAACGGAGATCCGGATGAAACAAACACACACACACAGATGGCTGATTTGACGAATGTCACGTTCTGTTGCACGTCGGCTAAAAATCATGATGTGCAGAAGAAGCTATTGGACTATTTAAAATATTGAAAATTAATACTGTCCGTTTTTGTTTACGAGAGCCTTCAACGCTTTTGCGCATGCGTCAGGTCTCCTTCGATTTCTTCAAAGTAGGGGTGAGAAGAAATAAAGAGCGGTTGTTTACTTTTTATCAGTGTTAGTTTACTAGTAGCTGCGTTCTATTTGCGCTTTTCGGGAAAGAATTATTTTAAGAATAAATACTACTGCAAAAAAAACAGGTACTAAAAGAAAAACACAGGTCTTAGGAAAGTGCCCATCTCAGCGTATCACCCCTTTGCGGGGTAGAATCGTCCACCAGTGCTAGTTGTCGCTTTTGAAACCGAACAGTAAAAACAAAATTTGGATGGAAATACAAAAATAAACATTTATTGTCATCGTAACAATAATTTAAAAGGAAAAAAAAAAGAGACTTAGAAAATAAGGAATCACAACGCACTCTGCACAAAGCGTCCAAATTGCCGGTGGCCTCGTAAACTGGAGCCAAATCGTTGTTTGTATGGCTTTTTGATTGTCTATTTTCAATTTTTTATTGCCTAGATTGTCATTCTGTTTATCGCGTAGACCTCCTCAGTTTGCTTACCACAGTAAATTAATTACGTAGAAAAGTTAAGCCTAGTCTACTACGGGTTATTTGCAAAAGATCCAAATTTGAGAAATCTTCAGCTTATGAAATGTGTAATAATTATTGATATATTTTATGAATTTTTTTTTTAATACAGTGACGCTCCTTTATAAAACTGATATCTGCCTTTTTTTCGCAAAAACAAAAAAGTCACCAGCATACTGAAAATTTCGAATCTATCATCATTTTATTTATTTACTTTTTCTTGAAACCAAGTCTCGCTTTCATCATTTTATTCAATTTATAGTGAAGCAAAGAAATAATGAAGCCAACATCTTCGAAAATTACGATTTATTTTTTTATTTTTTTTAAGTTGTAGTGCATTGTATATCTATTATGACTAAAGTCTCTGAAAATTGCAATTCACATTACAATGTAATTTCAAGGATCAAAGGTTTTTAATGGCGTATAAGTGGATATTAAAACAAAATCGCAGCTGAATCGTTTTATTATTACTGTAGTTGTTGTTGTTTCATTATTTTTAGACTGGTGGTTTTAACACGATCTCTCATCGGAGTTTTTGTTGTTGTTGGTTGGGGTTTAATGGCGCAAAAGCAGCTGTGGCTAAGCTGCGCCATCCGAAGTTTTAATTCTGAAGACGAAGGTTATAAGCTGTTCTATGATTTATAAAAAACTGGGTTCTCTTGTTAAAAATCTGCGAACTATATGACATATACTTAGAAGAGTAGCTTTTTTGCATTTGCTTGATTATGGACGGATTCAAAGTCATTAGTTTAAGATTGTGATGCAGATTCTTCGGTATTAGACCGGTAGCTGAGACAATGACTGAACGTTGTGAACATTTTCCTGTGCCACTGTTTTTGAATTTCTATAGCAAGATAGGAGTATTTGGATATTTTATTGTGATAACTTGATGATATATTGTTATTGCTTGTTGATGATTACTTCAGTCAGAAATGCTGTTTTCCATCGTTTGTCAATCAACATTGTGTGCAATTGTCTTGTCCGTAAGGATAGATCTGTCCAGTATAATTTATAGTTGTTATTTTTTTAATACAGTTTTAGGCTTATATTTGTAATATTGGGGAGGTTGCATGTTCGGAGATTACCGGGTATTCATTGTACTGAGTTGTCGATGGAGGATTTTGCAAACTTGATCATGACGCCATTTGTAGTCAGTTTGGGCCAAGGCTTTGCAGGATGAGGTTACATGCTGAATTATTTCAGGAACCAGTTCGTCTGATGTTAATGTTAAGATTCTTAATTATGCGTTTTCGGTAGTTCGGGTGTTAATTACTTGGTCTTGTTTGGCTAGAATAAATGCTTCTGTTTCTGATCCGAATCAGTGATCCAAACGTTGAAGGATATTTTATCAATGTGATTGGCTTTAGTTCATTATTTTTTGTGCGCACTCTTTGTATACATCGGTGTTTTGGACATTGTCGTGTGTTTGTATGGGTTTTTCAGGTTGAGCCGTGATAACTTATTATTAGGAATTATGACTGCTTTGTCTATGCTGATTGTTCGTGTTTGCCGTAAAAATAATGTGAAAGATTTAATAATTGTTACGATGTAACTGTGTGATGTCTATTAGTCCACGACCACCATCTGCGCTTGGAAGTGTCAGTCTCTCAGAGCACTCTTAGTGATGCTTTCTATGTGAAGTGAGTTAGCGTCATTATTCTTTCGAGGTCTTGGATATCAGTTGGAGTCCAATGGATTATTCCAAATGAATAGGTAAGAATGAAGAGGACATTTGTGTTAATGGCTTTGATTGTAATTTTTCCTGTAAGATAAGTTTTGAAGATCAGATGAAGCCGCTTGAATACTTTTTTGTAGAAGAGATTTGATTCGTGTCGATTGCATTTACCCGATTGTCTTCATCTTGCATGACAGTGATAGTTTCCGGAGATTTGAAGGAGAACTATCTGCTTTTTTGTTTCCCTTTGACTTGAGTTGCATTGATCAACTCCAAATTACATATAAATATCTTCGGAAAACGATTCGGAGATATGTAGGAGCCTCTGTGAGGTGTACTTACGAAGAGGCGAACAGTTTACTATCATCCATGTAGCTAAGTTGTGTCAAATAGTTCAATGAGGACATCAGTTTTAATTTAGTATCCATTGTTAGTGGAATTAAGCCCTTGTGAAAGGGAAGTAATAGCTAGACAGAACCAGAAGCTACTTAGGGAATCACCTTGATATTAGTTTAAAAGGACTTAAGATTGCTGTTTCAGATCATCTGTAAGGCTATAAATTAAACATTAAACGATACGGCTTAAAAAATCTGAAGTACTTCTCCACAGCATTTCTTTTTATATCATCCTTCAATTTTACGGAAATATTTATTATTGTGGTAATTTTCTTCGCTCTCCCGTTGAAAGAAATTTACCTATAAGAATTAGATTATTGATTAAATAATCTATTCCTACAAGAATCAGAATGAAAAATTTAATTAAAGATACAACAAAGAACGAAGCAATATCGTATTTTTTTTTAATTATTATTTTTCATATTTGCATTAAACCTTAAAATGCTAACCTAAATTTCTACAGCCCTCTACAAAACTAACTATCTTGATTCCTGAAACAAACATAGAGATGTTTCTACCTCTGAACATTTTCTCCGAACAGAATTATAGAATGAGCAAGCCGAATGTAAAGAACAGAACGAGCAGAATGCTCAGCTTGTTCGTCTTGTTCCCGAAACATCTCATAGATTTGACAGTGGTAGCAAATGTATTTTTCGTAAATTATATGGGAAAAAAAAAGAAGACAATAAAAATAAATATCAATAAATATTAAACGTAATTATTATGTACATTATTATTTACGTTAAATGCATAGTACTTAATAACGAATAAAATTATAAAAAAATTAAAAAGATTATAAAAAATAATATTAATATACATTAGATTTATAGTAGACTTTATATATACCGGGTGATTCATAAAGTACTGGAAAGTACTGGGGGGTTTTCACCGCCCCATATCTTTTAAACTATTGCTCATAAAAATCTGAAACTTTTTATATAAAATCGTCAAACATTATAAGAGTTATAATATATCAGAAGCGCAGTGGTGCCTCAAAGGAAAAAATACACAATGAAATTAAGTGAGAAAATCCATGTGCCAGCGAGAGCGAGGAGACCTTGTTGTTTACTGTGACTTCTCCTGGCTGATGATCGCCAACGAGCGTGAAACAGATGTTCCAGGATGTCACTTGTGAATAATTTGGTCTCATCCATTGTTGTTTTGTAACATTTCAAATGCGCAGTTTGAAGTCTTATGCTTAAAAAAAATTCATTGAGGCCGCTCTCGCTGGCACATGGATTTTCTCTCTGATTTTATCATTGTGTATTTTTTCCTTTGAGGCACCACTGCGCTTCCGATATATTGTTCATACTTGCCTCAATACGGAGACCTTGTTATTTACTGTGACTTCTCCTGGATGATAATCGCCAACGAGCGTGAAACAGCTGTTCCAAGATGTCACTTGTGAATAATTTGATCTCATCCATTGTTGTTTTTTATATAAGAGTTATATTTTCATGTTATTATTTACCGTATATGCTCCAATAGAAGCCCCCGGCGTTTATTTGCAAAACTAGCCTCAGCTCCCGGCGCTTAATAGAGACCGGCTGCTATTAGAGGCCGGCCATTATTAACAAAAACCCTCAGAATGCAATATTTGTACACCTAAATACCGGCTAATTTTACAAACAGCTACTTCATTTGAATTTTACATGCTACATAAGACTGTTAAAGATAAATGGCAATGTCTTTCTGTACCTTTCGCTGCTATTCGTCGTCCGAATCCGCAATGACGGGCGGCTGCCTCACCGGAAGTTTCTTTCGCGTATTCCACCGCGCGAATCTTAAAGGCAATGCCAAAAGACCGTTTCGGCGGCATTTTTTAAGGCAATGTACCATGAGGTATTATGCACGACTATAAAGATACGGACGCTTACACTAGTACCGGTAGGCAAATATCAAAGACCCGGCTACTATTAGAGACCGGCTACTGTTTGGCCGTGTCCCCTCTGCAGCCCGGCGCTTATTAGAGACCGGCGACAATAAGAGCCTCGGCGTTTATTGGAGCATATACGGTATGCATTATTATTGAAATTCATTTTATTTGCGTTCAAACTCTCCAATATATCGTATATTTAAAAAACTGTTGTGATGTTGTTTAAACTCTAAAAAGTCTGGATCCATTCAAACGATACAGAAACCTAATTAGGAAAATTTAATTTAAACACTTTTGTCATTAATTCCTTTATTTAATTTAAAAAAACAACAACTGTAATTTTTTGAAAATGCATTCTGACAAATGACTTTTTTTTTGAAAGACAGTCGAATAACTTTTTTGGATAATAATTTTGATATATTGAGGGTGCTTGAACGCAAATAAAATGAATTTCAATAATAATGAATAAATAATAAGATGAAAATATAACTCTTATATGTTTGACGATTTTATATAAAAAATTTCAGATTTTTTATGAGCAATAGTTTAAAAGATATGGGGCGGTGAAAACCACCAGTACTTTCCAGTATTTTATGAATCACCCGGTATATATATATATATAAAAGCTTAAATTATCCAAAAGGGAGAAGAAAAAAAGCAGCCTGAAAATAAAAATATAAAATAATAATAATAATAATACTAGGTTAAAAGATTAATTAAAAATAAAAAGGCGACAGATAAAGCTTACAAAATTATGCATAAATAAATACAGTAGAACCTCGATTAACCGAAGTGGTTGGGACCGGACCTCCGTCGGTAAATCGAAAATTCCGGATAAAAGAGAGCACTTAAAAATGGCCGTCAGGAGACCGCAAAAATTTTAACACTGGGTTTTTAAACATGTACACAAGTACAAAATAACTAAATGTGATGTTTTTAATTATATTACTATAATTATAAACAATAAATTGGTTCAATAGATGTCACCCAAGTCAGAAAACGCAATGTAAATGTTTATATGACATACGATACATACTTTACATTGGCTTCAACGGAAGTCTGCTCTGCCATAAGCACGACTGACATCGTTTAGCCGCTCTGTCCCAAAGTTGTTTCAGTAGCGTAAATTCTGTAGAATAGGAGTCAGTCTGTTACTCCAACTACATCACTCATTCAAAAGCCTCGGAGTTGCGTATTTTAGAAGTTTCACCTGCTTCAATTTGGAACTTCTGTTCCACTGTTAACAAAACGCATATTCGTTTAGTGGGCTCCATGGCGTAAATGAATGTTCTACATTTCAGTACAGCCAACGTTTCTGAGTCGGACAGAAAGTAGCCAATAGAAAGGCAGATGGTCTTGGAGATGAATGGAATTTCCGGCAAAGGGGGACAATAGAATGGAATTCCCGACAGGAGTAGGGATGGGGGGGGGGGGGGAGAAATTGTTTATTTACCAAAAAAAAAAAACTTAAGGAAACCGACGTTGGTTAAACGAGGTTCTGGTTAAAAGAGTTTCGGATAATCGAGGTTGTAGAAAAATTTACATTTTTTTTTAATAATTAATGGTTTATAGTTAAGTTATTCTAGTCTCTAAACAGTACAATCACTCCTTATCCTATTCCTCCTTCCGCCGCCAAACATTCCGAATGCAGCAAAAATACGTCCAAACTTGAACAGCTAATTCCTTTTGAACAAGTCACTTTACCGACAAGCCGTAGAATGCCGTTGTTCGGCTCATTGTGTTCTGTTCGGAGAAAGCGTTAAAAATGTTTTAAAAATACATTAAATTAAAAATTAGTTAAATCTTTCGGAAAACAACAATATTAGCAGAATTTTTTTCTCTCTGCTATGGTACTTTAAATGAGTTTTTAATAAAGAAAATTTTAGAAATCTTTTATTTTAATTATAATTTGAGACATTTAAAAAATGGAAACACTTAATTTTTTTAAAAGTGTATTAACAAATAATAATTTAAATATATAATTTAAAAGAAAATGAATCCATTTTAAATACTGAAAAGACATACTGCAAACATTAAATTAATTGAAAACGCCAATCATTAAAATAATCAAAAATAGAAGTAACCAATTTGCCTACTTCACTGGGCCTGATTTCGTATTAATAATACACAGGCTTTAGATCATCTACTAATCCTTAAATACTTTCTATTTTGAGACTTTAGAGAAATCAGGGTCCATTCAACTAACAAGTCTGTCTCTCTCTCTCCCTCAACGCTGGATTTGCGAACTTGAAGGATGACGTCATCGAGTTTCGCGCTCGGCAGCCATGACATGTGCTCGATATTTGACAATTTATCAACAGGAAAACAAAACTTTAGAAACGAGAGAGGCACGATTATGATGACCATTGTTTGAGTAATAATAATCCGAATGCTTTACATCATGTGTCTCATTTTAATCGGAGAACGCTAAGGTTATGGTGTTCGAAGTTTACGATCCCAAGGTATCGTCATTTTATCTTGTTTATTCGTTTTTTCCACCGCTTGCTATCTGATATCGTTAGGCTTAATGGAATTCGAATTTATTTCTGTAGGTCTGAATTGTCGAGCATGTAGGCAACATGGGCATGGAAACGATAGTAATTTCCGATAGTGACGAAGATATCCAAGAGGTAAAAATGAATTGTTAATACATTAGTTTTAAAAAGAAAGGCTCCCGTTCGTGTTTTGGCTTCTTCATCAAAACAGTGGTAACTTAACGAAATTAAAAGTTTTCCTGATCTATCGAATTTCACGTCGCTTATTAATGCGATCGCAGGTTCAACAGAATAGCGCCAAATATTTTTAATTGAGAGTCTGAAAGCAAGGAATGGATTATAAGCGGTTTTTTGTTTTGATTTATGGAGCGTACGTATTTTGGTGTGGCCTTCAAAATTCCATTAGGTTTAGGTTTAGTTAAGAAGAACATGTTAATAAAATTTTTTGCATAAGTTCGTTTGTTATTATAACTTTTATTGTGGGCATTTTTCCTCTCTCTAATCTGATTCTCTTTTTGACTATCATGTTATTTGAAATTAGTCTTCCTGTAAATTTGAAATAATTGGAACACGGCTTCAAATTAGAACAGTAGCCACTTACGAAATGCTTTTTATGGTCTAATTAAAATTTAACTGTTTAGGGGAATTTGTTAATTTTTTCAACTTGGAAAAATTTATAGTAAATTTAGTATTGATGTGTTTGTAGTTTTCGTGTAAAAATGCCATGGAGATTTTTTTTTAAATACCGGTACTTTTTTATAACGTACTGATATTACTTCTCTCACTTTTTTTTTTAAAGGCATTAGGCCTATTTTTATCTATTGTTTTAATATTAATCAATTAAAAGCCAGGTGATTACGAACAAGTCATTCAAGGAATTTATCTTGATATTCCTTTTTTTTTTTTTTTCACTTGAGTTCATCGAACAGATTCGCGCAACCTCAGAAAAGCTTTTGAAGGTGGGCCGTGCCATGTATTTCGGCGCTTTTTGATCATAAACAGGAATTTATTTTAACAATTCCAGATAAAAATAACTTATTTGAATTGAAATCATAATGTAATCTGAATAATATGACTTAGAATCCACCAGTCGAGCTTTAGTTTATTAGAATTCGATCTAGACTATTCATACTATACAATTATGCTTACAATGTATAAAAATGTTTATATTTTCAATTTACATAACAGATATCGAAAGGAAATTCTTTAAAATGCTATCAACTAAAAAGGATAAATGTTCATACAAAGAAAGAATTATAAAGGTTATTTGATCTATTCATTATTCTCAGTATTTATTCAGTGGATTGATATTTGTGGTTTGTTTTTTTCCCCCCAACATTTGTTTTTTTTATGATAAATTGTTTTCAGTTGCATTTGAAAATTTTTCAGATGCTATTCATTTAGTAGAGTTTCGATTTGTAGGAGATAAAAACGTTTAAAATACATGAGTTCTAAGCAATGAAAAAACAAAACAAACTAAACTTGCAAGATTGACTTAGCTCTATATTATAATGTTTTAACATTAATGGCACTGCATAAAAATGTTTATATTTTCAATTTATATAACAAGAGATCAAAAGGAAATTCTTATAAAATGCTATCAACTAAAAAGGATAAATGTTAATACAAAGAAAGAATTTTAAACGTTATTTTGATATTAATTTTTGAAAAATACGGTTTTTATTATTTTTATAATAGAAAAATAAATCATTTCAATTTCTGTAAATTTATTTATTAAGTTTTAGTTCATTGTTTTTCCACCATCTGCTATTTTTTTTAAAAAAAAGAAGAGCTCAATTAATATTCATTTAATATAATAAATAATTACTATAATATTCAACATTATGCTATTTTATATATTTATGTATATATTTATATATATTATAAACTCGGTAGGCACAGCCCTGGCAAAAGTGACAGCAGTGGGTCATTGGCTTTTGCACCATGTAACAAACAATTGCCACTGCACTCGTCAAATGGTGTTGAGAATGAATGTGGTCTTCTGTGGTTTTGGTATTAAAGACAAGCTGTTTGTATACCACCCTTACTATGGGATCTCAACAAAGTAAAAATGCATATTTCCACTGTATTTGCAACAGTAGACGAATCAATGTTACGTCGTGTTTGGGAAAACTTTCAGTACCGTTTGGACATTTGTCGTGTTAACAATGGTTGCCATATCGAGCATTTATAAGCTATGCATACAAAAAAAATTTGAACATGTGCTCTATCCAACTGTACCATTCATCGCATCATAACTACAATAGCGATGTTACAGGAAATTTTTGAAATCGTTCAAATCATTTTTGCTCACCCTGTGGTCACCCTGTATATATATATATATGGCTTAAAGAAGTATTATAGAGAATAATGAATATTTCTGTTATACAATACAATTAACTTACACAATTTTTTTTAAGTAATTTTAAAAAAATCATTTATGTTTATAATGTATTAAATATTACAAACAAGCAAAACTTTGTGATGAATTTTAAACATTTGAAATGTTGAATAATAAATTTTGTATGCTAAATTATTTTGAAAATATCTTGCATTTAAATAAGTAATTACTGAAATACGAAAATGGGGGAAAAAAATACCATGTCGATATGAAATTTCAGGAGTTGTTTACTGCCTTTTTCAAGTATAAGCATAGTTCACTGTAATAAAGGAATTCCAAACTTCTGTTTTATAAATAGACTTTGCAACGTAAATATGAATCCAAAGAGCTAGCAAAATATCCTTTATGTTCCTTTAATAATTATTTAAATAAAGAAATTAACCTAATTCATGTTAAATATTAAACTTTAATAAATAAACATCATCTTCACCAAAAATATATTGTAAAATATATTCATTCAAACAAATTTTCGGAAAGTCTTATCTTCTTTCCTTTTTCAAGTTTTTCTAAATAATGAAATAGTTAGAGATGATATGATATGTTATCAAATGATATGTGACATCTTTGTAACTATTTCATTGTATAGAAAAACTTGAAAAAGGAAAGAAAATTTGTTTGAGTAAATATATATTTAGTATATTTTTGGTGAAGATGATGTTTATTTACTAAAATGACAATAAGTAGAAAGGAAATGAGAAAGAAGTTTTGGACTTAAAATATTAAACTTGTTGAAAATTATGTAAAATTTAAATATTCCTTTAAAAAAAAAAAGTGTTGAAAAGATGTTGTTACAATATCATATTGATCAAATCCGTAACAATTTATCGTGTTATAATATACAAGATGCATTACAATAACAAAATATATAAACAGAAGTTAATACTTAAAAAAAAAAAAGTTATTTTAAATTTCAGCTTCTGTTGGTAATTTTTTTAATGTGTATTGTGCCTAGAAAGAGTGATTAGGTAATCCTTGACAATTTGACAAAGCAATTTGTATTTGTGTTTTTCTATGTGAAATTTGTAAGTTCGATTAAGAAGAAAACAGGTTTTACATTACTCGTCTTCTTGATCTCTTACACTTCGTATGAGTTAGAATAACTGATCAGTATTCAGCCAATAACTTGAAAGATTCTTTCTACTAACAAAAGTTTCCTTGTTTGGTTATAATTATTCTTAATTAAATCATATCAGTAAAACAAAAACAGAAAAAAAGACAAATTTTCAGTAATGCATTTTTTATCATATAATTTCCTTCAAAAACCCATGAAAATAATGACATTTTTTTGACACTACTTTTAATTAACTCCGTTCATCTTGATAATGAAATTGGAAATTAATGCAAATTATTGATTGGATCAGCCAAAAAATTCATGCCTTTTTTTGAATGAAACAACGGTTAATTTTGTAAGTATTGATCTTTATTTTAATCAATGATACATTCATCATTTTGGTCT
>JAFIDM010002131.1:94646689-94683244 GCA_023159025.1 Thereuonema tuberculata
ATTGTGACGAGACAATATTTTCCCCATAAAGAAATTTTCCAAAACCAACTGGTTTTGGAAAATAAGAATAATAGGTTTAATAAAGGATAACATATATATTGTGACGAGACAATATTTTCCCCATAAAGAAATTGTGATTAATTTTAGAATTTAAAGTTATGAATTTTTTTTTTATTGTCTTTCCTAGAATTTAGCATTAAGATAATTAAGCATATTTTAATTTGGGAAATACGAAAGCTTCATAGTTTTAGAGTTAAAAGTTAAATAAATAAGAAATTTCAGCTTAGAATTGCGACTTAGCGTTTTGGCGGGAAATTCTGATGACTCATTCACACCTGGCCTCCTAGTTCTAGGAATTATAAAGATCAGTTTTATAAATATAAAATTAATTAATTTATTTAGTTTAAATTTTATTACAATATCAATCGCCACTAAATATAGCCATTTACTGAAAATTCATGTTTTGCAATTTTGTAATTATCAGCATTGTCTTGTGGTAACTACCCGAATATTATAATATAAAAAAGCAAAATTTCACTATTATTTCACAAAAGTCTTGCAAAAAAAGGAATGCTACCTTCCATTACACATTATGAAAACTACTCTACGAATGAGTTTTGATCAAAAGATTGAAGTGTGCATCAATCGATTGCCTCAATCTTTTGATCAAACGATTGACTGTATAGGGCCAAAGATTGAAGGGTTGGTTGAAGCATGCGTCAATGATTGACGCAACCGTTTGATCCAAATGATTGACCATCTGGGGCACCTTAAGATTTCCCAATTCAACTTATGTAATTTACGCTAAGTGATCATTCCCGAATGTGGTTTAGCGTTATCATGGTGAAACATTACACCTCACTTACTTGCAGTTGCTGGATGATTTACTGCAGTCTCCTGCTTCAGATTTTACAGTTGTTGACAGTATTTCACTGCATTTATGTTTCTCTGGATTTTACATTATTCGTTTCATTCCCACCAGATACTGAGCATTACCTTCTTCAAATATAATCATGGTTTTATAATGGCTCTGAGAATCCTGTCTTGGTTTTCCTTTCAAATTATTGCATATCATCAATTTTCCATTATCAATCTGTCCAAAAATGGATCATTTTTTTTGACAGCCAAGCGGATTAAGAGAATCTGAAAACTATATCTTCGAATTCCTTTTCAAAGATAGTTCGTGGGGATATCCACACATTGCAACAATTGATTAAGCTCTTTTTCTTTGCATGATCAAAATAGTTGACTTGAGGATTCTGAGCTTATTTGCAAATTTTCCTCTGTTGTTTGTTTTGGATTCTTTTGAATTTCTATATAAATTATCGAATCATCAACTCTGTTTGAATTCTCAGATGATCAAATCTTCCTTAGAAATCGCATTCATTTTTTTATTGATATGAGCTTAAAAGGCTAAATCCCATATCATTTTAAAGACCTTCAATCAAATTAGTCTTATCCATCAAAGGTTTAACTTGCACCTCTCTTATAGAATAAAACTTAGAACATGTCTAGCTTTATCTTTCATTATCACATTAACTAGCAAAAGGAAGATGAGCTTTCTTTTAATTATTCCTATTGGGAGAAATGTGTAGTGAATGTGCACTGCAGTTAATGGTAAAGCTATGTTGGGTTGAACCAGTGTTTTTTCTATAATGCCCCCCACCCCTTCCTCCATGGAGGAATCCCAAAATGGATTGTTCACATCATGATGAAACCCCCTCTATTAAAAATTATTGATACTAGTTGACCTGTGTGAATAATTCGCAACAAAAAACCACCTTGAAAAATATTTTCTTTTGTCTTGCATGTTAGTTAAACACATTGTCAATAGATGTGGCGCCTTCTCCATTTTTATAAAAAGGTTTTGAAAGTAAAGTTTTTTAACAAAAACATTAATTTTAAACAATTTGTTTATTTTTCATCATTAGCGGTGAACGTAATCTTCAAAATGATGTCTCAATCATTGATTTTGATGAAAAATTAAGGGAGATATGCCGTACCGACACAAAAACACCTTTGAGAAATAATATATAAGGATGCTTCAAAACAATTATAGGGGACATTGCAGTGCAGTTAATTTTTTTTTTTTTTTTTTCCACATAAAAATATCTAAAATTATTTATTTCACTACTTTCTGAAGAACTCTTCACTGGAATTTTCGTGAGCAAACACTTGGGTAATAGAAGGAGTGGCATAAAAAGATGGGTAAATTTTTAATTACTACTGAATATTAGCTTCTCAGTATCAGCTAATGAGAAGAGTAGGTAGAAAACAGAAGGAAAAAGGAGTGATACTGGATGACTTCTGGGAGAAGTTTAATTGGATAGTTTTGTAAAGAAAGGATAGAAGAGTGTATAGACACGATAGTAATCTACTGGTAAGATTAAAGAGATGAGAATTAAGGGTGGGATTTAATGTTTCTAAGGTAAATATTGTGGATATTAAAAAAAAAAAAACCAGAAGGTAGAGTACTAAACCGTATCTAGATGTCTGATTATGTTTAGCAAGATTAGTAAATATCCAGAAATATTGAAATGGCCTCCAAGGATGTATTAATCTAAGATTTCCAAACTTTCCTGAAAGAACATATTGAGAACTATTGTCTGGAGTAAGGAAATTCCTCAGTCACTCCCTGTATTTAATAAATTGATTATTTTGTTTGCCATTTGTAACTTGATTGTTAAAATTTTAATAATTGTAAAAAAAGATGAGAAAATTTTTCTTTATAATGTTGCCCTCCTCACCGTTTTTGTTTCCCAAAAACAAGTTTTAATCAACATATTTGGCATTCATGATAACATGAATTAAAAATGAAATATGTCAAATTAGCTTAAATACATTCTGTTTATCATCTTATAATTAATGTCAGGGCAATATTATACACCAATTAAGAAAAAACATATTTTATCAATGATATTTAAATTAGGAATAGTATTGAAATTATTTTGAGTATTTCATTATATTGTCAGTCTAGTATTTCAGTGTTCCTTATTTAGTTTACATATCTGTAGTATAGTATAATTAAAGGATGCAACAGGTTGCAGTCAGGGCCGGATCTAAAAATTGTTGCCCCCCCCCCCCTCCCCAGTGAAAATTCTTCACAGGCCCCGAATTTTCGTTACTCGTTTTCTTTGTCTGTAAAATAATGTCCCTTTTCAGCAGCACCCTCCCCTCGCAATGTGGGGAGTGGCGGTGTCTGGATCCGGCCCTGGTTGCAGTGATTAATGCTAAGCTTGCTTTATTTGATGTAAGCTATGAATGAAGTTTAATGTCTTAACTTACATTGTTTTAAATTTACCATGAAAATTATCTGTTTTCCTAAAACTATTTTCCAAAAATAAATAAGTTAAAAACTTTCAAACTTTTGTTGTTTAGGAAAGTCCATAGCTACCCATTTTAAAAAGAAAAGCAAATCAATGTATTTACTAATGCATAACTTATATTTTCTTAAAGGCTTTTATTCTTATTTTCCTACTCTTACTTAGATTTGATTTAATCCATAATTTAAAAGCTAAGAAACACAATTAGTTCAGATGTGCCATGTTGTTACAGATGAAATGTCTGAAAATGAATGAAAACTTCAAAAACCTGCAATTAGGTATGAAATGAAGTTTAGTAATCGAAATATTCATCACCAGCAGCAGTACACTTTATATTGTATATATAAAACAATGGCATACAACTTGCCATCATGGAAAAAAAAAAAAAAAAACTCGAGCTTTGGGATGCAACAAGCTCTTCAAATATGATTTCAGTCGATCTTTGATTGGTAACATTCTACTTTTTAGAAATCTTCTTCACTTTGCCTATTGCTGCCAAATGTTTGGAAATTATCACATAGTAGTGTACCCTTTGTTTCTTGGAAAGTTCTCGAAATGTTTGACAAGTGTGGATTTGATCAAGTTCTTCAGCTTGGAATCATTGACAGTTCCTTGGGGTCTGTGGCAGGGTTCATTTGCAGGCTCTTATCAGTGGACCAAAATTTTGCAAACCATCATTATGTCATGCATTCTTTCACTGTACCTTCCACAAATGCTGTATTGATATTATGATCTGTATCTGCTGCCCAGTTTAAACTCAACATAGGAAAATGATACAAAATTGACTCAGATCCATTGTGGATAATGGACCACACTTCATTTGGAAGTGATGATTCCAACGACATGGCCGCTGCCTTATATGCAGCAGATTTGCTACTTTAAATTGCGATATATCACAAGCACATTGGCAACATTTTAATTACAGAAAAATGCATTCCATCTGTAAAAGGTTGCAAAACCAACATTTCATCTGCAACCTATGTTTAAGTTCCTTACAGCTTGGTGAAGAAGAATTTAATATTTTTTTTTTTCCTTTTAATACAGTGGAATCCACTCGAGAGACAACGTGGTGTTCCTGTCAAGCGACCACATTTGCCGTCACCAAGAACAGAACTTCTTCAGAACAGATCTCCGTTCACAATTTTCCTCAGTGATGAAGAAAGTCCTCCTAGAAAGATATTTCGAGGGGAAATAATTGAAATATCCGATGATGAGTCGCCATTTAAGAAATTTGAGAAGCTTAAAATCGAAAGCCCAAGGTGTAATGATCGGTCACTTTTTCCAGTTAAGTGTGGGAGAGTGGAGAGGAATGTTCCATCATGTAAAAAGAAACAGTTAGACTTTTCTCCATCCAGTGAAAAAATACCTTCCACCCCTCATGCAGAGAAGAAATCTATACCCAGTGCCAATTCCTATAACAGAATAATAAATCTCAAAGAATTATGGAATTCTAGTTTCAATTCTAAAAGAAAGCCAGAATTACATTTGGATTCTGAGCTTCCAGACTTAAGTGAAGATGTTAGCAATGCTACAAAATCCAATATGGCAGTGACTTGTAGTACAATTAAAAGCTTTAAAGTGATGCCTCCAGACAGTGAAAGACAGCGGAGCTTCATGGACGTGTTCAAAATGCCAGGGTTACCCTTTCCGCCTGTGCCAAGCAAAGAGAAAGTCTCTCTTCCAGATCTTTCTCTGACTCCTTCGAATGAAATTTTGAGACCAGAGACTCTGCTTCAAGATATCAGCGCGGTCTCTAGTCGCCACTTCCTTGTGCCCCTAGTTCACATTAGAATCTCATCCCAAAGGAACTTCAATACTTGTGATTTCGGTGTCCTCCAGAATTACATCATCAAGGGGTGGATTGATGAAGGAGAAGAATTCTTAAGCATAGTTCTAGAAGAGATACTGAGGCACACGACATCAACGTTTCGCCCTCCTCCTGAACTCATAGTGAAGCTCTTTGAGTGGTTAATAAATCCTCCAAATAAGGAGTTATTTGAGTGCTATAAAATACTAAAGCATATACATACATTGCATGGTTTACCTCCCAACCTAGATCTCTGGGAATACTTTCAAAAGGCAGGAAAAATCATTGAAACTTTACACAAAAAAAGTAAGTATCATTGTTATTACAATTACATTTTTTTAATGAAATTATTAGTCTTAATTGTATATCCATTGTTGTTATAACATTCTTGTAAAGATATCTTTAAAAAGTATTTCATAATCCTTCATTAGAAATAATTTGAAGTCAGTAAAGTAAAAAAGGCCATTTTTATCTGAATGCAGAAATCGCAAGATAAACACTAAATAACACGTTATCGAGCCACTAAAATCAGGTCACTGCAAATATGGGAGCCACACTATTGTCAAAGTGATCAAACAAAAACGTACCAATATACAGTGGAGCATCGTTTATACGTTTTTCAAGGGACTGAGAAAAAAAAAACGTATAAACGAAATTTACAAAAGTTACGAACAATTTCATAATAACCAATAATAAAAAGTAGAGGTAAATTAAAAT
Organism: Thereuonema tuberculata; assembly: GCA_023159025.1. NCBI lineage: Eukaryota > Metazoa > Arthropoda > Chilopoda > Scutigeromorpha > Scutigeridae > Thereuonema > Thereuonema tuberculata. The sequence goes on from JAFIDM010002131.1 coordinate 94,652,537, forward strand.
ATTATATGAAAATGAAGTACAAAACTTTTTATTACGGATTTAATGTACAACTAGTACTACTATTCATATTCATTCAGCATTTACAAAATATTTTGTTATAAAAGGTTGTAGGGCTTTTTTGGAATGCAAAGAAAAAAGTTCATTGTGCAAAGTTAAAAGTGCCATCTTAACTTTATCATTTAAATCACCGCTAATGCGGTATTCCTGCATGGTATTAAAACCCGCCAAAGCTTGTTGAAAACTTGGCAGAGGTTTTTCAGTGCAATTTTCTAAGACTGGACAATCGGCAGATGGGATTCTAAGGTTGAAATGCGCATTTTCTCTCTTCTTGAGTTCTTGAAAAAACGTACAAATAAAATTTGCGATTTCAAAAAAACGTATAAATGAAATTATTTAACGTTAATATGCATTGGATTTTGCCGGGACCATTCAAAAAAACGTATAAATGATAAAAACATATAAACGAGAAACGTATAAACAATGCTCCACTGTATTTGTTTTATCATTTATTCAGGATCAACCCCTGTGCATTCTGGAAATTTCTGCAATATTGACAAATGCAGCTTCAAAACTATCATTGGCTATTAAATCATGTAATTGATAATATCAAAGTTACCAAATATAAAAATAGATGAATATATATATTGAGCTTTAATACTTCTCAGAAAAAAAAAAAGTTGTAATTTTGGAGTGTTCTTATTTAAAATTATGATATAATTATTTTATTGGAGTTATGTGACTGGTATTTTTTTTTAAAGATTAATTTGCATTTAAACACAGCATAAGCTTTTATAGGGTTTCTATATTAAAGTATGGGTCATTCCATGTCAAATCAACTAGTCCATTTTTTATCATATCTCAGAATTTGATAAAATGCATTCAAGTTACAACACCTCCAAATTTTTTTCTCAGCACTGGAAACAGGTAGAAATATGTGGGCACTTTTTGTCATTGGGAGACAGAGATGGCAGTGCCGTACGGCACACAGAACCCTAGCGTCAGTGGCAAGAGTGAGCGACTGTTTGTGATACTTAAAATGGAGACGTTTTCATTACAAGATCAGCGTGTTATCATTCGTTTTCTCCATTTGCATGGTGTGACACCGATTGAAATTTATCGCAAGATGAGTGAAACATGTGGTGAAGGTGTAATGGATGTGTCTAATGTGCATGCGTGGGTGCGACAGTTCAAAGAAGGCAGAACGTCGTGTGACAACAAACCATGACAACCGCGGCCTCGCACAAGCCAGTTTGGCGATATGATCAAGTGAGTGGAGAAAGTTGTTTTGGAGGATCGTCTAATGAGTGTGGAACAGATCGCCTCCGAAGTTGACATTTCCATAGGATCTGCACACACAATCCTGCATGACGACCTGAAAATGTGGAAAGTGTCCTCCAGGTGGATGCCACGAATGCAGACGGACGACCACAAGGCTGCGCGCATGGAATGTTGCCAGGCAATGTTGACGCGTGATGATGCCATGAATGGGACTTTCTTTTCATTGATTGTGACAATGGATGAGACATGGATGCCTCTTTTCAATCCTGAATCGAAGCGCCAGTCTGCTCAATGGAAGCACACAGGTTCACCGCCACCAAAAAAATTTCGGATAACCGCCAGTGCTGAAAAAATGATGGTGGCCATGTTCTGGGACAGCGATGGAGTAATCCTAACTCATTGCGTTCCAAAGGGCACTACAGTGACAGGTGCATCCTATGAAGATGTTTTGAAGAAGAAGCTCCTTCCAGCATTGCGTGCAAAACGGCCGGAAAAGGCTGCACATGTGCTGTTTCACCAAGACAATGCACCAGCACATCGGGCGAACGTGACGCAGCAGTTTCTTCATGAAAACAACTTTGAAGTGATATCTCATGCTCCCTACTCACCTGACCTGGCTCCTAGCGACTTTTGGCTGTTTCCAACGATGAAAGGCACTCTCAGTGGCCGCACATTTCCTAGCCGTGTCGCTCTTGCATCAGCGATTTTCTAGTGGTCAAAACAGACTACTAAAGAAGCATTGCAGCGGCCATGGAATCATGGCGTAGACGTTGTGAAAAATGTGTACGACTGCAGGGAGATTACGTCAAGAAGTGACACAAGTTTCATAGTTCTCGTGGAATTCGTTAGTGATTAAAAAATTCAGAGGTGTTATAACTTGAATGCACCTCGTATTTATTCATTTATGTTATTTAATTTGTAGATCCCAAAACCACACAAGTGTCGTCAGTCATTACTTATATAGGTGTCTTAATATCAAATTCTGATATTAACAAATTGTTTTGTTTTGTTTTTTTAAACCGTGCCTCATTAATTCACCTACAAATAAAAGAACTTCATTGTTTTAGCTGTTTTTGGTTATTCTAATTACTTTATTTTCACATTCATTTAAATATTCTGGATAGTTCATCTCGACAATTTTGAGAATGTTTCAATGTAGAAACAAAATTTTTAACTTTGTAAAACAAAGCATAGAAACGAAAATATAAATCAGTATTATTTATTGATAAAAAGATTTTATCTATACTGATAAAATCTCCAATCCATTTCTGCTTAGTTTTTTTTATAACATGCTTTTTCAGATCAGTAAAATCAAGAAAACAAAGAGCACAATTGTACTTAATAAAGAATAAAAAAAATATAGATATTGTATAAGGCTTTGTTCTTTTGAAAATTTTTGTTCATTAGGTTATTAATTTCAAGAAAGAAGCCAAGACAATTTTACTGATTATTCCAGTAATGAATAACTGCAAAATGTTATTTAAAATATAATTAATTTGTTAAAATCTATTTAATATTATCATTGGGATCAAAATAATTTTCTTAAACATTATCTGATTTTGAAACAGAATATTCATTTCAATTTATTGTTCTGATTCCATTTAATTCATAAAATAGAAATTAAGGATCAGATTATTATTGTTGTTATTGTTTTGAAAGAAAAAAAGTCCATTTATTTGAATGACTCATAAGTACTGCATAAAAAAATAATTCTAGGAAAATGAATTAAAATTATAGGGGAAGAACTACTATGAAGCTTTTGAAAAAGCATACATTTATTATAAGCACATATTTATTCAAAATAAAGTGAATCAAAAACAAGTGCTTTATTATTATTATGTTTGTATGTTTCAAACCTTGGGTTTCCCCAGCAAAAACAATATGGCGGGTCAAGGACCAAAGCACATACTGCCAAGTGTAAAGATGTGTGCAAGAATGATTAGGGATGTGTGCTTGTGTCCATAAATTTCCTAACTATGCGTGTAGTGTTGAGTACCACAGCCTTCTGCAGTTGTGCATAAGTGTTTTTGTGAAGTCCTAGTGTGCTGAGACTGTGGTGCAATGTGTGAGGCACCAGACCAGTGGCAGACAGAACGATGGGTACAACACGTACTCGATCCTGCCTCCACTGCTTCTGGAGCTCGTGTGCTAGATCAGTGTATTTACTGATCTTGTCTGCGTGAGTTTTCTGCATGTTCTTGCTGATAGGCACTGCAATATCAATTAGATAGGTCTGTTTGTTGACCTTATCAACAAGTGTGATGTCTGGTCTGTTGTGATGTATGGTTTTGTCTGTGTGAATGGGGCGGTCCCAGTATAGTTTATATGAGGGTGATTCTAATACGCTTTGTGGTATGTACTTGTAGTACGGGACCGTGCTCTTAATAAGTGAATGTTTGTGTGCTAGTTGTTGATGAACGATCGATGCTACCTGATTGTGTCGGTGGAGGTAGTCTGTTTGAGAGAGAAGGGGACAGCCTGATATTACGTGGTCGATCGTCTCATGCGTAGTGTGGCATTTCCTGCATTTGTCGTCATGTGTGTTTGCATCGTGTAGAATGTGTTTCTTGTAGTTGCGTGTGGAGATGACTTGGTCCTGTATTGCGATCATGAACCCTTCGGTCTCCCCAAACAGCTCACCACTCGTCAGCCATCTGTTCGATGCTTCCATGTCGACATGAGGCTGGCTGAGTTCGTGATGATGTCTGCCATGGAGTTCCTTACGAGCCCAGGATTCACGCAGCTGCTGAGTGTGGGTGTCAGGGGTGGTGAGTGTTGGAGAAGAGTTTTCGAGGTTCAGGGGTGTGAGGTGTGTGTCAGCCTTGACAATGGCTGAGTGAAGTGAGGAGTCTTCTGCTCTTTGGTGGAAATGTTCCCTAAGTGTATGTACTTGTTTTTCGTGTAGGGTGATGAGGTTGATGAGTCCTCGGCCTCCCTCCTTGCGGGGAAGGGTCATCCTTTCCGTAGCGGACTTGGGGTGGTGCATGTTGTGTTTCGTGAATGTAGTGCGTGTTGCGCGTTGTAGTGCTTCGAGTTCGGTGTTTGTCCATGGAATTATGCCGAACGAATATTTTAGTGTGGGAACGGCAAAAGTGTTGATAGCTTTAATTTTATTTCTGGCATTGAGTTGTGTTTTGAGGATTTTGTGAACTCGAGCAAGGTATGTGTTCTTCAGTGCATTTTTGATGTTTGCGTTGTCAATGACGCGCGCTTGCTGGAAGCCCAGGTACTTGTAGGTCTCTCCCTCTTCCATGGATTGGATGGCCAAACCATGGTCCAGTTCAAAACCCTCCAAATTCGAAGTCTTCCCACGTATTATGTGTAACTTGCGGCATTTGTCAATTCCAAATTCCATCCCAATGTCTTTGGTGAACTGTGTGGTGGCTTGTAGTAAATTAATTTAGTAAGTTGTGCATTGTTTGTGGCATAGAGTTTAATGTCATCCATGTAGAGTAAGTGTGTGATTTTATATGGTGTCACAGTGCCTGTGGTAAGCCTATAACCGTGTTTTGTGTTATCTAGTATATGGCTCAGTGGATTCAAGGTGAGGCAGAACCAAAGAGGACTCAAGGAGTCTCCCTGGAAAATACCTCTCCTTATGGGAATGGGATCTGTAGTGATGGAGGTGTTAGAGGTGCGTAGGTGTAATGTTGTGTTCCAACTCTTCATCGTGGCAGCTAAGAATGCCGTGATCTTGGGGTGTATTTTGTAGATATGAAGAGTGTGTAGAAGCCAGGAATGAGGGACAGAATCAAATGCCTTCTTGTAATCGATGTATGCGATATGTAAGCTCCTATGTAAGTGCTGTCTGTATGTCTGCGAGAGTAATCTCATGGAAGGACATGCAGGGTAAGTGTTCAGTGAGTTGCTGTTCCTCTGTTATCCATGGTGCTTTATCATTGTGGGGGATAGGGTTTGACCACAGAGACGACCAGTATTCATGTAAGCCTCGCTGTTGGGAGTGTTTGTATTAGTTGCAGTAGAGGAAGATGTAAGGGATCTGTAGAATTTTTTCTCATTGTATTGGAAAGTGTTGTTCTGTTGTTTGCGCAGAGTGCACTGTTTGTATCTCTGTAATCTTTTTGCAAGTGCACTGAGTTTTTGTTTTAGTGTGTCGAGATGTTCCTGAACCTGGTTATGATGATTTGAATGTGAAGGGCGAGTATTTATGTACTTGAATATCTTTCTAACCTGGGACATAAGTTTCTTTGTTTTGTTTCCTGCACAGTATTGTGTGAGCCTGGCTATGTCTCCTCTAAGGTCGCTGATGCGGCCCTCAAGGCGACGTCTCCAAGGGGGGGATGTATTCTTGTGTCCGTGCAGTGGGAGGTATGTTGTGTTGTTTGATTCCAAGTGCCCGAATGGTTCCCTGTGCAGCACAGTAGAGTGTTGTATGTATGTCTTCTAATGTTTGGATGTTGTCAAGGTGTTGTGGGATAGTGTGTGTGTTGAGATGGTATATGACTGTGGCGAGTTGTTTTGATGTGTGTACTTTGGGGAGTGGCGGCCTGAGTGTGGGGTCTGTGCCTGTGTATTGTGCAAGTGCAGTGTAGAAATGATCATGAGCTGCACGTAATATTTCATTAGTTGTATTGTTGGGGCATGTGTACTGAGGGGTAGAGATTGTTTCAGTGTTTTCCATAATGGTGTCTTCTGGTGGGGTGTGGTTTGGTGTCCTGTGGTTGGATTCAGCGACTTCTTCTTTAATTTGTGCAAGTATGCATGGGAGAATAAGATTGTTTACTACAATTGAACGTCGCTGATCCGCTACCCGCTGTTCGCTAAGCCCTAACGATGGATAGCGTGTGGTGAAAGCTTGGTGTAGTGCCTGTCTGTATCCTGTTAGTTGAGTACCTAACTTTGTAACAGTGAAGAAGTCGCGCATAAGATCCTGGTTCATCTGTGGTGACCATCGGATGCGCTGGCGTGGTTTCCCAGTCTTGGTGGTCGCCTGCTCTGACACAGACGAAACACTTCCGACTGTTCGGGCTGGATGGTGTTGCCCGGGCATTGTGGTAGCCATACTACAGGATGGGGTGCCACTTTCTCCACCACCACCTGCGGGAGACTGTAGTATATTTTTCGAACGGAGGCCTCTGCCTAACCCCTGAACGCGGGTGACTTTATCCTGCGCCACACCCGATGCAGCATGATCTATATTAGAACGTGTTCTCATCATAAATGGTTGGACCCTTTAGCCTACCCTAATAGCTAGTGTAGTTATTATTATTATTATTATTATTATTATTATTATTATTATTCAGTTTAAGTCATTCTATTCTGTTTTATGCTGAAAATGATAGAGTACTAAGGATCCTTATTTTAAATGAAGTAAGGTCAATAAATTTTATTAACCTCAATTTCAAATTAAAAGTAGACCTACTACAAATGTATTGAATACCATGAAACTGTCTTAAATATTTTGGAAAAGTGAGGGGTTTTTTTTTTTTTTTTTTCAGTTAAATGTATATTTTCACTTAAGAAATCTTATGAAGAAAATAACGATAATTGCCTAATTTTTCTTAACTTTTCAAAATCTGTTATCAATTGGTATTAATGGGATATTTTAATTTCATTGAAATAAGTTTAAAAAGCTTTTTAGAAACAAAATATATAATCTGAACCCTTAATGACTTTAGTGTTTGATTTTATATCTTAAGATTTCACAGAAAGCATTCATGGCAAATCCCTTTCATCCTTTAAGCATCTTTTTTTTTTTTTTTTTGAGTTACTGTAATATTTAGTTAAAAAGTAAAAGTTAATAACTGCTCGACAGTTGAAAAGTTGTGTGGAATTTCAGATAACCTTTGCTACTAGATCAGTGCTTCTCAAATGATTGCATCATCAAGCAGTAAGTTGGGGATTACACTGGACTCTGATGAAGAAAGAAAAAAAGGAAAATTATGTTTGTGTATAATTTTATTATATATTTAAAAATCCAAATTGTTTTCAAAATAGGGAGAAGATACTGAATTGAAGATATGTGAAAAGAGGTCGGTAGCTCAAAGAATTGGGAATAAAAAAATACTGTAATACATCAATAATATTACATATATCGTCGCTCTAACTGCAAAACCTCGTAACTTCATTTTTGTCAGTTTTCATTTTATGTGATTAAACAATAGCCTGAACCATCCTCCATGTACTTCCAAAACCTCTTAACATTCAACCAATTGGAAGGACCATAGTCATGTGGCAGAATCTCACATCCAATCTTTCTGATGTCGTTTTTTGCTTCTCCTGAAAAATTTGCCAAAAGTCACTTACGAGGTTTTGCATTTAGGGCGACGATATGTTGTATAGCTTGTACTTTAATTAAAGACTCAATAATTTGTATGTATATATAAAAAAAAAAAAGACTTGTCATGCAAATTTGAATTAGAAATTATAACCCTTACACTTAACTCTCATTTGTTGTTTGCTATTAGTCGTGTAGTTTGTAATGTGTCTTCCTGACTTTCTTTGTTTGAAATGTTCTTAAGGTTATGATTTGAATTAAATATGGAAGCAGTTTACAGTTTTAGAGCATCTCAGCATTTGTTCAAATTGGCCTGAGTAGGTCTGTGCCTCATATTTCAAACAATCAAAATTTAACTAGATTGGTAAAAGATTTTCCTTCTCCTGTATTTGTAGGTCCACTGTTGAAGCTGGAGATCAGTAATTATTTGATTCAGTTATTGTGCCATTTTTTGGAGTGTAATCTACTTGGGCAGCAACTGAGTAAAGAGCAGTTTACACTTAATCGCACCCTTTCTTACAAGTATGTAGTCCTTGTTGATACCTTATCTAATTTTTTTCTTTATGGAAACGCATAACTAGAAATTAAGATTATCAGAGCTGTAACATTACTTACTCCTGTGTAAAATGTAGGTAGGGTGATGATGCTTTTGAAAATTCAATTTAAATTGGAGTTCTTTCTGATGATTGAAAATGCTTGATGTTTTTATTAAAATTTGATGCATCTAAGTTCTTGAAGAAGAAAAAAATATCTATTGAATAAACATGTTGAAAGATATTATTGTTTTGAATCGAGGGAACTAAAATTAGCTTAAGATTTCTGAGCTTTGTGTGTTTGCATAGATAAGATTGTGATAAATGTGTTATCATATGTAAATTCTGATGTAGAAATAACTGCGGTGGGATTAAGTTAATTTTCTTTGCATTCCAAAACTGAATGTAAATTCTAGACAGTTCCAAAAATGCTTAAGACATTAAAGAGAAAATAAAATTTGTAACAGTATATCTGTGTGAAAGGATCTGGCAGTTGCATGAAACTGTACTCTTTCATATATAGATGTTTCTAAATTAATTAATTTGCTATTTATTTTTATCAGTGGCCCCTCTTTATAAATTGCAATTCCATTCCACAACGATCATTAACCAAACATTATTGTATTCAAAGTTTTATATCGCTTTGGGCAAATGAATACTTTAGTACAGTAGATGCCGCTTAATGTGATCACATCGGGCCGATCTAATTTTGATAACTATAACCAATTGATTATAATAAACGAAAAATATAAATTAAAAAAGGGCAGCATAAACTATAGTAATGGTAAGGAGAGTAATGGTCAGCAGAAAACATTTACTTAACATAATGAAATTACATGCATGAAATAAAAAAGTGAAATTGATAGACAAAAAATAGTACATATGTGTCAAGGAACAAAGAAATCATCAATTGTTGATTGCCTGGTCTGCTTAAGGAGTGACACAAAGAAATCATCAATTGTTGATTGCCTGGTCTGCTTAAGGAGTAAGTCATTAATAAAACGTTTGTACTCATAATGTTTACGAAACTCATCAGGCTCAGCTTTTCTTTGCACTCCCAGTCGCAAAATTCGAAGCACATTCCTCATCTCAGCACTCATTGGAGTCTTCTCTTCCTCGATAACATTTTCGGGTTCATCTTCATCAGAAACAGACGTCAATATTTCGTTCGTGTTCGATACAGCTTCACAAATGTCGTAGTCTGTTAATACAGCCGAAGTTTCTAGGTTCTCGTCGATGTCCATCCAAGCTTCGAAATCCTAAGCAGTTGTGTCGGATGGAGCACTGATAATTTTCTCCAATTCTTCCACAACAGCATAGGCGTTTTCTTCTGGTTGTAAGAATCCTCCATGACCAAGACGTTCCACGAACTTTGCCGGGAATCGCTCATCGAAAATGAACCAATTGCCATAAAATTTGATAACATTAAGCGATCATTTTTGTGTTAATTCGAATACGTCTGTTGGGACCGGAGATTATTGATAATATTAAACGAATGATAACATTAACCGTGATTACATTAAGCGGCATCTAATGTACTACAGAATCAGAGAAAGGAGAGGTAGTTTGTAATTTGTCTTCCTAAAAGTGAAATGAATCCAGAATTTATTTCTTAATTGGTGTGAATTGCTTCCTGTCTGTCAGGAAGTGCGATATCTAAATATTCTAAGTCGGCAGGCTTTTTTTTTTTCTTTTTTGTAACGTGACTTACAGAAGGAAAAGGTCAGAAACTGATTTCAATGGGTATTATTTAATGTCTTGGAGTTATTCTCAATAACTTCAAGATATAGTTGAACTCTTTAACTTGCAATAATTTTTTTTTGTTTGTTTTGAAATAACAATTTTATGCATTAAAAAGACAAGTTTTATATTACAGTTCAAAATCTACATTAAAATCGGTATGAATATTTAGCTGTATGACTCCACTTTCTTTCAGCAAATGACTTGAAAAATGTATTGAAAGAAATCATATATCCGTCCTTCCTCCTCCCTATTCCCTATTCTGAAATTTCCTAACCTTTGGTAGAAAACTAATTTAAAATTCCATTATGCAATTAAAATAAAGCAAAGTAGATTGGCATTCACTAATTGATAATATCCAGACACAACATTCAGGATGTTCTAAATCCATTGATAATATAGCTCTTGTTAGAAGCATTTAATTGGGGCTATTTTGTTGTGGCATTACACACTACAAAACTTACAAGTAACAACATTACTTGCAGTAAATTCCTACAAGTGGTTTTTTAAATGAATGTAAAAAGAGTGTAAAAATTAATTAGATGAAAATAGAAGCATTCTTTAAGACTAAAACATGCTTAAACATATTTTGTAAAACTTTAAATTTAGTTTTCTATATTGATTTTTTTTTTTAATATAAGTATTACAAGCAATGTGATAGATATTCCATGAGAAATTATCCTTTTATGTTTAAAAATTTATTATTAAGAGTTCAAGAGTTTCTTATTAATTATTAATAATGGGTGAAACCAAGTTGTTTACTAAATGATATCCTAGTACAGCTGTTTCATGCTAATATGGCGATCATCAGCTAGGAGCAGTCATCAATACACAACCAGGTCTTGGTACATTGGCCTATTGGAAATATCGTCGGAACCAATGTGGAACCTGCAAATTAATATAATATTAATTATTAAGAGTTAATTTATTTCTACAGTATTACTTTAAAAATTTCTTTACAAAATTTAATAAGTATTTAGTCATTATTAGGTGAAGGAATTCATGAGAGAAATGTCCTCTCAATTTCCAAAATACAGAATTTTAAGAAGTGAGATTTGATAGACAGAATCACAATATTAATGAAAGTTGTCAGCTTTAGAACTTCAAAAAGTTTCTGACATTTGACTCTGCATTAATGTTAAAAAGTAAAATAATCATACCCTTGACTTCTTGACAATTTTATAAAAGCTAATTACTTTATTAGTAATACACATTTGCCATTTTTATGCAACTTGTTAATGTAGTAAAAGATGACTAAATTATACTAACCAATCCCCAAATTTAAAAAATAATAATAATAAGTTTTAAAAATAAAGGAGTTTTTAGAAAAGATTTAACGTGCTGAGAGAATTGATTAATGAAAAGAAAAGAAAACAAGAATGGTACCTGAATAATCAAAATTGCCTTTCCGATTCAATTATGGGGCGGAATTGGCAACGGCAATGCCTATTTCATAGGGAAATCTCCCATACTTAACATATCGCAATGCCTATTTCATAGAAAGATCCCCTATATATTCCCATATCGCAATGCCTATTTCATAGGAAATTCTCCCTTGCATCCCATATCGCAATGTTAGGGTTAGACATGTTAGGGTATAACTATTGAGCTGATGAGTCCGTTGAAGGACGAAACGGCCGTTACAATTCCTCCCCATAATTGAATCGGAAAGGCAATTTTGATTATTCAGGTGCTGATCTTGTTTTCTTTTCTTTTCGTTAATAAAGGGGTTTTTGTTTTGTTTTGTTTTGTTTTGTTTTTGTTTTCCTTCTTAACAATACCTCTGTTTCTTAATGGGAATTTTTTTTTTTTTTTATGTTTGTTTTCAGTTTAACATAAAAAGAAATTACCCTTCACATTAACAATCAAAGAAATTGTTTTGACTGGTACACAAATTTCATCTAAACAAAATAATTTGAACTTCAGCTTTATGAAAAAAAATTGAACAGTTTCATTCTTTGAAAGCTTTTGTAAAAAAGTGCCTAAAATATAGAAAATGCATTGTCGTTCAAAGAAGCATAATGTTTCAAGTTCGGAGCTTTATAGCAGATGAGTAAAATTGTTGTTTACAAGATATATAGCTTTTTGGGGGGATTCTAACAGTGTGTCATGCTAAATAAAATGTTGCAATTCGTTACAGCATTAAAGTTAAAGCATAACTGTTTTTAAATTTGAATTTTCTTATATTGTTTTAGGATGCTGTCTTCTAATATTTCCTGTGAAAAATTGAAAGACATCTTAAATTGGATTGAAATAATTATTAAGTTTTATTCTGCAAAGAAATCTGCCACATCCCTGTCAATATTGAAACATCTTCAGAAGCTAATAGGCTATGCAGTCATGACTTCGAGGGTAAGTATTTGTTCAAATTACAAAATGAAGGTAAATTTGCTGTTTAAAGATAGAGACAGCCTTTACTAATTGTAGATTTACAGTATACCATATATATATATATATTTCCTGGCTTTCAAGAAATCTCTTATTAAATATTTACTTCATAACTTGTGGAGGTTTAATATAAGAGAACTAGTAAAGGAACCTCGTTTTATTTTAGGAACACATCCTTTTTCTTTTTTTTTTAATAGAAAGTATATTAATTTTTTTTCAGTTACTCTGAGAATATCATAAATATTCAGTCTTATTTGATTCTGTTGTAATTTAGATAAAAGACCTTATCTTATTCAAAATAAGTCTCAAAATGCGGGAGATTGCTTTGACTTACATCAGTGTTATATGAAACTAACTGAATGCATTATAAAGTGGAGTTTTAAGTTCCTTTATCTTGAATCCTGTTTTGTTTTGTTTTGTTTTTTTGTTGTTTTTTTTTTTATTTAATAAATATACTGTTAAAAATAGAGTATATTCACTTTCCTGTGAAAAAATTTGAATTTTGTGTTTAACTCCAAAATTATTCAGTTTATCAAAATCAGTGACATAAATGTCACTGATTTTGATAAACTGAATAAACAGGTGCAGCAAACCACACCTAATAAATTAGGTGTGGTTTGCTGCACCTGTTTATTGGCAATTGTTGATAAGCAGTGGATTAGATATGTGCCGAAACCCTGTTTTGGGGTTAGCTGTATCTAAAATAGTAGCTATCATTAGTTATTTAATCTTTCTTGACCAGCAACTTAGATTTAACTTGTTAATAACCAATTGTAACAATGGGAAATCTCAAAAATACGAAACATTGGAAAATTAATTCAATTTAGAAATTTAACTAGTTTTCACTGTCATCATTTTTGTGTTTAATTATTTATACCCTGGTTTCACGGAACGACTAAAAACTGAATTCTTCGCATTTTCTCGTTTTTTTGAGCACCACGTGACCAGCCAGGGCGGAAGTCGGTAGCGCTGTCCGAGTTGTTACAAGTAGTTATACCGAATAAAGTCGTTTCCAACATGGCAGCCATCCGTTCCAATCACGCCTCAACGAAAACAGCATACAGAATGGAGTGAAGGAGAAACTGTAATTTTACTGGAAATGTGGCGAGAAAATATTGATGATCTGAGGCGAATGAAGCGAAATCGTCGAATATATAAAAAATGAAGATAGACTTAAATGAATCGTACGAGATAAATATATAGAATTACAATCAAATTGTAAACACAATTGTCAAAGCATTATAAATGCTAATGAATGATGGGCAATAAAAATATTAGAAAAAAATGTAGCCTAGTGAAGACAGTACTCATTATTAAATGAAACAAGTGATTCTAACAATATTTCATCTCTATAACATTGTTCCACATTAATTCTTCTACTACCTATTTAGTTAACAAGTCTGTTTCTATATTCTAATAATATATTATGATATAGTGTAACAATATAGCACAATCCCAGGATGCATTGCAACAAAACTAATTTTTCTTCTCTCCCGTCACAAACATACGTCAAAGGACTGAACGAGTTTTCTATATTGACTTCGTCTCCTGTGAAACCAGGGCTTAATAGATTATTTATTTCTAAAAATATGAAATTAACATTCAAGGCATATAAGGATAGATGTAATGAGAAAATGTCTTTATATAGTCTTTGAAATTTATTTAAACATTGTTCGATGGTTGATAATGATTTGTGCTTTCTTTCCATAAATCATTGTATTAATAAACAGTGATATATCGAATTAATTGTTACTGAAATTTAACAGAACGAACTCGCACATAACTGGTATCTTTCTACTAGTGTTCTAAGAAATTTTCAAACATAGACCTATTTTTAAAATTATTTAATACTTTAATTTGCAAGTGTTATACTGAGCTTGAAATATGAAATAAATAATATTATAAAAGTGTGAATAATAATTAAGAGAAGGGATTGAGCACATAAATTTTTAAACATGGGCTCAGTCCCTTCTTTTGTATTAATAGAGTTCATTTCAACCAAAAGCCATTCACTTGATTCAGCAGAATTTTTACTCAAATATTCTGGAATAATTGATACATTTTCCCAATAAAAGAGGCAACAAATTCATTATAGAGATATAAAATGAACAACTAATTTTTAGAATAAAGATATGGAGTTTTCAAAGTTTATGAGGATGCGCAAACTTCATCATCAGGGAAGGGAAAAAGCGATGGATGGCACAAGCATTAAGAAAATGGAATCAGCTGTAGTCGTTGGGTTAATCTTTTGAGTTTGGAAATAGATTTCATAATAGGGAAATTGGGAGTGTACGTATAGTAGGTAGGGGAATTGGGAGTGTACGTGTAGTAGGTAGGGAAATTGGGAGTGTAGATATAGTAGGTAGGGAAATTGGGAGTGTATGTGTAGTAGGTAGGGGGAATAGACATCAAACTTACAACTGCGAAGTCACCCATTTCATGCCTAATAAGTCTGATATTGCAATGTTGTTGCTTAATAGTAAAAATTAGGAATCATAAACCTATAAATGTGGAATCTTATATAATTGTTAGGAAGTGGTTTTTGTCACATGTTTATATTGCTCCAAGTTCCTGTGCCTGGATCACTTTGTCATAGAACCTCATTATCATGGATGATGCTTAAAATGGTAAGTAGTTAGAAAATTCTTAAAACCCAAAATAACGTGTGATTTTATATTCGAGTGCAAGAGCTTTGACTTGCTAACTTCACCTTCATGATATTTTTAAAGGGTTATATCAGCAACTCAAAGTTCGCCATTGAACCCAAATGTATTAAAATCGAGCATCCCCGGTTTGCTCACCTCCCTCGTAAGTGCATTAAATTTGTGCTGGTTTTTCTTATGAAGCCAGAGGGCACTGACTACATAGTACCTGCAATGTTTTTAGGATGGCTGTTTTTGCTTGTGAGGGCATTGTGATCATGGATTTGAAGATTGGTGCATAGTTATAAAGACCTAGGAAATACCAGATTTTTGAAGGATAATATGGAAATGGGATGCATGTAGTCAGTAGTTTTATTTTGGTTTGTAAAGTGAAAAGGATGGGATAGACTAATTATTTAAGTCAAGGATATATATTGTATAAATTTGGAAAAAGAGTGGGTTGGAGCGAGTAGAACTTAGCAGAAACTTTTTACATTCTCAGACTTAAAACATATAATACATTACTACTGGATGAAATCTTTACTTTGAAATTAGCTGTCAAATATCAATTATCTTTCTTTTCTTTTTTTATTTCTTTCTTCCTAGATACCTAAAGAATTGTGCTACAAATTTGTACGAGAGTTCTGCAAGGTTTATTCAAATTTAAAAACTGTAGAGGAACGACAACTGCTGTTTAAAACAATGAAGTCAGATGAATTAGTAGTTTGTGCCATTGAAAGACTTTTTGAACAGATTGCCATAAGCCCATTGCCAATACATGTGAAAAAAGAAGGTGCTTTTTCATTGAATCTTCGTAAAATAATACTATATTACTTCCAAATTCAGCCGACCGGCACCGATAAAAAGAAATTTAGCAGAGCTGAAATTGTTGCCGAGTTTGTATTTTTATTATCAAAGTTGCTGTCGTCGTATCTTCTGAGAACCAAAAGTAAGTGTTTAAAAAGTTTTTATAAAAAATCGAAAAACAAAAAAAACAAAAATTTCGCACACATTTAAAAAATAACAAAAAAACATATTACCTTAAACCGGATGTTTCGATCTGTGGAAAACTGCAAGATCATCGTCAGCTGAAAAACCACCAAACAAAGAGAGCAAAGAAAGGCTTATAAAGGAAACAAATGTTAGAGTGGTCAAAAGATAAAGAGGAGGATTGGTTCTATGTCAGACAACAAACATGTACCTAAGACAGGGCCCCCTAATAGTGAACTAGAAAAATAAACCCAATTAATGCCACAAAGCCGAGATAACTTCAACATTTTTGTCTGGCAATTTCAAAGAATCAAAATGAAATATATTTTGGTTGGGTATTTGCTTATTTTAAGAGCTGGGAAAATATATCCAATAACTTTCAATGCATTTATGTTACAGTGAAACTTGGATAATTTGAATTTTTTGCTCAGTCCCTAGAATTCTGTATTAAAATAATGTTAAAAAAAATCGTAGATAATTCGAATTTTTCGTACAATTGTCCTTAAATAGGGACCCTATTTTATGGTGAAATAAAACTGTTCATAGCGGTAAAATAAAAGACACTGTAGCGGTGACTATTTTGCGTTTATTTTATCATATTAGATTTCTACATTTCCACAAATAAGCTATAATTTTTCATTAAATTAAATATTAAAAAACACAAAACTTGAGATATTAAATTTCGTACACCGCAAAATAATACGAAACACAAATGCCGGGTGATGACGCTAGCTTGGTACATGCGTGTGTACTGTTTCTCCCTCTGTTGTTTAAAGCAACTAAAACCTCAAACAAACGAACGAAAGTGTTTTTATTTTATTTATCCTTTTAGCGTTTTTTGACGATTTCACATTCATTTAGCTTTTATTTCGCGTGTTTTTAATGGTTCCACTGTTATTTCGTGATTCCGTACTAATAATCTCATTTCGCCTTTAAAATTACTGATTTATGCGATTTGCTCCACGAAAAGCAAAAATACAACCTTTAATAAAAATTTCGCGGATATCGTTATTACCAGAAAATAGCGGTGACTATTTCGCGGATATCGTTATTACCACAAAATAGGGCCCCTATCCTTAAAATATTACCGTAAAAATTGTTCCTGAGACTTTTATCAGCTAAGGTTCATTAGTTATTTTAACGGTCTTTCTAAGGAAAACAAAAGCGAGGGTTGGAATGTCACTATGTGAGGATTTCTGAGGATGTTTCTGTCCACCCTCTATTGTTACCCTCTCCTAGGACTTAAAGATTGCATTCAATGAAGCAATTAAAAATATCTGCCTTTTTTTTTTTTAAAGTGATGAATAATTAAGCTAGTGAAAAATGTTTGATTTAATGAAAAAAAAACTGTAGCAATATTCTTTGATTGGGGAGTTAATCTTTTTTTATTTATCTCTTCTGTTTGAGAGAATATATGTAATTCAAATTTTTGGATATTTCGAACGTTTTCTTTGGTCTCTTCAACTTCGAATTATCCAAGTTTCACTATATTACAAATCTTCAAAACTTTAGTTTCATTGAAGAGAGGGCGATGTGCTAAATTGACGGAATGGGTAGAAATAAGAAAAGAGTGGTATTAAAACTTTTACAAGCATATCCGAGCTGATAAATGTGTGTATTTAAAGATTGACTACTCTCACCTAAATAGAAACAGTTATTCTTCTTACACTTGATTATGTAGACTTAACATTGAAATCTTCCCTCTTAATTTTGTTGTCATTATCGAAACAAATTTTACGGTAAGCTAAACCTATATCTGAATTACTGAAATATCTTCGTAACTTTCTCTCCAAATGTAATGGGCATTGGTTTTCATAAAAAAAAAAAAAAAAAACCTTTTGATTTTCCCAACTTCAGTAGAAAATGTAATTTTGAATATAATTTTTTCCAATCAGTTTCTTCATTATGATAATCGTATTTTGAAAAAGAGTCATTTGTGATTATTTAGGGGTTTGGTTGTTTCTGGATTTGTTGCCAATATTTGTTTACAATATATTGAACATTTAGCTTTTCAGAAAATAAGAGTTTAGTCTACTTTTATTATATAATAGAGACGGGGGATGATATTTTCATCATTGTTAAGAAACAAGGATATTAATCTCGTATATAACATGTTTAATACTTATCACCATGTATAAAATTTACTATTCAGTACCCAAATGAAAAGAATGAGATTCCTTTTCTTGATGTTTTAATAAGTATAATTCTAAGTACAAAACATCGTGTTACAGGAAAGTAACTAACTTCCAAAAAAATCATCCACTTTTATTCCTGTATTCCACATTAACAGAAAACAGAACTTGATATCTATGAAAGTGAGGAACGTTTTTCTCATTTCTTCTTCTGAGGAGGGATTTCTACTTGATTGGTTTTATGAAAACCAAAAACCATCACATTTCGTATAAGATTGTATAAAAAAAAAACATTTTCAAAATATATAACAATGAGAGAATATAGAGGCCTAAAGCACAGTACATTACTGTTGTTTACATTCTTACAATGAAAATTTGGAGAGATGATTAAAAAGACTTTTCGGTGATTCAGATATAGGCGTAGCTTACCAGAATATTGGTAAAATTCATTTCGATAATGACAACGAAAGTAAAAGGGGCGATTTCAATGTTAAAAGAGTGCAGTCTACATAGTTAAGTGACAGAACAATAACTGTTTCTATATAGGTGAGACTGGCCAGTCTTCTAACTAACAGCCTGTACATTTAGAATTCAAGTGCCATTTTGTGAGATGAAACTACACATCAAATACTTCAAAAATATATATACATGTCGGGGCCAACTCTCTTTAGATTTCGAGATATTCGGCAATGTTTTCGTCGATTTTCAACTACTGCTTTATTAACTCACTGATGTCACTAGAAAGCAAGTGTTATCATGGAGTAGTGGTTAGCACAGTGGATTTTAAATCTAAGGGTCCTAGGATCGATTCCCGTGAAGTTTAAAGTAATTTTTTTTTTTTATTTATTTTCATTTTATTTTTAATTTCATTTAATTTTTTTACTTTCTTTTACTTTCCTTTTTGTTTGTTCTCTTTTTTTTTATTTTTTTTTTGGTACCTTTTTTTTTTATGTTAGCCTAATGTAAGTTTTTTCCGTTTATGTTATGAATATTAAACAGAAAACCAATTTAAGATTAGAAGTAAATAAATAATCTTCTCGTTAACTTTGGTTTTTTAAATAATTAGTTAACTTAATTAACTAAACTTTTTTTTTTTCTCATGTGGTGATGATACTCATTTACTGTTTGTATTTGAAATTATTTCAGTTCTTTTATTTTAAGTTTTTATGTAAGAGTTTTAAATGCAATATTTCACTAACTGAATTTTAGTTTTTTCTTTATTTTTAAAAAAAAAGAACAAAGTTAGTATTCTCGTTAATTTTGGTTTTTAATTAGAAGTATTTTAATTCAGAAAAATAAAGTAAAACATATACTGTATACCGGGTGATTCAGAAAGTACTTGGAAAGTACTGGTGGCTTTCCCCGCCCCATATCTTTTAAACTACTGCTCATAAAAAATCTGAAACTTTTTATATAAAATCGTCAAACATATAAGAGTTACATTTTCATGTTATTATTTATTCATTATTATTGAAATTCATTTTATTTGCATTCAAACACCCCCGATATATCAAAATTATTATCCAAAAAATTATTCGACTGTCTTCCAAAAAAGTCATTTGTCAGAATGCATTTTCAAAATAATATACAGTTTTTTTTTAAAATTAAGCAAAGGAATTAATGACAAAAGTGTCTAGATTAAATTTTCCTAATTAGGTTTCTGTATCATTTGAATATTGGATCCAGACTTCTGGAGTTTAAACAACATCACAACAGTTATTTAAATATACGATATATTGGGGGTATTTATATTTATATAAAAAGTTTCAGATTTTTATGAGCAGTAGTTTCAAAGATGTGGGGCGGTGAAAGCCACCAGTACTTTCTGAATCACCCGGTTTACAGTTTGTTTACTTTATTTTTCTGAATTAAAGTACTTCTAATTAAAAACCAAAATTAACGAGAATACTAACTTTGTTTGTTTTTTTTAAAAAATAAAGAAAAACTAAAAGAAAGTATTACATTTAAAACTCTTACATAAAACTTAAAATAAAAGAACAACTGAAATAATTTTAAATACAAACAGTAAATGAGTATCATCACCACATGAGAAAAAAAAGTTTAGTTAATTAAGTTAACTAAATTAATTAAAAAACAAAGTTAACGAGAAGATTATTTATTTACTTCTAATCTTAAATTGGTTTTCTGTTTAATATTCATAACATAGCCTAATGTAAGTTTTTTCCGTTTATCATATAAAAAAAAAAATAAGAAAAGAAAGTAAAAAAATTAAATGAAATTAAAAATAAAATGAAAATAAATAAAAAAAAATTACTTTAAACTTCACGGGAATCGATCCAAGGACCCTTCGCTTTAAAATCCGCTGTGCTAACCACTACTCCATGATAACACTTGCTTTCTAGTGACATCAGTGAGTTAATAAGGCAGTAGTTGAAAATCGACGAAAACATTGCCGAATATCTCGAAATCTAAAGAGCGTTGGCCCCGACATGTATATATATTTTTGAAGTATTTGATGTGTAGTTTCATCTCACAAAAGGGCACTTGAATTCTAAAAGTACAGGCTGTGTCGTCTCCTTGTAAGTACATTTATCAGCTCGAAGATACTTACAAAAGTTTTAATGCCAACTCTTCACTTTTTCCTGCCCATTCCTTAATTTAGCACATCACCCCCTGTTCAATGTAAATAAAGTTTAGAAGGTTTGTAATAACTACTTTAAATGGAAATGCATTGAAAATTTTTGGATTTTATTTTTTTCCAGCTCTTATAATAAGCAAATATCTAATCAAAATATGAAATTTTAATTTTGATTCTTTAAAATTTCCAGACAAATGAAAAGAAATAAAAATGAACAAAGTCGTCTCGGCTTTGTGGCATTAATTGGTTTATTTTGTCTTTGTTTATTTTTCTTGTTCATTATTACAGGGTGATGTGCATTTGGTTGGGTGACAGAATCAATCCTCTTTCTTATCTTTTGGCCGATCTTTGACCAGTTACGCTTCCATTAACATTTGTTTCCTTTATAAGCCTTTCTTTGCTGTTTTTGCTCTCTGTGTGTGGCAGTTTTCTGCAGATCAAAAAGTCCTAGCATATGGTAATATGTTTTTTGTTATTTTTTTTAAATGTGTGCGATATTTTTTTTATTTGTTTTTAAATTTTTGATAAGTATTTATTCCACACATTAAAATTTGAATTTAAAATGTTTATAAAATGAGATCTTGGATTCACCGGTGTTGCATCCGAGTGCAGCTGTTTTACTCTTTTTTTGTTATCATCAAATAGTCAATTAAGCATTCAGGTCTTAAATTAAAAGTCAGTAATTTAATCAAGGAAAATACCCTAATACTAGAAGGAATTAAAGCCAAATGCATTTCAAGAAAACAGACCTATTCCCATTTACACCCCCCTTTTTTTTTTCACATATTTTGAACAATTTTGGATGCAGGGCAATAGATTGTTGTGTATATCATTCTTGTCCTGTCATTGTTTACTGAAATTCTGTTCAAGGACAAAATGACTTTACTTTTGCTGAGTACGCTGACAGGATGTTAATTTACAGTGAAGCTCAGTGTAATGACAGAGCAGCTTGTCAGCTTCATGAAAAGCATTTTCCAAATCGTTGAGCTCGATCTTGCACCATTTTCAGCAGAGTTGATCAGCTGCTAAGGGAAACGGGGACTTTCATTATCAACAGGATCAACTGCGAGGCTGAAAGGAACCTTCATAACCCAGCAGTTGAAAAGGAGGAACATCGCATTGAAGAGAACCCAGGTTCCGAATCTGCATATGCCATGGGCATCTGTCAGATTATAAATGATGAGTTCCACCACTATCATCATCAGAGGGATTCAAGCATATTTGATCAGCTGACTTTGTGCCACAAGTTGAATTCTGTCACTGATATCTGGAATGTTGTTTGGAAGAATCTTTGTTTCCAGTGAAGATTATGTTTACTGATGAAGCTACATTCACCAGAGATGGCATTTTCAACTCCTGGAAGAGCCATGTTTGGGCAGAAGAAAACCCCATGCCATTCTCTGGATTAGCCATTAACTTGGACTGGCATCATCGGCAAGTTGATTGGGCCTGATTCTGCAAACCAGGCTGACCTTCTGCAGGCTCACAACATATTAAAAACATTGCCAGAGTTGTTGGAAGACAAGTCATTAAAAATTCATCAATATATATGGCTTCAGCATGACGATGCACCAGCACACTTTTCACTTGCTGTCCAAGCCCACTTAACAGAGAATTTAGGCTAAGATGGATTGGCAGAGGTGGACCAGTAGCATGGCCTTCACACTCACCGGATTTGAATCCAATGGATTATTTCCTGTGGGCCACAGGAAGAGGAATACAAAAACAAACCGTATTCATAGTGGAACGTATGTCCACAAACTCCACGTGAATATGCTGGAAGGTACACTTAGGTTCAGAAATAGAGACAACAGGTAAGGTAGACAACATGTTTATTAGCCTTGTGTTTACAATATGATGTAAGGTGTACTTACAGGTTCACAGTAGGTGCTCCAAGTTCTTTCCATCGAACATATTAAAAACCCATAAAAGTAATACACACTTCACAACATCGATGCATGGATTGCCAAATATGTGCTAAAATGCAAGGCCTTTCGCAGACACACCAGCTGCCCAGAGACTGTGATGAGGTCATTGTCAGAGGCAATGGGGGTCTCATAGAACATCGTTTATGGTAACCTCATAGGAAAAAAAATCAATACAGGACAAATCAGGTGATTCATTTGTACAGTGACTCGTTCGTTTCCATTCACTGCCCCATAGGCTGGGTTCATACCTGCCCTCTCAGCATTAGTGAAGTGATACATCCTACTTGTACAAAGTCACCATCTGAAATAATGATAGTTAACATTGCCCAACTACGTTTTGCCAAATAGTGCCCTCCAGCACATTCGGGTGGCTTTTGTGGACATACGTTCACCACTATGAATACTTTGTTTTTGTATTTCTGACCTACCTTTAAAGTTTGTATAAGGAATTTTGAATTGTCCTGTATATATAATATACACAAGACTGAACTGCTATTTTTTTTTATATATGCCTGTATGTTAAATGAATAGTTTTTGTTGTACATTATAAATTGGCAATTCAGTTTGTATACACACACACAGTAAAATCCCCTATTCACTGTTTAAGATACCATGGTTTCACTCACCAAGTCCGAAAAAATTAAATAAAAAATTCCAGAAATACAGTAAACATTCATAATTTAAATTGTGCGCAATTCTGAGTAACATCATATCCTACCCAGTACAGTAATCATCCCTTTATCCAGAGTCAAAGCCACATTTACTCTCCCCTGGTATTTGATGATTGTACAGTATAATATTTTAAGAGAAAGAGAGAGACCACATTCATATAACTTTTATTATTTGTTATTGTAGTTGTTAATGTCTTATTGTGCCTAATTTATAAATTAAACTTTATCATAGGTATGTACAGTATATTTGTTTCACTACTATCTGCTGGGAGGCTTGAACCTATCCTCGCCAATACAGGGATCCTACTGTGTACTGACCCAATCCTATTTTTACACAGTTTTGAAATAGCACTGCTGACAGAAATAAAGTAATTCTGTTTTTACATGAGTGTTGTTTTGTTTTGTTTTTTACACGAAATTAAGTAAATTCAAAAATTTAATCATTATGCTGCAGCAGAAAAAAATAAATAAATAAAATATGGATGGATATGCTAAATAAACTATCTAATATTTTTCTATATAATACTGTATGTCTTTTTTTTTTTACATGATATTCTAAGGAACATACATACTGTTTAAAAAACAGGATTGGGTATACATGTTCCCTAATGTGTAATCTATTACAAGTGACCCCATGTACAAAATTCTTGAAAGAGCCATTTTTCAGTTAAATTTTCAGTTGTAGCAAATATGACTAGTCATCTTAACTTTTCATTTTTATATATAATAAACTATATATTTCTTCTTAAAACCAGATTCAAATCTATTTTAATATGAACATAAATCCTTTGTTTTTATTATTAATTTAAAACCTCTTGACTTGCCTGTTTCAATTGAATTTTTCTATTGTGTATGTTCTTAAATTTTGATGTCAAGAAAAGATTCAGTGTTTTGTTCTTTCCTTTTCTGGAAGAAAAAGTTAATAAACTTCAATTTCTTTTAGGCCAACAGAACTTAGCATTACATCGACGCCAAAGTGACAGTTTTATCTCTTTGTCAGAAGAAGACAGGTCCTATGTGAACATTCTCTTTAAATCAATATGTGATTTGGAGGTAAAAATTTTCATTACATTTAAATATTGTGAGATTTATCTATACTTTTAATTCTGGTTACATATAAAACATAGAGAAAACAACAAAATCCCACAAAATGCAAAAATCTTAAAACAATAAATATCTTTAAATCCATATAATATTTAAAAATTTGACTAATGTTAACATTATTCAATTTGTCTGCTGGAATTGAATAATTCCAACGTGATGTCTAATGCTGGTGTCCTTCAGATCTGACAAGTTTGATATCTTTAGCGATACACCTGGTTCTTCAAAATGTTTTACTGTTAGCATTAAAGTTCCTCTGCATAGAGGTCTGTGGAGCTCGTTCTCTGGAGCGCCAAATGGAAAGAAATTTGGACAACAGGTACTTCAAAGGATGTGTTCGCCGTTTATTGAAAAAAAAATTTAGTTGTTTATTTGTTGTCAACAACGTTTTGCAAATGAAAGAACATTTTCTATTGCAGAACTCAATATGTCTGCTGGAATTGCTAGAACATGTCTAATGCTGTCCTTCATATCTGACAAAGTTTGACATCTTTCACGATACACCTGGTTCTTCAAAATCCCCATAATCAGAAGTCATATAGCTTGAGATCGGGTGATTGGGGAGGCCAAGTTGTCTGGAAATAACGTCTGATAACCTGTTCATTTGTAAAGTGCTTCCTTAACAAATTTTAAACACAACGGTGGGGATGTAGAGTGGTGCACCTTCTTGCATAAATATGGTTTCCTAAAGGCACTCGCATTGTTGAAGCTCTGGTATCACAAAATTAGCCAACATGTCAAACACCGTTGTCTGGTTAAAGAACAGGTGTGGGGCCCAGTTGGAGTTACCTCTTCAAAAAAAAAAAATATGATCCAATGACGAAATTAGCCGTAAATCTACACCACACAGTCACTTTTAAAGAATGTAAGGGGACTTCTTGGATAACACGAGGGGTTTCTGTTGTCCGGATTCACTTGCCCATTTAAGCAGAAGTCACTTCAAAGAATGTTCCATGACCAAGTGATATCAACTGTCATTCATGCCAGGAACCGAAGTGCAAATGTTACATGAGTTTCTGCATCACTGTGCTGTAGCTGCTATAGACTCCTTATCATGTATAGATAGTACTGCAATGTTGGATGCATCACTAGCCTTACAGTGGCATAAGGCGTGTTCACTGCACAGGCAACAGCTGGTACATTTACACTACCACATGAAGATTGATGTGACAAATCCACTACAGCCGTAGCCACATCTTCAACAATTGAAGAGTCCACTCGTTTTCGATCTTTACCTGGTTGAACGCCAAGTTGCCCTGTTGCTTGAAATTTTTCAATTTGCAGGTAGCACGAACGTTAGTCCAAGCCTTACATGCTTCCGACACAGCTGCATTGTTATTGTTCTGATAAAACAACTTTGCCAATAGCGCTTTTCCTGCAACGTTGGCATTGCTTGTGAAGTGTCGGTAAGCATCTTATACTTATGAAGAGTTTTCTTTTCTTTTATAGAGCTGCCATTCAACATTATGCACGACTGTGATGCGACCTCCAATTTGAGAGCCACATGTGGCCAGTGATGAAACTCTTCACTCCACCCTCAGCATGTGGAGGGGAACTTTAAACTAGTTGAATTTACTTTTTAGTAGAGTATCTGTATTATTTAAGTTATGTTTTTACAGCAGCACATGGTTATTGTTTTTATGTTATGGTTAGTTATTGATTCAAAGCCATCTATGGCCATTTTTTGTACTTTTTTTTTTTTTTTCAATAAACAGCTAGCACATCGTTTGAAGTACCTGTTGTTCAAATTTCTTTCCTTTTGAAGCCTTAGAATGCGCTCCAGAGCCCTCTATATAGCGGAACTTTAATATTAACAACCCTGTATTTAAAGTTTTTGGTAAATTCCAAAAAGTGTTTCTAAAAGACAGTGGATAGTGTAAATTTAACCAATCAAATTGCAGCTTTTCTTTGTAATTTTTTCCCCAAGTGTTTATTGCAGTATTTGCACTTAGGGGTCTAATCATTGGTGGGTTTTGGTCCTAATATTTTACACTGATCAATAAATTTTGATTAAGATCATTTGGGAATTTGCTTTCATACACCATTTAATTTGCAGCTAGATAGTTTTTGAGTTAATTTTTCACTATAGCTACACATAGTGTGATTCACAGTTCCTTACCTATAGGCCAGTTTGTACCAAAATAAAATCAGTCTTTTAATAACTTAAGAACACTAAAATTTCAAGTTTTCTGGAATAAGTAAATTTTGAGTTATGTTGCTTTTATAATTGAGAAATATAGTTTATTTATTTATTTATTTATTTATTTTTAGAAGTCATTAAAAACTGCATATCATGATGTTGATGCTACTGTGTATTCAGCACATTTAAGAGATATGAAATTAGTTGCCTGTTTCGAAGAGGATAATAGGTAAATGTCATTTTGCTTATTTTTTTGCCAGAATGAAAAATAATGAGTTTTTGAAGATTACAATGTTGTAATTATTTCTGTTGGAATTCAAAATTGTTCATATTAATTAAAGAAAGGGACCAAACACACTTAAAAGAATATATTAAAGAACCTCCTTACATGTTGCGGGGTTCATGTATGGACCCCTTCATCAGATGACACACAGAATAAATGGAAACAAAATTACAAGCTTTTTGAATTACAATTCTACTAATATTTGAACAGATAAATGAACATCATTATTGCCATAATCACTAACATAAAATCAATAATCATTTAAGCTTATATTGTAAAGCAACGTGATTAACAAACATTGCAATATAATATCAATTTTTGAATTACAATTCCACTAACATTTTCTCATAAGTGTGTTTGGTCCCTTTAATTTGTGTATCCACACTAATATGGAGAAATCAAAATTGTTGATAGTTTAAAAGTATGAAACTAATCATATTAGGTAAAAATTACTTTGGATGATTTTAAATTTCTCTAATATCAGTCTGTCTTTTTATTTCTCATAATACATTTTCATAAATTAATCACAACATCCATCATGTCATTAGGACTGTAGATACTGTTCATTGACTCCATGCCATCAGTTATATTGATCTGAGGATTTTTTTTTTTTTTTTTTAATGAACTGTATAAGTAAAAATTAATACATGGAAACTAAAACATGTTGTTGTTAATAGTAAAGAAGGTAATGTAATAAATTAACTTTAAAAACTGCAGATGGAATTTTTAATTTTGTAAGATTACACTAATTTAAAAATTTGATGTGTTGATTGCAGTCTTATGTATCAATCACTGCAGGCATTGTTACACCCTTGGAATTGATACAATTTGTTGATAGGAATGAAAAACATGGAGCTGAGATTCCATCTTAATAATTTTAGGATCTTGAATATCTCGTCTAAGTATTACTACACTTTCTTTGACAAAATGCAGCAAGATTTTATTTTTTTTAAATCTTAATAGATAAAAGTAAATATCTGGTTGTTTGTCTGTGCCTTGTACATCCCAAGTCTTTTGACTTGTCAAGACTACATTTTGGTGTGTATCATAGGATACATGTTTTGATTTTTTTTGTTTTTTTACACTTTTCTCTTTCATTGTCAGTGCTTTTAATGCACTATTTCTCTGTAAGATAATAGAGAACCTTTCACAGTACTTTTTTCCTTTGATAAAAAGTAGGATTGGATGAATGGAGAGGAAGGTACAGTGGAAACGCCTTGAATTTTCCCATCTGGTCTGTGAAGTACACTCGTGCTCAAAAGTTAAGGGATGCAATTTCCAGCATTCAAATGTCACCAAATTTGGTGGAAATATGCAGTAGATCCTACTAATACAAAGTAAATGCAAAACATAAATGTGGTAGCCCCACTGTGGGGGGAAACACAGAAACAGTCAAAGATGTTCTTGTGGAGCAAACAAGCTGCTTACGTTCCGGCTCCATCCTGCTGCCTGAAGATGATGCAGACACTAATTCACTTAAGCCGTATGGTTACCCCAAATTGCAACACATGCAGCTAATCAGAGTATCCAGCAACACTTAAAGCAGTGAGCCTCCACTGTGCGAAGTTCATCTAGAGACCTTGGAGGTGTCTTGACATTGCGAGATGTGCCTTCCTATATCGTCCCAGGCATATTCGATTGGATTGAGGTTTGGGGAAACAGGCTGGCCAGTGCATTCGTCGAATATCCTCGTAGGCAAATTATTCCTCCATCAGGCAGACAGGCTTTGTCATCCCTGTATTGGATGTCAGGCCCACATGCTCCCCTGTAAAGTCGCACATACCGATGAAGGATGCTGTCGCTGTTTATCTGGCCTATTACAGCACACTGCTCGAAGATGTGGAGTGGTATATGTGCACCTTTCAGTATGCCATCTCTATACTTGCCGTGTTCAAGGATGTTGGATGGGCTGTACCTGCTCCCAGGTTTTTTCCAGATGTAAACACGTCTGGAATCACTTTCCAGACTGAATCTGGACTCATCAGAATACGTTACATGTGCCTGTGTCCAAGCTGAGTGTATTCTGTTTCACTCTAGATGGTGTCTGATTGACCAATATCAAGGGGATGCCCATCTCTTAAGCATCAAAGTGTCCAGCCTCATTTAATTGCTTGTACTCATTATGCCTCAATACAGCTGTCCCATGGCTGCTGCCAGATCCCTGGTGAGTTCCCATCCTATGCTTCAGTTGTGCTGTATGGCACTAAGCTTGAGATGGTAGTGATGTGGGGTGGGAAACTTTCTACTAAATTTTTCTGGAAAATTTTCCGTTTCAAAAACTTTGTTTAATTCGTTAGTAATATTATTAATGTCACAATGTGTTCAAAGGACAATCACATTGTTTATTTGTATAGTCGTAATTGTTAAGACACTCATCACAGTAACATATTACGATGACTATTGTACTGGACAGATGTGCAGTTTCGTTTTGTAACAGGACTCAAAATATTCTAGAACATACTGAAAAGTCTTAATTATTTCATTTTCTTCACAAGAAAAAAAATTCATGTAAATATTTTTCTTAAATTCCTATAAAAGGCAGCAATTTCTTAATGGCAACAATCTTCTCCACAATCTGAAAATGACATTGATCGAAATGTTAAGGGCCTGCTACATCTCTAAAGGCTGCTTTACATGTACCATTTCACAGGCCATATGCGCACCATCATCGTGCCATGGCGAGATGGAAAGCACATTGCCCCACTTAGAGCGTGTTCTAAATTCAAAGAGATGGAGCATCATCGCTAAGGAGCCATCTGACACTAGTGCTCCTAGTGACGAATTGTAGAACTTGAAGTTCAATCGATTTGTATCTATTTATTCGAAATAACTAATTAGAAAAATGATGTGTATATGCGGAGGAAATCTTTTCCTTATGTTTTCCTGGATGCTTTCAAAAAAAGCTACATCATTAATCAAAATCATTACAGAATTTCGGCCTGAAAATTTGAATCGACGAGCAATTGGAATCTTGAAAACATATTGTGGTTGGTCAAGATTTAATGAGAAATATCGAAACTGAAAACATAGAAATACAAAAAGATGAAAAAAAATGAATACTTCCTATTTTAATTATTTTAAAACATTCTTTCACCTATTTATTTTATTCAATAATTGATTTTTATATAAATCAATGCTTTTTTTTTTTTTTTTTTCATAAGTAAAACGTAGGTATGATGACAATTGAGAAGTATAAATTTTCCGTGAGATGGAAGGAGATGTGGAATATGTAAAACAAAGAGTCTTAAACTTTCTTTTCACTGGCAATCTACCCTGATATTCCTGCGTTAGAGCCTGTTGAAATGGCATGTCTAAAGCCGCCTTAACTATAATTCACCTCCAACTGAATTTCGAGACGCCCAGTGACTCTAGCTCTCATTATTGAGAAGGATACTCTGTGCCATGATAAACTGTAAGCAAGCTTTGAAGGAAATATAAGAATTACCCAGTACATTATATGGTACATATCAGTAATGAGAGGAGCTACTGCCAACCTGATGCCTTTGGGGTTCCCCCCCCCCCCCCCTTTTGTTGGACCTTTATTGCACCTTTCTGCCAAGTTTGGTGACGTTTGGTTGCCTAGAAGGGTCCAAAGTTGCCGATTTCTTAACTTTTGAGTATGAGTTATAGAGTACCATTAGTTAGCTGTGCATTAAAAAACTTTAAAATTACCCATTTCTATTATATTCAGTGTTTGTCTGTGTCTCTTTAAAAGACTAGATTTTTTTTTTTTTTTTTTCAGGTGATTGAATTGTGCTTCCTTACAACAAAGTTGTTCGTGAAAATCTTGAAGATTTTGGCAATTCAACAAAAGTAAAGATTTGTTGTTTTAAGAGTTACAGGGTATAAAAACATTTTGCAGTGTTTTTATACAAAATTGATTTCAGTTTAGATATGTCTAATATCAGTATTGATTAAAAAAAAAGAAAACAACCAGATTTTAAGATCCCTTATTACAGACCCCAAATCTGTAAATGTCTTGACCTTAAATAAGAAAACTTGATAGCAAATCCTAACATTTAAAAACCTTCAGACCAAACACCTA
>JAFIDM010002131.1:94714003-94727132 GCA_023159025.1 Thereuonema tuberculata
GTTACAAAAGTCAGCCCAAATCTATAATATCCTGCACCGCTTGGCTAGTCTCCTTCGCTAGTCCCTTTGAAAACTTTTAGTGCGATTAAAAAAATTAAATTGGCGCCTATATAACAGTTAATGTTTATTACAGGATTGCAAACGCGCATAGTTAGGCAACCAGTTTTTTTTAGGAAAAATTAATCCTAATTTTACAGATTTAAGTTATAGTAGCTGGAAAGATTTAATTGTTGAATGAATCTCTCCTCAGTTATATTCAAACCAATATTTTTAACTCATATGAAAAAAAATAAAATAAAACGATTTATTATTTCATTGCCTTTTACCTTCGGCGAGGTCATAGCCAGTTTGGCTTATGGTTTCACCTTAGGACAGCCTTTCTGATTCATTTTTATCGAGGGGACTGGCTAGAGCTGAAGATCCAGTAGAATGGTGAAACAGCTGTACTCTAGTTCCCCTTATAAAAATGAATCTGAAAAGGCATTTTGATTGTTTATTCTTGTGTTGGGCCTAACTGTCATTTCTAAAACGATTTATTAGATTTATGATTTCTAACAAGTAGTAAGTACTACTTTGTAAGTAGTAGGCCTAGGTACTCAAGTGGTTTATTGTCCTCCAAATGAGAGATGGCCGTCCTGTTTTTGTGAGATCTGTGCATGTATGATCGATTAGTCTGGTCAGGCACTTCCGTCTGATTTTATGACAGCACGCCGCCATTACGGTAATCGCTTTTTACTTTGCAAAAGAACATTGGATTTATAAATAATATATATTTATTTATTTATATAAATACTTATTGTTAGCAACTGGTATTGAAATAACGCTAAATAGTCGAGAGAAGTTTTAATTTGGCGTTATCAACATGTCTTTCTCAGTGAAAACAGACGCCATCGTCCATTGTGACAGGAAAACATAATTGATCAGCTACCGGAAGGGCTCCGCAGTTCAAACTTCCGCCGGCCAACTTTCATTTGCAGGACAGTAGAGGCATTTACTCAAGTGGTTTAGAGTCTACTGGCTGGAGGAACCAGGTTCGATATCCAGCGGAGGTCAGAGTATTTTTTTTTCTTCACTCCATTAACTGTACTTAAGCCTACTTAATTTCAACTGTTTTTGCTTCGATTAAAAGCTTCTTCTTCAAAGGAAAAAAGAGAAAAAATATGCCTAAAATAAGATTTGTCTAAATAGGTTTTATTCTTTTTAAGAAGTTTTGTTAATAATTAATTCAAGTTGAATTTGCCCATTTTAGTAGTAAGAATCACTTCTTAAAGGTTCAGTTATTTTAAAATTGCTTGTTTATTTAAATACAGTATCTCTAGGCAAAATTGATTTTAACATTATTTTGAAATATTGACGTTTGGATTAAAGAAATGGTGTTCTAAAACTTATAAAACAGTTAATGGAATAGGTGTAAATATGGAATAAAATGACAGAGGTAAAATGGAATGAAAAATAATGGAAAAAGTGCAAATAATAAAAAATTGTGATTTTTTTTTTTTTTAATGTTAACCAGTCCTATTAGGTGCAATTAGACTAATTACTCCTGTATTACAGTTGCTGGAATTTTGTTATACGACTTATAAAGTAGAGATTAAAAGTTTTTCTTATTTTATTGTTAATTATATCTTAGATTAATTGATTTTTAATGCATTTAATGCTATTACTAGTATAATTTTCCTAATTTATTTGACTGGATAATTTAAATTTGGCATAATTGTCTAATCTAAGACCAAAATTAGTATTTAGTTTATTAATTTCAAAAATATTTAACCAATTATTTGTAGTCAAAATACCAATGTCGTAGTTTTGTTTTCTGTCTCTAATTTTGTAGAAATTGTTCAAAATAGTTTTATAAATAAATTTTTCTTATATTGTTAGTCTAATATTTTATATTTGTAACGAATTTTTAATTTTTGTTCGGAAGTTTTATTTTTATAATTAATGTAAATATTATATATTAAAAAATTTTAAGATCAATTTGTTGATATTATCAATTTGATATTTATTTTAAAAAATCCAACTGTTTAATCCATAATCTAAAAATAGAATCAACTAATGTTTTGTAAATTATAAGCTTTTGCTTAAAGGGTAGATATGTTTTAAATGTTAAAACATATAAGTGATTAAATGATAAAACATATAAGTGAAAGTATGTAGTTTTTTAACAACATAATAATAAAGAAAATTCCAATTGTAATTATCATCGTAAAATACACTTAAATACTTTTGATTATTTACGTAATCAATAGTATTACAATTATATATAGTCATTACTATTGATTGAATTTTTGTTATTTATATTACAAATTGAATATTCACGTAAAATAAAAAAAAAATTATTATAATTTATTTTTTTATTTTTATTCTTAATAAGCATATTTTTTATGATTGATAGTCATTTTATTAATAAAAGACCATTTAGATATATTATTTAAAATCTTGTTGAAGTAGTTCGAAAGCAATATCTTGGTTTCTGTTACTATTTGATATTAAAATATCATCTGTATATATATATATATATATATATATATATATATATATATATATATCTAAAGTCCAAACTTGAAGCTCATCCTTCGAGTTTAGAAATGCAAAGATTTCAATCAATCATTTGCAATTTAAATTCAGAACGTAAAGAATATAAGAATAAAAAATTAACTTAAATTACTAAACTATTATAGCCGGACAGTGATATGAAATTTGAAACCAATGTAAAGAACAAATCACTGCCTGAAAATGCCAATTCAAATTTCAGATTACCGTTTCTATGGTGATAAAACAGAAGTTTACCACCACGTCTTCAGCGGCATAATTTAGAACTAATTTAGCAAAAACGCAATATATTAAGACTTAGCTCTCCTTAAATTTAAATTTTTTAACTATAATTATCTAAAATTTAAAAAATTACCTAAATATTTATATTAAAGTTAAGAATTATTTAATATTTAAAATGAAGTAAAAAAAGAGTGGTGTAGATCCTCTTTTTTTACTTATTGAATAATTTAACAAATTAACTATACCCATTCTATAGAGGGCTGGGTAGACCCTAGGGCCCGTTTGGAGGAGAAAGAAGCGTGGATTTGTTAGATAACTTTCAATAATTTTTGAAATATTAGAAAGAATTGAGATTGGTCTGTAATTGTCAAAAACATTGTATTTCCCACTTTTATGTATTGGAATGATACAAGCAATCTTCCACAAATTTCGATATTTATTGGTTTAATCGATATTTCTAAATAATTCCATTATAAATAAAGAGATTGTGTCTTTATTATTATTAATTTCAGTAACAGTTATGTTATCAAAACCATCACTGTAAGTTTTTCTTAAGTTACGAATTATATATAGAATATCATTTTGATTCGGCAGAAATAAAACCATAGACTTAGGATTATTAGGTTTATTAACTTTATAATTTCGTGTATTAAAATGATTAAAACAGTTATGAGAAAAGTGCCATAAGAGGTATAAATATGGAATACTTATATATTACTGATATTAGCATTTTGATCTTCCGAGCCCCTTCCGATATTTTAGTATGAATCCTAATCATCCAACCAAAAACAAAAAATTTGGATGTCAAGATTTTTTTTTCCCGCAAACCACCAAATGGAAAACATTACTATATGATATTTACGAAAATTATAATTATACTAAATTAAGATTATTTTTTGTTGAATGCAATAGGTTATTTTCTATTAAAAAAATAAAAAAGAAAGTCAAGATCTTTTTTTTTCATTAAAAAATTTCTATCTCATGATTCATTTAGAACCATCCTGAAACTTTGTTATACGAAATATTGTACAATCATTTCTTGAAAAAATGTAATTTAAGTGAAAATTACATTATTGGATCAAATTTGAATTCAAATTTCTTAGTTTATTAAACAAAGTCAAATTATATATGAAAAAACTCATGAAGACACTTAGGTATTCCATATTATAGACACTTAAGTATTCCATATTATAGACACTTAGGTATTCCATATTATAGACACTTATGCATTCCATATTATAGACAACTTAGGTATTCCATATTAAGTACGCTTATTTTACATTGCCATCTATCTCTCTTAAATCAGTTCTTAGCCAATAAAATATAAATCTGCTTCACAAATACCATGAATCATATGGAGACTTTTTACGTAAAATACAGCCAAACAGCCTTCAGCAGCTCGACAATATTGTCCGAATTCTTCATTCAGCAATAAACAATGTTCGTCTTGGTGCAGATTGGGTTCAGCGGTGCACCAACGCGGGAACTTCGCAGGTTTTTGTTGAGTGATATAATTAACAAACGTTCCTCTGGAAGTCCAAAGATCCGTTTCACCCAACCACCAGGCAACGTCTCGAACTCCGTCCTCTAGGAAGAAAAAAAAGAAAGCAATAGAATCAAAATAAGGCTTAGACAAAATAAATTCCAGCGCAGTGTTAGAACTTCAAAAGAAACACGTTGTTTGACATCAGTGAGAGTGAATTGTCATTGCTATGGGAATTTTTTACCATTTTCACACGCTCAGACCTCTGTGCAAGTATTCATATGGATAATTTTCAAATATAAAAAGGTCGATATTTTCTTGTCCATGATTCGAGAAGTTTCAGTATTCAAACTTTATTAGAAGGACGTATTATTATGAGCAAGAAGGCTAAAAATATAAGAATGTAGTAAATATTAATTAATGTAAAGGTTACATATTTACTCATTAATAAACATCTTACCTATTACATCATTCCGGCAATATTTCGTCTTATTTTTCAAAGACTTTATCAAGCCATGAATAAAATTCTAGGAAGAGAGAATTACATCGCTCTTACCTAAACTCCAAACGAATAATAATAATACAAATCAAGAATTTAAAAACAAGTTTTATATTAACAATAATGGAGGGATAGAAAAGGAAATAAAAAAAAAAGAACTCAACTTTCATGAGTGGCTTTCAGGAAAATGGGGTATATTTTTAAAACAGATATACCTATAAGCTTAAAAGACAAGCCTACAACCAGTGTATCCTACCTGTGTTGACATATGCCGGGGAAACATGGACTATGGCTACAAAAAAAGGAAATAAGATTAAAGTTTCTCAGAGACGAATGGAAAGAAACATGTTAAACATAACATTGAGAGACAGGAAAAGAAACACGTGGATCAGACAACAGACCAAAACCCAAGATGCACTAATATATCTAAAGAAGTTAAAGTGGAAGTCAAAAATTCCCATAGCAATGACAAAGTTCTGGGCAGGACATCTGGCCAGAAAGACTAGGGAAAACTGGACGAGCCTGACCACGTTTTGGAAACCTCCACAGGTCAAAGGAAAAGAGGAAGACCAAAGGGCAGATGGATGGATGAGATGGAGAAGTTTGTAGGGAAGAGATGGAGAAGTGAAGCTGGTGACCGTAATAGATGGAAATGTATGGTGACTTTCGTCCAGCAGTGGACTGATAAAGGCTGAATGAGGATGATGATGATGATATTAACAATAGAGAAAGTTAATTCAATCACGTTCATAAAATCCAATTAACAATTTCAAATTACGAGACCCTTTCATTGTTCAATCCTTTTTTTATAAATCTTCTAAATGTCTCTTCTATAAATCTTTAAATGTCTTTTTTTTAATAAAAAGTCACTTCAAATTCTAACGAGAAGGTACGAGAAGAGTTTTACAAGAAAACGATTTAAGGATTTAATTTTGACAATTTCATTAAATAAAAACTTTAAAAAAATTTTAAAAATTTAAGAATTTGAAGTGACTTTTTATAAAAAAGGACATTTAGAAGATTTATAAGAGAGACATTTAGAAGATTTATAAAAAAAAGGATTGAACAATGAAAGGGTCTCGTAATTTGGATTTGTTAATTGAATTTTATGAACGTGATTGAATTCACTTTCTCTATTTTAATATAAGACTTGTTTTAAATTCTTGATAGGTATTATTATTCGTTAGGAGTTTAGGTAAGAGAGATGTAATTCTCTATTCCTAGAAATTTTTATTCATGGCTTGATAAAATCTTTGAAAAATAAGACAAAATATTGCCGAAATGATGTAATAGTTAAGATGTTTATTAATATGTATTGAGTAAATAAGTATTGACGGTATTTTAAGAAGATAAATATATAACAAATTCATTTGTTTTAATAAAGTCTATTGGAAATACTGTACTTGGAAATACTTGGAGCTGATGTAAGGTTACTCAAGAACATTTGTAGACTGAAAATAAAAACCGTGCTAAATGCCAAAATCTAAATTCTGAGAAAAACAGCAAAAACATTTGTGAAAACTAATACTGGCTACAGTGAAAGTCTAACAATTGGCTAAAGTTTGAAGTACTTGCAGACTGAATATCGTATAGCCGGGTTTTTACCGCACTGGCCTAGACACATAGACCATATTTTTGCAATAAAATGGAAATCGATTGTTGTGGTACTTAGCACTGTTTTTATTTTCAGTCTACATTTTTTCTTTTGCTAAGGAATTACCATAATAATAAATCTTACATATTACTGTTCATTATTATGATAACTAAATGTACAACCGCAATCATTGGTTGTGGTTGAGCCATCAAATCTCACCCCACGAAGACTTTATGAAATAACTAAATCGAATACGTTTGACGTGATGATGATCCTTGAATCCTTGATACCTGATGCTGATAATGATATAACCATCGTACAATACTTTCAAAATCCTTTCTCTAAATGTCTCTTTTGTTTAAATATGCATGCATACTGAACACAGTCTGATCCAACATATTCATTAGGATAGAATAAATTCTTAGCCAAACATTTACAATTTACAACTATAACTACACAATCAAATTTTTTGGGTTTTAATGAGTAGAAACTGCAACCGTTGTTGGCTGTAGATGTAGAAGTAACATCTGAATGACATTTTTCAAGATATAAAAATAGCATGCAGTTAAAAAGTTAACGTTAAATAGCAGCAACAGCATCAATCCAACTCATCTTCCATTCCATTAAATTCTTTAGGAAATTGTTTTTCCAATTCTTTCATTCGCTGCAACAACGCCAATCTGTCGGCGGCATGATCATATTTATTCATAGAAATTATCTCGCGATTGGGGTCTTGAATGTGTTGAAAGTATTGGAGCGGTAGGGGTTGACGTTGATGTTGATTTTGATGTTGACGGTGATGTTGATGTTGACGATGTTGGACAGATTGACGGTGATGTTGATGTTGACACTGTTGGAGAGGTTGACGCTGATATTGATTGTTTTGACGTTGTCGCCATCCCTGTCCTTTTCCTTTCCTTCCTTCATGAATAATAATATTCACCATTTTAAATTTTACTAAATGTAAGAATGGCATAATTATTATTTTTGACTCATAACGTCGAAAGGCATTTAAAACTCACCTTTGTAATCTGAATACTGCGCTAACTTGTGAACGAAACTTCTACGGCAAAAATGGTTTTGAGTTTCGAAATCAGTGTAAAAAACTGAGTAAGTATGCCAAATTTCATTAAAATGGGTGCAGTGGTATCAAAATTATTTGGTTTTGAACGTATGTTTTGTTAGAATTTCAATTGTCGAGGTCAATTCCCAAGGATAAAATTTCATGGAAACAACATGGAATGACACAATGAACTAATATTTCATCCAATTTTAGTAGCCTTGATTCAATGGTATCATTGATAACCTTTGGATCTATCTTAATAGCTTAATTATATCGAGTTACAGACAGACGAACTTAGCCAATTATAAGTTGATGATATAACAAAATTATAAACGAAATGTTGTAATCGACTTGTGGATAATTAAATGCAACTATGAAGATAAGTATAGTTTATGAGTACAGGAAGTCGACCTACTAAGCGATTGATTATTCCGGAAAACTTCAATGCATTGTTATAGTGCTGCACAACTCGAGCATTAACAATAACAGTTTTTATGGGAAATTAAAAAAAAACCAAAAGTCTAAACCTATAATAGGTAAACTTTACATGAAAATGATGCGAAAAACATAGCAAAAATAAAATATAGTAAATAATAAAAAAAAAAAATGTTTTTACCTTGTAAAAAAAAAAAACAACTAAAGTTTTAAAGTCATCGTTCATAGTGATTGCTTTCCTTTTTATTTAAGTAAACCCCTCTTTTGAATCCATGTACTCAGAAGTTCCTCCAGCTCTTCAATTTCTTTAGATCGTGATCTTATTAACATCTATAAGC
Organism: Thereuonema tuberculata; assembly: GCA_023159025.1. Taxonomy (NCBI): domain Eukaryota; kingdom Metazoa; phylum Arthropoda; class Chilopoda; order Scutigeromorpha; family Scutigeridae; genus Thereuonema; species Thereuonema tuberculata. The sequence continues at coordinate 94,722,191 of JAFIDM010002131.1, forward strand.
TTTTCACTGTTCCACTTATTACAGTAATTTTATCTGCAATGCTGGAGATTGTACGTAATGTCGATTATTATTCCAGGCTTCTTTTCAATAGCGTTTAAGGAATGATTTAGACTGAAAAATGCCTTGTTTTTTAATGACGTAACTGGTAAACAATTGGCACGAAAACCGAACTATCACAACAAATGTAAACACCCTCAATCAACTAATTATAGTAGTTTCTTGCGTTTTTCTTAGGTTATCTAGGCGCGGTCTGAGTCGTCTCGGCTACAAATGGAGCATGATCAAATTTTTCAAGCGCTTTACAAAAACACGCTTAACAGGACTTCCAAAGTACTATCAATCTTCACTTCTCGCTTTGAACGTTACTTTCATTGTTTGAATTGAAGGAGCAAGTTTTAAGTTTAGTAACGCCTGTTTTTAATAGATAGTAAAACTTTAGTATGATTATTTCAAATCATTCAAAGCTGTAATGGTTTCGGGATCAATGGTACTGTATAAACTTATATAAATGGGGTATTGTGCTTTTGCTATCCTCAATAGTAAATAAAAAACGAACTATGTATAAGAGAATATTAGGTTCACATGAAAAAAAAAAAAAGAATTTGCCAGCGTTCATGCACTTGTACGCAAATACCTCCGGTGGCTTCATCCCTATTTAACAGCTCCACTATACAGGGTGTCCCAAATTGAAGTATATACTCTTTGAAACATTATAACTCAGCAACGAAATGAGATAGAAATATAAGGTGTGTTGTATTTTATTCCGTAAACTTTCTTAAGCCCGTACATGTTCAAAATGTCCACCTTCTGGAATGTCATTGATGAAATGTTCAATCTGATCTCTTAATTCAGTCAGTGTTTGGGGCGTACAACGTGTTCTTTAAAGTTCCCCTAAGGTAGAAGTCGAGAGGGGTTAAATGGGGAGATCGAGGCGGGAACTCCGTCGCACTTCCTCTTCGTCCTATCCATCTGTGATTGAATGTGTGATCGAGGAAAGTTCTCACATCGATATGAAAGTGAGGTGGAGCCCCGCTTGTTGGAAGTAAACCTCATTTCCATTCTTGAAGAGATCATTAAGACGTGTAATCATGAGTTTCAACATCTGCAGGTAAGTCTGACCCGTGACTCGTTCGAAAATGTACGACCCAAGTAATCCTCTGGAGGACAGACCACACCATACTGTTATCTCTGGAAGATTGACGGCATTTTCTTCAATGATGTTTGGGTTTTCGTTAGCCCAGTACACAGAATTATGAATAATTATGATTAAATTAATTGAAGTTTATGTTCTTAAAATCTTGCGTTTTTTATTTTTTTTTTTCTTATTTTAAAATTGTTAAAATAATACAAACGAAAAGTTGACGCTTATTTATAATATCTACTAAATACAAAAAATAGAAAATTTTTCATGTTTTCGGAAAAAATTAGGTAATCCACAACTACTTTTTTAAGATTTCTGAATCCAATTAATTTGAATCGTATTCACGCAAACATTAAGAGGATAAATAAGCAGATTAAACGTAAGGACAGGCGACATTTGTACACGTATTTGAAAAAACGTGTCATGACAGTAGCCAAATATGGACAAAGATGTATTGCCAGAATATGAAGACATGATACGACATTAAAAAAAATATTTATAAATATAGTAAAAAGTAAACTGTAATAAGTTTGTTTGCAGAAGTCTCAAATTTCCGAAGAGTGTAGATGAAGAAATAGATGTATAGTATTGAGAGAAAATCAGGTGGAGAGACATGACAGTATGGGATATGGCTACGCCGAACTCCGATACAGTTCGCACAACGTCATGGCATGCTTAGCACCAGTTATCCAGGAGTTCCTGATGCAAATTGGTCCACTCCTACTTCACAGGACAAATGAGTCCCTGCTTGGAGAGCGGGGTTTCCTACAACAATACGTCTCCTCATTGCATCCCAGAGGGGTTCAGATCTGGAGAGCATGCTGGCCGTCAATGCGATGAATTGCCTCAGTCTCTAGAAGTATCTGCACTGCTTTTGTACGATGAGGGCGTTCGTTGTCATCCCTGAATAGAAAGTATTTGCCTACAGCATCACAGAATAATTGAACCTGATGTAGAAGAACTTCATCGCAGAATTGTTCGCCAGTCATAGACCTATTTTGCAGCATCTGTGGCTCAATGCGTCCTGCAATCATGATACTTCCCTACACCATGAGCCCACCACTGCCATATCTGTCCCGTTCCTGCCATTATCGCTGTATTACGTAGTACCACTTTCATGCCATATCAGCTGACGTCTAGAATATGAGGAAAAAGTGAAACGACTCATCTGTGAAGAGTACAGTGGCCCATTGACGAATTATCCAATTTCGATGGAGTCGTCGCCGCTGCAAACTTGCACTACAGTGAGCTCTGTGTAGAGGGATGCAGACTACAGTTCTTCGGGCTTTTAGCTCAATATGTTTGCAGTCATCTCGCCATTTGTCAGGATATCTGCGTTCCTGTGGTGAAATGGAGGCGACTCGCAAGCTGACCAGCCATGGTGCGGCGATTACGTTTTGCTGTTCCAACTAAAATATCTGTCTTCCTGCGTTGTCGTAGAGCGAGGGCGACCTCCTCGCATGCGTTTGCTTTGAACACATTCCATTGCTTTGAAACGCTGTCCAGAGCTTGGATACAACATTACGGGCGATTCAGAACTGCCTGGCAATATCAAAGTTATTCTGCGACGTTCATCCAGTTTTTCTACAATTCTTTCTCGCGTGAAATCATCTAGCTGATATCTTTGCGACAAACCGAAAATTTAACTTTCATCAATTTTTTCTTTCATGTCAAGAAACACACATCACCTACCTCACCAAGTGCTACCACATGACCTCTATTCACAAATTTGCATGTGGGCCATGTTTCTACTGATCATCCAGAGGGCTGAAAATTGCCACAAGCTGTTTCGTCTGATTTTGCGTGTATAACCACTATCATTAGTAGTAGTCATCCTTAGGTTTTGGACGCCTGTGTGTATATAATTCCATTGTTTCTGTTTTAATGCTTTTTGTTGGGAATTTTTCCATCTTATCGCTCTAATTTCTCGGATCCATACTGAAAACATTTCAAAATAAAAATGTCGTCTCTTGTCCTTCATTCCAAATTTCCAGAAAGTTCCTCGAGCTGTTCAAAGTACAAATAAACACACTGATTGAGCACTTTGATGAATCTCAATATCTTAGGAAATTAGGCTAAAAAACGATATCAATTTCAATGAAATACAATAGGCAGATTATAAGAAATCTTTAGAATATATTAAACTAACCTCGCTCCTTGGTTATATAGTGGATTAAATGATCGAATTCATCCTTGCTCTCAATTGTAAGGATTTTCGAATGATAGTCGAAACAATACTCCATTGCTGAAGTCCAATTCAATGGAAAGTAAGTGAATAAATAACAGGTGTCGCCAACCTTCGTAAACCTATAAGGACAATCTAAAACGAAAAGAAATCAGGAAATTATAATGGAGTCACTGATTTCGAATACTACAATTAAGATCCAAAACTACAGATTGTAGGTAATTTATTTCTGCTTTAAACTTTTAACGTTTTAGATAGTTAGTTCATGGTTACAGAAAAGGGGTGGGGGTTGTAACCCTTCCATTCATTGTATCCAAAAATGGAGAAAAAAAGCCTAGGATTGTGGACCTATGTTTTGGGTTGAAACGTTTGTAGGTTTATTTGCAATACCCCATTCGAAATAGAACTCGACGTTTTATTTATTTATTTATTTATTTATTTATTTATTTATTTATTTATTTTGGTTTACGACCATCATAACTCCTCTCATTCTAAAATCCTGGTACGCCTATGAATTAGTTATTGGTGATTATGACATTTATTAGCAGTGTTTTTGGCTTCTAACTCTTTAGTTGCAGATGAATGAAACTCAATAAAATTCTTGCATTTGATGGCCTTTAAATAAAGCTTCAATTCCTTAATATAAATAGGTTTTGATTTATCTTGCTGAAAAACTTCTAATCACTTTGTTTTTGTCTTAAGCCTTTTTTTTTCCTCTTTGAAATCTGTAAAGTTACACGTTTTAAAACTATTTCAGTTTACCATTGTGATTTAAGGCTCTGACATTAAAAAATTGACGATATAAAAAAAAACTGTAGACTCGTTCGCCTTTAACCCCCACGAATAAGAGAGCCAGTACCCATTTGACAGAGGGCTGGATGACTCTTAGGGTCCGTCTAGACTCTAGAGAAAAAATAACCGTTGAAAAATTACCGATCATCGCCGGGATTAGAACGCGCGCTCTTTCAGTTCATAGTCCAGTGCCTAAACCACTAGACCCCACAATTCGTAAAGTTAATGATGAATCCGATGACACAGTCATAAGAGCGGTAATAAGGATCCATTTTGCCGTCTACTTGAATAGTGCCTTCAGAGACTGTTGCCCCCTTCCCCTGTTGACACCACTCAGCTACGATATGGAGACTATGCATTGTTCCATTGTCATCAAAGGACCCAAAAAGTTTAATAAAGACAAAATTACATATAAAGTTTCAAGAGCAGTAGGTGCCCACCAATGTTCTTCAATGACTACACTATGTATACGTCAAACTTAAAAGAAATTTGTGGTGGTTTTCCGTTATCTTCCATGGGTCACAGACAGCCGGAAAAGTTAGAAGTCATGGGAAAACTGGGGAAGAACTCACCAGGTGATTCCTCAGCCTTGAGAGAGATAGGAAAAGTGAAAGCAACGCTCATACTTTACAAAAATTTGAAGCCAGGCCATCGAATCTCCTAATCAAATGACTATAATGAAACCCCATATAGGCCTACGTTATATTACAATATATAATAATTCTAATTACTCTATATTCTAATCAAGTCTGTTCAGAGACATATCCAGAGTCTGTATCAGAGACATATCCAGAATCTGTTCAGAGACATATCCAGAATCTGTT
>JAFIDM010002131.1:94730830-94746517 GCA_023159025.1 Thereuonema tuberculata
ATCGAACCCACGATCTTCGCGTTAGTAGCACGACGCTCTAACCAACTAAGCTAACAGGCCACCTACAACATTCAAGAAATCCTAAAACAGTCGCTTCCTAAGTATCTACTTTAAACAACGTTATACTGATTTTAGAGAAAATAAAGTAGTTATCAAAATCCCAATTCTAAAGGAATACATAACCAATATCTCATAATGTCATAAGTTGAGAAACTGTGAAAAGATTTAAAATGGGGAGAAAAAATTGAAGAATAAGAATGGCCTATGAGGGCATCGAACCCACGACTTTCGCATTATTAGCACGATGCTCTAATCAGCTGAGCTAACAGAAGCCCTTGCGAAGCACTGTGGGATATGTGTCCACAGACAGACAGACAGACAAACTGGGGATATAAGGCATCTTTCAGAAGCCTAAAATGATGTAAATATTATAACATATATTTTTTTTTCCTGTTAAAAATAAAAATAACTCATTATGTGATCACCATGTCCTGAATCAAAGGGAGTAGTCAGAGCAGTTTTTTGTTTTTTAATAATTTTGAATTTTCTATTTCTGAGCTCCAGTCCACAGCTTGTGAACATAGGTCTTTCCAAGCATTTCACTTTGTTCACTGCTTCATCATTTTGGGCCATTATTATTCTGTCTCATTGTCCTATATACACTCATTGCCAAAAAAATTAGCAAACCCCAGAACGAATGATTCAGGAATGACAAAACTCGGTATATGGTGCTTACACAGTTAGTTGTGCCATTGATTGCAGTTGAGCTGTGGTCATATGAATGACCATCAATATAATAGCTGTGTGCTCTGTAATCAGTGTAGTTGTGGATGCAGGTCTCGGAGTCCTTAGCATTTGATGCAGTTCTGAACGACTGTTGTAGTTTGAGGGAGGTCATATTGCAGGAATCAGGCTGGTTGTTCTGTTGAATTGGCAACCACATGAACCGTTCCGACTGTACTGTGAGACAGCATTGGGGAGCAGTGGAGACATGAGAGAACGCACATACACAGCAGGAAGGTACTAGAAGACCTAGGCAGACTACCAGAGAGGATCGTATTATCATTCAACAGATGCAAGTTGACGCAATGGTGACCCAGCCACCATCTAGAGACATGTAGCCGCATTACTAGAAAACTGTGTCTATCAGCATGATTGCGAGGTGACTTACTTTCTTTGTACCTATTACACTGTCTGCCATTAACACTCCACCACATTCATTTATAGTGGTGTAGTGAGCAGGTGGCTGTGGACTGGCAATGAATCTTAGAAACGAATCTAAGTTTTGCCTAGACATGAATAACCACCGTACTCAAGTATAGAGAAGTACTAGGCAACACACAAATCCGGCCTTCATTGCTAAGCAACACAATGCCAGGACTGGTGGTGTCCTGATGTGGGAAGTCATCTCCAACGATTCTCGGTCTCTGCTGATAGTGTTCAGGGGAACATTGACGGTGAAGAGATATGTTTAGAAGATTCCACGGCCTCATTTACTACCCTTCATGGAACATTTACAGTGACCCTGTTTTCCAACAAGATAATGATAGCCCACATATAGTACATGTTTCCCTGGACTGCACTCGTGCTGTTAACACCCTTCATTGACCAGCAAGGAACATGCGAGGGACAAGACTGCAGTTTCTGCCATCTTGTACGAGATCTGCAACGACAGTTGCAGCAGATATGAGAGGACCCTTCCACAGGATAGCATTGAAGTTCTTATGACTTCATCCAAGCCGTATCATCGCTTATATCCATGCTAGGGGCAGTGTGATATAACACTAAAGGGACTGTTGACCTATAGTGTCTTAACCAAATAAACAGCCCATTTGCTCTGATATTGTAATCAGTTATTTGTACCATCATTCTCACTGCCTATGCCAAGTGTCGTTCCATTTTAGCTGTTGCTTCTGCATGTGCTAATTTTATTGGCAATGATTGTATTATTGTAGATGACCTGTTTAAGATCCCAATATAGGTTACATCATAAGTTATATCTTACCAATCTCTATGATGTGGGTTATTTTCCATCATTTATATTTTACTATGCTTGTATTAACAGGAAGACTATTGTTCAATCCATTTAATTACAATTTTATTGTAACACCAAAAAAAAAAAAAAAAAAATAATCTTACCATGCTTGTGTAAAGCACATATCTGTATATATCTGCTGAATATGATATAGTTATTTGTACTAAATATATTAGTGATTTTTTTTTTTGAAATATTTACCATATTGTCCGGCGTATAAGACGACTTTTTAAACCAGGAAAATCTTCTCAAAAGTCAGGGTCATCTTATACGCCGGGTGCTGAAACTTCTGAGCCGGACTGGAGAATCTGCGGTAGCTGCATATGGTAAGCGGAGCTCAAAAACGGCCGCAGCCACATCCCCGCCGTTTGCAGCAACCGTATGAAAGCAGCAAGGACGGCGCTGTAACTGTACGGTAGAAGAAAATCCACTAACCAGGATTCGTGGAAAGAAGTGACTTAACGCGGTCCCGATGACGAGGTGAGGGGGCGCCTCACCAGGAAGGTGTAAGTGAAGGATGGAGCAAGCTGCAGGCGTCAGGGACGTTCGGGGTATGGAAAAAAGAGATAGAGCGGGGACAGAATAAAAAAGGCTACAGTTAAGAAATACTATGATTTTAGTGAAATTCTAAAAAAATATAGCATTAAAATAATGCATCAGAATAAACAAAGCTACAGTTACTTGGAGACAGGGAGAGCTGACCAATCCAAGCAGGCGTTGTTAACAACAACCAGCCAATCGCCGGTAAGGAACAGTTTAATCCACTTGCACTGTTTTATGTTTACATGTTTGATAACAAACAGCATTATGTTTATAAGTGACAGTTTTCCTGCTAAATATCTGCATGTCATAACTATTTGAATTAAAATTACCTTATTGAAATCAAATCTGATGTTTTTTTAATTTTTATTTGGTGTGCATTGGAAGAGGGGTAGTCTTATACGGCGAGTATATCCCAAACTCTATATTTTAATTGGAAAAATTGGGGGTCGTCTTATACGCCGTCAATATGGTATATACTTTAGAAAGCTTGCCTGCATGATTTGGTTTTGTCTGCTTTGCATTGAAAACTTTGAAATATGCAATCGTGCAACTTTACAAAGTAGTTAGGTGGTCAACAAAATTAATGCAAAACTTTCAAAACTTTACAAAAATTATGAGTTCAGTTTGGTTTCATAAGACCTAATTTTACTTTTGTGGTAGTTGCATTAAAAGTAAAATTTTAATTTATGTGGGAGGTCCAGTAATCTAGTGATTTAGGCGCTGGACTACGGATTGAAGGAATCTGGGTTCAATTCCCAGTGGTGGTGGTTGGGAATTTTTCCACGATTATTTCTCCTCCAGACGAGCCTTAAGGTTCACCCAGCCCTCTGTCAAATGGGTACTGGTTTTTTTACTAGGGGATTAAAAGTGGGAGGACATTAAACTGACCATCCCACCTCAACTACTTCTTTTGGCCAAGAATAGCTGGGAGAGAATACAAGGATTTGTAAAATTAAATATGGATGTATATTTTAGTTTTTTTTTTATATGATTTAATAAATTATTTCACTTCGTTTTCTCCATACAGTTATAACAGGATAGTAATCAATCAATCAAGATACAAATAACCTTTTTTTATACACTTTACCTTTCTCGTACAACTTTCTTGGAAGTAATCACTCAAAATATCTATATTCACATTTTATGTAATTCAACTTTTGCAGTCTCCAAAACACATTTAAACTATTATGCTTGAGCCACGTCTTGAGAGCACGATAATTCCAATACCCCACTGGTCTCTTATCAATTTCCATATTTATCAACTTATCTGTTTTGTTTAGAACCAATGAGATTTTAAGTTTTGTAAGTTAATTGTAAGGTTCGTTTTATATTCTTACCTGTCCAACCAGTTCTATAATTACTTTATTTAAAAGGTTCCTTATGGTCTTAATTTTTTATATCCAATTTGCTGTTATATATTACTTTAAAGTTCCTTACCTTTATTATATGGAATTATGGATTATATTTAAATACATTGGTTAGTCTTCATTATTGTTTAACTAGAATGTACTAATTCCTATTGTAAAAGATACTAGTAATATAAGGACTTTTATTTTCTGTATGTTTGTTTTTACTTCACCAACTTCAGTAGTATGTACGATACATAATAAATTTTCTATAGAAAAATATAATTGTCTGTGTATTCGTTTTCCATCTAGTATTGCTGTTCAATTAACAAATTTGAACACTGCTTGGTTTTTCAGTGTTTTATATCATTTCTATTTCTTCAATATACCGGTAGTTAACAACACTGTTGCTTATGCCTTATTCTCCACATTTTTTTTTTATCTTCTAGGATAACTAAAGATGTCAACTAATAATAATAATAATAAAAATAATAATAATCATCTTACTCTAAGGATTTTGTCATTAAGTGTTGATATACAAATAAAATTACATAAACAAGAGATTTATAATTCATCATTTTTATTCCAAAAAAATATGGCTGCATTTATATATAAAAATAATAAATCAAATTAACTTTACACGATCATTTATCAGTTGATATTTGTTTTGTTTCGATGAAATTTTTTTCTCTATTTTTGCTAACAGACTGGTTTCATCTATCCCATCTTTATTTAAAGATGAAGAAGAATTAAATTCTGCTAATACCTGCAAAAGAATAATAAAAGAAAGTTGAAAAAAAAACAAAAAACTAAGAAATAGAGAGACTGATTATTAGAGTAAATTAATTATTTCAATTAATGTTACATGTGATAAACCTGATATGGAGGAGAGAAAGAGAGACCTCTTAAATAAAACAAACGGGCATGTTTTTAAAAATAATCAAGAATACTAACTATTTTTTTATAAATATAAGAGTTCTCAAGCAAGTATCTATTCACTTATATCCTACAAAATTTATTAATTATAATCTATTAACTTATAGGATAATATTTATTATTATTTTCCTTTTATATATATACTGATCATTTAAAATTTACGAATATAAAACTGAATATCTTATTATTACAATACATTCCCCCTTAATAGAGCAGATTTCTCTACAAACTAAATTATAATATTCCTTAAAATTATAAAAGTGAAATTGTTTCCTTAAAAAAATTCTAACAATAATAACAATGGGCGAGACCAAGTTGAATACAAAATGACATCCTGGAACAGTTGTTTCACGCTAATATGGCGATCATCAGCCAGGAGCAGTCATCAGTAAACAACCAGGTACACGGATCTATATAAGAAAATGTCGGAACCAATGTGGTGCCCGCAGGATTAAAACAAATTTTCTCGCCATTTGTTCTTTCGGCGAGTTTTTATTGTATGTTTTAACTTCTGCAGGTACCACATTGGTTCTGACGTTTAAAAAAATTCTACAGACATTGTAGTAGAATACATTTTGCTTTATGGTTGTTTTTAAAGCCCAGAATTTGTAAGAATTTTAGGAAAGACTACATGTCATTCCTGAATATATTTATAAACAAGTGACTGAAAGTGTCTGAATGAGTAGGAATCTTCAGCTTTTCAGCAAAATCTAAAACCTTTCGTAAGCTCAGCAGAACAACAACTCCCCCAACAATTACAATAAAAGCTCAGTAGGAAAAACTTTTGCTGTAATTAGAGAGAGCACTTCTGTTTCTGTTCAACTTGCTTCTAACTCAGATATTGTTAATTTGCTTAAAATTTACAGATGTCCACTCAAACAACTATTAAAAGTAATACTGTCTTTAAGATAATTTTTGAACATTATTGCAGTTTTACTAATTACTGTGCAGCTGTGTAAAATATGATTAAAAAAATACGAGTAAAATTTTTCATTTCTTTTCTTAACTGCTTGAAATAATAGGAAATATTACAGTTAACTTATTTCTATTCATGTTCTCACCTTCTTTTTCAATTTTTTCATTGACATCTCCTTTTCAGGAGTCTGCTGTAAAACGGCAGATATTAATTTTTCAACTTTTAATTTCTTGCCCTGATTTGTTATGTCTCCTGCATCTTGACTGATATCTAAATAAAGAATCAATTAATATTACTTTACACAAACCATAAGATATTAACAAATTTAAAGTGTTTAATAATAAATTTAAGAAAAATTAATTAATATATTAAAATTAAACTCAATGATGATTTAATGTAAATGTAATGACACCCCCATGTTTATCTTAATGGTTCTTAATCTTTAGTAGACCTTATCGAACCAGAACTGAAAGCCATGGACCTTAGGCACAATTTTTATCTCAAAATCACAATAGCAAAAAGGATGTCTGTATTTTATTATGTATCTGCACTTTTTAATTTAATGGTGAATCACTGAAATGGTATCATAGATCACAGAAATTCTATAAGAGGATATTTTGTTAACAGTGCTACACTTTTAAGTTTAAATTACTATTATAAGAAGTAATAGAAATTATTCTGGAGGTGCTTATTCCAGAAGTAACTATTAGTGCTTCCTTATTAAGTTCAGAAGAAAGAATAAAAGAATTCTCTTGGTGATTATTTTAAACATCTGTATTTTCGAAAGTGCGAAGTGCAGGAAATTTAATTTAATTCCTTACACTTATTTTTGGACACTGGTACAGTGAATGCTTACGAAGGTTAATGTACTTCAGTAAAGAATTATACTGAAGATAAAGTGCTTCGATATAATAGTGCTTCAAGTACGACTAAAGTGATTGCATAAAACTGTTCGCATATAATTTCAGTGACAAGTCCTAAAGTTCTGAACATTGTGAAATAGTGAATTGGGACTTGTAACTCAATGCTAAGTTCAACAGAAGATAATTCTGAACTATGAAACTTTTATTAAATCACTTGCAGTAAACTTATTAGATTGACTCATTCACGAAGTTTTATATGTTTCACAATTAAGTCAAACTTATCGACAATTGTATTCTTGAACCACAAGAATTATAAATAAAAAAAAAAAAACAACAAAAAAAAACCAATGATTGTTCAATTCTTAATATGTTCAGGCATTTGTTATAATTCAAAAGAATTAAGTGACCCCCATCAGTAAAGCATGAAGATCTGTCAGATTCAAAAGATATAGACTCCCAGTGATTCATCACCAAAGCAACAAAGACTGAAATTATTCTGATGCCTGCATTGTTTGCCAAGCAGAACAATCATCCTATCCCTTGGTTTGAGTCATCAAGATAAACATGCTTGTAATGTATTAACCTTATTTAACATAAACCAAATCTTAGATCTTCATAAGATATCACAAAACTTTATTAAACTCCAAAATACATTTGGACATTGCAATTTGTGTATTTTGGAGTTTAATAAAGTTTTGTGATATCTTATTTAACATAATTATGCTGCGCGTTTTCACCTTGAAATTATAAGTGACTTCAATATCTAAGAGGCTATTGTATCTAATTAGATAGAAGTTTGGAATCCATTTAAATTAAAATATTCCATTTAATGAAATAGTTCACCTATTGTAATTAAATTACTTATTCCATGAAATAAACATTATTTTTGCAGCTCTAATGAAATTCATTAGTGCTGTAAAAAAAAAAAAAAAAAAAAAACAAAGCTATTTTCTTTGAAGGATACTTACCCATACTTTCTTCCTGTTCTTCTTTCTTCTTCTTCTTTGGACTCAAACCATTTTCATGTGGTACGGTTTCCTCTTCTTCCTTTGCTTTCCTTTTCTTCTTCTTGGGCTGACTTACTTCCTCGGCTTCCTTGTTACAAGGATCCATTTCATTAGTTTTGGATTTTTTCTTCTTACTTTTAGGCACGGCAGCATCAAGACCATTAACATCTTCAACTGAATCCTCTTGTTTCTCCAAACAACTTTCCTGTTCTCCAATATTTGCATCAGCATTCTCAGTTTCCTCCGTTTCTTTGGATTTCTTCTTTTTCTTCTTCTTTTTACTTTTTTCTGTCGTTTCATTTGCCTCCTCCTCTTTTGGCTCTTGTTCCCCTGTTTCAACAGCAACATTTGTGTCAGTATCTTCAGTTTTCTTTTTATGTTTCTTCTTCTTTGAGCCAACATCATTGTCATCGAGTTCAACAGAGGCATTATTAGTATCGACATTCTCATCTTCCACTATCTCTTGTTTCTTCTTTTTATCTTTCTTTTTCTTGGAAGGCAGTTCTCCATTGTCAGCTTCCTCTTGTTCCATCTGATTGGTTTTATCGGACAAATGATTATTCTCTTTTGATGGAGAAGACTCCTGTAAAACCAATTGCAAGAATTTACTTAGTAAACATTATTATGAGATTATTACAGACTTAATATTAAATATACAGTAGAGCCCCGATTATCCGCGGAATTGGGTGGCAAGGGCTTCGCGGATAACCTGAAAAAAGACTAAAAATGAGGTGTTAACATGAAAAAAAATATTTCACCTAACTACGTTTTATTGTACAAAAAACATAAACTTTTAAAAATATGTACAGTACAGCAGAAACCTTTGCTCTACGTTTGCATCCACAAATTCCGAGAAGGACTATAGGATTACGATGCACAATAAACCTGTCAGTAATTTTCGACCTTCGCACTGTAGGGCCTGTTGTATTTTCCCTGTTGTTGGCTTGGATTAAAATTGGTTTTTTTTGAGATTCGTAATTAAAAAAATTTTTCGCGGCACTGGCAGATAATCGGGGCTCTACTGTAGTATATTTGAATATACCTTAAAAGTTTTAAAAAAAGACTTTTTTAAGGACAACTTAAACATTCCACAATGAGTTAATTCTGTTTAAATAGTTAATTTTGTTCTTAAATTTACAAATTTCTTGTGCAATGTCTAATTTATTTTCTGTTTTCAGTGATGTAATAATTAAAATGTTGTAGCAAAGGATTTTCGTCACTAGTTTTTTTCAAAATGCTGAAGAAAATAAAGTTCATTTTCCTACTCTAAAAAGAAAGATGAATATTACATAACCTAAAGTGTTCTTTATTCTTTTAGGCAAAAAAAAAGAAGGGAACCCACAAAGGAAAAAAGGTAAGCTAACTATTTCTAAAAATGAATATATGAAATTACAAGCAAAATGGACATTCACAAGAATGATAGTCGAGATTAATTAGCCCTAAGTGATCCTGAACTTCAAAAGATAAAAAGCTATCATATAAAACTTGGGACAGATATTTCTTATATTCATACAGTTTCGTCAAACATACATCTTTCTGCCTCACTTCAAAACCCATGTCAAGTACAGCAAACAGCTAAAACTGTACAATGCTTGTCATTGTAAAAAACTGAATCATTTTTGCAAAATTTACAGGTAATGACAGGGTAATAAGTGGTCTGCACTCTTTGCTGCTGATACACATACTAACCAGCTGGATCTTTTGTTTCAAACAAATTGTCAAATTAAGATCTACCTCTAAATGTATGAACTTTCTAATGTGAGCAACACTGCTTTGTAATGTTTCAAATTGAAATTATGAGTTTTTAATAATGTTTTGTTAATAACAAATCTGAACTTACCTGTGTCGGAGAATCATTTGCTTGTGAAAACAATTCCCAGGCTTCATCAATGTATTTGAATGGAACCTTTACACTATTTTGTAAAAATTTCTGAAAGAACACCAACAGAAAAAAGTTAAAATAAATAAGTTTTATGAAAAGACGATACAGAAATAAAACCAGTTAAAAATAAATTCAGAATAAATTCATTTCTTAAAAATTACCTTCCTTTTCTCCTGTAATTTCTCAAGTATCTTATTTTTGGAAATTTCATTATAATAATTAATCAAGTCTTTCGGGTTTGTTCAAAAAACTGCTATTATTTCAAACTAAATTTTTGCAATGGGTTAATACTGTTAAATATCATTAGAATGAAAGACATAACAGGATTTGTTTATTTAGAAGATAAAATAAGATTGCAAATACTGTTGATGATTTTACTACTGAAGTCTTCCACTTCTTCATAAAATTAAAACAACCCTAATTTGAAGAAGGTGTTTTCAGGTGTGTTCATTTAGTGTCCATACTACTAGCTGTTATGCCTTTAGTCTTAGAGAATTGACTGTAGCTCATACATTGCTCTGAGAATACCATGCAAAGGCAGGGAGGCTTAACATGCGTATATTAAAATAAAGAGAAATTGAAATGAAACGCACTTACTTAAACAGGATATTAAGGAATAAAAAAGATGGTAATTAACCAACAGTTTCGGAATACTGAGCGTATTCCATCAGGGATGTCATCACAAACAAAACCTCTCTAATCCCTTCACTTCCCTCACTCCCACTATGCATTCCCACCTCGTGTCGTCTTAAGTATTTCGTGATGTCGTATATGTTTGTGCCGTCCCTGATGATGGAATACGCTCAGTATTCCCAAACTGTCGGTTAATTACCATCTTTTTTATTCCTTTTTATCCTGTTTACAAGTGCGTTTTATTTCCAATTTCTGCAAAGGCAGCATTTCTTGTCTCCAAAACAAACACAGAAGCAAGAAAAGGAAACGCCCAGAGCTGAGAATGGACCTAACACTAATCACAGCAATTAAGCAACTTCACTAATAGCCATTGATTTTCCAAGTGGCTGAAAGTAGTGAACTGAATGGACTTTTTACTTAAAAACGTATGAAAAACACTGGGGTAGATAATGAAATAGATGTTGGTAGATAATCTGTAGTTTATCAATTAAAATGTTTGGAGAGAAGATACATTATAAGCTACAGTAATTCTATCTTTTTAACAGAAAGATGTTTCCATTTATTAAATAAACTAACCTGAAATTTTGCTTTTTTCCTTGGAACATTGTTAAAAGTGACTAACTGGTTGAGAAGTTTCTTTAGTTCAGGTGCTGTATTTGCTGTCCTGGCAATTTCTTGTAGTTTTTGAATCCACTCTTCTTGTTTTCGCTCTCCCTTATTAGCCCCTGGCCTTGGCTTAAAATCCTTTCCTGAATATTTTTCTTCTTCAGTGATGCATTTGATGTGGGCTTTGTAATCGTCACCCCTAAAATAGCAGTAACCATTATCAAAAACAATTTATTAACAAGTGTACATTATTTCAGATAATTTATAAAAACAAACATATCCAAAATGCAACTAAGCTATTATTATTTTGTTTCAATGATGAAATGATTTAAAATGTGTTTGAATACAATAAGGCATCTTTCTGGGAAGATATCAGTTCTTATTCAAAACATCTTAGAAACTAAGTAATTTTCAGAATTATTAACCCACTTCTTTTAAATGAAAAACGGAGCAATATTCCTTATGTCCTACGCAAACAGAAAGAAAACAAATTCTTCGGATAAAAACTATTGTCTTTCTTTAAAAGAAATGAGACAAGAAATAACATAGTTGTGATTATACTGATTTAAATTAATGTAGCTGTATGTTTTTAACCATTACTTAAAGAAATCTAGACAAGATAATGCCAAGCCACAAATGGACAGTACCGAGAGACTGCAGAGATCGCTTAATAAGTAAATAAAAAAAAGAAAACTTACCTTAAGGAAAAATTACAATAATCACAGTAGAGAAAAAAGCAATTAACTGACTTTTTTCCCCCTAATTTTACAGATATCTCATTTTTTTCCACATTTTTAAATTCTCAGTAGCCTCTGAATGTGGCTTGGCACTAATAAAGCCATTAAAGAAAATAATAATTTAATGAGACAGCTTTAAAATTGGTGAGACATAGCACAGAGTGGTAAGTTTACCATCAGTGTCAAAACTATTTATTTGTTCAAACCAACAAACTGGTAAATAACTTTGCTATACTGTATATGGTTCAAAGTGGTAAACAAAATCTCCTTTTATCCACTGTCCGTTACTTGCAAATAATAAGCATGCATGGCCGAATATACTCATTGGTAAAATGGCAGTAAAAATCACAGTAACTTTGATTTGTTAATAGCAGAATGCTTTACCTTCCAAGATAAAAATGAACATCTTTATTTTAGAAAAAAAAAAAAAAGGTTGAAGAAACTTCATTTACAGACATTCAAAATGCCAAATATAAAAATAATTCATACTACTCTGAAGACACCTGTTGGCCAACTCTAGTTTCTAATGATTTACTAAATGGAAGTAAGAAAGGTCACAAACTTAATGAGTGGTTTTTCAATCCATGCATTTGAAAATCCTCAACACAAAATACGGCACATCCTTAAGTTTCTCTCTTGCCTTTCACAGTGGTCACAGCAACAACAAAAAATAAAAATAATAAAGTAAATGCTTATTTAAGTCACTCCCTTAATTTCATACAAACTTGGAAGATAGAAAGCATTGAGACTTAGCTGCAATAAGATTTTCTTATCTCAATCAAGTTCCTATACAGATGTCAACCCGATGGCCTCCGTATTCAATATTGCCAAGTGAAATAATTAAATTCATATAATGAAATGTAAGACAAAATAAAGTAAAATTTTACCAGAAATCCTTGCCGCAGTCCATACATGACAACATTTGACAATTTCTGCATTGTACATTCACGTGCTTTTCCACCTGATTCTTTTTTAAAGACACTCCGCATTGGTTACATGTGAAAAATACCATCGTGAAATGTTACACTGCGTTCTTGGTATATCTGTCCACTGAAATTAGAGTAAACAAAATACATTTTATTACAAGAGAATATTCAAAATACTTTTATGAAATTCTTATCATAGAAGTAAAGAATCCTTTATTTATTTTTAATATTGTAGGCATCACAGATTTTTGATGCCTACAGTATCAACGCTAACAATATATATTTAGATTTGAAACTTCTACTTCGAGAGGGTGACGATAACTGCAACAGTAAAACCCCATAGGCTAGGCTCCTACAAATACACACAAACGTACCTAACTTAGAGGTATGCCAAGAAATACAACTGAAATTTCTGAGTTATTATTGCAATGGTGTAAGTAAGTTTCAACATTGGAAATTTTAATCAAGCTTTTGTATCTGTAATGACCAGTAAAAATTCAATCTATTATAGTGTTTTCAAAGAATATTGGGAAATCCTGGAGCAGCCTAGAAATGAGATCACAGAATACCTGCTACAGACATGTAAAACATTCCCATGCACAATTCTGAAAGTGGTCCCACTGCCTTCCAAAATTTCATTCAAAACCTAGAATTGGTGGGAGTTAGTATTGCAATGCAAACTGCAATTTTCCCAAATTGTTTCGAAAACAGTTGTCCTTTGTTTTGATTAGGACATGAATTTTTTTTGGGGGGGGATCACCATTCTAAACAACTGAGCTGCTGATCCTTCTAAATCCTCATTATTTATGGAATGTTTTCAGAATAAGCATTATATATGTATTGAATTACTTGGATAGTAAGTCTACAGTAGCTTAAGAATTACAACATAAATGACAGGTTTTGGGACAGAAGCAAAACTCACACATTGAGCACAATTTTAACAATGAGATAATATCACTGAATCCCCATATGCTTTTACTGGAATGGCCTGGATGGATGCTAAAATCTGTTATTTCTTTAATATTTTCTTACAATTGCTAAATAACGCTTTATCCAATTGATACTAAAATCTCAGTCGCAGTATCAGATATAATTACAATTTCTTTACGAATAAATCGTAATACATCAATTACAAATAACCAATAATAATAATGTCAAGGTTAATGATCCAAATCGGAATGTAACTGTACAATCAACTCTTAAGAAAAATAATAATAACACAAGCAGAATCGGAAAGATTTACAACATCTGCAAAATTCATCCAAGTGATTTAAGTATTCCATAATAAAACCATTTTTAAACCGCATTTCCAACGAACGGGAACTCGATGTCATGAGATCGGTTTTGCGAACCACTTATGCCACTTAAATGAGAATAATATTCATTGGCAAAGTTTGGGGCAAACACAGTGAGAATATCCAGGCCATCCCAATAAAAGCATGCGGGATTTTCGTAAATGCAAATAATAAAACGATCAAACATTTAGGAAAAAGAAAGGAACAAAAATTTAAGTTCTCAACATAGTAATTTCATCGCCACAACGTCTTCCGAATACCTTAACTAAAATATAGTAGCAATAAAATTAAATACGTCCTTTTAATTTATATCAACAACATATTTACGTAAAGAATTTAAATTTCTTTTAACTTAACATTTAAGGTAAATCAATCAATATAAATCGTTATAAATAAAGTTATGTATTACCTAAAACCTATCAGTCACAGTTATTTCCACACCCAGGCAAGAAATAATCTAGTAATGAACTGTTTCATAAAAGGACCAAATACCACATGTCTACCCGCTACAAGGAAGCCGCCATTAACCCATGCGGGACAGTCATTAACCCTGGAAATTTTATCATTTGCTTGTATTTGATTTTCAATAATAAAATTCAATAAAATTTCATAAATATATTTTGTAGTTTTTTAACGATATTTTCATGGGAAGATAAAACGCCACTTTTTTTTTTTTTTTTTAGTTAAATTTTCAGAATTTGCTTGGCGAACTCGAAATGGTGAAATCCACCAGCTGGTTCTTAATAAACTTCCGAAAGGCCGTGTCTCCGTCTATGACAAGCCGTATTTTGGCTGGAGCTATGGGTGACGTCATAAACCGATCATGTGACTAGTGCTTCCGGTTTGGTCGATTTTAGAGTAATGTATACTTAATGTATACACATATGCGAATAAAAAAACAAATATGAATAGCGTATATCTATCTGTAACTCACCCCCAATGAAGTAGTTGTAATAATTTTATTTAGAAAGAAAATAAAAAAATTCTGTTTGGACGAGAGCGAAGTGCCATAGTGAACACATTGGATCGAGTTCCCATTGCTTTAGCAAAGTTATGGGACCCCTTCGATAATTTTTTGCTGAAAGTACTCGTATCCAAATAAACTAAAGACGCTAAATATCAATAGACTATACCTATCTGTAACTGCACCCCCAATTTCATAGTTGTGATAAATTTATTTAGAAAGAAAATAAATAAATTATGTTTGGACGAGATCGAAGGGCCGTAGTGCACAAAGGAAGTGTGCCCTCCCATAGCTTCAGCCAAGTTAAGGGAACCCTTTGGTGATTTATCGCGGGAATTACTCGTCTCCAAATATATTAATGATGCCAAATATAATTAGAGTATACCTATCAGTAACTCCACTCTCAATTTCATAGTTGTAATAAATTTATTTAGAAAGAAAATAAATAAATTCTGTTTGGACGAGATCGAAGGACCGTAGTGCACAAAGGAAGTGTGCCCTCCCATAGCTTCAGCCAAGTTAAGGGAACCCTTTGGCGATTTATCGCGGGAATTACTCGTCTCCAAATATATTAATGATGCCAAATATAATTAGAGTATACCTATCAGTAACTCCACTCTCAATTTGATAGTTGTAATAATTTTATTTAGAAAGAAAATAAAAAAATTCCGTTTGAACGAGATCGAAGTGCCGTAGTGAACACATTGGAACGAGTTCCCACAGCGTTAGCAAAGTTATGGGACCCGTTTGATGATTTTTCGCGAAAGTACTCGCATCCAAAGACGCCAAATATCAATAGAGTATATCTATCTGTAACTCCACACCCAATTTCACAGTTCTAATAATTTTATTTTGAAAGAAAATAAATATTTCCCAAGTCACTATTTTGGCGACATCGAAGGTCTAAGTCGATGCTCATTTGTTTTACTATGAACAGGGAAGTGGCGCCATCTATGAGGGATTAAATGAACTAATTCTAAGTCGATGCTCATTTGTTT
>JAFIDM010002131.1:94760934-94775775 GCA_023159025.1 Thereuonema tuberculata
CAATGAATACCCTGAACCCTTCCTAAAAAAGCACATAGCAAAGGCTATAACCCGTCACTACAAAGACGACAAGCAGGTTCACAATCCAATCTCAAATATGTTTCCATACCCTATTATCCACCTTTACATAAATCTCTCAACAATATTCTGCGCCCCCTGCAAATCGTCACAACATCTCCTGCCAATCAAACACTGTGCAAAACTCTCCAAAAACAAACACGCCAAAGAACCTCCGATGAGATACTCTCCACGCAGGGTGTCGTGTACGCCATACCCTGCCTTGAGCAATCATGTTTTTATTTTGGGGAGACAGGTCAACAACTGGAAGACCGCCTTTACCAACATCAATATGCAATCAATAATCGAAACACCAACTATGCAACTGTCACCCACACCACAGACCACCATCACAAGATCAACATTCAAGGCACCGTTATCGTTTGCAGGGAAATCAACGATTTTCTTAGGAAGTGCAAAGAATCGGTCTTTATTTTAAGTGACCCCTCCTGTTACAATGAGACCATTTCTGTAAAAAATATCAGCAAATACAAAATCGGCAAAACAAAAAAAAAGCTTCTTTAAATCAAGGCACTCTGCTAAGGACAAAACAAACCAAAGTAAACAGCAGGGACAAACGAGAGGAGGGGAGGGAGAAAAGAGGGGAAAAAGGATGTAGGTTTTAAGCACTCTTCCCCTCCGCTTTTTATTATTTGTTGCTCTTGGTTTTCCCAAGGCACTGGGAAAGTGAAAGGAATCTCCGCTCGTGCCCGGTGCCTTCCTGGCAACGCCCACAATCCCCTCCCCACGCAGACTGGCTATATAACCAAGATCCCATTTTTATTTCGTGAACTTGAAAAAAGACACTATATGTGTCGAAACTAGTTGTTCTATTTCCTTGTTATTATGTTTTCATTTTATTAATATTTGTGCGTCGGCATATATAATGTTGTAAATTTATCAGCGCACATAAATACTTACTATTATAATATTTATAATATTTATTTTTTTTCTGTTTCTTACAGATACTCCCATTGATTACTTTGAATTTGTTACCAACCCAGATTCGTTTTCACAAACGATTGAAAACATGTTCCATGTATCCTTCTTAATAAAGGTAATAGATGTAGTTTAGTTTTTATATAAATAATTGAACTACTTTTGGTGTATGTTATAGATAATGGTTATACTTAAATTTGGCTGTTTTGACATGGGCTTACCAAAATAAACATTTATCGATTCTATACTTCCGGAACATTTTCACCCATCTAAGTTGCTTACATAGATGTATATTTTATAAATTCAAAATTTGCATTTTTTTATATATTTTTTTAAATTTTTCATAATAGATAAAAATATTAAATTGAGTTTTCAAAGCCTTCATAATTGTGGAGGAAAGGTCAGTATTCTAGGAGATAATAGTAATGGTCATTCTGAGGATAAAAGTTTATATGAAACTGTTTCCAATTCCAAATGATTTCTGAGGTACAGCTATTTGAATGCACAATTGCAAAAGTTATAGCAGTTGTTCATTCAAATTACTTAAAATTTATAACATTTATTGTTCGAAGTGACCAATTTGTCAGTTTATAATAAATTTTCAAAAATTCCACCATCAAATTCAGACAGTGGTGCATTATAATATGAGGGAAGGACAATAATTCCTCTCAAAATTCAAAATACTGTACATTCTAGCTCGGGAAAACTTTCAGAATAGGATCATGTTCATACAAACCAGTGGTGCATAACCCACGGGCCAAATGAGGTCCGCCAGTATATTTGCTGTGGCCCGGTGTCAAACTTAAAATTAAATTTTAGCCTTTACATTGCTGCCATTGATACATTGTAAAATGTCGTAACTTGAAATAGCAACTGTCTCAGACTTTACTATTGGAATGTTGGTATGAAACACAGCTAGTACCATCAATATCAGTTAAAAGAGTTACTCTCGACTTTGTTTACTCTGCACTAAGCATTTCACTATATTCTTCCAAGTTATCCTGCCAGTGGTGACAGTAAGCAAGACTGCTGTGAGACAAGCAGCTCAGTTAATAATAGTCAAGCACTGCATTGTTACCGTTAGCATGAGTTTACAAAAGTTTGGTTCAGTTTTTTGTCTGTATTGTAATAAATAAATTTTTTGAAGTAAAAGTGACAGTTTGGTGGTCATGGCTTCAATCAAAATGCACAAGATTACTGATAAGTTAGCAAAACTTAAGCAGTGTCAAGTTTCTCATTAAAGTATGCCTTACTGTTTTTTGACAATTTGAAGTTTGTGTAAATCTATATTACTATATAAATCTTTTATTTCTCTGTCTGTGCAGGGCAGTGCAACAATGGAAAACGATTGTTCCTGTTGCATTGTTGCGAGGAAGTCGGCAAATGCACAAAGCGCAGTTGTTGTGATCTCCAATAATCGCAATGGTAGTGCAACACTGGAAAACGGTTTTTCATTGTTCATTGTTGCGAGGAAGTTGACAGATTCACAATGAGCATTATTGAACTTCAAAATTTTCTTGAAAAAATTTCTATATTGAAACGTTCGCAACTGGAATCGAAACTGTAGTCTTTTGATCCGAAGTCAGACATCCTATCCAATAGGCCACAGGGACTACATTCAAATTATTGTTTCTTAACACACTCTTTCTCTGTGTGGCGCTCAATGAGAGAAGAGCCAGAGAAAAAAGAAAATAACTCATTAATGTTAGCCTACAAGATTAAAATGTAAATTTCAGTGTTCATTTTTTCAGCTTCTCTCAGTCAACAATGGTGCGCGCTATCAAATAATGAGTTCATTCAAAAAGGAATAAAATATCACTTTTTGCCATAACCCCTTGGAATCGATTCTTCTTGGATTATTTATACTTACCAGAGGGAGACCGAGTTATCCGGGTTATCGAGTGCCGAATTTTCGGGACTCTACTGTACTAATTAATTTCATTATTATGTTTATCTGGCGAAGATGTAGTATTTGTTATTGTTGGCCACCTAACGAATGAGAAATCTAAGCAAAGGATAGACGTGATTTAAAATAAAATAGAAAATTATTGACTTGTTTGTTTTAGAAAAATTGCCTTCTGTTATTAATTTGGTGCCATTTACAGGATTTTTAAGTAGTATTTTTTTTGTGTGAATTTCTAGGATGGCCTGGCCGAGCTCAGTTTGGATGATGATAAGCTTCCAGCAATAGGTTAGTTTCCTTTGCAAAATGACTTAGTGATAAGAAGTAGCCAAAAGTCACTTAAAAAGATTCACTTACCACTTGTGTTTAATTTAATCCTTACTGGAATCAGTTCAGTGTGTCTGTTAAATTCCCTTAGTAACTTAAGTTCTTTTTCATTATTGTATTCTTAAGAGAAAATTAGGGAAGAGTCAAAATTCCATAAAAGATAAAACTGATCAAATGATCTGAATTTGTCCTTTAGTTTATTTGCAGTTTACACTCAATGAAAGATTTGTCGGAAATGTCTTTTTTAGATTTTTCATTAAATTATTGTCATCTTTATATAGCAGATTTTCACTTGCTGCAATGAAATATCATCCATATGTTTTTTTTTTTGTTTTTTTTTTTCTGTAATACTTCTATAATTCATTTTGTTTTGATTTTTCTGAATAAAATATGAATAGGCTCTATTGAAGATTATTCTTTCTTCAGTTTCTATATTCTAATAAAATACCAGTTGAAATGAACATTACAACATTTTTTATTAAGTTCAAAATTTACATTTACAAGCAGAACAGCAATTGTTGCTTTGCAGATTTAATGATTTTTCATTGATTAGTCCTAAATTAAAGACTACATACAGTTTGCATGTATGTTTGTGCATAAATTTTTGTCTAAGCATTTGCCTAAGAAAAAGCATTGAAATAAATCAAGTGATTCTGTAATTATAGCCAGATATTCAAAATGTGTCTTTTTCTTTCATTGGATATTATTATCCTTATATCCTCAAAGATATAACAGATTCCAGAACTAATTTGCTAAACATCTACGGTAAACTTTGAATTAAAATATTTTCTGTTTTGAAGTAAGAGTATGTCACGATAGGATTCTGAAATTTCAGCAATAATCGAGTCTCAAAATCCTTTTGTGAAATGCATTTGCCTCTTAAAATAGATTAATATTGAGGAAATATCTCTTAAAATATTGAGGAATATGTTTAAAAAATATATAATTATTATGTATCAGTAAACTATCTTTTGAAAGTAACAGTTTATTTGTAAGGGATTAAGATTCGGTTGAAGCTGACAAAAATGACATCTCTTCAGTCTGTTCTCTGCTTTGTGCTATCATTCCAGAAGCTCATAATTGGCCAAAGATCCTCAAAATATACTTTGAAGATCTTATGAGAGTTCCCTTAACACTAAGGCTTGTCAAATTTAATTCGTGGTTTTGCTAACATTAAAGTTCATCTACATAGAGGAATCAGGAGTGCTTTCTAAGGCTCCAGTTGGAAAGAAATTTGGACATCATGTACTTCGAACAATGCACTTGCCGTTTATTGGAAGGGGGGAAAAAAAACAGTAAAAAATGGCCAATAGATGGCGCTATATCAGTAGCTAACCAGAAGATGCAATTCCGTCAAATTTGACTAGTTTCAAGTTCTGCTCCATGTGCCAAGGGTGGAACAAAGAGTTTCATCACTGAACACATGTCTGTCTCCGATATGAGGTCGCATCACTGTCATACATAATGTTGACTCGCAGCTCAATAAAAGGAAAGAAAGCTCTTCAAAAGCATTAGATGCTTACCAGCACTTCACGAGCAATGCCAACATTGCAGGAAAAAGCGCTGTTGGTGAAGTTGTTGTCAGTACAATAAGAATGCAACTGTAGCTGTTGGAGAATTCTGGCATCAGAAGCAATGTCTGCTGGTGCTGTCCACAAAATGATTGGAAAATTTGAAACAACAGGAAAACTTGGTGTTCTACCAGATAAAGTTGAAAACGATTAAACTCTTCTTGCATTGAAAGATGTGGCCACGGCTGTCATGGATTTGTCACATCAATCTCCTTATGGTAGTGTAAATTTACCAGTGACTTGCCATATGCCACTGCTAGTAATGCATCCGATATTGCGGTACTATCCGTAGAAGATAGTCTACAGCAGCTAAAGGTGACGTAGAAATTTATGTAACGTTTGCACTTCAGTTCCTGGCATGAATTACAGTTGAACATGGAACATTCTTTGGAGTAATGAAGCCCACTTTTGCTTAAATGGGCAAGTGAAACCTACAACTGTTGCATATGGGCAACAGAAAATCCTCGTGTTATCCAAGAGGTCCCATTGCATTCTCGAAAACTGACAGTGTGATGTGGATTGATGTCTAATTTCATCATTGGGCCATATTTTTTTGAAGAGATAACTCCAACTGGACCCCACCTGTTCCAGTTGGAATGAATTTTTACTCCCTTATATTTATGTTTCCAAAATTTTTGATTATACATGATTCAACAATGAATCGAGAGTTTTCATGTTTAATGTAGAACAATATTTTAGTTAAGGGTTGAGGATTGTGTCCATTTATTAAGCAATGATCTGCCCAATCAGATACACCTTTCTTATTTACATATGCCTAGAAGTGTTCTTTTAAGCTATCTTAAAATTGACATATAGGGATTGTAGTTCTGGATACTTCGGGAACATTTCAAGAGTATTTGCAGTAAGAGTAGCAGGAATTAATAATTACTTGGCAGTGATGCCTTCAAATAATAGTCACAGAAAGGTTTATTTAAAAAAAAAAATGAAGAACTTACTGCTTAAAAAACATTAAAATAAAGTTTACAAAAGATTTTATTTTGGCACTTTCACTGCAAATGTTCGGTTTGAATTAAAACAATCAACAGAGGTTATTTTTTGCTACCTAATTTTAAAATGGGAAGGCAGTAAAGAAGTTAAATCTTACAAGTGACATAATTTGAAATTACTTTATAATCCAATCATTTCAATTCAGAATTGATCTTTACAGTTGTATTGTACATAAAAATAAGTTTGTATTCAAAACTTGTTAATTAAAGATTGCTAATTATCCATTGCAATTACTTTCAGCCCCCATTCAACCTCCATCAGACAGTTCGGCAACTTCTAGTAATCAAATCGAAAAGAGGAATCAGATGATATTATCGTTAACCAAAGATGAATGGCAGGTAAGGATTCTTTCTATAACAGTGCATTTAAACACTAATTTTCCATTAAGTTATGTCTGTAAAGGACATCTATCATTTTGATCTGAAACATTTAAGTACCCCTCCTTTTTATTATAAATTATCAGGCATGAAAAGAATAAAGAATGCTGATTAGAAAAAAACAAGATAAAATAAAATGCAGCATTTACAAGAATATAGATATATATTGAGTGAAGCCCTTCCCAACGTCTGAATAAGATGAAGTGCAATATTTTTCCAAAATTCCCTTTAGTAAATGTTTGATTTTATTTTATCTTTTCATTCTTGATGTTTTAATAAGATATTTTTGCTTTTAATTTAATGTAAAATCATATGAAATGCTGTTTTGTCAAATAATTAGAGTACTGGTATGCAAATAATTCAGAAATGAAACTTATTCTTAACATTGATAAGGTTAGAAGTCTGTTGGTTATGATCAGTATTCACTTTCTGTAGAATTTGATTACATTCAATGCTTTCAAGGCCTTGAAAATAATGTCTTAGAAGTAGAATGCGGTCTTTCAAGTTTTTATCTCTCTTTAAAAGGAACCAAATTTAAAAATAGAAAAAGGTTTGTGAACATTACTAAATTAGAATTGTAAGCTTGATTGAATTACAGTCATCCCTCGACTTGTTCTGTTCCATCTGGCAGGATGTAAGTAGAATGGACGTAAGTCAATGCATTAAAACAACAGAGTTATAGGGGTTAAGGGACTTAACAATAATTAGTATACTGTTTCAAACCCTATATTTCACTGATATTAGATAACGGTTATTATTGATAAAACAAGAACTTTAGTAATGATGAAATAGAGAAAGAGATCATAATATTCACCAAGGCTGTTGCTTAACTTTTTGGGATTTAGATTCGAAAAGGACCTTGCCTTTGCTTCATCACTAACATCAGTGAAAGCATATCCTTTCAGTCTCTACGATTTTATCCTTATTTTTCAAAATGGTTGTCACTGAAGAGCGAGATCATCCGAAGTCATGTGCGATCACTTTGATGGTCTTACCAGCTTCATATTGCTTGATAACTTGCAATTTTGTTTCAATTGCTCACCTCTTTTTCTGTGATTCTTCATCAGGATTTTTGATTGGACGTGTAGGGGCCATGTTGTGCAAAATATCACAATATTTAACGATAAATATACAAACTGTTTCTCAAACACAAAATCAGCAGAGGAATTGTTGAAGACTGCCGAGAGAAGTTGCCACTAAATGGAAATGATACATTGTTGCTAAATAGAAACCTTTTTACTTTAATCTCGCTTGCGTCTTGTTCAAAAGTGTGGTCAAAAACGTTATTTGTTTCCTTCCAGAGAACACGGACATAACTTCAAACGGACATAAGTCGAGGGATGACTGTACTTTCCGAAAATTAATTCAAAGTATTTTGTTTGTAATGATATATTTGGTTTTTTCCTTTCAGGAGATTGTGAAAATCTATCGCATTGACGCTCCACTTATCACACCTCGACCAGAAACCCTGCAATGACCTAATTTCTCTGTTCCTTTTTGAGTCGCATTTATTGTTATCCATTTTTAAAGTTTATATTCAGTTAAATGTCTCACAATTAAGTTGTGTTAATTTTTTTTTTGTTTTTAAGTGAAAAATTCATGCTGGTAATGGCTGTCTTCTGTTTAAAATATCATTTTTATTACATATCGAACTGAGGAAACGCTCAGTATTATTTAGAATTTTATTTTCTATTTCATTGAAGAAATTTCAATAAAATCATTCCATCTGTCTTTAATTGAAAATTTAAGATAGAACTTAGTATGTCTTTTACCTGAAATTTCTCTTATTGAATCTCAATATTTATAATCCACCATCTCCCCACTGTTCTAATTGATCCTTGATGTCACAGAATTCAAATCATGTTACTTTGCACTGTAAACACTGTATGGCTGTGAAACTTTTATAAAGTGCCTTTTGAATTTTTAGTCTGATGTTATTTAATTTATAATAAAAACACATTCATCATTACCTTATTGTGATTAGCCCAATACAAGAGATGGTTAATGGAATTATTATATATCTGCTCTTGTCTAATTTCTGACTCTTGTTCCAGCATATTTCAAAGAAATATAAGCTTTCCACATCTTCAGGTTTCTTTATACAAGAAAGTTATTAGGTTACATTTTGAATTTTAATGAAGTCATAAGTAATAAATCAAAAAATATTTTAGTATTTACAGAGTTGATAGTCTTCATTTACTTTAATAATTTGTAACAATGTTAGACAAATCATTATTTTTTTATTTGAGATTTTAAATGTGTGAATATAGTGATGAAAACACAGCAACAAGAAGTATAAGGGTAATTTATTATAAAGTAAAATTAATATGGTATATTGTATCCAAAAAGTGATCTTGCTTTGCAGAAGATGATAAAACAGAAATATTAGTTATATTTAAACCAAAAAAAAAAAAAAAAAATCAAATCATTAGTTTAATCTATATTACTAAAATCTTTTATTTCTGTCTGTGTGTCTGTCTGTCTGGCGCAATTTTCTGCGAGAATGGAAAATAGAAATAAAATTTTTACAATGAAACATCTGCGACAGGAATCGAACATGCAACCTTATGATCCGAAGTCAGACGTCTTATCCATTAGACCATAGGGACTACAACTCTTCATATTGTGTGTTTTTAATAAATAAAAAGTTGTTTTACATAAGCGAGGCTTCCGGAGCGAAGCGACGGGTAGCAGACTAGTTTTTATACAAAAGTCTTTACAACAACAAAAAAATAAAGGTCAATTTAGAATTTGAACTTAATTCTACAGAAAGACTCAAATCCAATTAAAAACATATTCTCTTCTCATATTCCATTAAAGTAAGAAAATTTACTTACAGATTCTATTAAATAATATTTACACTTTGGCTTAATTCTTAAAAGTAGTAGTTTTTATTTTGTTTTTGTTTTCTCAAATATAGAAACTTGGAAGATTTCCTCCATTTGAATTTAGTAGAATCCTGATTATCTGATTTTTTGTGATAACTAGAAAAATCATAAAAGGAAGTTTTGAAAGCTATTTTTATTTTCCATTTACTCTAAGCAAGAGCCACAATATGAATATAAAATATTTCTAAATGATATATCCAGTATTGTGTTAATTTTATGTGAGCGTTATTTTAACTTTTGTCTTCTGATCTTTGCCTAAGCAAGTGCTGTCCATTCCGTTAGTCAGGGTCATATGAAAAGCAATGAGAATCCATTACAGTTAAAAGTTGCGATCAGGCCCAGAGGACCGCGCAATGCTGCTGGAGGGTAGGCTCCAGAGATCAGAACCTACGGGACAAAGTTGAGGACGGGGGGGTCGGCCTGTCGCTCGCCCGCCTTTAACTCCCGGGAAAGAAACCCGGTACCCATTCTATAGAGGGCTGGGTAGACCCTAGGGCCCGTTTGGAGGAGAAAGAAGCGTGGAAAAATTCCCGTCCTCCACCGAGGCCGGGAATCGAACCCGCCACCTCCAACCCGCAGCCAAGCGCCCTTACCCACTCGGCTACCGGGCCCAATCCATTACAGTATCCTTCCTAATAAAGGTAAATACATTGAGTAAATATGTTTACCAAACCTGCCAAAAGTCAGAAAACTTCCAATCAGCTTACAATAAATATGAAACATCAAAAATTCACAATTACTGAATAATCACTAAAGAAAAGAATTTACAGATATGGTCCAGATTTCATTTTATAAGAATTATTTTTATCCTTTTTCAAATCTAAATAGCATTTGTTGAAAATAAAACAACAAAAGCTACAATCATAAACTTAGTGTGAAGATGGTCAACAGTTTGCTACCAGTGGCTGTTTCAGGTAAATGTTTTTGAGATCTGATCTTGTGTTTTCTCCATCAGACTTTTTCTGTAGTTCAGGCCATACGTACAGAAGTAAACAGTAAAAACTGATGGATTAAACAAAATTAATCCTGGCGAATCTTCGTGTATGGTTTTGTAATGTTCAGATATGTTTAACAACAAAAGTGCAAAGTAATTTCAACTATACATATCTTTTTTATTACATTACTGGCGATATTCATTGCAAAACACAATAAAAGTAGTCATTCCCTGGAAATGTATCTTGCTCTCACCACATTCTGACATCATATCTACAATATGATATGTCTTTTACTTCTGCTGTAATCTTAATGATAAACATGTTTTAAGCAAAGGGTAAAATTTAATTTCAGTGTTAAATCTACATTTGCAATTAATGTTACGTTTGTAATTTCTGTTATACTACTGTCAATAGTTGACAAACATTTCGTTAAAAATGAAAATGAGAATATTTAATTATTTTACTTCATCTCATTTGAATTCAATACTTCTCAACTTTCATTCCTAGTCATATTTTAGCAAGTACTCTTTATGTATTTCTTAATAATAATAATATGAAATACATTGAATTTCCTTCATTCAGTTACATATCTTTTTATTGCAATAATCTTAAATTTGAATGAGAATTTGGCTTAAAACTATGAAGTTTAAAAATGGCATTAGCCTTAAATAATCCTATATTACTTCTCAACCACTGTATCATTATATCTTAGAATATATCTATAGTAAGCATTTACCTTCATAAAAAGTTGTAATGACCATTAAATTCATTATATAAAGTAATCTCAGCAAAGAAATTCCAATTGCATTTTATTTATTCTACCAAATTAGCTAAATACAGTTAAAATCAGCTTTAAAGAGTATTTGTAAATGTTTCAAATGCTGTTTAGTCATCTAATAAATTATGCAGAGGTTTCTTTCAAAAGATTAATCATATGTAGTTTTTTCATGTTCCCTGGGGTTTTCAGAACAACATGAGGCCATGAAGCAAATAAGGTTGTGCAGCACTGTATTAAAATATACAGTTGCTTATAATTTATCTTCGAAGGGTTGATAGTTTTTCACAAATTCATGATGAAAGAGATTTCATTGTAGGCATTGCAATAAAATTTGGAAGAATTTTAATCTTAAGTATAGAAGATGTTTCAAATAGTTCTGATGACAGTTGTGTTTTTAGAATGATTACACGAATGAAGAAAAAGCTCCTGAGTTTAACGGATGTTGTTGATAATGAATGAAGTAGTGGATGTAGGTTAAGTTGAAGGGGTAGAATGAAAGATGGTTAAATAATCTACTAAGAGGAAGGAGATGGGGCAGTTCAATGATTACACAATGTATAGTGGAGGAGAAGAAAAAAAAATGAATGATCAGAAGGATGAGAGATTACTGCATGATCTTGAAACATAAAAGTTTGGGTTTAAATTATACAAAACAACAAAGAATAATCAAGGCAGGAGGTGTGAAAAATGAAACTAAGGAGAAATACTTCAAGGGTGAAGGATTTGATGCGATGTCGGTGCACACTTATAGCATCATTTCACATCGTTTATAGTTAATAAGAAGGTTGAAAGTAATACAACTCCAATGATAATATTGATTCACAAATAACATTAATAGGAAAGGGATTTTTGAAATAAATTTGCTCGTTCAGACTAAGTTCCAATAGTGATTTCCTGCATCTAACAAATTGCAGTACTTTAAGTAAAAGAGTATCATTTTGTAAGAATAATTAAATGCTTTGTTTGTGAGAATCATGCAGATATTTACCTATTAATCAATAAGAAGTCAGCAAATAGTAGTTCCAATTGATGGGTGGAATCCAGGGGTTGTCGATATCTCTTGGGCAGTTTAAATGTGTAGATTAATGCATGTACATTAATGATTTCAGAGTGAATGTGGATGATGAAAGAATATTTTTTTTCTCTTGGAAAATATGCTTTTGCATAACTGCAAATCTTTGTAGTTAGAACAAATACATCATCTGATAACAAGGTGAATAGTAGTTGACAGGTGAATCTAATATAAATTAGTAAATGTGGAAGAGGATTGGCTTCACATATTCCAGAAGTGTGTTTAAACAGGAGACGGAATTTCATTAAAGTGATTGATACTGTAAGGCAGTATATAGGATATGAGAATTTTTCTAAGACTGCAAATATAAATGATTTTATGTAAATGTTATTATATTTGACATTTCAAGTTGAAATTTACTTTCATATTTAAAGTGTAGAAACCCTTTGACTGGAGATCAGTTGAAACATTGTTTGTAGGCTACTTCAAAATTGAGTGGCTAATTTAAAAGTGCAGCCAACTGCTGAAACTAAAGTTATCAAAAAGAAAACAGTAGTTCATGACATGGCTTATCCCTACCAAAATTATGATCAAAGCAAGCTGCTGCTTTGATGAGAAACCAAAGGATTTCTAATGAATTATTATTTATCTTTATTGACAAAATTACACTTTTCCGAGCTTCTTAAATTATAAATTGCTATCAAGTAATTTGAATGAACTACTGCACTGTATATATTTAAAGTCTTCATATAAAAGCTGCGTACTTAAAAATTAAATTCAACATATGAATTCATTATCTGTTTTTTTTTTTTCTTAAAAACTTCAAGGTATTTGGAGAAAAAACTATTAGGATTTTTAGTTTGATAACTTTATATTAAAATGATCAAAGCAGTGAATGCTGTTAATTACATGAAACAACTTAGTATTTACTATATACAAGACTACATAATTTCCCAAGGATATTGCAAAGAATTTGTTCACTACAATGAATGTTACTTTTGCAATTTTTTTTTTTTGTCCTACATTCTGTTATAGTGAAAACTGGTTATTTTGTAATTGACTTCAATTTTTAATTCTCTTTTATATTAATGCAAACTGTTCAGATTATTGATATGGTTAGAATTATCCATCAAAACTGAAAAAAAAATTAAGGAATTTACTTATTCTTAACTATTTCTCCTGTTTTCAAATGTAAACATTAAGCCATGTTATCTGTAAAATGCATTGTTGGTCACATATTCGTCATAAACTGTTAATCTGTTTATTCCTTGGGTGTTAAGATGAAAAAGCTTCAGCTTCTTACATCTATTAATTTTCACTTTTCTGATATTTCTATAAGAAAAATAACTTTATCCTACTCGATGAAAACAAGAAAGTAATATGTAGGGTGTACCTGAAATGTGCTACCAAACCTAAAGGTTGTATTCAATCATGCAAAACAATGAATAAATGTCATAAACATGGGTCTGGAAATGCTTTATTTCCAAGATATGAACGATGCAATAATACAGAGGTGTTGGCCGTACAGTCGCTCAGTTTCACACAAAGTGCTCGAAATGTCCTCCACCGGTCGCAATGCACGCCGTTCCACAATGTCGTTCCATCCACTTCTGAACACAGTAAAGATGCCAGGTGCACGTTGAATTGTTCGGACCTTGCGAAACAACATCCGGTCATCCCGGAGTCAGCGGCTGTGTTCGTTATCCAATCAAGGTAAAGTCATGGAATTCGTTGCAACGAGTAAGGCCAGCTCTCACTTCCTATTGAGTGGATCTTTTACACGATTCGCCGACTGGCGATTTATCCACCGTGCCCGACTGAATCTAGACTGACAAATACCACCTCATAATGAGAGCCGTAAGTACCCCAGACACAATAGGTGCCATATACCTTGTCTCAAAGTTGATGGGACACCTTCCCATTGATATATTTTGACCCAAAAAATTATGCTCAGAAGAGGATAAAAATGATTAAAAAAAATGATAAAAAGCATTAAAATGTGATTTAATCATTAATTATCAAAAACATTTATATTCAAAAACACCAATCTCTGGAACCGGTGTTGTGTACACTAATGCTTTAAGATAACCCCATATGAAAAAGTCCAGAGGGATTAAATGAGGGGAATGAGCAGGCCATGCTGTTGGTCCTCCTCTTCTAATCCAATGATCAGGATAAAATTGGTTCAGAAGTCGTCTGGCTCTACTGCTGAAATGAGGTGGTGCACCATCATGCATGAACCACATCTGTCGACGAGTGTGCAAAGGAACATCTTCCAGGCATGTAGGCAACTCATTTTCCAGGAAATCCCTGTAAGCATCGCCGGTTAGTTTAGCTGGCAGAAACACTGACCCCATGATACCAATTCAGACATTTACGGAAAACCTTTGTTGGTGCCTGTCTGACTGTGTGATAACATGCCGGTTTCCATCGGGCCAGTGGTGAATATTATGAAAATTCATAATGGCATCTTTCGTGAAGCACAGACTGTGCAAAAGTAGGTTGAACAGTGTTGCAGATACCATGTGCAAAAGACCACACCTGAAGGGTGATCGGTGGGCAACAGACCTTACACTCTCTGTACGTGATATGAGTAGAGAAGCTGTTCCTGCAGAATTCTGTGCGTACTTTGCTTAGATATGCCAACTTCTCTGGCAATCTTTCTAGTGGATCTTTCCAGGATTTTCTGCAACTGCATCTAGCACCTGTTATTCTGATGTGTCAGTCTGTGCCTCTATCGACAGAAGCAGGCATAAATGATCCTGTCTCAGTCAGACGACGATGAATCGCACTAAATGTGTTCCTGGATGGACACTGTCCATCAGAAGGCTTCCTAGTACAGTCACGTAACTTCCCTGGAATTTCCATTTGCTCTTCTGTAAGTGAAATGGATGTTGGCCATCTCTGCATTGCTGTACCTCCTTGCCATAATGTTATCTAGAACAAGCTGCGGCAATTCTGACATCTGGAATGCATTCAAACGGACTGCTCCACTTTTGTTTGGAGTGGTTTGTCCACTTTTGAGGGGGGGAGGGGTATTGAACAT
>JAFIDM010002131.1:94790775-94805671 GCA_023159025.1 Thereuonema tuberculata
TTGCTTTAAAGTCAAACCGGAATGCACCACTTTTACTGCCTGCATTGTGAATTATTGCAGTTACTAACACACATTCAATGCGCTCCTACTGATATCAAGTGCATGCTCACTGTTGTACACTGGTGAAGCATTTCGGTGCCCGCTTTGTCTTAGGATACTGTTATTCTTGTGAAAATGTATAAACTGCTCTCGAAAATGGTTACCAGCTTGACTGGGTCCAACTGATACACCCTGTATGTATGGGTTCCTTGACTTTCTACAATAGAAAAGGGAAACATCGCAAATTTACAGTAATGTAGGATTCATAACTCCATGGTGTTTTTTTCTAAAAAAAAAAAAAAATATAAAAAAAGGAAAATTTTTGTTAAGATTATTTAATTTTATAAAATGATTTCCCCATGAAACGGAACAATTAACTAAAACCTTACAGTAACATTTTTTGGAAAAGTTTAAATAGTGGCAGAGATAAAAACAAAGAAACTTACATTTTCAGGTCTTTCTGCTTTCTCATTTCCATCTTTTATCCTTTCAGTTGGCTTCCTTTGTTTCTTAACGACTTCTCCTTTCTCAAATGTTCCAGACCTTCAAATGGAAATCAAGTGGTTATAACCAGTATAGGATATTTGGTTGGTTAGATTTAAAGCTGTGCTAGTGTCTAACAGTATGAGTAGATGAGCTATTAATGATAGGACATTGTTATTAAAAGCCATTTTTTTGGAGGGGGGGGGGGGTTGAGGATTGTCTTACAGTTGAAGTTTCGAACTAAGAAACTGAACATTACCACAGAAGTAATATTTTTTTTTTAAATTGCAATTTTTTAAATAGACTTGTAATTTTATTTCAATATTTAGACATTTTTTTGATGAAAAAAAGATAACCGACAATAAGGGACAAAAATCTTATTGATAAAAACGGGAAAAAAAATGAAATGAATTTTACTCACATAAAGTGAAAAGATGGAACTCTAAAAAAGAAATGGCAAGCTACATTTCCAAAATTTATCCATTCTTCGGCAGTTGGTGTAGAAGATATAATTTCATTATTTCCTTCTTTAAATTTGGTGACCTATAGATTTTAAATAAATACAGTCGAGTCCCGATTATCCGAGTTAATGTGGACCAACAATAACTCGGATAACCAAAAAACTCGGTTAAAGCGAAAATTGTAAATAAAGTAAATCGTCTAGGTTTAAATGTATATTTTAACAAATACAAAAGTTATACAGATACACCACATACAATTCAAATTTTTTTTAATATGTTCTTTTACTTAAAAAATTCTTTAATTGTTTTAAATTACTTTGGTGTTTTTCTGCAGCAATGTTTCGCCATTTTTTTAAGGATAACCCAGGATTGTTGGTGTCAAAACCATTCCCCGATTCCAGGTAGGGGGTCATATGACTAGACAAATGAAGATTAATTTGCAAAAAAAAAATCCTAGAAATATTTGATAGCTCGGGTTAAAGCGGAAACTCGGATAATCGGGGTTTTACTGTAATATAAACCAGACTTAAAACTAAAACCTTAAAATCTTATGGTATTTTTATAACTGTCATTTGATTTAAATTTATTCAGCATAGTTAATCAGTAACAATGTAACAGCATGGCAAAATGCAAAATAAATTTATATAAAATATGTAATGCTAAAGATACTAAAAAAATTAACAATACAAAATGTAGATAAGAAAGAATTCTCTAAATTGTTGTTTGTTCCTTGACTGGGACTCTGTTTATTTTTTTTCAAAGTAAAATACGAAAAGCATCTTTGGCTTTGAAGAATGTTAGGGATGGATTCAAAAGATTGTTTGTAGTGAAAACCTATAGACCTATAGTTAAATTTTATCTGGATGGATTTTTGTATTTATTATCCATTTACTTATTGAAATAAAAAAAAAAAAAAAATTGGAGAAATTAACACAAGCAATTACACACCAGCATTTAAAAGGACATGAATATATTAGAACTACACGTGACTTTACATCAACTCTGGAATATCTTGTAGTCAGCCACTTTTTCTTATTTTATTATATTTTAATGTAGCAATTGTAATCGTAATGAATTCCATTCTTTTTATTCACATTTGGAAAAGTGCGGTGACAAAATTTTAAGCATAGCTATTGTTGTGTCAATTCAGTCAATAATGCAGTCATGTTGATAACCTTCTGTAGAACTTAACTAAATATTATTATCTGAATTATTATTAAAATGTGCTTGAACATAATCTAATGTTGTTTGAAAGTAAAGAAATTAAATTTAAAAAAAAATAGAAAACATTTTAATTAATTCTGACATCTTTTAATGCTATAAAAAGTAGATGTGCAGTGTCGATGTGCTGTGTAATAAAAATGGCAGTGAGTTGTGTGACTTAAAATGTTCCTGTTGAAATCGATTTTCCACACAAACTGTGGAATACTTTCAGCCAATATTATTTGCCAACCCGAGAGATCAAAGTGAATCACGGGAGAGGGCATCAAATGAAAAGCCGGTACAAGTGGAGCGGAATTTAAATCTGCGAAATGAAATGGAGAACGCAGGACAGTACAACAGAGCCGCCATTACTGAGATTCGAATGTGAACTTCAATTTGTAAGTAGAATTTCCTTTACTATTAGTGGGAATGGTGAATCAAGGAAATGCAGCAGATATTCTATCGAATAATAAAGAGCTTTATTATCAAGGTGGGAACTATGTATAAAACTGAGAAGTGATTTCGAAATTGATTATTTCGAACAAGTTTATTAAACAAGGAAGTGAATTAGAA
The DNA here is from genome assembly GCA_023159025.1 of Thereuonema tuberculata. Taxonomy (NCBI): domain Eukaryota; kingdom Metazoa; phylum Arthropoda; class Chilopoda; order Scutigeromorpha; family Scutigeridae; genus Thereuonema; species Thereuonema tuberculata. Next base: position 94,793,535 of record JAFIDM010002131.1, read on the forward strand.
CTAAATTATTTTCAAGGCATCACAATTCACGATGTTTAAATATGTATTATATGTGAGAAATCAGAGGGAATAAACTATTTTAGTGCATTGATTTATAAACTTTCGGATTAAATAATTTTGCATACCGAAGGAAGTGTATTTAAATGAATTAAATGAAATTCATATCAAATATGGGTGACATTGATGAAGACTATGTTTCAGTAAAACATGATTAATTGTATCAATAATTTGTGCTTCAGTAGATTATCTAAGTTCAAGTATGGAATTACTTTTATTTTATTGACATGACATTATTATTCGTTGATCAATATTATGGATCGATAACTGGATAGCATAAGGTGTTATAAAACCATTATTAATAGAACAGTTCATCTGTGTAGAACTTTGAAACTATAGACTCATAGAACTTTATTGACTTATTAATAATAACTCATGGAATAAAAGACTCCATGACAGTGTCATTATTTAAGAGTCATATTTGAGCTAATTTATTTTTCAATAAATTATCTGAATATATTTTGAGGGTGTCTGTGTGTGTGTGTGTGTGCATGTTACTATTAAATAACTTTTACTAGCTCTGCTATATCTTATATTATCTTTAATAAACCATACACCTTCTTGTTAGAGAAAGGCATTGGGGTGAAAACCCTTTTATTTTGTAGTAATAGTGAAGACTTTCTCAATCTTTTGGCAAATTTATTTGCTTAACAATATTTTCAACCTTAAAGCAGCAACGCTTTTGTTATTCCCAATTAAATTTTTTGCTATTTATGCATCAGATTAAATGAAGTGAAAGGGAAAATCAAAGTTCTATTCAACTGAGACAAAACAACAGAATTATAAATGAAATTCAAAGCAAATTTTACTTACTAGTTTTTCTGCAAATTCTAATGGTTCAAATGACATTAAACTTGTATTCAATGCTTGAATCTTCTCCTTTCCCACATTAAGAAGAGTTCGTATTAATTTTGCATCAAGACATGCTTCTCGAGGAGCCTTCACTAAAATAACAAGAATAATTCAAACAAACATTAATTATTAATTTATTAAAAATTAATTATTCTTTTATAATTTCTAAAAACAAATTAGTTTCAGAATTTAGTTGATTTTTGATCAATAATAATATTAATAACAATAAATAAATAACTTTATAGCCTATTTTTTCCAATCTAGAAAACTGATAACAAACCTCAATTTCTTTGCTTTAGTTTTTTGAGTGAGGGAAGGGTGGCAGAGGGTAAAATGAAGATAGATTTAGAGATTAAAGCTTATAATTACCTCTTGGAAATATAGCTTCACTTTCCTTTAATCTATCCAATAGTTTTGATGTATCACCGGCCAATAAGATTTCTCTGTCCTCTACAAATGAAATAGGAATACATAAAATATAATAATATAAACACAAAAGAAATAAAAATTCTTCCTAAACACTAATATTACTATGCCATTTTAAATATATAAATATAATATATTTAATACATATGAGGAATTTCATGATCTTCGTAGAAATGTCCAATTAGTAAAAGTTGTACAACTATTTCACCACTGCAACAGGTTTCTTCAAAAAGCTGTTCTCTTGATCAGCCAAAATTTCAGAATATCTCATCAGAGCCCTAACGTTTTTGAAACAGGATATCCTAAAAACATTCAGCTCTTGAACAATCAGCTTGTGAGGAAAAAAAGAAAAACCTCCGACGATGGAAACCCGATTGGCTGTCTCCTAATCATACCAAAATTAAATTATGTATTTTAAGACCCTACCTGACGAAGTCCTGAGCAATTCACTGCCAGACGAAACAGTCCTGTTTTTGTAATGTATACTTTATATGTCATTCCTTTCCTAAAGCGTGTGTCGTTTTTATTATTCATTACTGAAATTAGTTATGTTTTCACACACGTTAAACCTCTTAACATATTTTATCATAGTGTAAGAAAAAAAAAAGGTGTTAGAATCAGCGTATACTGGACATAAAATTCACAATGAAAAAAAAAAATATATACTTATTTTACATGGCTCTAAACTAGAAAAAAAAAAATACCGACAGATTGGAGAATTTCTAGTGAACTATGCTAAGAAGTTTGGAGCGGAATGGCGGGGATTCAATTTAATACCACAATACGATTATTTAAGACGCTACTTAAAAGTGACAGTTGTCTTAAACATTAAAATTTCTCAATTTGGAGTTAGTAAAAAGGACCCGTCGACTCAAGACCGAACAAGTACCTTTCAAAGTATTAAAAAAACTGTCTTTCTGAATAATATTGCTCGAAAACGTGAAATTTACACTCATACAATTAATGACTAATTGCATTCGGACTCAATAAAAGAAGTCATTATTAACGTTTCTATTTGTATAAACTAGTGTCTCATTAGAAATAACAATAAATCAATCTAAACTTTAGTGTATGTGAATTTATTTGGTTCTTATTTTTATGAAAACATTCATAGAGAACGTGAATATTTCTACATACTCTTTATCACTCTAAAATAATAGTTTTAATATACAGTATTTTCGTAATAACATTCATTGTTCGATGAATGTAACTTACGCTGCACTTCGTTCATCCTTTGTCGCAGTTCTCTGCGAACTGCTTTCCTTTCGTTGTAGTCATCATTTGAGTGATTCTCAGCCATTCTCAAACAAACGCTACAGCAAAATACAAATGATGTTTCCGTAAGTTGGCTGCAACTTCCAACCGGAAGCTCAGCGAATCAATTCGGGAATTGTAGAAAAAGTCTTTCCTGATTGGATAATAATTACAATTTTAAAGAAATTTTGACCAATGAGAGCACACTATGATCTGATCCGGCAAATGAAATTTGCGGTAAGATTTAAATAACACAATTCCTATTTTGTTACTTCACAATGAAAAACCGAAATTATGAGAATTGGGTGATTAATATTAAAGTAGAAGATGGCTTTGAGATCGGGAGTGCAATTATAATTTTAGTAAATGACAGTAAATCGGAATTCCAATGGACCACTTGAGGTTTACGCCCCTATCGACGTCAAGTATGACGTGTAAGCACATGTGGCGAGAGCTTGTGAGATAAACAAACATAACTTTGTGTGAATTACTTTAAAAAAATCGTTGATTTTTGATATTTCAATATGGATGGTTCAGTACTGTGCAGATTCTTATTGTAATAATTCTGTAAAAACGCTTGGAATATCCTTCTTTAATATAATATTTCCTCTATATCTACACCGGTTAAAACAAAGCACATGGCTTTGTTTATCCCATATGCGAAGCAGTAGCCTGATGGGATATGTTGTAACTACGAAGCCCCGCCTATTCTTAAGTGATCCATTAAATTATATCCTTCTTTGATAATATATTGCTGTTGTCTTCTTCAATAGGCGATAATCAACTTTACATCCAATCTGAAAATTTTGGAAGGCTTACAATCGTTGCATCCAAATCAAAACTTTTAGTTCAGCCTCTATATCTACTAGGGTTAAAACGAAGCACATGGCTTTGTTTATCCCACAAGCCAAAAAGAAGACTGGTGGGATATTTTGGAACTACGAAGCCCCGCCTATCCTCAAATGGTCCATTGGAAATATTGGCGGGCGTTGGATTGCAAATATGCACATGCGCACACCGAATGTAAGTCACGTGACAATTTGAATTTTGTGGGGGTCGTATCCCTAGTGAAATACTTATAATGGTTCCATTTCAGAATACGGTACACCGCACAAGGATACATCGCCGGCTGCCTTGTTACCATTTCCCCGCGAGGGGGAAAATTGTTAACTTAATATGAGCTGAAGCACTAACAGCGCGTGCTGATTAGCTATAGGCTAGGTCAATTAAGGAAATGCGCATTCCAGGATGTTTATATTGGAAACAATTTGTAGATACTATGTCCCGCGGACGGATCCGTAACCGCTATCTTGGAATTAGTTCAATGTCGGTGGGTACCGTATTCTGAACTTTAACCAATGATTCGTTGTTTTAAGTCACTATTTTTTTCTTATATCACAGTATTAGATGTAGTAGTAAGTGATTGTAAGAATAATAATGTTAATAATAAATAATATACTGTTGGTTTCAAAAATATCCAAGGTGTATGTTTGATATGTGACATTTCGATATTTAATTTATTGTTTGATATACAGTAAAACCTCGTTAAGTCGTCACTCAAAGGAACGAACATTTTTGACCACTTAAGCGGAGTGGGCATTTTTGGAAAAAAAAAACAAAAAACAGTGAAATACAATATTTTTATGAATTGCTGTAGGATTCGGTGAGAAAGAGAGATTTTTCAGAAATCAATACATGCAAATGAATGAGTGGAAAATAATAATAAAAAAAACTCATTTTATACCACATTTTATTTTCTTTTACTGGCATTAAAATAATCCAACAGTGTTGATTGATGAAGGTGCCGACTACTAGTAACAATTCGAAACACTTTGTAATGAAATGGAACTCCAACTTTTGTGGACGTAGTTAATCGTATCTAAAACCAAAACTTCTAGCTTTTCGTTCCTATCCAAGGCTTTTATCATGTCCTTTACAAGCATTTTTTTGTACTTTCGTTTAAAGTCAAGAATTATCCCTTGATCTAAAGGCTGAAGAAGTGCAGCTACATTTGGAGGAAGAAAAACAGTTTCGATCGCTTTTAAATTTTCGGGGCTTACTCGCTGTGAAATAAAATCACACTCAGTAGCGGTCAAGAAAAACGTCTACTCTTGATAAGAATCGCAGCGAGAAGTGTGTAATTTCCCACGTGAAAATTCCCCATAAAGGCTAGGCTTTCTTAGAGTGAAGGGGCGGGGCTGAAAAGATAGCAGGCAAAATTGAGAATAAAGATGCTTTTCGCCATTTTTGAGGGTGAGAGTTATCCGGAGTAGAATTAAATTTGGTGACGAGTAAAAGAGGGTTATTTTACATTATTGTCTATGAGACCTTGTCGGGAGCAAAGGAAAACGACGACTTATCCGGGTGACGATTTAACGAGGTTTTACTGTAACTTGAAAAAGGAAAAAAGAAAAATTTCCGAAATTTTTTTTAAATATATATATTTTACATTATATTTTTGAAGAGGATGATTCTGTTATATATTGAAATGACTAGCTGAACCCGGCATGCGTTGCAATGCCACTCAAAGAAAGAAAGGGCCCGGTGTCGGTTGGGGGTAGTATATTTAGGTCCTTGTATCACCTTCCACCCATCCAAATGTGGTGCCCCTGCCCCCCATAGGAGAGCGATTTTTTACTTTTTGCATTAGACTTGGGGGCCTGAGAAGGGGCCCGGTGTCGGTCGGTGGTGGGATACTTAGGTAGCCGTGTCACCTTCCACCCACCCAAGTGTGGTGTCCCTGCCCTCCATAGGAGAGCAAGTTTTTCACTTTACACAATATTTCTGTAGTTCTCATTGTCACCACCAGGTGGATATTTGGCTATTTCAGGGATTTTACCCCTTTTCAACTCCTTGGGGGGGGGGGGTCCAGGTTCTAAGGTATCCTATCTTTTCCGCAGGGTCCTAAAGAGTAATTCTGCAAAGTTTGGTCCTGATAGGTCAAAGGGCCTAGGAGTGTATAAAGGACAAAGAAAGAAAGAAACATTCATTTTTATATACCGTATATGCTCCAATAAACGCCGAGTCTCTTATTGTCGCCGGTCTCTTAATAAGTGCCGGGCTGCAGAGGGAACACGGCCAAATAGTAGCCGGTCTCTAACAGTAGCCGGGTCTTTGATATTTGCCTACCGGTACTAGTGTAAGCATCCGTATCTTTATAGTCGTGCGTAATACCTTACGATACATTGCCTTACAAAATACCGCCGAAACGGTCATTTGACATTGCCTTTAAGATTCGCGCGGTGGAATATGTGAAAGAAACTTCCGGTGAGGCGGCCGCCCGTCATTAGCAGCGAAAGGTACAGAAAGACATTGCCAATTATCTTAAACAGTCTTATGTAGCATGTGAAATTCAAATAAAGTAGCTGTTTGTAATATTAGCCGGTATGTAAAAATATTGCTTTCTGAAGGGTTTTGTTAATAATGGCCGGCCTCTAATAACAGCCGGTATCTATTAAGCGCCGGGAGTCGAGGCTAGTTTTGCAAATAAACGCCGGGGGCCTCTATTGGAGCATATACGGTATATAGATTCATTATGTTTATCGTTTCACGCAAAAAAAATTATTTTGTTTTTTGTTAGGTTTTTCGATACTTCTAAGACCTAAATTTCATTTTGCATCAAGTTTAATGTTGTAACAAAATAATAATTAAGCTTGAAATAAGATAAGATATTATTTATTTAGTACATATAATTTACTTTGTGGGCCCGATAGCCGAGTGGGTAAGGCGCTTGGCTGCGGGTTGGAGGTCGCGGGTTCGATTCCCGAACTCGGCAGAGACGTGAATTTTTCCAAGCTCCATTCTCCTTCAAACGGGTCCTAGGGCCTACCCAGCCCTCTGTAGAATGGGTACCGGGTTTCTTTCCCGGGAGTTAAAGGCGGGTGGGCGTCGGGCTGACCTCCCGACCTCAACCTAGTCCCGTTGGTTAAGTAACGCTGGGACCTTACCTCCCGCGCGCCCTTGGGCCTGCATAGGCCTGTCGTGGCATCCTTTAACTTTAACTTACATATAATTTACTTAAAATAGAAATATATTTCATAAACATTATATTAATTCAGATTAATGTTACTGATAATTGACAAGAAAAACATAGGACAACATAAACTAAAATTCACCGCATTACAGATGCATATTCTAGGCACTATAATTTTCTCATTATGAAATTCCTTTTTTTATAATCGATGTCAAATAAGCTAAGATAGTCAGCTGGCGGAGATTAATAACCAGCCATTTTTTTTTTACTAGGAAACCATATTTACACATATATATATAGGTGTGTGTATGTGGCATCCTGCACAATTTTTAGTGGCTACCCTGCTGACTTGAGAAAATGATTTCGGATGGTCATGTGCCAGTCGTGTGTGTGAAGCAGGGAAGCCGACCAGAAATGAACAGTTTAGCCTTTGACCTTACCTCACGTCTATGAAAAATGAAATGTAGGCCTTCTCAATAGTATACCTAACATTTGACACCTTATTTGTATTTCTGTGTCTTATGGTTTCAGAGGAGTAGCCAATGACAGACAGAAATAGCCAATGTTTTCTGTTATAAATATGGATAGATTATTTCTCATTAAGTGTCATTTTTTGTTTTATTTGTCTTTTCCGTATGCACTTTTAGACTTTACGAGCTGTGGATACTGAATGAACCCAACTATGAGGTCTTGGATTACCAGTACTAGTTTAAAATAAAAAAAAAAAACTGCTCAATAAATTTTATTTTGTGTTTTGCCTGTTTTTTGTTATAACATTAATGCTATTATTACAATAATACCGTACTTCATAAGTACACTGCTGGCGATTGAAAGTGCAACGCCAGGAAGAATGCTTCCAATCGACCCGAAATGTGCATGACGCATAGATCATGGGAACATATGCAAATAATGTGAGCCAGTAATGTCCCTGGAAGCAGTATAAGGCTTGGGCTACACGAGTGTTGTTAATGCCGCTTTAGTTTAGCCCCAGAAATTCTTACAGGGGTAAAATAAATGAAAGTGCACCCTTGAGGATGAAGGTTGCTAACGCTCACCAACCGCCCCGTACAGACCAAAGCAGTGTTGAAAATGCTTGTGTACACTGCATCTTTAACTTCCAAAGAAATATATGGGATTTCGCTCGGTTCTGTAAGAATGTTAGCAACACAGCTTTGCTAACGCTGCGTTTTCAATGCTTGTGTAGATCAGCACTAAGAGTAGAGAACAGAGAGCCACTGTGCAGGAATTGTTTGCTCATTGTTCTTGTGTGGTTGCCAGTTGTGGGGGGATGGTCATTACATATTTTGAAATTGAATTAAAAATTTTGTTTTTACATGTTTGAGAATAAATGCCTTTCTGATTTTTGAAATACAATATTATAAAAAATAATATCTCCAAAACTTTTCTGATTTAGATTTTTTATTTGTATACAACCTGTAGTAGAAATTCATTATTTGCAAATAAAAAGGTCTTTCACATCATCTTGTAAAGTTTAGAACAAACGTTGGGTTTTAAATTGGATAAAGACTGTAAAAGAAATCGGTGTCTTCAATTATTTAAACTAAATATATGTTAATTATCGACTTTGTATTCTTTCATATTCTCAAAGTTGACTACTCTTTAATTGTAAGAATTTTTTTTTATTTTTTTATTTTGATGATTGAGGTCAAAGGAAGTGGGAATGAATTCAATTTTTTCATAACTGATTTTCAGAAATCAATTTTGTTCAATCTTTATATTTAGTTTTCATTTTTTCCCCCCTATCCTTTGTTTTCATTTTATTTTTTATATATTCATCAAGTTGAATCATGTTTTCTTTTTTCAGTTCAATAGATTAATAATAAACCCCATTTTTAAGATAAATTGTCCATTTTTTTTTTCTGAACTGAAATGTGTTGGACTAACCTCAGCTAATGAGTTTACAGAAAAACAAATCTGAGTCAGCATCTTTGTTGATAAACAAGAAAGAGGACTTGCTGTTTTCAGTAGTAGTGGTATTGATGGAAGTCTTACCTTCAGACTGAGGCTAAAGATGGATTGTTTGATATTGTGTCACGAAGGTCCTTTTGTGGCCCGGCGCTTTCACTTATCCTCTCGCCTCCATTCCTTCTGTAATATATCTTTATTTTCTCTGTGATAGTTTCTATTCTATATCTTTATTTAGAGCTAGTCTCAATATTCATAGAGGTTCCTTATTTTTGATCCCTGCCAAGAAACTTTTGTGCTCTTTTTTTAACGACTTCAGGAGTGGCTCAAAAAAGCTCCTAGGATAGTGCACAAAGGCAATCAGGCCATGAAGCCTATTGTTTCCCTATTAAAAGCTTTCTTCCAATTTTCCCCTGTTGTAAAGTGCATCACGAATCTTCTCATAGGGTAAAAACAAAGGAAACTGCTGCTCCTGATGTAACAAAGAGAGCTGTGCCAGAAGCAGTGGGGGGAAGAAAATGCTCCACCACCCCTCCATGGATATAACCCTGGAACCCAGAGAAAAGGAGTAGCAGCTTGTGAGAAGGTAAGGTACAGGGAAGACGACCAAGGCTCATGTAGTCAGCGGTGCCGGTTGTCAGAACCCTGCCTGCCTTCACCTTATGACGTTAGCCCCCGAATGGATGCTGGCGACAGCATGTGGACGGCAGCTGCAAAGAGACAATCAGGTCGCATGGAGTGCAGTGCCGGTAACAAAAACCCTGTCCACCTTCCGTGTCTTCATTTGCTGACTTCCCTTGATTGAAGCCGGTGGATCCCTCAAACCTGCACCATTACGGAAGAGAGTCTACGAAACGGCTGAGCAAGTACCGACCGTCGTTGACCTTCTGCCGCCGATTGAGAGCAACGACCCTGCGTGATCTTCCCCAGGGCCCCTCCTAGGGATCTGACTCCTGAAATGTCTCGTCTGGCTGCATCCACGGGAGTTATAGGGAATACAGGATCTCCCCTCGATGACCAGTCTGTGAAAGTTCGTCGGACCTATTGGCAATCCCCACTCCTGCGTATGGCTTTCAAATCCCCTGACAGTTTGAATAGACCCTATGACCAGTTCTAGATATTTATCTATTCTTATTTTCATCTTCTAATAAAGTATTCCTCTAAATCTTCCTCCAGTTTTACTCTCACTATTATTTATCCGAAAGGCACGGGCCACTTGGCTAGCTTTCCACTGCACCTCTCTTTCTCCAACCAGGCTCCTCAATCCCGTGATCGTGGTTTGCTTTGGGAAGGCATTCGATTGGCGTGCGCCTAAAACCAACACGTAACAATTGTAACTCCCAATGAATTAATAACCATCTGCAATAATGGAGCTTTAATCTTATATAAATCCTACAGAGAAAATAAAAAGTGGATGGCTATCCTTATTACCTCATCAAAGAAAAAAAGCCTGATTAGTACCTATATCAAACTCAGAATTTGCTTACATTAAAACTATATTTCTTGAATTTAAAGCTTTCTCCATGAGAGACATTTATTGTAGTTGCAAGTGCATCTACATCCAAATGTCTCAAATTCAATCCTTTTGAGCTTTGCAGAGTAGATTGCAGAATTATTATTACTAAGGAAATAAATTCCTGGATGAGAATCTACTCCTAGATATTTGCTCAGTAAGAAAAATAATGAAACAGGACTGTCCGAGAATGCTCTTATTTAAAATGAGTTCAAATGCAAAAAGTGTAAATATTATTTAATAGAAATCTGTAAGTAAATTCTTACTTTAATGGAATATGAGAAGAGAATATGTTTTTAATTGGATTTAAGTTTTTCTGCAGAATTAAGTTCAAATTCTAAATTGACCTTTATTTTTTTTGTTGTTGTAAGACTTTTGTATAAAAATTAAACTAATGATTTGATTTCTTTTTTTTTGGTTTAATATAACTAATATTTCTGTTTTATCATCATCTGTAAAGCAAGATCACTTTTTGGATACAATATACCATATTAATTTTACTTTGTAATAAATTACTGTTATACTTCTTGTTGCTGTGTTTTCATCACTATTTTTATCAATCTTGCATATGTTTACATCAATTTCTTCCTTTTTTTTTATTCACACATTTAAAATCTCAAATTAAAAAATAAAATAATAATGAACTCTGTGTAAATACTAAAATATTTTTTGATTTATTACTTATGACTTATTCATTAAAATTCAAAATGTAACCTAACAACTTTCTTGTACAGTCAAACTTGGATAATTCGAAGTTTAAGGGACCAGAGAAAAAGTTCGAAATATCCAAAAATTCGAATTGCATATATTCTCTCAAACAGAAGAGATAAATAAAAAAGATTAACTCCACGATCAAAGATTTAACACATAATCTTTATCTAAGAATACTGCTACTTTTTTTTATTTTTTATTAAATCAAATATTTTTTACTAGCTTAATTATTTATCACTTTAAAAAAAAAAAAAAGGCAGATATTTTTAATTGCTTCATTGAATGCAATCTTTGAGTCATAGCATATGATTCCAACCTATCAATTGATACAAAAGTACATTCCAACCCTCACTTTTGTTTTCCTTAGAAAGTCCGTTAAAATAAATAATGTATCTTAGCTGAGAAAAGTCTCAGGAACAATTTTTACCGTAATATTTTAAGGACAATCGTATGAAAAATTCGAATTATCCACGATTTTTTAACATTATTTTAATACAGAATTCTAGGGACCGAGCAAAAAATTCGAATTATCCAGAATTCTGAATTAAACAAGTTCGAATTATCCAAGTTTGACTGTATAAAGAAACCTGAAGATGTGCAAAGCTTATACTTCTTTGAAATATTGATGGAACAAGAGTCAGAAAGTGGACAAGAGCAGATATGTAATAATTCCACTAACCATCTCTTGTATTGTGCTAATCACAATAAAGTAAGGATGTATGTGTTTTTATTATAAATTAAATAACATCAGACTAAAAATTCAAAAGGCACTTTATAAAAGTTTCACAGCCATACATAAATTGGGAGACCAAGAATCTGCCATGCAGATACTGGTCTCCATGTTTGCTCGTCATTCTTAAGCCATACATTGTTTGCAGTGACAAGTAACAGGATGTGAATTCTGTGACATCATGGCTCAATTTACAGATTGAACATCTTCTGTGAGTGAAAGTTAACCTGTACACCGAAATGGTGGATTATAAACATTGAGATTCTTTCACAGCCTTTTCAGCCAAAAGATATAACAAGCTTAATAAGCTCCATCCTAAATTTTCAATTCAAGATGGTGGAAATGATGTAATAAAAATTTCTTACTTATTGAAGATTTAAAAAAATGGAAAATAAAATTCTAAACAATACTGAGCATTTTCTCACTATAGAAAGTTAGATACATAATAAATTATATTTAAAACAGAAGACAGATATTAAAGTATTTTTTTAAGTGAAAAATACATAACAAAATTAAATTATAAAACATTTATCTTAAACAACAAATAAAATTTTTGATTGAAGCTCTTTATGTGCAGTTGTAAATTCAATATAAAGTCCAGACTGCACTGAGATTTATAAAATTCTTTTAATTTTGTAAAAAAAGTCTATATAAAATTTTATAAAAAATTCTTTTAATCTGAGTGCAGTCTGGTC
>JAFIDM010002131.1:94815671-94826266 GCA_023159025.1 Thereuonema tuberculata
TTGAAATATTTCTTCCTCCAGTTAGTCAAAAATGTCTGCAGTTTGTACCATTGAAACAGTTAATGTGTTATTCTCTTAAGTGAATAGAATCAGACTGATGTGCGAATCTTCCTATTTACAACACCAAAATCACGAGCATACGGCAAAAAGGAATATAGACGAATCAGAAAATAATGTGGTTTTTTTTTTCTAATTTCCATGTGGTAACAAGAATTTAGAGAAATCTAACGAATATCTTATTTTTGTTTGACCTGGGCAGCCATCTGAGAAGATGTATCGGTACTTCATAAGCTTTTGGTAACTCATTATTAATGTAGTCCAAGATAAATGAGTATACTACATCTGGACCTTTCTTAGCCTATCCCTAATAATAAATACACTGTCCGGCCACGTTATTAGGTACACCTCTGCTGTGTCTCACAACAACTCTTCAAGCTGGTGGAGGCAGTGTCATGGTGTTGGGGATATTTTCCTGGCACACGTTGGGTCCATTGATACCTCTGGAGGCACGACAGGATGATAGAGCATACCTAAACATTGTAGCTGACCAAGTGCAACCATACATGTTAATAGTTTATCCTCATGCAGATGGCTACTTCCAGCAGGATAATGTGCCAGTGCACAAAGCCCGCATCACTATGGGATGGTTTGAGGAACATGATGATGACTTTTCCTTGCTGCAGTGGCCCGCTCAGTCCCTGGATCTCAGCCCGATTGAAAATTTGTGGGATGAGCTGGAACGGGCTGTTCACTCCATCAAATCTTCAAGAACTGCGTGACACGCTCATGTCTGCATGGTACACAATACCTCAATAACCTTTTCGCATCTTGGGGAATCCATGCCTCGATGAATTCAGGCTGTTTTGAAGGCTAAAGGAGGCCCAACACGCTACTAGGTAAATGTACCTAATAAAGTGGCCGGACAGTGTTTGTGTGTGTATATATATATAATTTTGCTATTGCTATTTAATATTATGTACATAAAATACATTAGCAGTGAGTTGCCTGAGGTAGAATGCTTGCTCCACAGATGCCTCAGACAGACTGAATTCTGCATGAAGTCTATATACATTGAAGGAGAAAGGTAGGTTAGTGCTCCTTATATAGAACAGAAACAATACTTCTCTGCGCATCTAATTAGAGCAGAAACAGCACCTCCAGGAGAAGTGCTGTTCTTGAAAAAAACAGAAACTTTGCATTGAGTCTGAAAGCCAGAGACATGTCATAGAAATGTTCTTTCCACATAAATTTGTAGCCCTCGGTTTGACTATCATGATGGTATCAATAACTCAAAAAGTAGAGAAGTGCTGTTTCTGAAACAAATGATTCAAATAAACTCCAGGAAAATTCAGATGAATTGATCATTTTTTTTTTTTTTTTATATTTTATGAAATTCTGGCTCTTCCCTGATTTTCTCGCAAGTTCTTTTTCTTCACCATATTCTTAAGTTACTAAGGAAATTAACAAACATACTGAACTGTCTCCAGTAAGAATTAAATTAAACACAAGTTTTAAGTGAATCATTTTACATGACTTTTGGCTACTTCTTATTACTAACAAGGAGAGGACAAAGGGATTGTATGAAAGGGATTTTAATGCCCTTATGTGAGATTAAAGTATTCATACAGTACTTCAAAAATATGCCGGGATTTAGGGTCCAACAACCTACCGGTTTCAAAATATTTGATGTTTTTGGGCATTTCTCCCATGTTAACTTAAATAATTTCCTTTGTCGCTGAAAGCAGAAGTGCAGTGATGGCTCAGTGTGTAGCGTACTCGCCTATGGAGCACAAGATCCTGTGTTCAATTCTGCTGCTTGACGACTTTGTATTTTTTTTCTTTAACTATCTTTTATGTTAATGCAGTTTCTTTTACTTTCTTTAATTTTTCTTTTATTTCTTTTTTCCCTCCTCCTTTATGCTTCTACTTCTTTATTTCTATTTCATTTTTTTTTTCTTAAAGCAAAAATAAAAATACAATTAAAAATATATAAATATCTTTTAATTTTTTTTAATGAAAATTACTTTTAATTTAGAAAAATAAAACCTATATATCTGTACATTTAACTTTTTTTTTGTTATTGTTAAAAAAATGTGGAAGTAAATGAAGATAGAAATAACAACTCTAAGATTATTATTTGAAATTTACAATTAATACAAATAATTTACATCAATGGTTCTTTTCATTATCAGGATACAAAAGACAGAACAGAGTAAACGAAATGAATGCTGAAAGGTATTAAGTTAGCGGTGCTATAAAGTTTATTTCAAATTTAAAAGTGTTTTTATTGTCTTAATTTTTGCTTACATTTCTTTTTTCACTAAATTAATCACATAAGACTATTTTTTTCCCTTTGTTTATCTTTATGTTAAGATAAAGAAAAGAAAAGAAATAAAAAAGCACTTACTATTAGGAAAAAGAAAAAAAAAAAAAAGAAGAAAATATGAGAAAAGAAATACTTATTAAAATAATAAAATCTTCCGACCGATTTGTGACTGGAAGTTATAAGCGCTCAATGATATGCACTTGACTACAAATAGAACCTTCTACGCACCTCTCATTTTTAAACTATTAAAAAAAAATTAATGCCAAATCAAATATAGAGGAGACTGTTTAATAAAGGACCCAATGAACAAAATATTTTATTGAAGTAAACCATCAGTACTTTTAATTCATAAAAATGCATTGAAATTCGTTAGATTCAACGCACGCTGTGTTTATGACGCCGATGAAATTGATCAACGTTGTAAATGAAATTGATTTATTGATATATTATACATCATAACCAACTAATGTAGAAGGTTTCCTCTTATATCTGATTCTTTCTAATTTATGTTTAAGAATCTTTCCCTATTTGGAAACTTTAAATTTAAAACAAAATAGACTTTGAATAAGTTTATATCACGAGTCAACAACAGATGGTGCCACTTAACTTAGCTATTAAAATGTATAGGAAACTACTAGATATAGCCGTTAGCAACAAATCATTAGCGCCATCTGGTGTTTGAGAGGTAAAACTACCTGTATCCTAACATTTTTGACCCTTAAAAATTGGTCCTTCGCGGTCGATTCCGCATCTAAGATTTATTTCATTTTTTAAACACAATCTAATGATTCATTCTGCAAAGTTTTATTAAAATCTGTAATAGTAAGGTTCGAGAGGTTTCCTTGTAAGGAGGGATAGCTTTTTTAAGTGGATCATTTTTACCCGGTGGAAAAATCGTTGAGCTTTTGTAGCTTCAATCGTGAGGATGTTGAAATAATCTGATTGTGAAGTTTTATATGATGACAGATCAGATAAATGTTTTAATTTTTTTGTTAAAGTAAATTTTTTCTTGTGGCAAATATTGATTCTGTGTGTTAGGTTCTTTTTTCTGATTGTATGAATTAGATTGGAAATTTTCTTATTGTACGGTATAGGTAATCTAAATCTGAGGGGTTTGGGGATTAAGTCATATTTGCGGAAGATCCTGTTGAATATTATGGAAGCTGTGATATGTGCTGTCGAAATTCCTTTAATATATTTTTTAAACTTAAAGATGAAGAGAAAGATGAAGTACTTCGGTCACCTGACGAGACGAGACGATCTGCAGAGGCTGACGCTGGAGGGAAAGTTGGATGGGAGAAGACCCAGAGGAAGACCGAGGAGGAATTGGTTTGACAACATTAGAGAGTGGACCGGCAAGAATTATCATGAATGCTCCAGAATAGCAAGAGATAGAAAAATTTGTAAAACCATGGTCACCGACCTCCTGGATAGAGATGGCACGTAAAGAAGAAAAAATGTGTTAACTGAATTTTTTTTTTTTAATACTAAACTTTTTTTTTTAATATGTACTCATATATATATATATAAAAAAAAAAAGTATTTTTTTTTTTTAAGAAATGTTTTGCTTGGCAGTGCTCTGACAGTGTTGATCATTATATGGATCTTAAGAGTTAATATATTGGGTTGTGTAATAAGTTCCTGTGTTTTTTTGCTGATAAGATTTATTGAAGAAAACAATAATTATAACAACAAATTAATCAATAATATTTTCTCCATTATTTAGGACCTTTTCCCACCTATCGACCAACTTTTCGATGCCTTCTCGCCAAAAATGTTTTGATTGTATGTTGAAGAAGTGGGTGAGCCACTTTTTGAGGTCTTCTTCGTTGGCGAAGGTTACGCCCCTCATTTGGTTCGACATGGAGTGGAAAAGGTGATAATCCGTTGGCGCATGGTCCGGAGAGTATGGCAGATGCGGTAAAACCTCCCATTTGAGGTGATTCAGAGCCTCCTTGACGATGTTTGCAATGTGTGGGCTTGCATTGTCGTGAAGAAGGATATCTTGACCACTTCGATCAGCCCTTTTCTGCTGAATTGCTTTGTTAACACGATGAAATTGGGCGAGATAGCGTTTCTTGTCGACAGTCTTGTTCTTGTCCAGCTTTCCCAGTAGATCACACCTTCGCAGTTCCACCAATCGCAGATCATTTTCTTCTTGAGATGGAGATCTTGCTTGACACTCGGCTGTGGTGTGTCGCCTGGTGCTGTCCACGTTTTTCTTTGCTGCATATTAACGTAAAAACACCCCTTCTCATCCCCGGTAACAATTCTGTATAAAAACCGTTCCTTGTGACCGCCTGTTGCACGATGTTGGTTGAGATGTTGAGCTGCTTTTTCGCAACGATTTTTCTTGTCATCACTTAAGTTGTGTGGTACCCACGCTCCAAGTTTTTGAGTGAAACTGATGGAAATGGTTAGCGATGGTCTTGAAGGTACAGCCCATCTTTTCGGTCAATTCTCGTGTTGTTTGACGACCATCTTCCTTCAGAAACGTCTTGAGACGATCCTCGTCGAAGTCGGAAGATCGGCCGGAACGAGGTACGTCGCCAAGGTCGAAATAGCCATTTTTGAACTTGGAAAACCAATCTTGAGTGTTCCTCGGAGCTATAGCATCTACTCCATACACGTCACAATTGTCGCGAGCTGCTTCCGTAGCTTTTTGACCACGACGAAAGGCGAAATAGAGCAGATGTCGAAAATGAATTTTTTTGCCTCCTGGAACTTCCATTTCAAAAGCCTGAAAATTAATTAACATTAATTAATTCGAAAAATTGAAGCATATAGATTTGTAGAGGAAGAAAAATACTTGCGAATGCATATATATATTTTACCAAACAAAATGCAAAATGGTGGGAAAAAACTAAACAAAAAAAACGCAGGAACTTATTACGCAACCCAATATAATAACTCTTCTTGCTTTTTCTGTCCCATTCAAGAGTCGCATTCCTTCTCTGAGGGTCTCTTTTAAATAGTGAATCTCCTGTCTTTGACCTTCACCTAAAGACATGAACTTTCTCTCTTCTTCTCACATCAATGGAAAGGGAGAAAGTTCATGTTTATCCCCCCATCCCTTTATTTACGTAACAGACCTTTCCCTCGAACTTAAAAGAGTTTCTAAACTTTATACAAAGTTTAATGTTTAATCTAAACTTCTCAATTTATTTTTTTTATTACCTTATTTTTTTAAGCAGGTTTTATACGTTACTCAACTGATTTTGAACAAAATTAATTGTGATATTTATCATAACAGCAAAAAAAGCATAAATATTTCCGACACCAAGCACACTGAATGAAAGCTGGTTCTTTGCATTTGCAAAGATGCTTTTGGAGTTCCTCAGGAAAACAAATTTCGTTAACATTGTAGAAAATGTCTCATGCATTTATTAATTTAGTAGCAAACCAAGCATATTTCAGCATTGCTTTAAAAATTGGTGCAGACAACTGGAAGTGGATAATAAGAGTGAATTTTAAAGTTTATCGTCTCGTGAACTTATTTGTCGTCCAGTCTGTAGAAGGAATGAGTTATTTTCCAGTCTCTTAATAAAGTTTTTAACTTGTCTAAGAAAATATACATTGCAGGGTTGTCAACTCCACGAGTCCAAAATTAGCAAAAATTTGTTATCTTTCACATATGGCTTTACAACTTTTTCCAAAACCTGCACGTAAAGTTGGGTTGTCAGCTTTCCTGATGAAGAGCATTTTTTCTGTCAAATTGGTTTTCTGTCTAATATTCATAATATAAACGGAAAAAAACAAATTATCATAAAGAAAAAAAGACAAAAAAAAAAAAACAGGAAAAAGAAACAAAAAAGAAAGTAAAAACAAAAAAAGAAAGTAATGAAATTAAAAAAAAATAATATCTTACCCACAGAGGGTTCGAACCTGGGTACCTCGGATTGAGAGACCACTCACATATTACTACGCTACCATGACACTTCTTTGTTTATGACAGGAATGAGCTTATAAGCCAACACTTGAAAATCAATGAAAATAACGCCGAATATCTCGAAATCTATTGGGCATTGGCCTCAATATGTAAATATATTTTTGAAGTACTTCATGTGTACTTTCATCTCACAAAAGGGCACTCACATTTGAAAGATACAGGCTGTGTTGTCTCCTTGTAAGTCAGATCAGTTCAGATCAGGCATTTTCCTATACACTACATCCGTTCAGCTCAGAACAGAATGCCACTCAAGCCCAGTCAAACATAATTTCAATCACTTGTAAAATATTTATTGACTCAATAAAAGTGATCTTAATGACCACTTTTGTTCAAATTTGTTGATATTTTCTCCCAAACAGTTTCCTTCAATGAAATATTATAACAAATTTTGTTAATAATGTCACAGAGCAATGTATATTGTTCAACCATAAAAATAAGCTTTTTATCTAAAGACATAGCAAAAGATATCCACTTCAAAACATACGAGACAACATTGAACAAGGCGTGAAAGTTTTGATAATTCTACGTATTGGCAGGACAATAGCTGAGAGAGAGTCTCCTGCGCATGCACAACCCTTCAGAATCAGAAGAAAATTGCTCGAAGAAGCATTCTTATTTGAGTGGAAGCAGTGTGCGAAGTTACATTTAAATGCATGGCTTCCGAATTTTTTTATCTGATCTGATGTTCCGAGATGAGCGGAGACAGTGTGCGACTTGCTTAAGGTGCCTATTGAGAGATGACAGACAATAGTCTGCAAGCTTAAAAATAAGCTAGAAGAGATTTAAAGGATTTAGGAAATGTCTAAAATTTTAATATTAGGACAAGGAATTTTGTTTGATTAAAATTAGAACAACAATGAAAAGAACCATTTACATAAAAATTATCATTATTATTATAAAAATTATTTGTATTAATTGTAAATTTCAAATAGGCATCTTAGAATTTTTATCTCTCTCTTCAATTAATTCCAAAATTAATAATAATAAAAAAGGAAAAAGGACATCTCTATTGTTACTGGAAAAGGAGAATACAAGGAGACAAATAAATGTATTGATATGTAGGGTCTGTTTTTCTAAATTAAAACTAATTTTAATTAAAATAAAATTAAGATAAGACATTGGATGCACAGTGGTTTTTTAAAATTAAGATATTTATAAATTTTTAATTGTATTTTTATTTCTGCCTAAGAAAAAAAAAAAACTAAATAGAAATAAAGAAGCAGAAGCATAAAGGATGGGAAAAAAAAGAAGAAAAAGATAAGAAAAAAAAAAAAGGAAATAAAAGCAAAATTAAAAAAAGAAAAGTAAATGAAACTACATTAACATAAAAATAGGTAGATAAAGAAAAGAAATAGAAGAAAAAATACAAAGTTGTCAAGTAGCAGATTAGAACCTGGGATCTTTTGCTCCATAGGTGGGTATCCTGAGCCATCACTGCAGTTCTGCTTTCAGTGAAGGAAGCTATTAAGCTAAAATGAGGAAAACACTCAAAAAACATCAAATATCTTGAAAACGGTAGGTTGTTGGACCCCAAGCCCAGGTATATTTTTGAAGTACTTTATGATTACTTTCATTTCACAAAAGGACATTAAAATCCCTTTTATACAACCTTGTCCTCTTCTTGTAAGTTATTCTGCAAAGGAAACTAACCAATTACTGGAAGTCTATCGTCATCCCAACTGAGCTCGGCCAGACCATCCTAGAAATTTAGATAAAAGAAAAAAAAATTACTAAAAAATTCTATAATTATAATCGAATTTATAATCATAAATGGTACATATTTAATATTTTAACTCTGGTCTATCGTTTGCTTACATTGTTGTGGACCATTCATTAGGTGGCCAACAATAACAAATGCTACCTTTTTTTCTAGATTAAAATTGAAATGAAATTAATTAATACTATTAATTGTTGCTATTACTTGACCCAATAGAAAGAAAGCATACCTCAATGTATTTGTAAGTAACTTAACAATGGGATGCGGGAATGACAGCACAGGGTGTGTCAGGAGGAAAGGTCAATATTCAAAAGACCACAGCATCAGTCATTCAAAGAAGAAAAAAAAAAGAAAATATGAACACAGTCCTATTCTGAATGGTTTCCAAGCTAGAGTAACTAGAATGCATAGTATTTTGAATTTTGGGCACAATTATTGCCTTCCCTCACATTGTAATGTGCCAGTCTGAATTTGATGGTAAAATTTTTGAAAATGTATTATAAACTCAAAGTAAAACCTCTTCTTTATCAATAATTTTGTAACTGCGCATTCAAATAGCTCTACCTCAGAATGGAATGGGACACAGTTTCATATAAACTTTTATTATTGGAATGATCATTACTACAGGGTGCAGCAGGTGTTTGAGAACAAAATAACATCCGCGGAAAAAATAAGTAGAGACTGAAGATAGAGCATTTAATGACCATTGTACACAGGAAGACAGACCCAAAGCAGGACATCATTCAATGAAACCGCCATCTGCCGCAATAACAGCCTCTAAACGCTGTCGAAACCGTCCGCAGGCATGAATGAGGTGGGTCCTGGGAATGTTTGTCATGGCATCCATAATAGCTGTCCTGAGAGCTTCACCAGTGTTGTGTGGATGTTTATTGGAGGCCCTCTCAACCACGCCCCTGAAAACATATCAAATTTAATAATTTTGTCTGTCATTGCATGTATTGATGATATGCATATAAATGATAATATGAAAATATATAAAAGAAAAGCTGATTTTTTTTCTGGCCTTCTTTTCTCCAAAACCATAAGATACACAAGCACAAATAAGGTGGCAAATGTTAGGCATAATACTGAGAATGCCCACATTTTCATTTTTATCTATGTGGTCAACCGGACGTCCAGAATATCTGAGACAGTCTTCGTCTCTGAGACATGACTTACAATCAAACATGAGGTCTCAGAGATGCGCTTGCAGATTGTGAGAAAATTATATTAGAATCCAAGATCACATAATCCCAGGTTGGCTAGTTAAAAAAAAAATAATGCAAATTTTGAATTTTTAAAATATACATGTCTATGCAAGCAACTTAGCCACTGGGTGAAAATGTTCTAGAAGTAAAGAATCAATAAATGTTTATTTTGGTAAGCCCATGTCAAGACAGCCAAATTTTAAGTTTAACCATTATCTCAAATATATAATTTTAGAACATACCAAACTAAACAATATGTGTTACCTTTATTAAGAAGGATACATGGAAGATGTTTTCAATTGTCTGTGAAAATGAAACTGGGTTGATAACGAATTCAAAGAAATCGATGGGAGTGGGAGGATCTGTAAGAGACAACAAAAATTGATTACATAAAGATTAATAAATAAATATATTTTCATCTAAAATGACCCAAGTCCTTGGTATGAAGATATTTTTGTCAAGCAAAGAGCATAAATAAATACATAAATACTGTATACTACAATGTCTAGATTGAACGATAAGTAGGTAATTTATGTAATGAAACATGGATTAATTTGTGAAGTAAGGCTTTAAATGCTAATCTAATAACCTTTTGGTATGAATGTTCTAATTCCTTTTCAGTTATTTTTGAAAACGTAGCAAAATAAATGAGTTTTAATTGTAAAATACTATCCAGTAAAATGATTTCCTTTTAAAACTTTGATATATGTAAAATAAGCCAATTATAACTACAAGCATTTAGGAATATTTATTATTAGTATTGTGTAAATATAAAAATAATAAAAAAAAAAATCATCATTACTGCTGTTAATCCCATTTTTCTTTGCTTTCTTCGATAATCAAGTACTGCGTGATTGAATTTAAGAGGAAGAGTTTAGACCTCTATAGGCAAAACTACTGGGTGAATCGCAACCAAATTTCATACACATACTTTCCTGAGTATGCGATTTCGATTTCTGAAGAAAACAAATAGGGTTAATTGTGGCATTGCTGTCTCTGTAATTTACAAAATGTGACGTAATCGAACAACCTCCAACTACAGAAGGAGTCACAAAATATTTTTTACAAATTCACAA
This sequence comes from Thereuonema tuberculata, assembly GCA_023159025.1. NCBI lineage: Eukaryota > Metazoa > Arthropoda > Chilopoda > Scutigeromorpha > Scutigeridae > Thereuonema > Thereuonema tuberculata. The sequence continues at coordinate 94,825,948 of JAFIDM010002131.1, forward strand.
CTAGTAAAGAGCCATGAAGCTCACCTTACCGGATTGCACTTTACTAGTTAACTATTCTATCAACGAAACAGCAATGCTTCTGCTGCACTTAAGGCATTTCGACAGTTAAAAGGTTTACGTAGAGATCCACTGACTATTACTAATCTTCGGAAAATGATTTTTCGTTTTGAAGAGACGGCAACATTTGTGGAAAACCCGAAAGAGGTCGCAAGCCAAGTGGATTGCAGAGAACAAGACGGCGCTACAACTGCAGTAGTGGAGCAGGGAATCGCAAATGCGCATGGTAGCAATAGTGCATGTTCAATATCATGGAAATTGG
>JAFIDM010002131.1:94840778-94901111 GCA_023159025.1 Thereuonema tuberculata
TTTTTTTTTATTTTCACTTTCTCTTTATTTTAATACATGCACGTTAAGCCTCCTTTTTATCTTTCTTTAATTACATCCCATAATAATAATAAAAAAGGAAAAAAAAAAAAAAAGACAGCTCTATTGTTACTGGAAAAAGGGAATACCAGTGAAAAAAAAAAATATAAATGTATTGATATGTAGGTTTTATTTTTCTAAATTAAAATTAACTTTAATTAAAAAAAATAAAAATTACTTACATATTTTTATTTCTGCCTAAGAAAAAAAAAATTGAAAGAAAGAAAGAGGCAAAAGCATAGAGGAGGGCAAAAAAAATAAAGAAAGTAAAACAAACTGCATTAACATAAAAAAAAGGTAGTTAAAACAAAAGAAACAGAAAAAAGAAAGTAGTCAGACAACAGACTTGAACTTGGGACCTTCTATTCAGAAGTCCAGTACTCTATCCACTCTACTGCTTCATTCACGTGAGACTGGTAGCTATTAAGCTAACCACTTCAAAAAACATCAAACAGTAAGTTGTTGGACCCCAAACTCCAGTACATTTGAAGTACTTATTTTCATCTCACAAAAGGGCATTAAAATCTAGGTTATACAAGCCATGTCCTCTCCTAGTCAGACTTTAAAATCTTATGGTATTTCTAGATAGAGAAAATAATCACAACTGGTCAGTAAATAGGCCTTGAGCCAACAACAACGGGAATCCTGAATAGCTGTTTCATCCTTACTAGGAATCCTCAGCAGAATTTACCCATGATGTTTATCTCAGACTGCGCGAAAGCTAAGGGATAAGCATTCAAGATTTCGAGAATGGGAGCCGAGATAAAAAACAATCAGCATTTCTGTTGATGTTAGCTCAATGTGCCCAGTTATGATTTTTTTTCTCTATTTATTATGGACGTTAAATTTTGCTTTTCATTGCACTTATGATGTTTCTTATTTATAATTAAATTCCTTAGTCCTTTCAGTGAAAGGACAAGGGATTAATACTGTGGATTTCACAGGATTATTTTTTAATTGATTGTTTTTTTGTCTCGGCGGCCATTCCTGGGATCGTGAATGCTTTTTCTTAGCTTTTGCACAGTCTGAGCCAAACATCAAGGGTAAATTCTGCTGTTGATTCCATAATAAGGATGAAACGGCTGTTCAGGATTCCCATTGATGTTGGCTCAATGTGCGAAGGCAGATTAATTGACCAGTTGTGATTTTTTTTCTGTATTTATGAATTATTACGGACGTTAAATTTTGCTTTTCATTGCACTTAAGGTATTTCTGTAACTGGCATTCAAGTTACATTTATTCAGCATAGTTAATCAGTAACATTATAGCATGGCATAATAAATTTCTCTTAAATTTGAAATGCTGAAGACAAGAACTTTTCTTCAAAGAAAAGTTCTTGACACTAAAAAATTAACAATGCAAAATGTAGATAAGAAGGAATTCTCTATTGTTGTTTGTTCTTTGGCTGTGACTCTTTGTTTATTTTCTTCAAAGTACAATTTGAAAAGCATTTTTGGCTTTTAAGAATGTTAAGGTTCAGTGAGGTAGATGCGTCTTCCAGTACATGGCAGTGCGTCCAAGAAAGCACCTCCTCTCCCTAGATTCATGCCGCCTTGTTTTTCAATGGGGACGGACGCATCTTAACTGCCATTGGTGACCAAAGATGTGCTGCATCTTTTTGCTTCTAGGGACGGGGAAGCATTGGACACAAGGGAAACCAGTCATCATTGTGTCTGAACTAGTTTAGCTAGCTTTCTGCAGCAAAAATATTGAAATAAATAGTGTTCTGAACTACTCTGAGGAAACAAATAGATACATAAATGTTTGCATTTGTTATAGTAATTTATAAAAATAAGGGAATTCAATTTAATAAAGATAAATTCATTTTTCATGAAGATACAAAATTATTAACATCAAATAATTTTACAGTATTTTTTTAGTTCTTTTTTTGTAGAATCAAAAACTGTGTTTTAAAAGACAATTTAACTAGCATAGTAATATTTGACTCAGAAATGGATATTTTTAATGTTTTAATGAATAAAAGCTATATTCATAATAGCTATAAACCTTTTTCGAATTGTATCCCGAAATTGGAATTTTCCAGATATCACGGTATGTTTGAATTTCAAAGAAAATCTGCCCTTCTTTTCTTTCCCTTTTGATGTGCCGGGTAACGGATTATAGCCATTAAGTTATTAAAAGATTATAACTATAAATGACAGGTAATTTAAGTATTAAAAAATTACAGAAATGGAAAGAAAAGGGGATTCAACAGATTTTTCAAGCCAGCTGAGAGTTGAATATATTTTTATTTATTTGTTTATTATATATTTTTTTAATCTTATTAATAACATATTTTGATATTTTTTTTGAATTGGGTCACATTCACAATATAGTAAATATGTATAATTTCACGAAAAATGTCAAAAGTGACATTTGACTCAGAAATGGATATTTTTAATATTTTAATGAATAAAAGCTGTATTCGTAATGGCTATAAATCTTTTTGTGTGGAGTTGTGCGAGGAAGGATACATCTGAAATGGTCTCTAGGGCAGCACCCATTCTGTCCAGGGACATTCTGCTCTGTTGCGTGTCCTAGGGCAACGCGTCCGACCTCAATACCGTTGCTGCCAAGACACATCAACGGCACCCTAGCTTTAGGGATGGATTCAAAAGCTTAGTGTAGCATAAACCTGAAAATCTATAGACAGGAGTTAAATCTTATCTGGATGGATTTTTGTATTTATTATCCATTTATTTATTGGAATAAAAAAAAAAAAAATATTGGAGAAATTAACACAAGCAATTACACACCAGCATTTAAAAGGACATGAATATATTAGAACTACATGTAACTTTACATTAACTCTGGATTATCTTAGAATAGTCAGCCACTTCTTATTTTATTATATTTTAATGTAGCAATTGTAATCATAATGAATTCCATTCTTTTTATTCACATTTGGAAAAGTGCTGTGACAAAATTTTAAGCATAGCTATTGTTGTGTCAATTCAGTCAATAATGCAGTCTTGTTGATAACCTTCTTGTTAGAGAAAGGCATTGGGGTGAAAACCCTTTTATTTTTGTTGTAGTAGTAAAGACTTTCTCAATCTTTTGGCAAATTAATTTGCTTAACAATATTTTCATCCTTAAAGCAGCACTGCTTTTGTTATCTATATATATATAAAAATGAATGTTTCTTTCTTTGCTTGTCCTTTACACACTCCTAGGCCCCTGCAGAAAAGATAGGCTACCTTAGAACCTGGATCCCCCCTCCCCAAGGGGTTGAAAAGGGGTAAAATCCCTGAAATACCCAATATCCACCTGGTGGTGAAAATGAGAACTACACAAATATTGTGTAAAGTGAAAAATCCGCTCTCCTATGGGGGGCAGGGACACCACACTTGGGTGAGAGGAAGGCAACACAAAGGCTGAAGTGTCCCACCCCCGATGACACTGGGACTTTATATTTAGGGTCCCTTCTCAGGCCCCCCAAGTCAATTGCAAAAAAGGGAAAAATTTGTTCTCCTATGGGGGGCAGGGACACCACACTTGGGTGGGGGGAAGGCGACAGAAAGGCCTAAGTGTCCCACACCTGAGCGACACAGGGATCTTATATTTAGGGCCCTTCTTGGGCCCCCCCAAGTCAATTGCAAAAAGGGAAAAATTCGCTCTCCTATGGGGGGCAGGTCCACCACACTTGGGAAGGGAAATGGCGACACAAGGGCTTAAGTGTCCCACCCCCGATCGACACCGGGACCTTATATTTACCTTATATGGCCCCTTCTCACCGAGCCCTTTCTTTCTTCGAGTGGCGTTGCAATGCATGCCGGGTACAGCTAGTTCCCAATTAAACTTTTTTTCTATTTTTGCATCGGATTTAATGAAGTGAAAGGGAAAATCCTAACATGATAACTGAAGTTCTATTTAACTGAGAGAAACAACAGAATTATAAATGATTTCAAAGCAAATTTTACTTACTAGTTTGTCTGCAAACTCTAATGGTTCAAATGACATTAAACCAGTATTCAATGCTTGAATCTTCTCCTTTCCCACATTGAGAAGAGTTCGTATTAATTTTGCATCAAGACATGCTTCTCGAGGAGCCTTCACTAAAATAACAAGAATAATTCAAACAAACATTAATTATTAAATATTCATTAAAATTACTCAAAACAAACTTACTTTCAGAATCTAATTGATTTTAGATGTATAATAATATTAACAACAGTAAATAACTTTACAGGCTTTTTCTTTCCAATCTGAAAGCTCATTTTTTTTTTTTTTGAGCGAGGGAAGGGTGATAAAGGGTAAAATGAAGATAGATTTAGAGATTAAAGCTTATAATTACCTCTTGGAAATATAGCTTCACTTTCCTTTAATCTATCAAATAGTTTTGATGTATCACCGGTCAATAAGATTTCTCTGTCCTCTACAAATGAAATAGGCAACATAAAATAAAATTTAAACACAAAATAAATAAATAAAAATTGTTCCTAAATAATAATATTACTATACCATTATATATATACAGTGAAACTTCTCCGAGCGGCCACCCCTGTATAGCGGCCACCCCTCTAAACGGCCAATTTTTCATGGCACGGATTTTTCGACTCATAGACCTAATGTTAAAATAACCTGCATCAGCGGCCATCCGTCCCCCTCTAAACGGCCACCGAGTGGGATTTAGAGATTTCCCACCACTTCATTTTTCGGGAAATTCTACTTGAAAACGAACTTGAAAAAATGGTTGTTATAGAGAAAAGTAAAAACTTAAAACAGACACAAATTGTAGCCTTTTTAAAAAAAATGTAAGAAAGCATGAAATAAAATACTGTACTATTTTCTCTTTAGATAAGTTTTAAATTTCATTTTAAATAAGGAATATATGTCAGACTTGTTTATATTACGCATTATAATAATTATCTTATAATAGTAAGATACGCATTATAGCAATTATAAAACCCTTCAGAGCGGCCACCCCCTCTGAGCGGCCAAATATTCTCGGTACTGTGGGGTGGCCGCTCAGAGAGGTTTCACTGTATATATATATATATATGATATATATATATATCAGAGCCCTGACTGTTTTTTAAACAGGATTTCTAAAACATTCAACTTGTGCATAATTCTTCTGAACTGATCAGCTTCTGAGGGAAAAAAAATGAATTTTAAAAACTTTCTGTCTAGTAACAGTCTTACAATTATTTTTAAATTCTTCAATTATTTCATCAAAGTTATTACAGTTTGTACAAGTGGTGCTGCTTATTGTTATACCTTCAAACATTTGTTTAGAAGGTCCAAGACATTTGCAACTGCAAAAACCGATGGAAAATCTGATCTCCTTTATTTTTATTTTTCTGTAATTATAGTCTATGTTTTTTTGTTTCTGTTCAGAGAGTAATTTTACTGGAGTACATTCAAGTAAACCTTCAATTATATCATCAATGTTCAGACTTAGTCACAGATTTCACTTGATCTTCTGATGCAGACTTTGTGAGAGAAATGTTCAATTATATCATCTTTGTTTTGAATTAACATGATTAATAGAAAGATATTGAAGGATGGGGATGTATCAAGAAGGACAAAGATAAGAATCATTAAAGATATGGTCTTCCCTGTTGCGATGTATGGTTGTGAAAGTTGGACTATAAGAAAGAGTGAAAGAAAAAAGATTGACGCCTTCGAACTTTGGATCTTGAGGAGATTGCTAAAGGTCCCTTGGACTGCAAAAAGGACCAACTGGTCTATCTTGGAGGAGGTGAAGCCTGAATGCAGTCTAGAGACACTAATGCTTAAACAGAAGCTGACATATTTTGGACATGTTATGAGAGCTGATGGATCAATGGAGAAGACAATAGTGCTTGGGAAAGTTGAAGGAAGCAGAAGGAGAGGAAGACAGAGAACTAGATGGATGGATGGAGTTATGGAGGCCACGGGGATGTCACTCCAATGTCTGCGGGACGCTGCTCGCGAAAGGTCAACTTGGAGAAGGATTGTTCATGGAGTCACAAGGAGTCGAAGATGACTCAACGGATCATAACAACAACAACAAAAAATAGAAACTCTGCGTGTAATTCAAAGTTTTAGGTCAGGCTTCAGTTTCCTAAGTTGCTTTTTATTACAGAGATTTGCCATTTTGAAAGGAATTGGAATAGGAACTTACCTTTCAAGGTTCTTAAATAGATTAATTACAAATCTTTTCCAGAAGTTCGCTTTGGAGGATAAAACATTTTCGTGATGACAACAAATTGTACATAGTTCAGTCAAACAAACTCTAGTTTCTGATCTGAATTATAAAAGTTCTTTGTCTTTTTCAATGAATTTGTAGTAGCTAGTTTAGTGTGTTGCATATGAAATTTACTTTTCAAATATTGAATGAAAGTATATTTTTCAAAAGTTGTAGCCATTACAAAAGATTTTCATTTTGAATTACAGAAATCAAAAATTTTCTGATTTTGTAGTTTTACTTTCTGCTTAGGCTAAACCATCAGTTCTCAACCAGGGGTCTGTGATACCGCCTGTAAGGGTCCGCAATACCGTTTAATGATTTTAACATAGATATAGGAATAAATTTGTTGTATTCAAATTTGTGTTTTTATAAGTTTTACTTTTAGAATGCTTTTACAATGGTAAGATTCTATCTCCAGCCTTAATATAGTTGAAGAAAGCAGCAAACAACTAGTATATGTATGGATTACTGCAGTCCGACAAAGGTAGGGTTGTTCTCGGGTCGCACGATCATATATTAGCTTCCCCTTCTCCTTCTACACTTACCACAGAATAAGTAAATAGGAAGGAAAGCTTTCTGTATGCTCTGTAGTATTCAAATCTCGGGCGACGGTGATGCACTCTTCCGGCTGTTTGAACAATTCTAAGTCACATGTCTTCACGATAGATGAACTAATCTATATTACTAAAGTCTTTTATTTCTCTGTCTGTCTGGCGCAATTTCTATTGAGAATGGAAAATAGAAATAATTTTTACAATGAAACAACCAGAACGGGAAACGAACCTGCAATCTTTTGCTCCGAAGTCAGATGTCTTAACCATTAGGCCACGAGGACTACAACTCACTTTATATTGTTTTTTGACTTATGTTTCCTTCCCCTTCCCCCATCAATAGTGAATGTATTCAACCTGTTTTCTGAATCTCAAGATTGTTTATATATTTTCGATCCGTCTATTTATTTGTAATTGGAAAATGACAATTAGAACTACAATTGCCGAAACGTTGCAAATTTTAAATATAATATTCTTACTTAACTAAATTTTATAAGATATAGAAAAACAAGAGCGTGTACAATGGGGGATGGCCTAGTTAGCGAATAACGAAGAACTTCAGTTAATAAATTTAATTATAATTACAATACTAAATTTCAAAATTTAATAACAATTGTACTTTTTTTCTATTTGCAGCTTATATTTCTCCATCAATATTTTTAAGCTTATTGTAAAATATAACATATGAAAAACATGCTTGTGTTTAAATTTAATTTCTCTAAATTTTTTTTTTTTTTGGGGGGGGGGGGGGGGGGGGAGCACATAAGAATAGCAAAAAGTGTTAAGGGGACCTCAACTTAAAGGTTGGGAATCGCAGGGCTAAACCATGAATACAATTGAATCCAAACTTTGTAATTTATATAACAATAAAAATTAGATATAAACAAAAAATATCACTGACTTTTTTCAATCTGAGGAAAGAAATTCAGGATTTTGGTCTGTAGTTCAACGTTGTTGTTTTTATTTTTTTAACTAATTCTTTGTTTATCCTTTTTTTGGCTCCATCTCAGAAACTATAAGTATTACAAATTTTTAATTTGTACCGTTGTATTCAGCATAAAAAGTTCACTTACGATTCCAGTTTTTATGCAGAGTGATTCCATGTCAAGTGGTCTAATTTGAAGATAGAGCCCCGCTCGACCATCTCCGATTTTGATGAAATTTTCAGTTTGTACTATAAGGCCTTAGATGGACATTTGCACAATTTCAGTTTGAAATATGCATTTCCGGCTGAGCCAGGGTCATTTTCGTAGAAGTCACTCATTCGACGCCATGAAAAAATTGGCACTTTTGAGCTATAATATCACGGAAAGTATTAGAGCATTGACCCTGAAAATTCATTTCTAAGGTAAACCTTATACGAAAATGATAAAGATAAGTTACGAAAGTATCATTCCTTGCCTACATGACAAACTTGGCATCAAAATGAAAAACGCCAAAAGTGAGCTCTTTTCAGAGGGATACCAGTTAGTGTGTTCTAATTGCCACCATTAGAGAGAGCAAGTTTTTCTGTACCAGAAAACTTATGTCTCATTTTGGTGTCTTGACAGATAAGGTCTATTTCGGGTTGAAGTCCACTACAGTTAGCCCAGTAAAATTGTAATCAAGGGGGGGAGGTCTACCTTGCATGAAATGGGGTAGTAGATTTCTTTTTTTTTATATTGTATGTGATAGTACCGAGATGCCAAATCCAATTTTTCGACCTCGGCGACCTTCCAGATCACCCCAAAAAAACGTTAAAACTGTCAAAATTTCGCACTTTTTTTAGGTTTTTGCCAGTTATCACCATGAAAGAGCACTTTTTCAACAAAGACAATTAAGTACATTTTAAAAGTACAGAAAATTTGCTAAAATCTAAGACCAAATTGGTTTATATAAACCTAGTGGTTTCCGAGATACAGCTTTTCAAAGTTTATCAAAATTTCCATCCATGCTATGTTTTCAAGTATGTATTACACAATTGGCCTCAAACCTTTAATAATCCCGCTCAAATTATTTGTGAAACAAAGAAAAAAGAATTAAAAGAAAAGGTAAACAAAGTATAAATCGAAATTGGTGGGTGGTTTATTGCTAATTATCCGTTTTGCAAATTCATTGTTCCAATAGGAAGATATATTCCTAGTTTTATACTTCATAATTTGATTTTGTTTGAATAATAAATAATATTCGTAGAATAAAATTATCTTCTGTATTGATAGAAGGTTAACAGTTTCTTTGTTTTTGTCCTTTGTTATTGATGTTAAAAGTTGTTGGGGAAAACTTCCAAAACATCAAATTCAAAAGTAACAACAAAGTGGTGTGTCTTTCTTCTACTGTCCATACTGTGACTGTTGACAAGAGACAGGTGACCGTTGACCCCCTTACACTGTTTCACAGGCTATGCGTTCTGAAACGGCCTGATGAAGAATTGAAGAACTTCTTCACATACGAGCTTTCACCATTCCCTACGTCTATATTCACTCAAGATGGAATGAGGAAGGGCAGAAAATCCTCTTTATATACAGCATTCCAACCTATTGACATTGTTGAAACTCAAGGCAAAACTAAATTTGTGGTTGTAGATGGTGATCATCTTCTCCACAAAGTGGTATGGCCGAAAAGCTCCTCATTTGAGTTGATAGCTGCCAGATATATTCAATATCTCCTTACATGGTATGGTCCACTCATAGTAGTAGTGTTTGACAGGTATCCAACAGAGACTGAAAAAAAAGTACAAAAAGCGCTGAAAGTATTTGCCAAGCTCGGGCACATTCTTCTCCTGAGGTAATATTTGAGGAGTAACCATGCCTCAGATTTCCCAAGAAAAGTTTTTATCTAGTGATAATAACAAGTTGAGATTCATCCAGCTACTGACGGCAAAGTTGAAAACCAAAAACATTCAGGTTGTTTAGGCTGAAGAAGATGCTGACAGGCTGATCGTCACTACAGCTATCGCAAAGGCCTCTGATTTTTGAAGTAGTGATTATTGTAGGTGAGGACATAGACTTGTTGGTAATCCTCACAGGTCCCACACAAAATAACATCTACCTTCAGAAGTGCGGAAGAGGCAAAACGCCAGATGTCCTCTATTCAATCACCTCAATATTCATAGACTGTCATCTCATCCTTTTCACACACGCCTTCAGTGGATGTGATTCTACTTCATGCTTTTTTGATCAGGGAAAACGCAAGTTGCTCGCAACAATTCAAAAGAATTCAGATCTTAAGGAGAAAGCAGCAGTTTTTTCCAACCCACATGCAACATCTGACGAAGTAGGTGAAGCAGGAGAGTAAATTCTCATTGCGCTGTATGTTGGAAAACACTCTATTCAAACCCTCATTGACCTGCGCTATCAGCTCTTTGCAAAGGCTACTACCAAGAGCAACTTCAACCTTGCCAGACTGCCTCCTACTCAAGACTCTGCTAGGTTCCACTAACTTCGAACCTATCACCAGGTGCAAAGTTGGCCTGGTATGGACATTAATCCGCTCAAATGGGGTAAGTTCTAACAGCTCATGCCCTTTTCCCAAGGATGATGTCGAGGGATTTGGTCCCTTCACACCTCATGCAGATGATCTCCTGCAACTGTAAGAAGGGATGTGGTAATGCATGTAGCTGCAGAAAAGCTGACTTGAAGTGCTCTATTGTCTGAGGCCAATGCAGTGGACAGTTGTGCTAGAATCTGCCATAGATCATCGTTGACAATGAAACTGCCGAACTCGATGACTTGCAAATGACGATGAGCTGGATGGACTGCTCCTACATCCCGACAGCCCACCAGAGCAGGAACTTGACCAGGTTGAAGAACTACAGGAGAATAAGGACACTGAGGCTGAAAAGCATCTTGAACCTGGACCTTCCAAGAAATTTAAAACAATTTGAAATGCATGTTCTCTGTCACTTTTTCAAATTTTACTGTAATTACAATAACATATTTTGATTACAATAAAACTACAATTATACTTTGTTTACTTTTTCTTTGTTTCACAAATAATTCCAGGCCGGGGATAGTCATTGGACTGTACCCGGGAGCTTCAGGATGGCAGCAACCTGGCGGGTCCACGGGTGGTGGATAGTGGAAATCTTCGTCTCCGCGGGGTCCGAGGACACTGTGTGAGGCGAAGCAGTGCTCTGCACCCCGAACCAGACTCCCCCCCCCCAATCTAAGGTGTTAAGCGGACCGTGCCGATGGATGGATAGCACTGGGGTTATAGTGTCTTCAACGGTGCCTCTAGGAAACCAGGCCGAATCCTGGAGTAAATAAAAAATGGCCTTCCCTGCGAATGGGGGCTCTTCGCAGGGTGATGTTTGCTTCCCCCTTAACAATGGAGGGCTCTGAAGAAGAGAACTCCAAAGACATCCCCATCTAGGGTACTAACCAGGAAGTTAACTTCCACGAAACTTCAGAGGAGGGACAGTATACACCGAAACCTCCAGAGGAAAAGTGGAATGGATCAGGAATTTTCTGAACACTTTCTATGTTTCTGTCCAGCTTTAGCTAGGAACAGATGGGAGATCTTTGGTAAGATTTCGTCTTACCATTGAAAACATCTCCACTTTTAATTAAGGTCATTTTATTTTTCTGTAAATCTACAGGACTCTTTATGACCACAGAAACTCAACCTTATGTTGAAGAATAATCATTGACGATGTCAGTGTTTTATGAGGGGACACAATGGACCCAAAAAACGTGGTCTGAGTGACAAAACGGCAAATAGCCAACCCTCAGTATATCCTTATCCTTCACAAATAATTGACACCCTTTGAACCATTTGAGCGGGACTATTAAAAGGTTTGAGGCCAATTGTGTAATATATACCTGAAAACATAGCATGGATGGAAATTTTGACAAACTTTGAAAAGCTGTATCTTGGAAACCATTAGGTTTATATAAACCAATTTGGTCTTAGATTTTAGCAAATTTTATGTACTTTTAAAATGTACTTAATTGTCTTTGTTGAAAAAGTGCTCTTTCATGGTGAAAACTGGCAAAACCTAAAAAAACTGCGAAATTTTGGCAGTTTTAACGTTTTTTAGGGTGATCCAGAAGATCGCCGAGGTCGAAAAATTGGATTTGCCATCTCGGTACTATCCCATACAATATATAAAAAAAGAAACCTACTACCCCATTTCATGCAAGGTAGACCCCCCCCCCCTTTTGATTACAATTTTACTGGGCTAACTGTAGTGGACTTCAACCCGAAATTTTAGACCTTATCTGTCAAGACACCAAAATGAGACATAAGTTTTCTGGTACAGAAAAACTTGCTCTTTCTAATGGTGGCAATTAGAACATGCTAACTGGTGTCCCCCCCAAACATTTATCCCTATGAAGAAGAGCTCACTTTTGGCGTTTTTCATTTTAACGCCATGTTTGTCGTGCCAAATTCACCAAAGTATATTGGCGGCTAAGCTATAAATCCTCTGACTTGTAGGCACTCATGTAGACATCCAAAGTATAAAACATGAACATCATATCTACTTTATTTATTCCAGCAAAATTCATTAAAAATCCGAAAAAAATTTCGCCGAAATTTTTTTCGGCAACTTTGGGGGCCTATGTAGGCAAGGATTGATACTTTCGTAACTTATATTTATCATTTTCGTAATGTACGCCTAAGGTTTACCTTAGAAATGAATTTTCAGGGTCAATGCTCTAATACTTACCGTGATATTATAGCTCAAAAGTGCCAATTTTTTCTTGGCGTCGAATATGTCGAATGAGTGACCTCTACGAAAATGACCCTGGCTCAGCCGGAGATGCATATTTCGAACTAAAGTTTTGCAAATGTCCATCTAAGGCCTTATAGTACAAACATTGAAATTTCATTAAAATCGGAGATGGTCGCGCGGGGACCCCTAGACCACTTTACATGGAATGACCCTGCACTTCAGTGAATAAGTTTTATCGAGTAAAAAAAAAATTAAAAAACTGAATGAACATACAGTGTAGATAAAATTCCACAATTAAAAAAAAAAAAATCATAATTATTTTGTATGGCTCTAAACAGGAAAAAACAACAACAAAAAACAGAGAGATTGGGGAATTTGTAGTAATCTATGCCAGGTAGTTTGGCGTGGAATGGCAGCGATTCGATTTAATTCATTATTTAATGCTTTAGGGCACTACTTTAAGTGACAGTTGTCTTAAACATTAAAATTTATCAATTTGTAGTTAGGAAAATGCACCCCTTCGACTCAAGACCAAATAACTACCTTTAAAAAAAAACCGTTATGAGGAATCAATATTACTAAAATCTCTTATTTCTCTGACTGACTGTCTGTCTGTCCGGCGCAATTTTCTGTGAGAATGGAAAATAGAAATAATTTTTACAATGAAACATTTGCGACAGGAATCGAACCTGCAGCCTTCTGATCCAAAGTCAGACGTCGTATCCATTAGGCCATGGGGACTACAACTCTCTTCATATTGTTTTTTGACTTATCTCTCCTTTCCCTTCCCCCATCAATTAGGAACCTTTTTTTTTGAATCTCATGATCGTTTATTTATATCCCATCTGTCAGTTTATTTGTAATTCGAAACTGACAATTAGAACTATAATTGCCGAAACGTTGCAATATCTTAAATATTCTTACTTAACCAAATTCTATGTGATATTGAAAAATAAGTGCGTGTACACGGCAGATGTTGGAGTAAAGAAAACAGAGTAAAGAAAGAAAGAAGCACTCTTTTTATGAGGTGGAATACTGAAAAATCACTATTTGTAATTCACAAACCATCAATATTTGGAACTCCAAAGCCACTGAAGTGACAATTACAATAAAAATGAGAGTCAAAAAAGAAAGAAGCAGTACTTCTATTAGCTAGAATACTGAAAAAACACTATTGTAACTCAGAAACCACTGAAAAATATCAATTGGAATAAAAAAAGAGAATCAACAAGAAAGAAGCAGTATTTCTTTTAGATAGAATACTGACACATCACTATTTGTAACTTAAAAACCACTGAAAAGTATCATTGGAATAAAAAAAGCGAGTCAACAAAGAAAGAAGCAGTATTTCTATTAGGTAGAATACTGAAAAATCACTATTTGTAACTCAAAAACCACTGAAAAGTATCATTTGGAATAAAAAAAAGAGTTACAAAAGAAAGAAGCCATATTTCTATTAGGTAGATTACTGAAAAACACTATTTGTAGCTCAAATACCTGGAATCACATCAAAGTCAAGAACTTATCATATTATGCGGCTCATCAACCAACATGACCAGAATCAAGAGAAATTTTGCCGAACATTTGCTCAGAATCGGAGACAATCGAGAACCATATAAAGAAGGATTGATAACATTGCCTGATAATCTTTGCAGCAAAATAGAACAATTCAATCAGCTCATAGAAAAAATATCTTACCTGAAATCAATGAATGGACAATTCTAACTCCAAAGAACGAGATTGTCGATAACAACAATCGAGTGATAAGTCAAAGAATACAAGGTGAGACTAGAGAGTATGTAAGTGAAAATAAAATTGTTACTTCAGATAATCCTCAACACGAACATCTCTATCCGCCTGAATATCTGAACTCATTGAATCTCAGCGGTATTCCTCAACATCGTTTGTCATTGAAGATTGGATCTCCAATAATGTTGTTGCAAAACATCAATCCCAAGTTTGGACACTGCAACGGAACTAAATTTAAATGCAGCTCATTCGATAATGATCTCATAAAAGCTGAAATTATAACAGGAACTCACAAAGGAGATTTTGTTTTCATCCATAGGATGTCTATGAAACCAAACGATAGTCTACTTCTATTCACTTTCACAAGAAAGCAATTTCGGATCAGGCCTTCTTACACGATGTTTATCAATAAAGCTCAAGGACAGACTCTAAATAAAGTTACCATCTATTTGGAGAACGTTGTCTTCACTCACGCACAACTTTGTGTCTTTGAGTCACAAGTCATCAGAATTTATTCTTTCGAGTGAAGATAACCAGTCACAATCAATTCGTCGCCAAGAATTTCGTATACAAGCTACAATCTTCATTCATCATCTATTTCAACAAACATCCATCTCAACATATATCTTCTTCAAATATCTATATCAATCAATTTGCACACGGTTATGTTGTTGTAATTTGTGAAAAGAGAAATAATTTCTACAAGTTCGCTATGGAATAGAACATGCAACTTTCTGCTCTGAAGTTAGACGTCTTAGCCATTAGACCACGAGGACTACATCTAATCTCTATAAAAAATAAAATATATCATAGATATATGATTCACACGCTGGTTCTAAAAGCAGTCGTGGATTGAGAGAATATAAATATCAAAAATTAAATTAAAAAAAGAAAAACTTTAAAAAAAATTTAGTTTTAGTTTACTTGATTTAATTTGTGTGTGTTTTTTATAATTAATATAAAAGTTGTTTTCCGTTACATAAGCGAGGCTTCCGGAGCGATCCGACGGGTAGCCGACTAGTTTCATTCGAAAATGTGAAATTTAATTATTTATTTGACTAAATACAATCAATGAATACTTGTTTTCGGACTCAATAAAAGAAATCATTATTAACATTTCTTATTGTATAAACTAGTTTCTCCCTAGAAATGGCTATGAATCAATCTAAACTTTGATATCTGTGAATTTATTTGGTTCTTGCTTTTGGGAAAACATCGAGAACATGAGTATTTTTATTATATTTCTTTCTTACAAAATCTGTTATTATGATCACTCTAAAATAATATTCTTAATATACTTTCATAATAATTTTGATTGTTCGATGAATGTAACTTACGCTGCACATCGTTCATCATTTGTCGCAGTTCTCTGCGAACTGCTTTCCTTTCGTCATAGTCATCCTGTGAGAAATCGTCAGCCATTTTCAAACAAAACAAAGTTTTCTTCCGAAACTGCAACCGGAAGCTCAGCGAATCAATTCGGGATTATAGAAAAAGGCTTTCCTGATTGGATAATAATTAGAATTTAAAAATATTTTGACCAATGACAGCGTGCTACGATCCAATCCGGCAAATGAAATTTGCGGTGAGATTTAAATAACACAATTCCTATTTTGTTATTTCACAATGAAAACCGAAACTATGAGAATTGGGTGATTAATATTAAATTAGAAGATGGCTTTGAGATCGGGAGTGCAATTATAATTGAGGTAAATGACAAAAAACAATCGGAATTCCAATTGGAAATATTGGCGGGCGTTGGATTACAAATATGCACATGCGCACACCGAATGTAAGTCACGTGATAATTTGAATTTTGTGGCGGTCGTATCCCTGAAGTGAAACATCGAATATAGTTTGTTTGTAAGGATAGATTGTCCATTGGATTTTTGCAGTGCATGCTTTATTATTGAGCAAGCGAACATCATTGTTTTAGAAAGCGAGTGTGGAGTAAGTATTGAAGATCTATAGCTTGTAGGTGTTTAAATAACGGTGCATTCGACAACTAAACAGGGCCTTTTGAATCTCTTCATAATGGAAGGCCTAAAACTTATTAATAATTAATGTGATTTTGTTTTAAACAAAATCAATCTTATTGATTTGTTTCAATGATGATGTGTTAATTCATTTGTCGTTGATATAATTAACTTGGGATTTCAAAATTGAAATTTAATTCCATTGTCAAGGGAAACAACATTTCAAATATAAGGAATCGGACTTCAAAATTTCCAAGTTTAAAATGAAGCTTTTTTGTTTTAATTATAAGATATCAGAAAAGCTTTTCTTAAAACGTTGAATCCATGTAATCTTTCTAGAAATCGGTTTGTGAGTACTCCATTTCATACAACCAAAATAGTTGACTTTTTAATATCAGTAAAATTTTATGATATCGTTTATTTTATTTGTTTTCACAAGCATTATTTTTTTAAGTTTACCGATAGCCGCTAACTTTAACAATTATTTCAAAAACAGAACTGGCAAACGAAATAAAAAATGATTCGTTATGTTTATCGTTTCATGCAAAAAAATGATTTCGTTTTTTGTTAGTTTTTTCGATACTTCTATAAAATCTAAAGTTCGTTTTGCATGAAGTTTAACGTTGCACAAAATAATAATTAAGCATGAAATAAGATAAGGTTATTATTTATTTATTATATATAATTTACTTAGAAATATATTTCATAAACATTATATTAACTAAGATTAAAGTTATTGATAAATGTCATGGATATTCTATACCCTTTAATTTTCTCATTATATTTTAGTATTTGATGTCAGATATGCTTGGCGGTCAGCTTATTTATTTATTTTTTATTATTTCTCATGAATTGTAATTGTTTTGTTTCCTTTATTTTTTCTTACACTTCGACTTTACTGATGAGGCATTGGAAACTGTAAACAGTGTTGGATTCCCAGTGAAATTAAAAAAAAAAAACACTCATAAAGTGAATGTTATTTTTGTTTTTTTCCTAAGTTTTTTGTTATAACAGTAATGTTATTATTACAATACAGTCGGAACTCTATTTTGCGAACTTTTCTTTGGAACCAAGAACATTTTGCTAATTTCTTCGTAAAATAACCTCCAAATAGCGAAGTGCATTTTCTATTTAACGAACTTTTTCGTGGTATCTATTTTTTTTCTCCTTGAAATGTTTTATTATTAATATTCCCTTAGAGGAAATGAAAGAAATGTGGATACAGCTCAGGGAAAAAGAAGAAATTAACGATGATGTGCTGATTGTTGATTATCTTTCACTTGATTTTGAAGATGAGACCTCGAAACACTAACTGAATCGGATATTTTGGACAGTGTGAAAAAACAAACAAACAATACAGCTATGAATTGCGATGAAGATGAAGATGATGAAAATGGAAATGATCTTGATGCAGAAATCAAAAAAATCTTCGTATGATGAAATGCTAAAATCTTTGAAACAATCCGACGCGTATTACAATTTGAAGAAAATACTGAAGGGGTTTTTGGTGCATTGCAAAGATGCGAGACGTACTATGAGCGAAAACACTTTTTCAAAAAAAAACAAAAAAACAGACAAAATTAACAGACTTGATTAGTAAAATTTAAGTACGCATGTGGTAATGTATGCTTAATATCATTAAAATTATTACTTTTTTAATATTTATTGTTTATGTATTTTAAATCTGTTTTATGTAGTTTAAAGTCATTTTAAAAGGTGAATCTCTATTTTCCATATAACGAACTATTTTGGGGGATTTAGCGACTTCGTTAAATAGAGGTCCGACTGTAATATTATTTCAAAGCAGTTAATGTTTACGATTCGTAAGTAAATTATTGAAATTGCCTTTATTTTTTATTTTTCCTTTCTTATTTTTGTTTGATCAAATATAAACGAAAAAAAGAAATTTGCTGTTACTGCTGTTTGAAAAATTTCCTTAACGTTTTTCGTTCCATCAATGAAAGATCATTCTTCGCTTTTTTCGTTACGTTAGGCATAATGTTTTCCAGCACTGTTCAAAAATTGTTTCACAGTCAAATTTTGTCAGACTGTGAAATTTAAAATCAAATGAACTAAAAGCTCTATTGATTTGCGTCTCTTTATGGATCTTACGGACCCAAAGTTATTTTATATAAACGCTTTAATCGCGATGGCTCAGAAACTTAAAAAGTTGAAAATGTATAGGGTCTTTTCACACGACGCGACCATGGCAGCGCGGCCAAGGCCTTTCGATAGATTTCAGTGGAGCCTTTCACGTGGTCGCTTCTGGCGAAAAAATAATCGCAGACATACCTGCATTGATAACTTAAAAACATGATCTAAAAACTGGCCTATCCAATCTTCTTTCTCCCCCCCCCCCCAAAAAAAAAAAAAAAAAAAAAAACAAAGTTAAAAATTCCTCACATAATTCAAGTACGAAAATAAAGTAAACGGCTGAAATTAATTAAAAAACAAAACAAACTTGTCACTTAAACATTCCTTATATGACATAAAAATTGTCGTTGTTATGCTGTAAGATATGCCTCGTAGTTAGTTAAACTTTAAAAAAAAATGCATTTATATGCTAAATGAAAAAACAATATTATTTGAATCAAAATAACCTGAGAGATATTTGTTTCTATTTAAAAATGGATGTGAAGCTCAGGGAAGTCGGACCCTACTCGTGATTATTATTGGTTGACATATGAAGAGATGCTTGGCTGTCCCTTATCAGATTCACTCAACGGCTATCTACGCTAAGAAAAAACTTTTTATCTGTAGATCAGGCCTCTTACGTAAGGAAAGGGTTGCCTATAAAAGATTTTCAATTGGAAGAACCCCTTTTGAAGTAAATACATAGTATTACAGTTAACAGGATTCAAAATGTTGTAGCGCCAGAAAATTAAGAAAAAGGTTTCTTAGAAAATTGCTGTTTTGGTATTCAGTTTGAAATCCTATTGATGTTGATATACATTGGGTGGATTAGAATGAAAATCTAACATCAAACGATTTAAATAGCTGTCTGATTAAATGTCAAAAACTGAAAGTTTACAGGATATATATATATATATATATATAATATATAGAAGGATACTTCAGACATTTCATCCAAAATGGCGGATTTCCATGCTGCTGCTATTAGCAGGATTTTGGTTTTTTTTTTGGTTGTAGGATTGCGGAGTGTTGAGAATTGCTGTCTTGGATGGAAGGAATGTGCTCAGTTAAAAAAAGTCTTGAGAAATATTGGTTTAAATTATTAACTGATAACCGTAAAATGAAAATTTTTTTGGTCTTTCCATTTTTGTATTGTTTTTGTATGTCAGTTACAATTTGACACACGGCTTGTGAGAAACAATAGACAGATAAATGAGCATCAGTGCCTCATAATAAATTAAAAACTGTTTTAACCCTTAGTTTTGTATATTTTGAGAGGAAAAGTTGTGAGAATATTGAATAATGAATAAATACTTTTTGTTTCCCTGAATACCGTATGTTTTTTTCCTTGGCAGATTTATGATGAGTGGCCCTTTTGATCGAGACGAGAATTGCCCACCTGTAGCTAAATCGTTGTCGTTTTCGCATTTGCCCCCTTGTCTTTTGCCGTCGAGTATTTTGAGGGAATCACAAAAGACCAACATTCCAACCATCGTAGGAACACCGAAAAAGAAGGTAAGACAACAACCCGCAGAAGAGATGGGTGGTTCTTGCACGTCTCATCAAACGCATGTCGGGGAGGAGAGGGATGTAATTGGATATGATTTTCCCCCCTTGTGTTTAATTTTTTTTTGTTTTATTTCAACGAATTTATTTTTCTTTGAGCTTAATATTCATTTAAAATAATAAATAAAATCCTAAACCCTTTTAAAACGATACCGGACTAAAATAACTAACAACAGCTGTAAAATGAAATATTCCATAGCGTGTGAATGAACTCATTCAGAAATATTTGATATGTTTTGTTTCTATCTTGGTTATTATTATTATTATTTTTTTTTAATGTATTTGGTCGAAGAAATTGCCAGCCAGGAAAGAAATACAGTAAAACCTCGTTAAGTCGTCACTCCGCTTAAGTCGTCGTTTTCCTTTGGTCCCGACAAGGTCTCATAGACAATAATATAAAATAACCCTCTTTTACTCGTCACCAAATTTAATTCTACTCGGGATAACTCGTCACCCACAAAAATGGCGAAAAGCATCTATTCTCAATTTTGCCTGCTATCTTTTCAGCCCCGCCCCTTCACTCTAAGAAAGCCTAGCCTTTACGGGGAATTTTCACGTGGGAAATTCACTTGGGAAATTACACACTTCTTGTTGCGACTCTTGTCAAGAGTAGACGTTTTTCTTGACCGCTACTGAGTGTGATTTTATTTCATAGCGAGTAAGCCCCGAAAATTTAAAAGCGATCGAAATTGTTTTTCTTCCTCCAAATGTAACTGCACTTCTTCAGCCTTTAGATCAAGGGCTAATTCTTGACGTTAAACGAAAGTACAAAAAAATGCTTGTAAAGGACATGATAAAAGCCTTGGATAGGAACGAAAAGCTAGAAGTTTCGGTTTTAGATACGATTAACTACATGCACAAAAGTTGGAGTTCCATTTCATTACAAAGTGTTTCGAATTGTTACCAGTAATCAGCACCTTCATCAATCAACACTGTTGGATTATTTTAATGCCAGTAAAAGAAAATAAAATGTGGTAAGTATAAAATGTGTTTTTTTTTTTGTTTGTTTTTTTATTTTCCACTCATTCATTTGCATGCATTGATTTCTGAAAATCTTGTTTTTCTCACCGTATCCTATAGCAATTCATAAAAATATTGTATTTCAGTGTTTGTTTTTGTTTTGTTTTTTTTTTTTCTTCAAAAATGCTCACTCCGCTTAAGTCGTCAAAAATGTTCGGTCCCTGGAGTGACGACTTAACGAGGTTTTACTGTACCTGTATTCTCATTCGACACATCCGGTTTTTTTTATTATTATTATTATTATTATTATTATTATTTAACAGATAGAAGTTTTTAGAAGTTTATCGAATGCTTTTGTAAAGATTCTTTAATGCTCTTAAAAAATAAAGAGCAAACAGAAAAACTTACGCGGAAGTGACTTAGTATTTTCATTCTTAATAGCACTCATCAGATAGGATTAGTCAATTGTTGGGTATTTCAGGGCACCTAATTAATTCAGTCGTCATCGTGAGTCTGATTAAAGGCATCCTCTACCGATTGTAAATATTTTTGACACACAGTGATGTTTTCTGAAAAAGAAAATTGAAAATCTAGCATGGTATTGCGTAAAAGTTACCACAAAACTCAATTTTTAAGCTTTTTTTTTTTTACATAGGCAATCAAAAAATATTGCGATCCTTTCGTCGAGGCTTCCCAATGTTTAAAATGCATTGTCCAATGGCTAGTCATTTAGATCCATATTTTTTTTACTGTTTCATTTGCAAAAGCATTTCCGTGCCTTCAGTCATCATCCTTTCCACGAAATGTTTACATCGTAATTGATGAACAGATGATAGTCCGTGTTAAGATTCTCCGTGTATTCGTTCGTGTTGATTGGGCTAGCATTCTCTTTAAGTTCTTTATGCAGAATCCAATCTTCGTGCTTTTGTAAACAATTTATTTCATTCAGTCGTTTGATAATGTTGAGTGTTTTTCTCTCTTTGAAGACAGTTCAGTATAGTCGCATCTTCCCGCCTCCTAACTTTTAGCTATTCTAAAATTCCCTGTCCTCTTTGATTGGCGAAAAACTCACTCAAAATGGAATTGTGTCATTTGTAAACAAAGAAAAATACATTGCCATAAATGCCAGAAACCCATGGAAAGAGATCCTGCTATTAAGGTACTTTGTTAGCTCATTTGCCAATAGGAACATATCAGTCAATTTCGTGGGTGAGAGAGAGAGCCTCTAACAACTTGTAAACCGTTGGATGGATCTTTTTGAAACTTTGTATGCACATTTGAGGACTGCGGATGATTAACGTTTATAAATCGTTTACAAATGAGTCCTTATCGAATAATTACAGCGAGAAGGCTACAAAAATTCCCATAGAAAAGCATTGGAATCTAAACAATAGGTCTATTTTTTTTTCTTTTAATATGTCAGTGTCTTAAACATAAAATATTAAATCTTTTTGCTAATCCACTTGAGTGTGATTTGAAACGATGACAATAAATCCGAAATAACAATTTCAATACATAATGCGAATTTAAGTAATCTTTTGTTTTCTTCCGAAAATGGAAATTTCTACGGTTCCGTACTAAGCAGATATAAATAAACGCAGACTTTTCGTTTTCTCTTTAAAAATAAGTAAAACAACAAACATTTTAAGGAAAATAGACTTTTAATTCTTTGAACTCCTTGTGAAATTTTGTGAATTCCTGCAAGTTCTTCGTGAAACGAAGTATAGTTACAATAGGCTACACTTCTCATAAAGTGTTCTGCAAATCGGAGTATTTTTTAAAGGTAAAAAAGAAGTGGTAATTCCAAAATAAAGAGTGAAGTGGAATGGTCGATATTCAAACCAAGTTCAAGCCAGAGACAAACCATCTTGAAATATTACCTCCTTTCTTCAAAGCTTACATCAGTTGCTGTCAGGAGGAGATGGTTTCCGGAAAACGTGCTTTGTGTCGTAAGTAGGATCTTGAAGGAGAGGAACTGAGAATTCTTATAAGGAAAACGGAGAAATTGAATCCTAAGATTTCTCGGTGCATCACACCCCTTGTCTATGAAAAGACCTACAATTTTCCCTTCAGAAGTGAGAATTAGTAAAATGGGAGTGTTGGGATATATTAAGATGACCGATTGTCAGAAAATTACTTCTGCTTACGGTATTCGTTGAAGGTTCTTACAACAACATGCTCTACAGGTTGAAGTAAAATTTGAAAATTTTTAGGTGAGTGTTTAAAATACACACAATAAAGATTTTACAGCAGTGGTTCTAAACTTTAGTTCGGAAACCCTTTCCGAATTCTAATTTTTTTTCTTTTTTTTTTTTTTTTTGGAACTTCAATCATCCAACCAAAAATAAAAAGCTAGTAGCTCGATTCAAATAGAAACAAAAATGGCGTTATTATAGATTTTTTTTTTCGCCCCGTTAAGTACCAAATGAGGAAACGCTGTTCTCATATTTTTGCATTCGTCTGGTATTTGTTGAAAAAATGCTGATGCCGAGACTTCGGTTTCCTGAACATGAGATTATTCGCGCATTATTGAATCACAGCTTGGCTTCTCAGCTTTCTTAACTTGTGTCAAATCTCCATTGCTTTTGGCAAAGAATCGAGGAGCCAGTGAGAATTCACTCGTCAATAAAGCAACTGAAAAAAAATAATTTCTTGAACCATATGTTGGATAATTGAATTTCCGTGTTTCGCAGCAAGATATTGCTAATACATAAAAAATTAAAAAATCTCAAATAATTTTAAATAAAAATACGTAAACAGCAGTGGCTCATTTTTTAGATATGCAAAAGCAGGAAAATCATAGTTGGCTTAGTTTTCCTATTAGATTAGATAAGTGCCATTGCCATATTCTGAGGAGTTTAGAAACTGGGTTTTTTAAAAGTCTCAAGTTTCATTATTACAACCTAAACAAAAAAAAAAACCGTGTATTACCTAGTCTTAAAATATTCAAATAAACAAGAAAAGCAATAAAAACCATAATAAAAATGGTTTATGTGACTAATTTTAACTATAAAACTAGCAAAAAGTGCTTAATTTTGATAGCCGCAATGTTAACTGAGCAAACAACGCTGTCATTGAATTAGTATAGCTCCACTTCTACTAGCGCTTTTGATACGGAATAAATTGTGAAATCAAGTTTGGAGTTAGTTCCAGCAATTCCCATCAAAGAGAGATACCTTGCCGACTTCAAAAACGCACATCTTCCTTTCAAAAATCCGACTTGAATTGAGTTTTGTGTATGTCAAAATGTAACGTCCGAAACAATCAATCTTTTACTATACTTTTTGCAGTGTTTAATGATCAAAATTAGGCTTATTGGGCTGTCTATTGTTTTATGTAGTTGTGCAAATTTCGTAGCTTCAGAGGGTGCTAACAATTCTTAATTTAAGCCTATGTTGAAACGGGAAATTTCTTTTTTGTCAAAATCTGTAACGTCCGACATTCAGAGATTGGCTTCTGTAAAACAATCACTAATCCAAATTTAAAAGTCGTTTTTAGTATTTATTAAGATGTTTAAGCTCTAAAGAAGGTTTTGCTGTAGAAAGCACCTTTTTATAACTATATTTGTGAAACCTGTTTTTTGATGAAAACCATGTGCCAAATGCTTGTAACGTCCGAACCAAGATGGCCGCTTGACTTGAATTGCAGGTTGTTTTCAAAATTTTGACATGAAAATTTTGCTCATTGTAATAGAATCTGATCAATGCCATACAACTAATTACAATTATTAGATATTTGTTCATTTTTTATTTATTCACCAGTTGCTTAAAGTTTATGTGTAGGCCTATGTCAAATACTGGTAACATCCGCAATGTGCCTGTCAAATGTCTATCACCCGACCAAATTTCAAATAATTAATTTAGTATTTTCTGAGCCATTTCCTGTATTGGCAGCACTATTTATGGCATCTAGATATCATGCTGGAACAACAGTGAAAAAATTGTGGTGATACAAAATAGTTTATTTTGGGACCTCAAATTAACATTTTGGTAACCCAAAATATAGCAATGGCACATAATTGAAAGTGGGTGGCATGCTACCGAGCACGTCGACCTGAAAGATCTTTTGTACTATATCACGGAAAGAAGGACAGACGGAGATAAAGACTGAAAAAGGATGGTGTGAGAAATGCAGGGGAAACGGGAGAACCCCGGGAAAAACCTGCCCAACGCGGATCGCCACCATCAACGAAACCCACAAGAGAACCGAACCCGGGACTCAGAGGTGAGAGGCCAGTGTTTTAGCGACATCGCCAACCGCGCGGCCTTTTTTTTTTTCTTTTTTTTTCGTCTTGCAGAGGATTCGAACTGCGAACCTCTGCATTCGCAGTGAGAAACGCTAGCTTTTGGACTACTACTGGTCCCCCTTAGTTTTCCTATACTTCGTCTCAATTTAACACCATTGGCATTGCGGTTGCATATTTCGGTTTGCTATTACGCGCTAGAGAATAGTTTTTGAAATGTAAACTTATTTTAAAATAATACAAATATGTAACAATAATTTTTACAAAATGTATCCTTCCAGTTAAAAAAAAAAAAAAAATCTGTTACGTAATAATCATGGTTTTTTTTTTTAAGCTTATCTGAATTTTGTAGTTTGACGAAACAGACATTCAGGTGAATTGACAGGAAATGTTAGAAGGCTTTTGTTTGTTTGTTTTTTTTTTAGCCCCGCATTTAAAGCAACACTAATTGCAAGGAGATACAAGACGGATTGCGATAGAAAGTTTGACTGGCTTCCTTCTACCTGATAAAAAACAAAGTGGGGTTTCTCGCAGAATTTTTTAGTCACCAAAATCTCGTTAAAAATGGGGAAATAATAATAAAAATTCAGCAAAAACAACATTCGAATTTATGCCATTTCTGAAATCTAAAATTAAAAATTCGAATTTTGATCAGCTTTTTCTGAAGTGTATTGCAAATGAAAAAAAAATTAGATGCTCAAAATACATAATCTTTAAATAGTGTATATTATTGAGTAAAATTTGATTACTTTTTTGTTTTCTGACCATAAATTGACGAATAACTAAGGCGCTTGAGACCAAGATTAAGTTAATGGAGTCTAGTTATGTGACGGATGGACAGACGGTACATAGACCTCTGAATTTGTAGAATTGTACTTTAAACATCAATTTCACCTGAAACGTTTCCTTGCAGTTTTCCCTATCAATGTCTGCTCAATGCACCCTAAAAAAAAAAGAAAAAAACCCACCTTACTAGGTAATTTCTGTTGGAGAAATCCCTTTGAATAACACTTCCTAAATCTTAGGAGATTCCGACCGTGACTCAGATGATTTTCCTTTGATGTTTGTGACGTCATTTGACACAGGAGTCTTTACCTTCTCCTTTCCCAAAGACCGGAAAAAGAAAATGCCGTATGAGAAAGATCGCGACCTTTAGATAGTTCTTTTCCGGTACTTTTCAAATGTCGTAGGATTTCTGCAGACGTCTGAAAATCGCGGGAAATATTTAACATTGTTTGACAAAGAGAATTTAGTGAATTGCCAATCAATGATTCACATGGAGAAAGCAAAGATTTTATTTCGGTACATTAGAGGTAAAAAAGAAAAAAGGGGGGGGGGGCCAAAGTGAATAGTGCAGTTCTTTCGTTAGTTACGCGTTTAGTGTTTTAAGCAACGAGAAAAAAAAGAATCGAACTTAATTCGAAATCCGTGTCATTGGAAAACTCACCTTTTGTTTTTCTTGTTTTTCTTTCTTTTTTTTTTCCTTTTGAGCCACTGGCAGCCCGTTCCGTCGACTTCAAGTTGACTGGAATTCAAAGTAAAATGTCAGACATCCTCACATTTGCATATAGTGTAGCCTATTTGTTTGACAGATTCTTTACATGTTTATCATTTGATGAGTGTTGTGGACGCAGTCAGAAAATACGGAAATCCTAATCACGATGACTGGCACGAATTTTTGGAACTTCGTACTGTTGCAGGGTTAGAATCGGAGAATTTCATAAAGCGGTTTTAACTTGAAACACATCTATCCGTTTAGATGGTAACTTCACATTAAACAAGAAGTTCGAAGAACTTGAAGCCACTTTCCTTAAAATGTGATATATTTTTTTTTAATTCGTGAAAACGACAGAAACGACAAGTCTACGTATATTTTTAAATTCTAATTCTACTGAATACAAAATGTACAAATATCGAGATTAGGAGCCTTCATACGAAACACATTGAAAGCGTTACATTTATCACAGCCAAACTTTTATAAAACATCAACAGTGTAGAGATTTGGATATGTAACCAATTTTATGTTTGCTTATTACAAACATATTCCGGATCGACTGGGAATAATTTACGTGATCTGGAGGACCAGGGAAGGGATCAACACCATAAAAACATTCTTGAGAGACATGAACTGTGTGGTAGTTGTCATCACAGTAAGAAATTGAACGCTCTAGGATTTCATCTGATTTGTCTGTCTGAAACGACCAGAACTTCTGTACGTTTAAGACCCAATTATTTACTTATTTATTAAAGGTAGATTTACTTGAAATTCGTGACAGAGGCTAACTTTGACGCGTCGTAAGTCTCGCGAATCGCATTTTAATCTCGCTTATCGTACTATAGCTGTGTTGTATGTGGATATAAAAAAAAAAACAAAAAAAAAACACATCTGATCGACATTAAAATGTCAGTACTGAGACAAATGTAGCAAAAAACAAACAATAAACCTGATTTTTAGTCGCTCTTTAACATTTAAAATAAGGATTTTTCTTGAAAACTTTTGACCCGAAATTTGAAACAGAATGTGAAATAAGCTTTCATTTATTACATTTGAAGGTGGAGGTGTGTGTGTGTGTGTGTAAGGAATTGGAAGTAAACAGACCGTGAGATGAACTTTGAGAAAGAATAGGTTTGATATTTTCTTCGCTGATGACTCACTCAGAATAAGTGGTTTGTGACAGAAACCAGACGAGCAAAGGAAATAATGTTGCTTCATTTACCCGCGTCTGTAGCCATTCAGTTATTGTAAACTGTTACACTTTTTGTTGAAAGGTCACTTAACCTCTTCCGTCATTCCTTTCGACTTGTAATAGCTGTTCGACATTAGTAAGATTTTTTTTTGTCCTGGTAAATGTACATTTTATTTTGATTTCCAGATTCTGTCCCAAACTCTGTAAAGTTAAAAAGAAAAAAAAATGCAAACAATATTTTTATTTTTTATTTTTTAAGACTTTTCTAAAAGTTGGTGTTTTATTTTTATTTTCGTATATTTTTAATTTTATATTATTTAAAAGTCGTAACAACGACAAAAGCGAAAAGCCTACATTTCTATTCAGATTATAATATCTATTCGAATATAAACTATAGAGATTTCCATTTTCTGCTAATGGGTCTCAACGAGCGCAGATTTACAAAAGATTTTAAATATAAACTACATATGTACGCCCCTAGGCCCCGAACTTTTATATTTCAAGACGATCCAGTAAGCTATTCAAAGCTTTTTTACACACACATTGACTGATTGATTTCGTTAGCCTCACGTTTTTGTTGCACAGCAGGCTAAAAAAAATAGTGCAGATACTAAATAAACATTCAAACATTACTGCAGTTTGTGTTAGGTTTTATAGTTAGCAATTTTATCAAAATTAAGATAGTAAATTGAACTCCTATAATAAATTTCCATCGAATCAATGACGTCTCTAAAAATTCAAATTTTTGAAAAACTCAAACTATAAAAATAATGAATGAAACGAGAAAATTATAGTTGACGCTCCAACTTTTGTATATCTGAATGGAAAGACTCGAAACAGTGGACTCAAGTCGGCTTGGAATTAGAATCGGGAACGAAATGTAATAAAAAAAAAACAAACTAAATTTCAAACCCTGTTCTTCGTATAATGTTCGTGATTTAGATAATGAACCTTTAATAACGAAGGCTTTGCTTTTCGCTTTTAATAAATTTCTACAGACCTTTGTTGTCCTTATCAAAGCACAAAAATGCCTATCCTGGAACTACAAACGGAAGTCGGAAGAAAAACGTGATTTATCGCTATCGATCGATAGTGATTGTATCTGTTATTGATTCACAAACAAACAAACCTAATTTCAAACTACTGAGTGTATTGGGAACAGCTGTAATTCATGGCTTTTTTTTTTTTTTTAAGTAATTACTGAGGCATGAAAACGTAAGATCGGTTAATTATACATATTTGGCCTTTTCTTTTTTTTTTTTAAATACGGTAATGAAAAATGTTTGATATTATTTTATTTAAAAAAAGAACCGCTAACAGATACCTTTTATTGAATCTGTTAAGTGTAAATAATGCTGTATTAGCAGCTTCAGCCATAATATGTTTCTATAGAATAATGAAAATTTTTGATTTTAGTTTTTCAGATTATATTTTGGCCGCTAATATTGATATTTTCCATATAAAGCGCAAAACTTAAAAAGTTAAATGTGAAGTTAAAAAATCCAACCAACCACTAAATCAATTCGATAAGAGATGAAGCAGGGGTTGTTTATGGACACAATCATCACTTTACTACCTTAGATACTCAAGCAGTGAAGAAAAGAAAAACTTTAAAAAGCTTCTCGTTATTCTACTTAAATTATCGCTTAGAACTTTGAACCATTCAATTAACTTTGATGCGGTTTTATGAATTTTGTAGAAGTAAATGGTTTTTCTTCAAAGGTATAAACCATCACTTATGTCCTCTAGGGAGCAGGGATAATAATTTTTTTTATTGCGCCAACGAGCACCTACAACGGACTTTTTCCGAGGTAGTATGTTTTTGGCGATATTTCGAATATTTTACTATTCAAAGTTTATAATTTTTTGCTTTATATAATTTCATATATTCTAAGTAATTGTTAATTATTTACGTATACACAACATCTGAATACTATCTATACATTTACAAAGCCCAAAAGCGATGTTTGCATGTTGGTTGTTTTTTTTTTTTTCGTTTCCTAAGCAGCAAGCAACCTATGTCTTCTATGTGGGGTATATATGTCTTTTGTTTTTATTATACAAGGTTTTGAATTTCAATATTTGAAAATTTAATATTGTAGGTCGAAAAGATTCCTCTTATCAACTATATATATAAAAAAAAAATATATCCTCCTTTGAGCCTAGGTTCAAGCTCTTGACCTTGATAAACAGAAGTAATAATAATCATAATAATAATGACGACTTGCGTTATAAATCAAAATTTTATCGTTACTACCGGCAAGCACAATTTCATTTTAAAGGAGGTATTTTCCGTCACGAGTCCAAAGAACTGACGGAACTCCCTGTTGAAGAATTGCTGAAAGCTGTCATTTTAACAGCTTATTTAAGCAATTAACTTTTTTTTTTCCCGTCATTCGGAAAATCTTAAGGAGTGCGAATGTAGTTTATCTTTTCCGCCGTCAGATGGCGGGTCGGCAGGCTATACCAATTTCCTTCGTGTGGGGGAGTAACTGACAGTGTGGAATCCAAAATATCGTTGTCAAGATGTCTTCGCGCGGATCGGTCATCCGTCGGATTTTCCATCGCTCCAGCGTCCGCTCCTAACCGAAGGTAAGAATTCACTGTTTCTCCATAAATAAACCGGATTTCCAAAGGGTCAGTTGCGATCAGACTCCGTGTCCTCCTACAAACGGAACGCCGAGGGCTCATTATTATTGTTTTCCGCCGCCCTCCTGGCTCTCCCTCGCCAATCTAACCGACGGCGGCGACGAATTGTAAACGAAGGGATGGGGGAAAAATAAAAAAAATTACTATTTCCGTGAAGATTTCCTTCCGTCCGGTTGCTTAGGAATCTATAGCAGGCACGGAAACACAACGGAAGCGTTCTTCGCAGAGGAAGACCCGGAATCGTTGTGATTATTATGTAGAAGGTTTCGTAGGAAATTATGCTTGTGTGTTTTAACGAAGAGCGTGTACATTCTGAAATCCTACGCCGAACTTAAGTAGTTTTTGACGGGATTTGTTTTTTTATTTTATTGAAATACACTGAAATACGATCGTGGACTGCGAATTTGACATTACCATTACAACTGCCAAGTGGCGTCGGCTCAGTGGTCGACCGGTGCTGCCATCTACAGCCCCGGAGCCGTAATTTATTACGGAATTAATTCAACCTAAATAACGAATGCATCGTTTTTAAAATTAAACAGCTGCATTCGTTTGCGAAATTACGAAGCGAACATTGATTGAAAAATGAATTCGCAATCGGACCTCCTTCCGGCATCAGCAGTGGAGACGGACGTCCCTGTATTGGTGGATTCGGTTCAAGAAATTATGTTAATGGCTTCTAAATTTTAATGACAACTTCGAAATACCCTAGAAAGAGATATTGTTTGTTTGATTTAAGCAGTATTAATCAGAATCGTGTGTCCAAGCATTGATATAACAATGCTTTAATATTTCGTAGAAAAACAATATCTGCATTTTATGAAAGGCTAATAAATGCTTGAAATACAATAAATAAATACAATACAAAAAAAATAAAAATAAATAAATAAATAAATTAAAAACAAATTCAAACTCAACGAATTACAAAGATTACGTATATCTAAATTATTGGTATTTTATGTATTCTTGTTTTGAAAACGATATTTTTTCATACTTTAGTTACATGATTCCGTACATCTATTTCCCTGCGTGTATAGGGAAGCAAACATGAATTGACGATCTTTTCGCAAAAGGTCTCAATCAAATATCTCACCTAAAGGCAGTAGCACTGCTTGGCTCTCTTCCAAACATATTCTTAACGGAAACGCCAAGTTTCCTTGGCCCGGCGCCAACCTATTAGCAGATTGTGCACCTTCTGTATTTTTATTATTCATTTATTATTTAGAAGAACGAAAACCAGTGTGGTTTTGTATTTTTTTTCTTCTATTTCCCGTAGTATCAGATCGGACTTCTGTTTAATATGTGAAGTAAACTCATTCATTAAACAAAGCGTGCGGGCTTTACGGCTCTGATGAATGGATCTGCGAATCGGGACAAGATACAGTGTACATTGCATTTGAAAATACAGCACGAATAAAAATACAGTGTTCTGTTACCAGCGAAAATAACCCGGCGTTGTTCGGGCAGGAATAAAAAAGAAAGTGTTTGGTTTATTCTCATTTATTTAATTTCTTTCGTGAAGCGAAGCAGAGTAGCATCTGCGCTATTCAGATAAGTTTGCGATGAGCTGAATAGAAAAGATGAAAGTTACCTTACTTCAATAAAATCATAAAATAATTAAACGGACCAAAACATCGCTTCAATGTTTTTGTAGAAGTTTCAGTACTGCAGTGTAGTGCGGTGGTGTATTTATGCTTTCTCTTATAAAAATGCGAAGGATTTGTTTTTGATTCTTTTAGATATTTTAGATAAGTTACATGTATCGAAATCCGGTTTAAGTATTATTATTATTATTATTTTTATTTTCTGAAGTTATTTTTCATGCTGTTTATTTCGTTGTTGTAGATATGTTGAAATGTTCTAATTTACATTGAGTAAGTACTATATCATAATTCTTAAGCTATTTCCTCAAGTATTATTGCAAAAGAAAAGAATTACAGATAATTTATTCAATAATAATGTTTTTTTTATAAAATGTAAGGGAAATGGAAGGTTAAGTAGTCCTGGTGTTTTAATGAAAGGTCTACATGCTCATTGCACTAATAGCAAAAAAAAAAAAAAAAAAAAAAATTACCACAAGTTGTCATTGATTGCAGTTTTTAAAACCAAAAAGACGATTAAAAAATCAAATAACATCTGTTAATAATCCGAAGTCCAGGCTATTGTCAATCATATTGAAACTTAGTATTATCTATTTATTCCCTCTTTTTTCATTTAGATTCCTACGTCGTGCTGATTAAGTTGTTGCGATTTATTTGCAGCAGTAGTGTTTTCATGTGAAATTTTTATTTACAGATAAATTTTATCTAACAGTCACCTGTAAATAAAGATTGAAAGTGCGCTTTAATAGTAAAGTCCAAAAGTCGACGCGTGCTGCTGCTTTCTTTAGGATTTTCTTAAGAAAAATATTAGGAAAGAAATATAGTTGAACTGATTCGCAAAAACTTTCATTCTGCTATCTAAAGAATTTATTTTTTTTAAGTACTTAATTTTTAATATTTTATAGGTTCTATTTCTGTAAATTTTGACTCGGTATCGAACGAGATTGATTTGAGGATACTAAAGAAATTAAAATTTACTGCCATTCACTGAAGTAAAAAAATTTAAAAATATGGACATGCGTCTTCTCTTTTCTTGAATTCAATGTTCCTCAGACCCTTCTTCCGCTGCTTTGACTATAAGTGAAGACTCTATTGCCATTGTCTGTCTGTCTGTGTTTTGACTGTTGTGATCGAACTGAGAAATGTTTTTGGATCATTTCTTTCGTTGTTTATTTGACGTCTGCTTTGGATTCTAGAATTCCACTCTTTCGGACGATTGTTATGAGAGTGGTGGCGAGTGAATTTATCTCTCGTTCCAAATACTTTCTAACATTCATTCATTATTATGCTCTTTGAGAATGCGTGTGCGAATAGATTTAGGTTGTAGTTCTGTAGTGCTGGTCATTATAACGCTAAATAAGTGGTGTAAATCCCGGTAAGTAGTTGGATCATGATGTGTTGAGCCGAAGTTTTAAAGGTTGGAGAGATACCAAAATTAAGAGAAGTTTTTACAATAATAAATGCAACATTTTAAGTTTCATTTGTTTCTTGATTTCGATCGATTTTAACCAAATGACTGAGTTACATTAATTAGTTAGTTCTCGTAAACCGCTAATTAGCGTGAAACAGCTGTATTGAAATTTATTGTGATGTAAGCCTTCCTTTTTTTAGTCGTAATTTAACTCCATTTAATGCTTCAAATACATAAAGCGATTTAATACATATCTCTGCTCTTGATGACTCATTTCGAAATCGACACTTTTCACTAAAACTAGCAATTTTAGATCACAGAATTAAACTACAATTTAATCTTTCACTTTTTACAGTTGAACATAACTCAGAAGTACAATAGAACAGGAAGAATACACAATTGGAATATAAAGAAAGAACTGAAAATCTCCTTTCCACAATACGTTATTTCTTAAAATGTCTTGTTTTCATGACTACAAAAAACCCAGAGAGAAAAACGAATCCCCGGCTTTTACATTCAGATGCTACTGAATACAAACGGTAGAACATTTCCATTTTTTTTTTGGGGGGGGGGGGGGGGATAAATAAATAAAAATTGAATTAAATCCGCATAATATACTTAGTCGGATTAATTTTAATCGTTTGAAATTCACTGTCAATGGATTAGCAAAAGGATTTAATATTAATTGTTAAAGAGAAAGAGATATCAACAGAAATAGGATAGAAATCCAGTGCTTTGATTCCAATGCTTTTCTTTGGGAATTTTTAATCATCTTCTCTACAAGGACACATTTGGAATCGATTTCAAATATAAAAAAAAGATCGTTTTTATAGTCGTCGAATGTGAAGACCAAGTTTCAATCCAGCGATTCAAAAGTTATTAGTACTGTATAGGTCCTTTTTTTGAGGGATTTCCTCGCTCCGGGATGAGATATTATCTCGATATTTCGGCCCCGTGTCTCGGGCCTTCTTCGGAAGATGTATAAAAGTCAGTCACATGATACAGTATCATATCTCACTCCTCCTTCAGGACCAAACTGTAAGTTATTAGTTATAAGGATTGACTGAATGAACCTTACTTTCCTATTAGGAAACAGGCTAAAAATATATTTTCGGAAATATCTTTTGTCGCCGTCATCTTTTGATTACAAACTTATTAAAACGCACGTGTTATTGAATTTTCATTGCTGTTTGTATTAGACCGTGGTAAGAAATAAAATCCAGAAGGAACAGTGATTACGAATAATTAATGCGAAGCAAAATAATTAGAGCAGCCATTTTAATTGTATAGTATCTTCTGAAAAAAAAAAAAATCTTCATCTAAAACCTGTGAGGAATTGCAAAGGAATGTTTGCATTGTCTCATTCCTGGTAGTCTTTCTATGCTAATAACATTTTACTCCCACCATGTAATGTTGAGTTTTCTCTTCTCATTACAAAGCGTTTCTGATTTCATTTGAAACCGTTAATAAAGTTAATGAACCTTGGGTTCCGTTGCATTGGTTTAACGGTCGGATTCCTTTTATGGACCCTGTAAGATTAGATAAGGAATTCCTAAGTTCAATAAAATTAATTAACTTTTTTGAAGATTAAGCAAAAAGTTAGTTAATTGTCATTCTTATTTTTTATGGAACACAGTTCACAGCATTTGGTTATGCGAGGAAAGGAGTCCTTTACAGAAGCAGTTTTCAACCTTTTTTAACTGGGGAATCCCTAATTAAAAAAATAGAGAAAGGTGGGAAGAATTGCACTATCCAACCAAAGAAAAAAAAAAGAAAATAATCCCAGCAAACAGAAAACTTAACTATTGAACAAAAAAATTATGCTTTCGCGGTCTTTGTCCACTAAAATATTTTTTATTCAATAATTTATTTCGTGGACATTAAATTTTGTTTTTAGAAAACTTAACTATTTATCTAAGAATCTGAATGGTACGACTTAATTATAGATATATTAGACGTCTCTTATTCTTGACAAGAATTTTACGGTTGGAAATATGGTTCTCCTAAACATAATTAAGTGACAATATAGATTAAATAAGATCTTTTAATCATATTTTTTCTTTGAAAAAGTGACTTAATTACAGTGATTATTTTGCTGAGAACGGATTCGACCACTTTCTAGTTGTAGGAGGACGCAATAACAGGAAAGCATCAATTTTTCATGAATTTTTTTATTAAAATTATTTTTTTAACAAAAAAAATCAACATGCTCATGTACTCCTCCACATTAAGATCTTTAATTTGATACCACATTTACTCCTCTATCTCATGTGGTTCTCGAGAAAAAGGATTTACAGACTCTTCGCTGTAGATTATAGAGCGTGTGACGCTTCTATGTTAATTTTAAATTGATTTGAATTTTATACATTTATTTGATTGAATACGGAGTGTCTGGGATTCGTCTTTTTACATTCTCATCTGGACTTTTTGGGAAGTGTTTTTTCTAATTCTTGTTTTAGAAGAAAAAAACAAAAGACGTTTTAAACCCAAAATTCTAATTTGAGTAACGTATGTCTGTCCGTCCGTCTGAGCACGGTAAGTAATTCAGAAAACCCGCTGCAGTCTTTTGCCTTTGCATCTTAATCACTACAACACAAATCATGAAATGGGAATAGTAGATCAGTGCTACTGATGCGATGTATATAAATGTTTGTACAGATTAACCTACAGACAAAGAGCTCAGAAATAATAAACACAACATAAAAATCTGAAAATTTATCACCAAATATAGACTACAGTATGCAGTACTTCTTTGAACAGCAGTTTTTTTTTTTTCTTAATCTTACCATAGGAGTATTTAAAAATATACCATGTCTTTTTAAAACGGCGAATACAAATAACAGCAGAACAAATTCTCTAAAATTTGTCAAATTTTCAGAATCCAGCCTCTAATAAGCTTAAAATTAAGACCGATTAAAAAAATATAAAATATTACAGTAGTATAGTCTGTGATTGAATCTATTATCTCTGTATCGAGACACGAGTGTAAATCAGCGATTGATCCTTATTTGTGAACAGAAAGTCTCGTGTTTTGATATTGAAAAATTTATATTGGAGAAGCACTGTGGGATATGCTGACGTGTGCGCTGACGACAGATGGAAGCACTGGGTGTACTGATGAGTTTTTCGAGTTGAATCTGAGTTAAAAAAAAATTAAGTTCGGGAATCTTTTTTTTTCCTCCTTTATCTAATGCTTTTATAGCACGATTGGCGTTTTATAGCTTTCAGAAATATTTGGTTAAACGAAGAGGGCACTAAAGTTTATCCATTGAGGAGATTGAAGCTGACGTAAACGAGGAAAGGAATCCATTTACTATCTTTTCGGGATCTCATCTGTAAGTTATTGGGCAAAAAAAAAAAAAAATGACTCCTGTCCTAAAGGTGATACGGAAATTATTTTAATTTCGTAAATTGTAAACAGTTCGCTTTTTTTATAAAACTTATACCTCTCTCATTTTACGTAAAAGTGAAAATTGACTTTTGAAATAAGCAACTAGAGAGATTTAATTAAGATATAAAAGTAGTTCCTTCACTGTTTTGTACAAGGCCTTGGATTTAATGATGTTCTCATTACAAGTCTACACTCGATGGACGATAAAAAGAATGAATTGTTTTCGATTTTAAAATATGGATTGTTCGTTGACTCATAAATGGCGTCACAAAATGCACATTTTCCAGAAATCCGTGGTGCAAACACTGCTGTAAAATATAGGCTTACAAACTACGGCCATTAAAGATGGTACATTACATAGGAATCCTGGGATATTCGAGCATTTAGTTTGCAGATAGAAGTGAACAATTATTCAATTTTAGTTTCCGCGTCAAGTAAGTTCACGAATAACGGAACGTAATCAATTCGTGTAAAAGGCTACCTCGTTAGGCCTATTGTTAATCGTAAATATATTCAAGAGTGATTCCGTAAATTTTGTATAATTCAGATAATGAATCGTGAGTAAGGAATACCAACTTTTATCCATTAATAAGGGTATTCATTCAGGAATATCGATTTTGTATCCATCCTCTGAGAAAGAGTTCTTAACAAGTAAATTAGTCTTTCTAATTCGTTTGCAAAAGTTGCCTTTAGTGGGTGCATTCTTAATAAGTGCGACCATCGTGTGATAAACTGTTAATCTCCTTCCGTCCGTCTGTAAATACGAAATAACTGTACTTCTGCTTGGATTGATTGTCATGAAACCTGGTACATACTGAGGTCGATGAAGTGTAGTAATCCACCTCAGAATTTAATGGAGTTTTTCAATGAAAATTATTAACCACGAACTTAATTTTTTTTCATAAACCTTTCACAGCTAATGGTAAAACCTGTCTACATCTACTCTTTTGGAAATTTATACTTCCTCCGACAGAACACAACAGATAGATGGCGAACAATGGAAAGTGAACGCGCCTAATGCAACGGTTTACCGTTGCATGTAATTGTTGTTATTCCAAAGCATTAAAACCCACGCATGGGGTATGCGATGCTAACCTGGGATACATCGTTAAGAAGGAATACACTTTTTTTTAGTTGGAAATTTAGGAATACAGTGAATACTTCTGAAAATAAATGACTGTCCTTTAATAATTTATGCTTTCTCGACCTTTCTGAAATAAGATTACTAAGGCCCTTCAACTTTTCAGCTGGAATTCAAAACTCAAAACACACAGAAGGTTAACGTTTGAAAAGATGGGAAAGTTTGTTTCTCCTTGTTAACCATTGCGCCAGCCGTAAACAATCCTAACTACAATAAACACGCACTGGGAAAAGAAAAAAAAAAAGAAATGCTTGTTTATGAGTCGAGTCGTTCTTTACTTTTGGCAGGGTCGATTTTGGAAGCGGTCGGCGACTTTTCGCAACAAGAAATTCTCGGAAAAGACGAATTCTGGAAATATTAGGAAATTGCAACTAAGAATAAAAGCTAGTGAGCGATGAATCACGGATGAAAAATGGTCTGAAAACAAGTGTGGGTAGCTTTTGTTGCGTGACGTTGGGCTGTTTTATTTCCAACTGTATTTTACTGGCGGGAGAATGAGTGATATGCCTGAGACTAATTGTTTATTCATTATTTCTCATTCCCAGACATAAGAAGGGTGGGAACTGGGAATACAAGTGATACAGGGTATTCGTAAATTACCTTCCTGCAAAGTGATGGGCAGGTCTCTGAAATGATTTCTTTAGTACAGGTAGTTCTACAGAATCGTCTTTAAGAGAGAAGTTCATAAAAGAGGGGATGAATTAAGAAAAATTAAAATCCATAAGCAATAAGGGGCAATTGCCTTACATGCGTTTCACGTAGATCCATTGGCATGGGGTTGTAAATTCCTCCTCTCCTAATCTAAGAAAAGAATTCGATCATAACCCCTTCCAAAATCCCGGATACGCCTTTGCGTAGGTCTTTCGACGACGTTTCTGCGAGGACGGCTGCTAAAAACGACAATTTGCGAAAAAACGTCCCGTACTGTTTAGCGCCGGGTCTGCGAAACGACTGACAACGAATTGTTGTACATCTCTTCACTTAATACTTGTAGATTTTAATAACGTGAAAAATGCTAAAATTTCAATCTATAGAAATGAAGTCTCTGATGTGTTTATTCACTGGGCTTCCAAGGAAAAAAAATGCTCTTACCGATCGAATTGTTTTTGAACGACAATCGTAAGAAAGGACGTAGTAAAGTACAGTCGGACCTCTTTTTTAACGAAGTCGCTAAATCCCAAAAAAAAGTTCGTTATATGGAAAATTCGTTAAATAGAGATTCACCTTTTAAAATTACTTTAAACTACATAAAACAGATTTAAAACACATAAACAGTAAATATTATTAAAAAAAGTAATGATTTTAATGACATGAAGCATACATTACAATATGCGAAGTTAAATTTTACTAATAATTTAACTTTAATTTTACTAATTTCGTCTGTTGTTGTTTTTTTTTTTTTTTCGTGTTTTTGCTCATAGTACAATTCGCATCTTTGCAATCACCAAAAACCCCTTCAGTATTTTCTTTAAATTGTAATCCGCATCGGATTGTTTCAAATGATCGTACGAAGATTTTTTGATTTCTTCATCATGATCATTTCCATTTTGATCATCTTCATCGCAATTCATAGCTGTATTGTTTTTATTTTTCACACTGTCCAAAATATCCAATTCAGTTAGTGTTTCCGAGGTCTCAACTTCAAAATCAAGTGAAAGATAATCATCAATCAGCACATCATCGTTAATGTCTTCTTTTCCCCTCAGCTGTATCCACGTTTCTTTCATTTCCTCTAAGGGAATATTAATAATAAAAACATTTAAAGGAGGAAAAAAAAAAACAGATACCACGAAAAAGTTCGTTAAATAGAAAATGCACTTCGCTAAAAATTTGGAGGTTATTTTATGAAGAAATTAGCAAAATGTTCTTGGTTTCAAAGAAAAGTTCGCAAAATAGAGGTCCGACTGTAAATCGTGATTTTTTCATACAAATATAATAAAAATTTGACTTTTGCAGTTTATTCACACAAAAAAATAATACAAAAAATGCAATAAAACACTATTAAAGTATTTAAAAATGTATTTAATCAGATAAAAATTCTCTGAATGGATTAATGTTCATTGTTTAAGGTTCCAAAGCTTTTTGGTGGGAATTTGTTTTTCTCGGGCTAGTTTCTCGACAAAGCAAAACATTGTAAACGATTTCAAAAATAAAAGTTAGACCGACCCCTAGTTTTCGAATATGCACATCAAATTTCAAGAAGATTCATTCAGTGGTTCAGAAGTATTAGGAATAGAGGCGACACACTGATGGATTTAAGCCTATTGGAAGGAAATACTCATACAAATAACAGTGATAATTATGTAGTTTGTTTTGATGATGATTGCGATTCCTTGACATAATTTATTGACCCTCTTGTTCCTCCTCAAAATTATAATTGAGAATCATTGTTTTATTCCTTGTTGATTCTGAACAGATCAGTTATTTTATTCTGGGTGACCGTCAACAGAATATTGGTCACAAAGGCCGAATGGAAGAACAGGCAATCTGCAACTTTTTTTTAAATCGTCAAAGATAAATAAACTTGGCTTTGCTTTCCTAATTTCAGGATTTTGACCTGAAAGATTTTCTTTCCTTCGGGAAAGAAAAAATCTTTTATCAATAATAATGTAGTAAATATTTGTGAACGTTGAATTATAATTTTTGTAAAACATAGAAATTTCTTGAAATACCTATGAATCACAGCGTTTTTCAAAAGGTTCTTGTCGAAACGGAATCCTGCTACGTGATTGGTTGCTTGTGTCTTCGTATCTAACAGGATAAGGGCGTTGTGCGAAAGTTCAAGCGGTCCACGAACATTTTTAATTCAGTTTTGTAATTGAACAACATTTGGATAATTACGGCCTTGAGCCTTTAATAACGTGTTGATGCGATGGATGCAAAGTTCTGCAGCAGCAATTACGAGTGGTTTGTCGGTCGCTTCCTCTTTCCATCGATCGAGCGGACCTTTAGATGAGAGAGGGAAATGCCAGACGAAACAAGCTGAGGGGAAAGAGAGGGAGGAAAAAAAGAAGAGGGATGGTAGAACGTTTCAATGAAAAAGTGTTCGATACTGTACTTCGGGCATATTCGTTCGTTCGTTCGGCTTTAAGATGCAGCAAAAAATACGCTCTCTATTAAATTCTTATGATTCCATTTTGAAATGGCAGATATAAATAATGGATCTTCCGGAAGCAGCGTTGAATACTATTATCTTTCCTGCAGTTACTGTTTCACATCGCGAAAATTTAATTTTGAAGTAAATATTATCTTGATTTAAAATGTTAAATGAGTTTTGCAATATCGTAGTTTGTACATGTTTTCGTTGTACTAAAACTTCATTTTAAACAAGGTGTAGTTGACGTGCTAAATTTCGAATATATCCATACAGTAACATCCAAAAATAAGTGTACCAAAGACAGTCGTTCTAAATCTATAGCAGTTTATATTATTTGTCGTGATAAATGAGGCTCTTTATGGAGAGTAGTGAACAAGGTGTTCATAATTAAAGTTCGCATTCGAAAGGCTGTAACTGTAGAACCAATCAGCGGAACGACTTCATATTTCACATGAGGACGTACGTGGCGATGGAATTTTGTTTGGCGCAAAAATATATATATATTATAAAATTTCTGAAGGTGGTCGCTAGGGCTATATATGGCGCTGCAATACTATAGTTGCATGATTCGTTGCGTTTTATACAAGGACATGTTCGATATGGTTTCCCCTCCGGTATCAGCGACATCGTATGCTCAATCACAGCACGTAGACTGTCACTCGTAAAGTTGTGATATGGCGTGTAATGCTTGTCTTCAGGCTCCCTAAGTTGACTGTGTTAAGGTCTTTCAGATGCTCCCACAGACTAAAGTCGTAGGGGTTAGATCCAGCGAACGTGGTGGCCAAGTTGTAAAAAAATGGCGGCTGATGATTCCTTAAGTCGGTAAAAGTAGCCCGAAGCAACAGCATGGCAGGGGTGGCGATGTGAAATGGGGACCATCCTCCATGAAAACCTGTTGAAGTGAGAATCACGTGGTTGGCTAACAGATGCAACAACGCCGGCCAGTAACTGTGCAGGTAACGGAACCCTCAGGACCGAGCTCTTCGAAAAAGAAAGGTCTGACGATGAATGTAGATGTGCAACCACACCAAATGGTAACCTTTGGTGAATGAAGTGGCAACTGTCACAAGACGTGAGGGTTAACAGGTGCCCAAATTCTGCAGTTCTGCGATTCACATCACCATGCATATGGAAGTGAGCTGCTTCAGTCCACAAAATGTTCCATGGCAGTTCGGCTTCCAATTCAGTTCGAGCAACAAAATACAGGGCAAAGGTCTCACGTGCGCCTCTGTCAGGAGTCATTAATTGCTGAACATTGTAGATCTTGTAGGGGTACCAGCGCAAAACGTGTCTTAGAATTTTGTGAACACTGCTTACGGGTTCGTCTAATGACCATGCAACACCCGTGCACCGCTGCTTCCCACGACATTTGCCATCCTTTCTTCCCCCACCAATATGGCTATATCTTCCACTATCTGCTGGTCGAGTGCCAGGCTTCACCAGTAAGGAACCTGTCTTTCAAATTTCTGGATCATTTTTCGAACACCATTTACAGTTAGAGGGCCAGTTTTTAGTCCCTTTACTGTCCTAAACTGTCACAAAGCTGTTAAAGCACAGCTGTTGTTTTGATAAAACAGCTTTACAAGATGTGCGCGATCCATTGGTAACATTGTCATTACGCAATTGAGTGACGCATTCCTCACCTATCTACTTCTATAGCAGTTTTCAATCACGTGTCAGGGCATGTGCATTTGTCATTTGCTTTATCCAGTATTGTATTGCAGCTCCATACATCGGCCTAGCGGCCACCTTCGGAAGTACAGTACATTTTTTTTTTTTTTTTTATCGCCAAACAAAATTCCATCGCAACGGCCGTCATATGAAATATGAAGTCCTGATTGCTTCTCCAATTACACCCTTTCGAAATTTGGATATTAATTATGAACACCTTGTATTTGGTAGCTTTCAGACTGTATGGGTCCAACTCAAATCAAAATAAACTGTAGGTTATATTTGATAACTTTTACGTACCATTAAAATTTCAGCTTTTAAGATATATGTTTGAATCTAAAGCATTATTGGTTAAACCAAAATAGATAAAAATTATAAAAATTCATTTTCTAAATTGACATTAAGTTTATAATTCTTGAAAACTAACTAGTAATAAATGTTTGAAGAAGTGATAAAGAGAGGGGCAAAAAGGATGGAAAGGAGAAAAGAATGGAGATAAAAAATTAGCATTATATATATATATATATACTGTCCGGCCACTTCACTAGGTACACCTACCCAGTAGCGTATTGGGCCTCCTTTAGCCCTCAAACAGCCTGAATTTGTCGACGCATGGATTCCACAAGATGCTGAAAATGTTGTTGAGGTATT
Source organism: Thereuonema tuberculata (assembly GCA_023159025.1). Taxonomy (NCBI): domain Eukaryota; kingdom Metazoa; phylum Arthropoda; class Chilopoda; order Scutigeromorpha; family Scutigeridae; genus Thereuonema; species Thereuonema tuberculata. The sequence goes on from JAFIDM010002131.1 coordinate 94,884,141, forward strand.
GGGTACCATGCAGACATGAGTGTGTCACGCAGTTCCTGAAGATTTGATGGAGGTGTAGGCCTGGAGCGAACAGCCCGTTCCAGCTCATCCCACAGACTTTCAATCGGGCTGAGATCCGGGGACTGAGCGGGCTACTGCAGCAAGGAAAAGTGATCGTCATGTTCCTCAAACTATCCTATAGTGATTCGGGCTTTGTGCACCGGCGCATTACAGTAGCACCTCGATTATCCGACGTCGGTTTCTTTAATTTTTTTTTGGTAAAGAAAAAATTTCTCTTCCTCCATCCCCCTTGTGCTCTCTCTTATGCGGAATTTTCGAGTTACCGACGGAGGTCCGGTCCCGACAACGTCGGTTAATCGAGGTTCTACTTTATCCTGCTGGGAGTAACCATTTGCAAGAGGATAAACTGTTAACATGTACGGTTGCACTTGGTCAGCTACGATGTTTAGATACGCTCAAACATCCTGACGCGCCTCCAGAGGTATCAGTGGATCCAACTTGTGCCATGAAAACTTCCCTCTCACCGTGACACTGCCCCCACCGGCTTGAAGAGTTGTTGTGAGACACGGCGGGTCCATACATTCATGCGCACAGCAGGGGTGTACCTGATAAAGTGGCTGGACAGTGTAAGTATGAAATTAAAAATTAAGCTTAATAACTATTAGATATCTTAAAATAAAAACGGTTTTAGTAGCTTTCATTGTATTAAATTTCATTCAAAGCAATTTAATTTTTTTTTTAATAAATGATAGTCAACTGTTAATTATTTTTTTTTTTTGGGGGGGGGGTTACATAATTTTATAAGTTACATAATTTTATAACATCATAATTATGAGGTTACATAATTTTTCCTCATCTGTTAATCTGACTGCTGCCAATTTCAACTAGGGAACTACAAGGGCTAAAAGCGTAGTTCTCTCCAGGATAATGGAATTCTATCTACCAATCTCTAACCGTAGACAACGATTTTATGGGAGTTGTCCTACTGACATTGATCTTGATGCGAGCTTTTTTTCTGCTAGATCAGAGCTTCTCAAGCTGGGTGCTGCAAGACGATTCTAAAAATTCATTTGTAATAAACACTTAATTTGATATGAAATAATCTAGTCAAACAGAAACTTAAACTACATTCTGGCGTTCTAAGAAGGTTAATAGGTTAATAAAGTTTTAAGACGAAGTATTTTCCTTCATTTCAAAGTATTTTTTTAAAATTCTTAAAATAGATTGTTATTCATGTGCAAATCATGCAGAGGTTTTTCACAGAATTCTATTATGTGCGGTAAAACAACAAAGAAGTTTGTGTGCCGTGGGATTTTTACCAAATACATAAGTGCGCTGTGAAGCAAAAATGGTTGAGAAGCATTTTTAGATCACCTTAATATGCCTTTTAATTAACACTATCCATTATTGAAGCGACCATTTAGAAAGGAGGTATATCAATGTTAGCCATCCAGCAGTTGGGTGAAGAAATAGATGTATTCTTAAACCATGTATTTTTCATGTATTCGACGAATTTAAGGTTGTAATTATTATAATTACCAGTCTGCGAGTACAAAACTATGTGTAGAAGCCGTGGATCCTTTGTGAAGCATACCTTTTGTTAATTAAATCCGCTATATTTCATTAAGACTAAGTACTACTACCTTTACTTTAAAATGTCGAATTCTTATAATAACAGTGCATTTTAAATTGCGTTCTGAGATTTGTAAAGTGGTTTGAATTGTCGGAATGCTATGTATGTTTATTGTATTGTTCTCTAGAAGAATCTTGCAGGCTGAGAGGAAAAGGGGTAAGACAGGAAGCAGAAGTGATTGATTGATGGATTGATGCCAGATGCGAAATTTCTGAGAGCCTTCAAGATTGCGTTGGGGGAAGTGGCAGGAAGAAGAATGAATTCGCATACGTTGATGGCAATGGAAGCTTTACCTTTCACGTGAATGTACAGTGCCATTGTGTTTCTTTACTCTTTTGAGAACAGCCTTTTGCTTTCGGAAATTAGCCAAGTCATTACCTTTTGTGTTATCACTGTTTAAAGACGACGTAGCATCTAGTTACTCAAATAATCAGGATGTTTATGTTCTAGCTGTTAATTGTTCGATATTGGTTCTGATTTTTATAAATGAAAGCCGACGTTGTTCAGGTCACAAATTAAATAACTAGGTTTGCTCTCAACTATCAGTCGGTTAGTGGGGACTGAACAAGCAGCGCTGGAGTTTATTTTGAAGACAGAAGGGGATTGTGGGTACCAAAATGAAAGTGCCTACGTTTTGAGTTGGAACATAAGTAAAATACTTACGAAATTTTATGAAAATTCGTTCAGTCGTTTTGGCGTGATGTGCTTACAAACGGAAGAAAAATGTTTAAAAGTAGAATAAGCTTCGAATGCTTCGTCAATAATAATAAGTTATTATTTATTTATTTATGTTTCAACGCCCGGACTCTTTTGTCTTAGCCGAAGAATTGTACCTCAGGCTATACCGTAGGAGACAGTTCTACAGAAACAGCTTAAACATAGGAGAAGAAAGTTACTTCCATGGCGTTTGTGATATTCGAACCCTGAGCTTCATGATAGGGTGTTTGCCTTGATCGACTAGTCAATAACAATACTAATAAATTAAGTGCTTCATAAAGTCATTTGAATTTTGAACAGTTGATTTTACTGATGCGTCTAGACCTTCGATCATCTTAACTTTAAGCGATTTTCTCTAGGCCGATACTATCCAGGAAAGTTCGCGGCCTTTACAATGCCTTTTTTCTTTTTAACATCAGATAACTCCAAGGTCTCAAACAACGCATCGAGCTGAAACATATGTTGCTATTCAGCTAATATTTGTGTACAAAGTATTATGACCACACCTGTAAGTTTTGAAGGGTGTTTCTAAAAGACAAACGAACTTATTCTTGACATTACGCCAGCTGACTCCATTTATAAAGATTTAGGCTTTGCCGTTGTATCCAAATGAATGAAGATCCGCTCACTTGTAGAACAGTTTATTGGTGATGGAAGCTGACAGTTCATCTCACCGTCGTTCTTTTCATTTCTTTTTTTGTTTTGTTGAAAAGAACACTTTTCTGACAAAATATTAAAAAATAAATAAATAAATAAATTCTATTGCAATGTAGTGTCATGTTCATTTCTTCAAAATCTATCGGCTGGAAAGGAACACACAAACAGACCATGGTGATTTCAGAGCCTACCTTTAGAAGAGCAGGCTGAACAGAAGCTATTTGAAACACTATTAAATAAGTTTTATTTATTTTTCAGTTATTATTTGCTCATGTGAATTTAGTATTTGTGCTTAATTTTTATTCCTTTGTATCTTACCAATCGGGGTGTTTTACTTGTGGTTATTTCTGTTAAATCTCTTTGTCAGTTCTTATTTTGTTGTAATTTGATGGATAATCATTAAAATCTGCTTAGACTTCCAAATAAGTCACTTCGTGAAGTTTAAAGAAGAAATATTTGGAGTAGGTAACGTGAGTGTCGTTCTGTGTTACATCCTTTAATTTATTGCAGTTGAAGTGTATTTTGATTGGTGGTGTGGAACGAATTCGATTTTTAACACACACTATTTTTTAAGGGGGAAAAAATGAATAGTTTGTTGGTGTCTTGTAAAAATGATTTTTTTTTAAAGCTTCTTATTCACGTAAAAACAGCCTCATCTTAACTCTCCCAAATCGAGGCTGTTCTATTGAAGGGCAGAACGTGACAGATCAGCATCTCAGCATGAGATAAAACAAAGTTTACGTAACTATTAAAGAAGCAGGCATACTTCGTTTGGTTAGTGGAAGAGCAGTCACGTTAAACATTCTGTAAAGGATAGTAAACAGTTTTACGCGTTATGAAAATAACACGCAGAGTTAAAAAGCAAATTTAAGCCTGGCTCTCCATTGGGTACATTTCAGTGAGAGTTGTTTTTATTTAAAAGTCGTGAATTCTTACAAAGTTACATTTTTGATGGATAGGATAATGGATGGAATTCGTCTATTATGACTTTTCCCCTAAATGATTTTATAGAGGAATGGAAAAATATTCAGTAAGAATTGTACAGTTTTTGTTAGTTTTTAAAAATCTGAATCTAGCCTTGTTTAGGAATTTGAAGGAATTCTAGAAAACGAAGTTAACGCTTCAAGTTGTAACTCCAAATTTCTTAATATCTTTAACTCTCGGGAAAGAACCCAGGTATTCATTTTACAGAAGTTTGGGTAAGCCCTAGGACTCGTCTTGAGACGAAAAATCTTCGATAGAATACGATTTATCCAGCCCGTAGTCAAGTGCTGTATCTCTTGAGCTACATTGTTGAACTTATATTGGCCTCTTACTTACTTTTGGGGTCTGCTTCAAATATATAAACTGAAATGTAATCACAGGTACAGTGAGAATGGGATCATAATTCATCCAATTCTACTTCCTCACCCTTCCACCCCCCCAAAAAAAAAAATAATAAATAAAATAAGAACAGAAAAAAAAGATAGATATAAAACATTTCGAGACAGGAGACGAGAAAAGGGTCCTTTGTAATCCCAGAAATCTATATTAAAAAACCAATTTGAAATATGATTCTGGGAATACCGTAAACCTACCAGAAGCAATACGGTCTCTTAGATTCAATAGTTAGGATTATCTTGATCACATATGGATAATCACCCTTGTTTCAACTTTTCAAATTACGTTCGAAAACTTATTCGTACTCTTTTGGTATCTTCAATTTGTATTACTTGATGGTAAAACTTATGATTGTAGTTTCGCAGGAAATATAGGCTCATGAATCAGTATGTTTCGATCCCTAATAACTTTTGAACCGCTAGACGGATCTTCATGAAACTTGGCGTACATATTTAAGGATATCTTACTTATCTTAAAAAAGTTAGCTTTTTGTATTTGAATTTCTTTCAGTATGGATTCTTGTCGATAACTTAGAACGGTCAAATGACTAAAATTCCCATAAAAGAGCATTAGAACTAAAATAATTTCTAACATTGCATATTAATCTTTTCGGTAATCCATTAATGTGCACCCGATCTGATATCATTGAAATTAATGCTTATTTATTTATTTATTTAAAAAAGAAAACTTCTAAACTTAAGGCAGATATTGGAATTTATAAGTATACGTAGATGTACGTAGACGTGTTTCGCGATTCAAAAAATAAAGAAATTTTAAAGAAAGGTCTTTTTAGAGCTGTTTCAAGAATTTGTTGTTAGCCTGAGGAAAAGGAAATTGAGTGGAGCTTTTCTGGTGAATTATTATGTGATAATGACAAGTAAAATACTGTTTTTTCCTCCGTATCTACGGACTCGTTAATGAACTGTTGTTTTAAACCAACTTTCCACCTTTTGGTAGTTGTACTTCAGCGGCTATTAAAAAAAAGAAAAGGAACGTCATTAGTATTTAAAGTAACTTCAAGTAGTTCGTGTTTTTTTGAGAAGTGGTTTCATGGAAGCAGGTGGTTTTTGTAATGGATAATAATCTGATGCAGTTTATTGGCAGTGATTACCCGCTGTTGTTGAAACTGCGTTTTTGGTTGTAATCGGTGAATGTAATTACGTTATTCGTTTGTGGATGGCGATAATTAATGGAGGATTAAGCGATCTTTTATTGTAGTTCAGTGGAAATCGTTATAATCACTAAAAATAGAGACGTTAGCCTATGACATTGCGAATAGTTTAAAGTTATTGGTTGATTTACGAATATGAAACTTACTGACTGCTTAGAGGAGGGAAACAAAATATAGAATTCGAAATTATAAAAGTTGTAAAAAAAAAAAAAAGGAAATCAAACTGAACTTTTGAGGATGAATTGTGAATTCGGTTTTCTTGGCGTGAAGCAAAAAAAAATAAAAAAAATATGCAGACCTTTTTTTTTTCTTCGAAAAGGAGAGGCAGGGAAAAAAAAAAGCAACATGTGAAGACTGGCGATAGCTGGGGGTTCGCCATTTTCCATCGTCAGTGCGGCATTGCCATCTCCTTGCCTCCCCCTCCCGGCCACTCCCGACTCAGCTGCTGTCACAAGACCATCCTCGGTGTGACGGGCTGTGTCCTTACCGTCAGCCATGAGCCGTGGACACCCAGGGGAAGACGATCACGGCGTCCTCCGTCGACGGGCTTACGACCGCCGGATCGCCATCGCCACTGCGCCGTATCTCTTCACCTCCGCCGCCCTCTGCAGTCGCCCGGACCTGCTGCTACCGTGAGCGCGGCCGCCATGGCCGACCACGGCGTCGATCCGCAGTGCCGGCGGTAAGGTGCCTTGCGCCGGGGTGGTCGCTGACGACAAGCCGCCCGAACAGTCTCCGCCCAAGTTCACAGTGCGCACGATATCATCTTTCCCCCCTCCTTTTCCAGACTTTTCTCCCCCTCCCCTCTCGGTTTCCTCCGAACGATCCTTGCCCTCCTCCTCCCGCCCCCGCTTGGCGTCCTTCCAACCGACGGGATTAGCTCCTCTGTTGCCGAATGCCCTTCTCGCCGAGGGTCCGCCACCGTCGAAGTGATGCCGTAGTTGCAGCCTCTTGGCAGGCGCCATGGGCAACAAGGTGAGTCCCTCCGAAAAACACAACACCCCCAAACGGCCTTTGGAAATGCCGCGGGAGGGGTGGACGGTGGGGATGGGAAAGGGTAGGGCAGGAACTACTGTCGATGTATGACAGACACTCCAGTCACGAGATCCTAATCGTCTACTAATAATCGTCTACTAGCCTATTCCCGTGGGATTCAAAGTAAAAATACATTGATATAGTTTTGGTTTATCAGTACAGTGCATTCAATCCTTAATGTTGGATAGCAACAATAAAATAGCTGAATTACATCATGAATTTTTTGAAGATTCAATACAGTTACATTAATTTTCATTTTTTTCTTTTTTTAGCCTCATTATAGTTAATACCACAGCTATTACTGAGTCAGTCTAATGTAATAAACAGGAGAGAAAACTTTTTTTTTTTTAAAAAAAAAAACACTTTTAAATGCAATTTAAAATCGAAACGCGAATGCTCGTCCTTCCGCCTGTGATCAAGGTAAAATCACACTTAACCTAGGAAGCAGAAATTGTTAAACTAAGTTTTAGATCGTTATAAGAATGATACGTATTGATTTTGGTTTGTATCCGACCAATAATGAGTTAGAGGCAAAAACCTACGTTGCCATGTAAAAATCATCACGATAACTCAAATTATTTATCTTATTAAAAATGCTGAAATTTTGTAAATGAATGTTTCCAATTACGATCTCGCTGTTGATTTTGACTTAAATTGGACCCGCATCGCCTGAAAACTGCAGGAGTCTTTGAAAAGCTCCGTTGACACAATAAATAAACAAAAATTATGTAGAAATATTTGAAATTTTCTGTTCCTCTCATTGGTACGGCTATTTTTTTTAATCTCGCCGTATAGTTGGTGCTCTAACTATATCTTACCGAAAAGCCGTTTCAAAAGCAATTAAGATATACGACAATCGCTGTTGGACTAATACAGCTATTAAGTTACTCTTTCCTACTCCGTAATTAATGAGAGTTTACCTTGTCAGCTGCTCTAATCGGCCTCTTGATACCATTGGTGAAAAAGTATTTTTAATTTAATAGGCTTAGGAACGACAATTTGGGATCGACTCCTAAATTCGTAAACTTCAAAGGCATTATTAAATTGTAGCGGAAGTTGTTAGCTAGCGTATTTTGAAGATGAAACATCTGTTCGCATATGTCGAGCTGATTCGCTGAGATTCTCCCGCCTTTAAAATCCGTTGACACTCGTTGCAGAGTTTTATTGGCGATTAAATATTATTTAAACTTTGCCGTTTAATCATAACCGATTGTTTTCCTTTTAAAATCCACATGCAATAAAAAAATTTAAGGTTTTAATTTATCTATAAATTGGGTTGAAGTGAAATGAGTTATTCGTATTAGGCCAAAAACTATACATTGATTGTTATACTATAGAAAGCAAGTTTAACGTCCGTAATCATTTATAAATGGAGGGAAAACGCCAACCGGACAAATAAATATGCCTTATACTGTATTTTATATGAGAATGTACTCGTCCAAGAGCCATCATTGATCTGTGCCATTCAAACTTCGCCTTCTAGATGCTTCCTGAGTCTCGGCGCGAAATATTGTATTGTTTACTCCTGTGGCTCTAAAAGCTTCATGGGCGCTCTAAGTTTATGAGCTACATAAATCTCATGTACATCATACTTATATATTGAGATATGACTATGCATATAAATATGATACAGCATATATATGTGTGTAGCCTTAAAGCAGTGGTTCTCAAACTTTTTTTGTTCGTGATACACTGTAAAACGTTTAAAATTTTCCTAGCGCACTTCGCGTATTAAATTAAAAATACAGTGAAACCTCCACTAACGGACACTCCCGAAAAGCGGACACCCCCCAATAGCGGACAATTTTGCAATCCCCAGTCCCTTAATATAGACGTTTCCATGTATTGACCCCGATTAGCGGACACTCCCAATAACGGACAACATTCTACAGAAAATGAACGATCTTGTGTTGCTTTTCAAAAGCAATAGAATCAGGCTACAGTAATACGTAGCGTCCAGAGGAAATTTTGAAATTATGGATCACGAACTCCAACGAAAACTCCAAACACATCAAAGTTCGGAAACGGAGACAAGTTCGATCGACTCTGTTGTCTTCGATTAGTTTTGTGCTGCACGAGCAAAAAAAAATTCCCATTAGTGGGCCATTATTGCAAGAAAAGGCGTTGGAAGCAAAGGGGACTCTGAAGGCCTTGCAAAGTTAAACGATTTAAATATTCATATTGAGAAACATGTTTTCAATGCAAAAAAGAAATGTCAAACTCTGTTAACTGATTACTTTAGTTAATAAAATTAATTTTCTAATCCGTTGTCTTACTTAAATTAATGACAAAATTAATACTGTAATTAATTTTGTTATTAAGTAAGACTAATGGATTAGCATTCATTTAAAAAGGAAAATAGTAAACAGTTTGCAATTGTTCATATTTTCTCATAGGGCAATGTTAATTGTAGAAATTTAAGATTGTACGTAATTTTTCATTAAATGACATGCTATAAGCTAAAAATTGAAAAAAAGATAGTCCTCCCCAATAGCGGACACCTCCCAATAACGGACGAAACTTCCGGTCCCGTGACTGTCCGCTATTCGGAGGTTTCACTGTATATTAATATGCTTTAAACTAAGAATAAAGATAACTATAGGAAACTAATACTTACCTTATAAATTAAAACATGGTCAATACTACTAATTGATCATGGTTCTAATCAATTTCTACATAAATGGAAAGTTTCCTCTCATTTTTAGAATATACATTCATAATATTCGGGCACATCTAGCCGCACAGTTTGAGAATCACTACCTTATTTAAAGCATGAAAAATTATTATATTTGATTAATACACTACACATTATGCATATCCATTAAATAAACAAAAATCTCACCGATGCTGGAAATTAATGAAATAAAATAGTTTATAATAGTTTTGTTTTTTTATTTTCACTGACCCCTTAGTCTTGCCCCATTAGTATGGATGAAAATTTCACCACAAAATTTAAGATCTACTGGTTTACACTGAGGATAGATATGCCAGGGCGTATTTCTGATTCACAAGATCAATGAAAACCGCAGCCTGCGAGCGAGTTAGTTGGGGGAATATTCTCATGTAGTGTTTTGTGCAATTAATATTGTTGGGAATGGTTAGTTTTATGAAATAATTTCTTTGTTACTCTTCCGTCGTTTTACAGCTAATGGCGATAATATATTGATCGTTAAAGCTGTGCTTGTTTAAAATCTGAACGAAGAAAGTGTACAGGGTGTATCAGAAATCATGTCTGTGTTATTTTAGCATTATCATTACTAATATGATATTTCAATGATAATATTTCATTATCATTACTAATATGAAACAAGAAAAAAAAATACAGCTTATATTAAAAAAAAATATTCCCCCATCCTTTCAAAAATAAAACAAAAATGTATTTTTGTCATTTTAATTTCGTTTTATTAGTTAAAAATCAAGAACGTTTTTACTGGAAGTGAATACAAAAAAATAATTGATCGGTTTTAACGAACCTTTACTTTTTGTAAAAAACCTGAATATAAAATTTTATCAAAAACGAATTATTAGAAACTTGATTTGCTTCTTGTGACCAGACATTAGGAATGACATGCTTTCACAAAGGTAACCATCCCTGAACGAAAAACGTAGATGTTAATCAAATGACCCAGCCTCAATATGTTATGTGGTTTATTTGGTTGTCGTTGAAATTACGTAGAAGAAAAAAAGAGTTGTCAATTTTCCTGAGATTTCCACTGGTTAAAAACTTCAAAATGCCTAGTACGAGTCTCATAAAAGATGTTCTTTCTTTTAGTTACCAAAGAATCGATCGAACACTGATGATTTTCATTCCCTTTTTTATCCCCGTTGTGTAGCCACTCTATTTGATATGAGAAAACAACAACCTCTAGATAAGGCAAGAATCGTAGCTCATAAATAAATAGTTTTCGTGGATATGCAACAGTTAAATGACAATAACCGCGCTCGTCAATGTAAGTGAAATAGGCTTTTTCACTCTTGCTTTTTTTTTAACTTCTAAGATTTCATGTTCTATTACGGAAATAATATTTAAAGCACAGATAAAGCAAATGATTAGATTAAAAAAAAAAGCACTCGGTCCCTCCCCCTCCCTCCCTTTTTTTTTTTTTTTTTTGTGTGGGGTCTGTGACTCCTGTTTCAAAGTTACTTATACATATATATCGTGTATATTTCTTGTTTCGCGAGAACTTGCAGGAATTCCTTGTGTAATGTTGTATTGTATTAGTTTAAATACATTTTTATATTTTTATTATTCAGTGAACGTCAACCTTTTTTTTTTTGCCAATTGTAGGACAAATTTTAAGAACAGTTAAAGGTGTGGAGGCAGAAGGATGCCTGATATCATTTAAGTAATTCTTCTCCAAAAAGAAAGCGAAACGATCTGTTATTATTAATCGATCAATGCAAAACGCGACTTGGGAATCCATTGAAGATACTTATATAGGCTCACAATGTGTTGAATGACACTTTTCTCGGCGTTTTTTGATTGGAAAAGGGTCACTTAGCGAATCAGCTGGATGGGAAAGGAAAAAGATACCTTTATCCTCCAATAGTGAAAAAGTAACTAACATCTTAAAACTGTTATAATGTACATTGAGAACTATTAACACGACGTTATCCGTGCAAAAATTAAATAATCAAAAATTGAAAGTTTCAAGATTTTCCCAGATTTGATTTGTTTCTTCACGTTGATTCCTCTGAAGTAAAGCAGAGTAGTATCTCGCTGTGCTAGATAGGGAAGATAGTCATAAAATAATTTTTTTTTTTTTAATACTAAAATCAAATCATTGTAGCAGTCTGAAATACTGATCGAACAAACTTGTGATAGCAAATAAACTTTCTAAAGTTACATAAGTAATATAAAATTTTTGCTAGTTAATTTTTATTACTATGGCAACAGTTTATATGATCGGCGTTTTTGAGCTCAATTAGGATGTATTAAAAGATTTAGATTTGCATATAGAAGACACCCGGCTATCTATAGCCAATTCTTGCTCTTGACCTATTGCAGGTATTAGGGATGTAGGTGAGGGTTTATTTTGAGCCAGAGGAATGGGGTCTTGTGAATGTCGGTAAGGAGGGGATAAACTTAAAATAAACTTTATTTCTTCCCCATGTTCTTTTTTTGTAGCTTCAAGCTGTTTGAAGAAGTGGCGTGTATTCAAATTAGCGTATAATTTTGCATCTGGAGATGAAGGAAAAAAAAAAAAATTGGAATTTTATTTTAGCATGTTTTTTTTCCTTTGGATACGTAAAAGCTTTGCTAATATATCTGAGAAAGTATATTTGAAAACTTTGAAGCTTACGGTCTTGGACTATTCAGCGTGAAGGGTCTATCACCAGTTTATTAAAAATGTATGTTTGAGCTCGATTCGTCTTTCCGGACGCAAGATAGGAAAGAGGCATATTTTCTTTTTTTTCTCTTTGAAGCATGTCCGGACCTCCTGCCTGCAGCCCACTATCACTTTGAAGTGAAATTAACGGAAATCAAATGAATTTTTTGAGTTCTTAGTAAACATTTATTTATTTCATTTCGTCTGGTTATAATTTCTTTTCTATTAAGAGATTCATTTTCACTTTTCCAAATTTATATGTATTGATATGTAGCATGTAATTAATTTGAACGAAAGCTAAAAAATATTTTTTTCGATATGTTTATATTAAGAAATTGTTTTATCTAAATCTTGGTTTCAATCTACCGGTAGAATTTGTTTTAGCGTGCATTTTAAAGTGCATTTATGAGTCTTGGTTTCTGTCTTAACGCTGAGAGACTGCATTATGTCGTAATGTCTTTAGCTTAAGATTTTATTGCCACGAAGAAACTGCTTTTAGTCGAGACGCTGCCACGTCATTGTTGGTTTTTGAACCACGGTCTTTTTATCTGCCAGTTTCGTAAAAAGACCAAATCCTGTCTCCTTTGTTATAAGCCAGTAAGGAAAGAAAATTATCCAGTTTTTAGCCTATTTCCCAACAGCAGAGAGAGGCTAATCAAATCACTTAGTCTCTCTGTGTGTCTCCTTCCCCCAATAAACTTTTGAACCTCAGAATGGATCTGCTTGAAACGTGATATGAAATTCGAGGAAAGATTAATTTTTAAAATTGAAATCTTCTCCAAGTGGCTCGTTGTCAAGAAGTTAGCTCAAGAAAAGAGAAAAAAATCCTTAGAAAAGTATTAGGATCTAAATAATGAATTTCTATTTTGATGCTGTTCATCCCTCGTTATCTTAAACATTGAATATATAGGTCTCAGTTAATCCATTGCACGCAGTTTGTTATAATTTAAAATAATTCTATTTAACAATTTAAATAAATAATGCGAATTTATTTATTTATTTATTTATTTATTCAGAAAAAGGAAATTTTTTATTTAATAGATTTTATAATTTGAAAATAAACGAAGGCTTTTCTATTTTTGTCGTATTCACAAAAAAGAAAATAAAAAATATTAAAAAAATACACTTTAAGGAAAGTAGGCTTCAAATTCTTCGAACTTGTTTCATTTTTTATGTTGGCAATTAGAGGATGTTGAATGAGACTTAAGATAATTTGCATGAACAGTAGTTTGCAAATGCATCGATAAATTTAAATACTGATGGGAATTTATTTTTTGAAAAGATACTTGATTGTCCAAGAAAGTAAGCGGCAATCTTGCAATGATAGTGATTCGTTGTTTTGAAGTAAAAAATGAATAAACTTGAATGCGATTCAGTTTAAACTCATTGTATAAAAAGAGAAATTTAAATGTAAAATGGTACTCCCATTATCACGTTAAAAAAAAAAAAAAAATCGCCCGCTGCTGTAAAGATAAATACAACGAGGCAACCTTATCCAAACAACGATTGCAGCGCCACTATCGTTCTTATCTGGAAACATTGTTTCTTTAAGCTTTCGTAAATCATATTTTTTTTTTTACGTGCACAGATGAGAGAAAAAAAAAACCGGAAAGGAAAAAATAAATAATCCCCAACTCCTTTCTCTACCACCTCTTTCAGGGATAAGGAAGCTGTTACAAGCTGTTTATCTCATCAGTTAGATGATGCCCTGAATGCCGATAAATAAAATTTACCTTTTTGAACGTAAATCTAAAAGTGGAAAATAAGTGACTTTATTTATAACAAAATATCAAAAATAAATAAATAAATTTCCTGAAAACATTCATTGGAATAAAATAATTGTAGGCTTTGGTTTTGTATCGAACACCTATGAGAGCGTATATCATTAAACGGAATGATTTATTAAAGTTAGAACAAATTTTTTAACTTGTTTCATAATATTTAGAAAAAAAAATACACTGAAACGTCGGATATAAGTCATCACAGGAATTCAATAAATAACTGATCTCAAATACTGAATTTTTAATACTTTGCTTCAAAGATAAGCGAATAAAATACAGAGATAAAAATCGTAATTCAAGGTCATTCCTGTGAAAGAGATGTGTGGCAAATCAGAAGTATCATAATATTTTATCTAGCTGTAGACAATTTTCCGAACAAGTTGTTAGTACTACGATGTTTTTTATTTGGTCTGGAGTGTGTCTTTTTTTTTTCTATTATTCTCAACTGCTTATTAGGTAGTGTGGAGTGGAGCATTGTCATTCTAAAACAGGCCTAGGATGGTAATGAAGCGGCCCTTATACACGTAATATTAAATATAAAATAAAAATGAACGTTATTGCTCAGAGGTTACAAATTACTTAATTAAAAACAATGTTTTCCCAGTAGATAGTGATAGCTTATATTTACAGGAAACATATTTCAGTATCTACATATATTGATATCGGTGCTTCAGCGGTTCGTGTATCGAATCCCCCGTCCAATTGATCCAGTTTCTATCCAAATTAACTAGAAGATCATATTTGGTAAAGCTTATGTATCGATTAAAATTTTATTTTCCTAAAATAAATAATTTCAGTTGCCAGGATTATTGCGTTTTATTTGTAGGTACAGAAATAACTTGATAGCTGACTCGATTGGATCCAAAGTTACTGTGACGCCATAGTTATTGCATTACTTTCTGTTGCACGTGTAGGTGATCGACCGCTTTTAAAAAGCAAGCTTGTAATGAGCGTTTCAAGTGACTGGTGTTACTACAGTTGAGAAATTTAATTAACAGCAGGCCTTAGGAGGCAAAAAAAAAAACGTGTCGGAGTATCTTTTCCCGTTCTGGGCATTGACTGTGACTTCCTGGGTGGTGGATGCTTCTAATGCTTACTCATTAATTTTCGTTTCTGGGCCGAAATGGTGACGTCATGACGCGTCATCTACGAAAGCATGTTGGACGAAAGTAATCATCTTCCTGTTTATGTTTGACGAAATGCTGTAGCTCAAAGCTAACCCTAGTGTATTTTTAGGCTCGTTTCACATCAGCATATTGATATAGCTTTTCGGAGAGGAAAAAAAAATAAATAGGTAGAACAGGTTTTAGAACGCAATTTTAAGTAGAGCCGTTCTTCTGTGATCGTCATGACTCTTAACACTATGAATCCTAGGAAGCTGAAATTTTAGAGGTAGGTTTTCAAATTGCTAAAACAAAAGATCTCTATTGTTGATGATATTATTATGTATCCAGTCAATACGTGAAGAGCTAGGAGCAGAAATACATTAAAGCACAGTAATCACTCGTTAATTTCTTATCTTAGAAAGTTGACATTTTATTGGTAGGTCAACGTTACCGAACATGATCTCTCCTTTTATTTTGGTATCAATTGGACCTATAGGAACTAAAACTTTTTTTCGGATCAACTTCACCTAAAATAAGGGGACAGGTTGGCATTTAAGTTGCTATATTCACGATAGCAGACTTCTTCATCCTAAGTAGATAAAATTTTTATAGTAATGTTAGACTTCGTAGTTAATCTATGAATTTGTAACTAAATTGAGCCAAGGGTTCGAGGGAAAAAAATTACCCGAAAGCTTGGAATACCAATTTTTTTTTTTTATTTTGTTTAAATAAAAAAAAACTTGATATTTCTTATCAAGTAGGTATTTTTTTAAATACATTATATTAACCAATGTCAGTGTTAACTAAATAATGTGATGAGAGATACTTCAAACAGCATGTTTTTTTTTCTTTCTCCCGAAACGTTTAATATTGTAATGAATATTTGTGGCCATTGGTTCGGTAAAATTAGACTGAAATCGACTAATAATAAGATCTGGCAAGAACTCTTTTATTTACATGATGCACGGGTTTAAATAAGCCATTTACAAGACTCTGATTGGTTACCGTGCTTTACAAATTGACTGGTGGATTTAAATTACACATGGGATTTAACTGACCGTCTTTTAACTGTCTTTTTCAATAAGAACGACTCAGGGATAAGAAGCACGATCAACGAAAGATTTGGATAAAGTAGTGGAATTAAATAACAAACAGTAAAAATTAGAATACGCAATCAATAATGAAATAAATGCTGATAGAGATTATTACAATTACAAACAGTAAAGAATATACAATGAATAAATAGGACTATTATAAACAGATAAATGAGAATATATATAGTGAATAAAATCATTACAATTAGTAACGATTAAACATAAATAAGTGTGTCTGTTTATTGTTACTGTTTTTTTTTTTTTTTTAATTTCCTAATCGATTCGTCTTTATTAAGATTGTAGAGAAAGAGAGTGAATCACACAAATGCTGGAAACTACCTCACCTGTAAAATGATAAGATGCTATCAGATAGGGAAAGTGGTTTGTTTGATAAAAATGTTGCCTGTTTTAACCGAGATATATTTATGCAAAGACACGGGTGACTAAATACCTTGGATTCAAAACCCACAGGTAAATTTGTTGACGATTTTCTTCCTTCCTTGTTTGGAATTGGCGGAAATTATTACTCGGAGATAAAAATCGAATGTCTTGATAACAGCAATCGAGCAGCTCTCAGTGCATTATGGGAATAATTGTTGTCTAGCGGAAAGAAGGAAACGCTTTCTGTATCACTTTTGATTTTTTATATTTACTTGGCAGGCATTCCTATCAGCTGCATTATATGCTTAGTATAAAGCAGTGGTTCTCAGGTGTTTGGGTTGCCAAAAACAAAAACAAATAAATAAATAAATAAATGGAGAACTGACCAATAATAATTTAACAATTTTTAATTGTAAAAATTAATAGAACATACAATATACAGCAATAATAATAAAAATAAAGGGCTTAGAATCAATAAATTTAGCGTTATGAAGAGCTCACTTATTTCTCATTTTTACGACACGTTATTATTTTCTTACTTTATTCTTGTTTTTCTTGTTCATGCATCACATACCGGCATTTGTGAACGACTGATATGGTGTTTGTAAATCTCTCTGTAACAGAAATTAAAAACATTTAGAACAAGAAAAGGGGGGATGGGAATCATAGATTGCAGGTTCAAATTA
>JAFIDM010002131.1:94901121-94987997 GCA_023159025.1 Thereuonema tuberculata
AAGAAAAGGGGGGATGGGAATCATAGATTGCAGGTTCAAATTAAAATAAACATCCCTACTCATTTGTAATCTAGGTAACTCAACCTATTTATCTTAGACAGCTGAAATTTTAATTTGTAGGTTTAGATTATGTACGACTATCGTTTTGATTTTTTCAAAAATGAGTTAGTAATCAAGGCTCAGGAATTAGAAATTAAATACTAAACAATTTTCAAGGGGGCATTCGAAAGTTGCTACTCCAACTACAATTTTTGAGTTTGGTATATACCTTTTTTTTTTTTTTTGGTCATAAGTGTTTAAAAAAAACCAACAAGAAAAGTGGTTTTATTCGTTATTTATTATTTTTTTTTTTTGATAAAAATTATCGAATTTTTACTTCTAAATTTCCTACCCCTGATTAGTTTTGGATGTGTGTGTGTGTAGTTTTTCTTTTTTTCTCAAATCTATTGTGTTGAATGTACCGTGTTTAAAACGATGCAAAAGCCATTGCTCTTTTTTTGAAATCTGACTGGTAAAGAGAGAAAGGAAACTGTTGAAAAGTCTGGCTGAGTGTTACTGATTGTCAGTAATTTCCTACAACCGCGAGACAGCTGGTAGGTAATTGACCGAATTGTGTTGGTACAGAATGGACTCTTCTGCAGACAAAACTGACTCACATCCGCCCCTTACTGCAATCGCCCTTTCTTTTTATTTTTTATATATTTTTTTTACTCCGAACGAGCTGGTCATAAGAAATGGGCGTTGCATTGGATTTCATGGTAAACGATAATATGGCGGCTTTGTTTTCTCGCTAACAAAAATTTTGATTATCGTTAAAGCTAGTAGCTATAAAGGAAATCAAATTCTTCACTATTGAATCTTATTATAAACAAGCACCCTTCTGTATAACACATTATTTCCTATGAAATTTTGAAGTATGGAAATGGCCTTAAATAAACTAACGTCCTGATATCATACTATACGCATACATACATCGTATCTACAAAACACAGACAGCGTTAATGATCAGTAACTTTATTGACCCGACATAAAGTATGCGAGTAGTGTTGCAAATCGTAGTGAAGGCAGTGGAGATCTCCAAAAATTAAAGTAAAATCCCTATAAAAGCCAGATTCATGTGCAACTATTAGGCGTTATTAAAACTGTGTATCTTATTAAGGATAATTTTCTGCGTTTTGGAATAAAATACTATTCTATTTACGAATTTTAGGCACTTCCCCTCTTTATTACATAGATCTTTACATTGAAGTACATACGCCATGATGAAATCAAATAACCATCATGTAACTGCATGTTTAAATATCCCTGCCGCGCATCCACCTCGATAAATGTACTTCCCAAAAGTGAACATCTTTGAGATTTGTGAATAATACCATGCGAATTCTTAAGGGTATCTAGTACCCTTAAAAGTTTTAGCTGAAAATTTACGGGCTGTTATCCCGCCCCTTAAAAACCTGTGAACAGTTGTCAAACTTTTTTGTTACTTATTTATAGTTAAACCAATGCCCTAAAAGCTCTAAATAGTTCGTGGCAAAAGCTCTAAAAACAACGTAAGGCTTTGAAGATAGGAAAAACGTCAAAAAGTGGAAATTTCTATGGGCCGCCGTTTTGAAACGGATGGTCCGATTTGGTTGAAATACAATTCCAGCGGAGTTCTTAAGGGTATCTAGTATTCATAAAAGTTTTAGCTCAAAAGCTGAAAATTTACGGAAAATATCGACGTCGCAACTTTGAGGTCACGCCCCACTTCTAAGGCCCGCCCCCTAAAATCCAGTGAACAGATTTCGACTTTTTAGTTACTTATTTGTAGCTAAACCAATGCCCTAAAAATCTCTAAAAAGTTTGTGGCAAAAGCTCTAAAAACAATGTGAGTACATGATTTTGAAGATAGGAAAAATCATCAAAAAATAGAAATATGTATAGAGAACGCAATAGTGTATTTTTCCTTTGGAAAATACATTAATATGAATTGTAATGTACAACAGTGCATTAATTTATTGAATTTCTTAGTCATAGTCGTGATATAGGATAAAAACATTCAGAATATCTTAGAAATTATAAGGAGTACAATATCAGAAAGCACTGTGTGTAAGTTTGCATGATTAGTATTTATCAATTCTTTCTTGTTGGTGGTTGCTAAATGAAGGAATTTTATATATTTATATTCAGTTTCTCCAACTAGCAACTGCTGTTATCGAAAAGTATATATTAATTATGCAGACAATATCTGATACTTTTCCTGACAGTATAAAGTCTGTGCGCAGTTAACTACAATATATGCTTGAGAAAGCATATATAAAGCTTGAGAAAGACAATCCGATCAAGATTTTCGAAATATCGCATTGAAGATGTTTGATACAATATATGTTATTATAAAAACAACAATATTATAAATAAAAATGCAGTAATTAAAATTTAAAAAAGTATTCGTCGTGACCTATAAAGGATTAGAATGAAGTAATGAAACAGTCAGTCCATATGAAATAAGTGAGAAATTTTATTTGTATAACAGAATTAGACTATCCATATAAAATTAATGAGGGGCGTTTGGTTAATTTCATCACGAAAACCCAGTCTACAATAATTCAGCAAGAAGCTGGACCCTCAGATAACATCAAACAACAAAAGATAATCTCGGATGTTCAGGGTCCAGTTTCTTACGTTACAAGCCTTCGAGCTATAGGAAGATCTCTGTGCTGGCCTGAATCCCCATTGCTACCTTCTTCCATCTCATTGACTTTCACTTTCACTCAAAAAAAAAATAATTAATTGTCGTTGGTCAAATTGTTATTAACACTCTTGTAATATTTGTAAAGTTATCATACAAAGTCGAGTCGTAAAGGTGAAACTAGTTTTTTTTTTTTATATATATTGTTCATTTTTAAATGCTAACCTTTCTAATTGTTTTAGTGTTTCGGCGCCTGTATTATATTCTTTTATTATTATTATACTTATTTATTATTTATTTATTTTCCAAAGAACAACTTTTTCCGAACTTTCTTTTTCAAAAGTTGATACGCCAACTGTATCTTGTCCTTTATAATTTTTTTTTATGCCTCTCCTACAATTGAATCGCAAATGTGAAAAAGGTAGTAAGTCAACTTTTTGTACATTTTGAGTTAGGACTGAGAATGGGTTCAATTATGTTCACCCCATGCATCATTTAAATGGTAACTACATCAGGCTTTTCCAGTAGTCTCAGGAGGTCAAAAACTTGAATACTGCTTTATATTTTATAATTATTTTTGCACTAGTGTTACATTGCCATATGATATTATATATAATATATGATTAAGTTTGTACTAAAAAAAATTGAAATAAAACATTTTATTTTAACTGCAAAATGCGACAATATAATTGCAAAACTTGGAAAAAGGTACCTAAGTCACCCATAATCTGGAAAAAGGTACTAAGTCGAAATTTTTAATTATGTCTTTTTACATTTGCATACTGACCTAAAAATAAACAAATGACAGGCATGGGTCGGCTTCACAGTCGTTTCACATCACACCAATGGATTTTTAATTGCTGGCTCTAGTTTTGAATGTGGAAGGTTTTTTTGTGTTTTCTCAGTTTGGTATTTCTATGACTTAGTACCTGTTTCATATTTGCGATTCAATTGCTGTCACGTTTTTTTGTTTAAACCTCCTCTTTGTTTTTTTCCTTAATCGTGAAAGATATTTGTGAGGAAAGAATATTAATAGATGAAGTACTTGGGAGCTGCTTTTGTTTTGTTTTCATTTCGAATGGAGACGCTCATTTTTTGTTTCTATAAACGACTTGAGAGCAAAGTGGGTCACGAGATCCAAATAAACAGGTGCTTGCTGCTCCTCCTCCGACCACACCTTCTACAAACATGTCACGTGCGTAGGCGTTTCTGAGACTTCACACTGAAATAAGAAATAACACCACTGCTTTCGCTTCGCTAGTGTAAACAAAGCAGGGAATTTGTCACCCAGACCTCCCTTGCAAGTCCTCAGATGGGACAATCCATTCAACATTATTTCGTAATTTCAGTATCTGTAATAAAGCTAGATAATTCGAATTTATTGCAATCTCCAATTGACATAAGTTTATTATAATAAAAAAAAAAAAAAATCGCATTTCTACTAGAAGGAGAGACATATCAAATACAAATAATTTAATTATATTACTGCAGATTATTTGTTGTTTAGTATTAGAAGGTTGTCTCCCTTAGTAGCTATCATTTCCCATCCCAGAATCCGTTGTTATTGAATACGATTTTTTCCGATTTTGCTTGTAATATCTGATTTTAAGTCCTTCATTTGAACTTAACAGTGTGAAATTACGGCGACAAAATTAGATCCGCGTCGAGAATCTCTCTCAGTTAAGTTACTTTCGCCTTCAAAAAAAAAAAAAAGCAATTCAGAAAAAAAAAAAAATATCTTGTATTTTATACAAAAGAAAAAAAATCAGAATTTGAGATTGAGATTTTTTTTTTTTCCATAGCCTTATATATTTGTTTATAAATTTGTTGAGAAACGACTGGTAAGCTTCAGGCAGTTGTTTGCCAAGAAGTTAATTATTTGTGTGGCTGATGTTGTGGAATCAATGTTTTTTATGAGGCCACAAGAAAACAGGATAACCGGTCGTGACTGTTGTGGACGGAGTCAATAGATGTTTTGATTACTGACTTCATCGTCGTCTTTTCAGAACAGTATCGATTCAGGAGTATAATTATAATTGTGACCCTGATTAGATTTTTCCTTGAATATCCACTCCTTTTGACCTCTAGAAATCTGTCATGTCTGCCACTGGCTCTTCCCGCTCCACTAATTGACCTCAGCGTTCGTGTTGATTTGACTGAATGGTTGTCGAGTGGTATTGTGTATCTTGCGAAGGAGAGCACGTTTTGTTGGGTAGGAAGGATGAGGTTAGTGTCAGCGTGTTTGCTTTTGTTCTTCTACAATTGGTGACACAAAATGGAAGGAAGTATTGAATTTATAATTATTGTTAGCCCGATACTGAATGGGAACTTAATCATACGTCTCAATTGTAAATTTTATAGTAATTTGCTTTTAATTAAAATGAACAAATAAATAAAGGTGTAAAAAGTTAATTCCTTGTTGCGTGATCGTGATCTCTCATATACAATACACAAATTGAGAGAGCGTGAGCCGTGCTTCGTATAAGCCAATCGCTCTAAAATTTCTGTCTGGTTTGTAGTTTTTCTGCATACATTGTATCCGTTTCTCAGCTAAGAGATAAATATTAACTATTAAAATCCTAGAATTAATGAATGGTCCATTCTTCAGATCAGTGGTTCTCAACTATCTCGACCTTGTACCACTTTGATTTTTTTTTCGCTCCTTCACTCCTAAAAGCATTTTTTTTTTTTAATTACAGACAATGAAAATTGCTTAGACACTAATAAAATTTAGTTTCTGATTGAAAAGTTTTCTTCCATTTATCACTAAAATATCTTCACATTTCGTAAGTTTGAGAACAAATGCTGAAAATATTTTGAGACGTTTCATATTGTCACGTGTGTGTTCAGTTATTTGGATACTGATTAACATAGATTGATAGTTTTGACTCTAATGACCGTCTGCAAATTACTGAGGTTCGGTACCATGCTTGTATCGTAACTGAAAAGGTGTCACTATCATTCGCTGCATCTGCCATTCTTTTTCATCTCTTTCTTTACATAGGCTTTCAATCCCATTAGTTTTCAGGTATTCACGAACTTTCCCTCTTCATTCTTTCCTCTGTTATTCCTGCCACACTTACCATTCACTCTCCAACATTCAAATCGTTTACTCTTAATACTGTGAAAGTAGTATCTTTAAGATACTCCTTTTAAGAACGTTGAGCCAATGAACAATACTAGAAATGTTTGAAATTCAGTCAATTCTCTCTATTCTGTTCGAATAAGATTTCCACAAACTATAGCTGTACTTTACCTTCGTTTCTGTAAACTACAAGAATCAAACCAACCTTAATGAGTTAGTTACCGACATATTTGTCGTAAAGTAATTATTTCAACGCATTATTTATTTTTATTTTTTCGTTCGAGGCAGGCGCACCCTTCGCTACCCTCTGTCCGGACCTACACTGACGTAGGTTGATCCACCTGCTAAAATAAACCGCGGATGTCTTGAGTGAATGCATGATCCTCAAGGATGTTTATTAAGTCCGCCGGTCAGTGATTTCTGCAGATGTAGTAGGGTCCTAGCGTGCCAGCTGAAACCACACCAAACCACACCACACCATAACAGAGCCAGCGCCGTCTTGGTCTGACTCTTGTTAGCGTGCGGGATTCATTGCATCGTGGGGTTTTCTCCACACGTAATCGCCCATCTGCCCGAAAACCGTGACTTGTCGAAGTAGGCTACACGTTTCCAATCGCCTTGCGTCCGTTGGTGGTGTTCACGAGTCTATGTTGGCAGGTCAGCAATAGGACCCGAATGGACCGTTGACTGTACCCCGTAGAAGAAAGAAAACGTTTCACTGTCTGAATGCTGATGTTAAGTTTAGTCCTAGCATTGAATTCTTGTTGTTCAAGAATGTCGCATACCGGTCGGATGTCACAGTGCGTGCCAGACGACGCTCTCGATGATCGTCAAGATTTTTCAATCGGCCGCAGCTTGTCACTCTGGATGTCTTCGCTGATGATGTATATAGTCGCGATATATGCTTGAAATTGTTGCACGTGAAATCCAAATTTCGTGTTGATTTCTAGCACCACTCGAGCATCTACTGTCACGCCTCGTTCGAAGTCGCTTAAATTACACTGCTATCGTCACAGCGAATTATTCGACAACAGATTGCAGACATCCACCTTTATGTGTACTTCAGTTGATGAAGATACCATATATTGCGGAAGTATGGTAGCATATATTGGAAATGGGAGCGCGACTGTCTCACTTATTTTGGTGTTTCAGTGTATGATTGAGTGTGAGTAATGTCTCTGTTGAAAAGGAAGCATTCGAGGAAAATCCAGAATGGCTGTTAATTTGGGACAATTATTATTTTTCCTGCTTAATATTATTGCTCTACAATCTTTCCTCGTTAGTAAATTGTATAGGATACTTTTAAAATTAAAGAAGGTTAACATTAAGTAAGAAGCCGTATTTCTTGTACTTTTTGTCTGCGTTTGATTTAAGATGTACTATCAAATCATCTAGAAAGAACTTTGGCATTTAGTTTGTAATATATTGATGACTATACCGCAGTCAGTGAATGGCTTATCGAAATAGTAAAGTTGCTTTAAACTAAAAGTAATGTCGTAACTTCAGCACAACATTCTTGAGGTCATTACAAATTAGAAAGTCTTATCAACGTATGTAAGTCCTAATTAAAGGAGGAGAAGATTATGAGAGTTTAGCAGTTAACGTTTATGTTGAAAGCTCTTTAGAGGAAATAAGAAATCAATGAACGACATAACATTGTAGTAATGTGTTTAACTAGATGAACGCTTTGATGTAATAATCACCGTCACTCAAGAAAAACTTGTTCCAAAAATTCATGATTCGTGAAAGATGTGTGTGTGTAGGGGAGAGGATGTTAATTCCTTTGAATATATGTTTTTTTTTTTTTTCTTTTTAAGCAGGATATCCATTGTTAGAAGGGTCCATCCCCTGCCCATTCATTTCCACTCCTGTTCATTAGGTTGGATTGTTTGATCTGTGAAGGTGTAGGTCATTCCATCGCAGAGACGGCGGGTCTCCGTCATTAATTGAAGTGGAGGTGGGAAAGGGATATTGACGAATGGGGTCACCAACCGCTACAGTAATTACTTTGCACGCAACTACAATAAAAGACGAAAGAAGCGTACATTTTTCTCTTTAAAACCCAAATACTCTTTTATTATAACTGTCTACGATTTACTTGGGTCGTAAACTTCCTCCCCCATCACCATATTCTAAAATTTTCGTCGATGTAATTTCCCCTTTCCGTATTCTTTCTCTAGGGTGGCCTTTATTCGTTGACTGCTCTGTATTTCATTTCATCATTAGCTGTTGGAACCATATGTCTTGACCCGTAGCGGGGGCGTGAAGCATATTATGAAGAACGGCAAGATCCATTTAGTTGACTAGGATGGATAATGGATAGAATTCAGTTTTCTCCTTGATTTCCAGCTGTTATTTCTATCAGGATTTGTCTTTACATCTTTAAGAAAATGAAAAAAATGTATTTTTAAGGGTAGAAGTAAATACTCAAGAAGGAAATGAAAGATAAGTAAATATATGAGTAATAAGGAAAAGTGGATGTATTGAGTCGAGGCTGTAATGGCATTGATAGGCCAGGAACGATTGCACAAATATTGACTAACATAGAATACCTTTTGTAAACATAATCTAACGTTAAATATAATGCATTGTTGCCCCTGAGATATCGTTTAATGGAATCAAAAAGAACAGGTCTTCTAATTACATAAAATCAAAACATTTAAAACCAAAATGTTATTTTTGTATTTTGAACTACTAGGATTCATTGACAAACAGATTTCACTTAGTGGCAAAACAGCATATTTGGTCTAAATCAGTGATATTAAATCTGGGATACGAGGAAACAAATCTAAAGGGGTACCTGGGGGGAGGGGGGCAACTCTGGGTTAGAACCCTGTTAATTAATAATTGCTAAAACATTTGATATATTAATTTTGATTTGCTAAAACAACTTTTACTTATCCTAGAATTCAGTCAAATTTTCTTCATTTAATATTTTTTATATGATAGGAAATAAGTAATATGTAAAAATACATATATTATTAAAAACATAATAAGCTTTTAATGTCTGAGTATATGCGAACAAAAAGGATTGAATACCACAGGTCTATATGTATAATGTACAATAACCAGGCTCAGGAGGTCAGATTGAAAATGTTTAAAATGTTCTAGTTTGCTATTACAGCTACTGGTATCGTAAATAAAAACCATAGTTAACGTATCTGGAAACTCCAACTAAGAAAACATAATCCCTAAAAATGCCGACGATACTTGATTCAGGAAACCTATGTGATTGTCTGCAGTATATATTAATATTTGAATGGTAAGCTCTTCTATCGGCTTTATTCGTGTAAATAATTGCATATAGACAAGAATAAATAAGTTTGAGCTTTAGAATGTAATATCGTTTCACGTCTCCTGCATTCCCTCTCCACATATCAGACAATATTAGTCCTTAGTTACGATAGAAATACAGATTAGGTTTATCATTGTGTGTTTTATATGAAAGTCATTAACTATGGTACTTTATTTAAATAAAAAATGTCCCACAGATTTTCAAGAGTTTATTTATTCTGGTGTTAAGCTGTAATAATACTTTTAAAGATGCCAATAGAGCTATTCTAACTCCTTCCTAAAGTAATCCTTCCAACCTCGTATCTTAATGGGTTTCTTTCATATCTCGCTTATTGTTTGTTGTCCTCAGCCATTAAGAGTGACCCAGTTGATTGCTTAACAAGGCAGGGTTATCCATTCTCCAATGTCTTGGAAGACGGAGAACAGTTCAGTAAAGAAAATGGCTACAGTAAACAACAGCGTAATTAGAAAAACCGCCAATTGTAGATCCTTGATCCTGCAGTGAAAAACACACTGCATTTTCTTTTTAGGTTCGTTTTCCATAATTTGAACAGCTCAATTTACGTTTGTTTATCGGTTTGTCAATATGTACGCAACAATTTGATTCCATTGAACCTATTTTCATGAAACTTGATACGACAGAAGATGAAGGTATTTTGATTATGCCCTATCTTTCATAGAGTTTAATTAACACTACAATTAAAAGTTTGTCTTATATGGGCATGACATGGGCGACCGAATACGCCTGGATCACATTTGAATAAAATTAGATTTTTATTTTTTTGGTCATCGTTGGTCTCAAATTTCCAATATGCAAATTAGAACGAAAAATAAAAACTGTATATCTTTTTATCTGATCATATGAATTTTTTATGATTTTCCTCCAGAATTAAAATTTTAAGCGAACAAAAATGTTTATAAAAAAAAATGTGAATGTTGTATTGTTATAAAATCAACTATAGATTATATCTCTTTTTGTTTGCAGACGAGTTACTCGAATAACGTGACATGCTTTTTCCCCGCCCAACTTTTAACTATTGTAAAATTTCGTGCCCTGTGATTGGCAGAAAACAAATTCAACTTGTCGTTACGTAATCAACTAAAAGAAAGATTAGGTGACAAATATTTACATGCAATAAATCATTGACTTTTTTCCCAGTTATAAATTCCTGCAGCTGCTGCTTCGTGAAATGGACCTTAAATAAAATAGTGGCATCGTTTCAACGTAAGAAAGAAAGCTAACTGTAGCATCGCACACTTTTGTATTCTCTCGATTTATAGTGATTTACTATAGTTATAGTAAAAAGAAGGGTTTGCCATATATGGTCATTATCTAGCGATCGATTTAATCTGGGACAAACGTCACCAGTCATGACGTCATCAACTTGAACTCCGAGCAGTCAGTCCAAGATGGTGTCGTTCTGTGATCGATTAAGCGTGACCACGAAAGGACAAACTTTGCATAGCCAAGCAAGAGGAATAGTGTGGAACGTTTTTAACTATTTAAAGACCTGTAACTGTAGAAAAGGCAACGACCAGAATTTATTCGTAATGTTTAAAAGAGTTAGTTCCGAATTTTAGCAGTAGATGGTGCTGTAACGTCTTGGAAACATCAATCTATAAGGAAATTACGTCATCAAAAGCTCTTCTTTCATGAACTCAACTGTAAAAGTAGGTAATGTTTTAGATACAAAGTTTTCTCGAAGCTACATTTTTTTTTTAATCTTGGCTGTCTACAAAATATTTTGAGAAAATTTTACGGAGAAGGTCAAAAGTCAAGAAACTTAAAAATTATTCGAAGAAATAAAGAAAAAATGTTGAATAAGAAAACTGCTTTAACAACCGGAACTATGCTTTAAGTTGATTTAAAAGTGCGATTATTATTATTATTACTGCAGTGGAAAAAAATAGTTATTCCCTATAAAATTACAGTATTTAAAAAAGTTAACTACTCGTGAAGTTTAGTTTTAGTTCGTAATATTTAGTAATGATGTCGTTAAGCAACAAAATGGATGATTATCAGTTCTGTTTATTTTAATAACAAACAGATAAATAGTAAACAGCCACAGTGTTGGAATGAAGTTTATTTATTGTGATTCTATTTTAAATTTAAATTACATTTTTAAAGCACTTTTTACACAGTAAAGAGATATTAAAATTAACTGTTAAAATAAGTGACAATTAAAATAGAAATCTTATACTTATTTCTACTTATTTCGTGAAACAAACAGTTTATAAAAAAAATTTTCTTCTTCTCAACTTACAATATTACAATCTTTTAAACTTAGAAAATTATAGTTAAGTTTTGAACTACGATTTGTTTTTTAACTTTGAACTCTAATAAATGAGTTTGTCCGTAACTTGGAGGAGAAGCTTATAAGATATTGCACCATTCTTCACTGTTGGTTCGCGAATGTTGGTTCTTTTTATTTTTATTTGGTTAGATGGCTGGAGATTCGCGAATTAAAAAGGATTGGGAACTTCTGATCTATTAATATACGTTTTTATTTAAACGATAATTCTCAAATCCCGAATTTGCGATCTCCTTTTACCATAAACTATTTAAATTTTCTGATTTTGCTAATCATCCTATCACTTGACCACTTTTCTTGTTGGATAGTTTTTAGGTTGCCTTCTGTTTTTTTTTCTTTCAATTGTTTGCGGGAACTTCTCTTTAATTCTTGGTAGGTTGATCTTGAAAATGCCAGTTTTTCTCCCTCTCGAGAGTCGGTCCTAAGCGAAAGGTCAGTAGCAAGAGTGCGCCGCGCCGTGATCATCTGACGTAATGGCACAACTGGCGCCACCATTCTTAAAGCGGATAAATATTTCAACCGCTCGATACGATGCGCTTTTGTTTTATTTACTCTTTAAGTGGGATTTATAGGCATTAAGTATTATCCTTCATTGGAAGATGAGGAAAAGAAAAAAAAATACTCTACTCAAATTCCAAGCAGTTTTTAACTAAATAGTATTAAATAATACAAATACATCCCACTAAACATAGATTTCTTCAAAGTTCGTTTTCGTTGGAAAAGATTGAAATCATTTTTATTTTCCTATTGATTTCCTTCAGGTCTCCTCTGCTATCAGCCATTAGAGTAGAAGAATTATTTCACGCATTCAGCCACTTTTTTACTATTTTTTTCTTATACTTCATTGTATATTAATACTGAGCTAACTAAGGATAACTAATGGTTTTATTTAGTTCTCAGTTGTCTTTCATCTGAAACATTTAACGTTTTATCACATACTTTAAAATGAATATCTAACTTAACGAAGTTGTTTATATGAGTGCTTCCCAAACATTTTTACTTGGTATTTATTCCAATTTCCGTTGGGTCATGTCACAAAGTTAGTAGGGAACCGTTTCTTTCCATGTCTCCTGTATTTTATGTCGTAGCTCAGGTACTGGAGTCAACTCCTGCAAATTACACCATGTTCTCTAAGTAGCAATTCTTCCATCGACCCTTTGTTGCTGAAATATTTTTGCAAACGTTGGAATATCTGTGTTGTTTTTAAAAAGTAACTTCAGAATACTTAATTTATTGAAACTATTTTTAACCTTTTTTTCGCTGCTATAAGAATAAAACGGATAATACAGAAAGTACCGAGGATGTTTGCTTTGAAGTTTCGAAATAATCTAAAAATAAAATGTTTCCTTTTGATATTTATGTTTATAATATATTTTTTATTATTTATTATTTATTTATTTATCTTTTTTAATCATGACGTTTGTGCATGGGTTTGTTTATGCTTTTGGTCTCTAAATCAAAGACCCAATTGTATCGGTTAGCGTAGTCGTCGTTAGGTGGTATTTGGTTTTGAGAAAAATTGCTGTAATGTCACAAGGATTTTACGGCCACTGCCGAAAGAATGGACTCATCCACTGTTGCCTTTTCTGTGCCCTTCCAGGATTTTTTTTTTTCTTTTTTTAAATGCAAAGTTGAATTTCCTTATCTGATCACAATCCCCCAGAAGACATTTCCTACAAAATGTCATAGGTTGTGACTGAATTTTATAGTGAAAACTTCAAATGAGATATAATAAATACTGAAATAGAAGAATTTTAGAAACTTCGATTAGATTGCTAATACGTTTAGCAGAACCTGGAAAACTGGGAAAAATCGGAGATGTGCCAAAAAAGACTTAATAAAGTTCAGGTTAGGAAGTAAGACTTTTAATAAATTATTTGCTTAATTTATAAACTGAGTTTCGTTTAAAGTTAGAGCAGTGATTCCAAAACTTTTTGGCTCGCGTCTCCTTTCGATATTGGAGAAGCCTCACTCACTTATCTCACTCCCATAATACTAAAAAACAAACAAACTGAAATTTGTCTTTTATATTTAGGCTTATTTTTCAAAAAAATAGCACAAAGTAAGGTACGGATAATGATATATGAACAGTATTTAGCGAATGTAAAGGCAGTTTTCAATGTTGGTCGCGATGAATTGAGCTCTTTCGATACATCACACACTATAAAGGAATATTTTTTGTATATTGACATTGGAATTATTTCAGTAGAATTGAGAAAGTTGTTAAACCGATAATACGCATAAGACTTTTATTTTGATGGACAGGAAAATAAAGGTTTAGAATCGTAAAAGACGGTTTCGTACCTTTATTGAATTATTGTTCTAAAAAAAACGAGCATTCTGTTTTACAGTTGTCATTAATTAATGGCTATTCTGTCATTTGTTAGGCAGAAAAATTGATGATAGACTTTTAAAGTTCAATTGGTTGTATTTTTATGAATTTAATGTTGAATAAATTGAAGATTTTATAAGATGCGGATCTTTTGGAATTCCTTTCTATGTTATATGTACTGTTATCATTGAATTATTGACTTCAAACTTAAACTCATTTAAAACTTTATATTGCCAAGTAGGATTAAATTAGAACGTTTTCTGTAATTAGCTTTAACTACGTTGATGTTTCTTCCTGAAAAGCAAATCTTCGCACATACGATACTGAACACTTACATCTCTAGGTGAAGCTTACAAAGAAGCGTTAAATCAACCCTGAGGTTTCTAATCGATCTTAGGAAACTGGCGCTGCTTAACTCGTGTACACCTTATATAGGCAAGTTTATAGCCTATTATCGAGGAGTTACGACAGTTCCGTCGTCTCCTCCAAATGCTGCGGAATTGGGATGGAGCAGTCGCTTTTCATTGTAATTCCTTTGCCGTAGGTTCAACGATGATGGGAAGATTTTTCATGGCTCATTCGGTGAAGATGACAAAGTATTCACCGTAGGCAAAGTGGTAGATAATTCAGCAGGGTTTGTCCCTTTTGTGTTCATGGATTACCACTGTACATAATAGTATGTCTAATTCCTTGCGGTAACGGCTGTGGCATATATATTTATATATATTCATTTAGCGAAATTTCAGTTTACTCCGTTACTACGTACAGTAGCAAATCCTTACGAAATTTTTCTCAAAGTTCTACCTTGCTATTGCTAAAACTCTCCTTGCCTTTGAGTGAATAATACATGTCGCTCGTAATTTTCATTCTGCTGATGATTGTGTCATTCAGAAAACATTGTCAGCGTTACGTATTCCCTCAGTGTGTATAGTTTCATTCTGGCTTTCATTAGTGCTAATTTATTAACTTCATATTTTGTATTTACTTATATTAACATCAAATACATGAAGAGACTGTAATGTTGTGCCACGTGATCACGAGGTAAATCTAATATATATCTACATATATTTTTTTTAAGGTTAATCAGCCTTTAATGATGCATTATAGTTTTATTAAAATAATAAAGGTCGATAAAAAGGTTCACGGATTCCGTGATGGGTTCGATATTGAGGGATCCACAAATTTCTTGACTAAGGTATGACTCCTGTCTGTCCGATTTGTAGTTTGGGCTGTAGATGTGGTGATGGACGAACAGCGAGACTAAACGAACTACCCTCCTCCCACTTACGCTAATAAAGGATGACTGGAAGCCTGTGAAGACAGTCGTGACAGAGGATCATCAGGATCTTTCAAGTTTCTTGTTTTCTTCTTTAAAATAGGAATGCAGTCTTGGTTATTTGAATTTATTTACTGTCATAGACAGTTCTACGAGCAAATAAAGCGTGATTCATTGATATACTTCCAATTAAGATCACTAGTGCATCATGCAGCTAATCGAACTGACTCAATTAGAAAATACTATGAATTTTCATCAAAGCTTGATGCAAAGTTGTATTCCGTCTTGGTTTACCTTAATTTTGTTTCCCTATTTTGTCCCATTTTTTTTTTTTTTTTTGGATTAAAAAATTACAAAATAGGGTCGTAAAAAGGAATTGACGTAAAACGAAGCAGCGTAAAGGGAAGTTCTGCTTGCTTTGTTAATTGCTTGGTATAATCAGGGTAAAGACTAAATCCTTTTAATATAAACCCTTATGCCTATCTTAACTTTTATTAGTGGAGTTATTGTGTCCACTAGATTCTATCACAGCTTCATTCACGCCTCGTTTAAATAACAATCTGTGTGGTTCTAAGAAACTGATAAAATGAAATTTCATTGAATTCCGGATGTTTTCGTTTATCCTCTGCGTGATTTGAACAGCAGAATGAAGAAAAAATTAAAGGTAATTTTCTCTTAGGTTTTAAGTTTCTGATAAAAAGTTGTTTTGAGTCACAGTTGATTTGTAGCTAATATTTTTTCAGGTGATTATTTTTGTAAGTGTCTATCTGTGTGTTTTTTGGCTCTGTTTCTGCAGATGCAGCAAATGATAACTGATCTCTGGCAAGACACCAACTTATGACAGAATGCGTTTCAGCAGGGACAGCTTTTTAACGGCGGTTGGTTTTATCAGGAATCGCCTTTGATTCGCAGAGAATGTCGCAAAACGGCTGTCATCCTCGAGGGCTGTGGTCGAGTTTTTAAAGATTAACCTACCCACACACAGGGGAAGGGGTTGTTTGCTTGAGATTAACAAAGCTGCGAAAAGAAATGCTAAGATTGAAATTCAGTTACCAATGTATTGTGGGCCTGCTTGACCCTGCAGAAGGAGACGTAGCTTCACCGTAGCTGATATTAAATGTCCGTATAATAAAGACTTGCTGAGATTTTTTGGATTAATGTAACTGGCAATTTCAAATCGTGGAAGGTTTGCTTAAGAGGATGTGGGCAGTTAGTAATGAAGTAATCATTTCGGGTATCTCGGTGATATTTATTGTTGAAAAACTGAACCGTTGTAAACTATTGAGATGAATGCAAAAATAATGGTTTGTTGTTAAATTAATTCCTTATAAAAATTATCAAAGTTAAATGTTTTTCGTATCAATTTCAATTTTTTTTTTTTAATTCATAATCTGTATAACTACTTCTAGGAATGATTAAGTGTCAGACTGATTTCCTTATAATGGTAAACGTTCATCGATGGCTGCAACTATAGCGAATCTATTTAATGTATCGTTGGATATACATAGAAAAAGAGAGAATATTAGAACAAAAATGTTTAATTCGAAATAATCAAATTCTTTCGACGTAAAAACTGTTCTAGGAAGCTGAAAATTTCTGTGGTAGATTTAGACCCCTGTTTCCCAACGTGGGGCGCACGCTCCACAGGGGGGCAATTTGATTGGGGGGGGGGGCAATTGGAAAATGGATAATTGTTTTTTGGTGGGGCATATCATACTTAAGATACTTTAGGTGGGGCATAGCACAAAGAAGGTTGGGAAACACTGATTTAGACTATTAAAAGGAAGGCCCTATAGATTTTAGTGTAAGTTATAGATAGCATTGGAGTAATCGGTAGCAAATAAAGAACCAAGAACTCCAGTTATTACATTGCCCTAAATGCGCTGCCATCGCATCACACTCTTCAAAATTAATTTAAAAAGGCGAAATTTTGAAGTTAGGTGGGTGTTACTCGCTGCCGACTCTACCAGCATCACTGCGATTTCGCAGTTTCTGCTATCGTCTCCTCACCGATCAGTATTTATCTTGGTTCTTGCGAGAAGTAAAAAGTGGAATCATTTTACAGAAGTTGAAAGTTTACTGGTTTAGATCAGCGGTTCCAACATTTCTTGATTCGCGAACCACTTCTAACGTCAGTTTTATTGTGAATCCCCAACCTTCCAACCCCCCCAAAAAAATCAGAATAACCGTATAACGAAGGCCTCAATTACACTTGTGTGTTTCTGATTGTCGCCATCTTTACGGAAACAGAAAAATAAATCTTCATGAAATAATTTTTTTTCTTATAAATTAAGAGTACGTTCATCACCGATAATTTTGCTGTTGTGGAAATCAAGATAAATTTTCCCGAGTTTTCTCGACATTTGATGTATCTAAGCCCAAATTTAAGGAAGAAAAAAAAGTTAACTCTTTAGATAATGTAACTCCCGATTGAAACATTCTCTTAAGGAAACTGCGAAAGTTTTGAAAGATATCCTGCACCGTCTCTCCATTTTAAATATAAACTAAATTTTACAAATTTCAGCTGGTAAAATTTAAGGCTTAATACAAACATATTACGGGACAAATCAGTCCTGACGAGTCGCTTTCAAACATTAGCGACATATTTTCTGATAACGCAGCGAGACGTTGCAAGATTGTGCTTGATTGCCTTGATCATCTAACTGACCTCTGAATTCTTTTCTTTTTTCCGCACTCGCATCTTGGGAGGAAACGTTTTTTCATTATAAGTTAAAATGTTATTGAAAGTGAAACTTCATCAGCTATACAGTGTATAGTCGAAATTATTGTCCCCAACACTAGAAACTGTTGCAGCAAGAGCGGATAGTAAACATGATACAAATTCCCTT
This sequence comes from Thereuonema tuberculata, assembly GCA_023159025.1. Classification (NCBI taxonomy): domain Eukaryota; kingdom Metazoa; phylum Arthropoda; class Chilopoda; order Scutigeromorpha; family Scutigeridae; genus Thereuonema; species Thereuonema tuberculata. The sequence goes on from JAFIDM010002131.1 coordinate 94,918,938, forward strand.
CGTTAAAGCCCAGATCACACCAGCATATTTGTCAACATTGTTTTCATCATGGACGGTCTATGATCGCGTGATTTGCTTCTGTTGACCATTTTCATCACTGATCCCATCGTTGAAAAAATTTAGAAACTGTCCTATTCGCAACGTTGTTTTCAGTGCTGATCGTTAGTGAGCTCCAATCAGAACCGACGAGCTTCGAGACCGAAGAAGCCGACCGGCGCCATTTTGGCCACTGTTTCGATTGAATCCGAAGGCTATTAGGAATTAAGTATCACAGTGAGGAGATTATGTTTCGAAAACAAACAATATTTTTACTGAAATAAATTAATTCTATGCGTCAGAATGTGCAGATATCAACTTTTTAAAAGAGAGATTTCATCTCTTCTTGAGCTTCGTTACGGTCTCAGGGGCCTATGAGATTGCCTACTGTTTCACTTCGCTTTCGCTTAAATAGTAGAGATATTTGAATACAATGTACAATTAGTTTCAAACAGATTGACAGCTTGCTAAAAGTCATTTCAAATTCTACCGAAATTGCGTTGCCGAAACACGATGTTAACCTCTAAAAAAAGATTAAACGCCGTCTTTTCGTAACTGGGAAAAGCTTTGGAGTTGCCGCCAAAACCTTCCAGCTCAATTCTGATTGGCGAGCGCTCTGTTAATCATATGTACTGTTTCATCATATTTCGTCGAAACGGTGGAAAGCAAAGATGGGGAACACTTCACTGAAACAATGATCATTTCAGTGAAGCAAAAACAATGTTGACAAATATGCTGGTGGGATCTGGGCTTAAGCAACATTTGTGATCTTTAGCAGCAAATCCTTCAATTTCAAACAATTGAGGGTTCTTTGATTTCCGATAATGTTTGTGGCTTTCAGAAATTGTCTTATTAAAGTTTTTTCGTATTGTACCTACAGTACTAAATATTAAAAATAAATGAAACTTTGCTATGTTATTCATGAAATATTTGTATGTAGGGTTTCCCATGAGGAAGTTCAGTATTCTGAAGTTCAGTATTCTGAGACGTTACAGTATCCGGTCGATCTAAGAATTAACATTTATATGAAAATGTACCCTAGTCCGCACGGTTTCCGAAATAGTTATTTGAATGTAAAATCGCCAAATTATTGATAAGAAAGAGGTGTTGCACACTATTTCCAATATTTATTGTTCAAGTGAGAAATTTGTTTATAATAAATCTTCAAAAATTCCACAGTCACCAGGAATGCACTTCATGTCGATTCACGACGTTTCAAACAGTAGCTCAGTACTATTGCAGGGAAGGACAGTATTGTGCGCCAAATTCATAATATTCTACATTCAGATAACTGTATCGGAATAAGATACATGATTATTCAATGTTTTTTTTTTCCTTTAGAATGACCGACACTTTGATCTCAGAGAATATTGACCTTTCCTTCTGGAACATCTCATATGTAAATAACAGCATTCTGTTCATTATCAGCTTCTTTACTGTTACATATCTTTTTGATTTTCCTTATGTAAATTCTTTACCAAGACCACACATACGTTACGCTACTATATATTCCGTATACGCAAAAGATAACTTCGGATAAAAGCCGCCATTTCTCGCACTGAGTAATTCCTGTATCTCCATTCTCATATCTTTAATTCTCGCAGTTCTTCATCCAGGTGTCGAACTTGCTTCTGTTAAATCCCTCTTCTTTCTTTCCCACTGTGCTTCATTTCCATCCCGGAACGACCTCGTCCTACACCACATGAACGGAATATCAACGAAGAACATCGACTTAAATAGAGACACGGATGGCGATTTAAGGATATCGGCAGAATTCCCAGAATGCATCACCATCAAACGCCATAAATTAATAGAATGCCTTCTACATAATCGGCATTTTAATACCATTCCACTATTGAAATGAATCGTATTACCGTATATATATTCGATGATTACCTCGAACATTGCTGTGTCCCGAACTGAAAAGAAACCCTCTAAAATATCCACTATTGGTTTCAGGTTGCAGAAAAAGGAGAACGACCATTCCTTTGTGAATAGTAGAAATTCCTAGTCATGGTGGGTTCTTGACCAGATTTCGTAATTTTAGTCTACCTATTAATGCACATATCTCGTATTCCGAAAATTCATTTGTACTGTCAGAAAGTCAAAATATTTCCTCAATTTAAAATATCTTAATGGTCTTAATACATGTTAATTTGGTAATTCTTTTGTCATTCACAATATTTAGGGTTTCATTTTTTTTTTTTTTTTTATTTTATTTGCTATCTTATTTCTGTATAAGTAATATCACATTGAATTAAACACAAGCCTTTTTGTAAATGTTTATATGTAAAAAAAAAAAAAAATGCCGATATCAAAAATATTTTTACCGTACGTCAACATTCATTTTGTTTTGTGTGTTTTCTAGTAATCCTAGATATTGGAAGGGAAATGGAAGTACGAAGGGGCCTTCATATCTTCCATGTTGATATGGCGATGCTGACCAAAGAGCATCCCTACACACTTCCAAATAATGTACAGTACTTCTCATTGCGAGTGATCTACAGTATTCGTTTCATTCTTACTATACAGATATGTCGAGGATTGCATCACACACTGAGCGATTGAACAATGCTTCAGTATGATAACACGTTCTGCGTTCCTGTACTAAAAGCCACTTAAAAACAGCATAGAAACCAATAAACTCAAATCAGAAAGGCAGAATTCAGTAGTTTAGGGCTATTTAACGTCCTTTCCAAGGATACTTGCTTGCTGACAGCAACTCGAATGTTTAAATGTTTAATTTTAAGAATCCGAAGAGTGTGTAAGAATTTTTCTCAGAAAATGTCACAGCTGCTTTGTGTCAGAACTTGATGTACAATCTAGATACTAGATTGGTTGATGTTTTATTTATTTTATATGCATCAACGGCTTTGTATACTCGATCTGTGCGATAGTCAACCATGTTTATATGCGAACAGACACTCGTGAACGAGCATTTTCTTTAATAAATTGAATATGACGTAGTATTTGAAGATGAAGGACTGTTAAAAAAATTAGATAAAAAAATATTAAATCCATTCAACTCTTGCATGGTTTGAGGAAAGCTGATTTACTATTGAAATACGCATAATTAGCCTTTTTTTGTTCCTTGGTCGCGGAATTGTGTCTCAGTTTATAGTTTCGCGTCTTTAATAATTTGTCCGAACCGTGGAGAATGTGCTTCTTGCCTCGGCGTGTCGTTGTCGAACAAAGAGTCTCCTTATGCGCGTGGGTGGGGCTGAACTTTCCTCGGAGGTCGATCGGATTGTTTGGATTCTGCTCTCGATCTACACAGGACAGCTGTTCATGTGTTTCGGAGGCTCCTCGAGGGAAAAAAAAAATCCTAATCTGTTTTCTCGAAGATGCCACATGATCTGAAGGTAACAAATTAGAACGATACTCAGATGGAAAAATTTTGGTTTGAAAACAAACTGTAAATCTTATTTTTACGTAATTTTTAAATAACATAATTGTGCGATTAAGATTTTTTTGCTGTATTTTATCTTTGTGTGTTGATTTCATACGCCGAGACTGTGCTTCTGAAACTGTTGGGCGAGAAATTATTTATGTAAAGGGAGCATAAAGGTTTTAACATTAAAAATGTCTTTTTTATTTATCTCTTTCGGTGAGCTATTGTAAAGAATGCATTACTATTACCATTGTTTTGTTTGTTATTATGTGTGAAAATTGTTGATTTTGTGCATACTTTTAAAAAATTTTCTGGTGTAACTTCTGTTATTATATAAATAAATACGTATGCGCCCTCACGTGCTTAGGGTTTACGATCATGGCTATAAAAAATTTTATGTGGAAGGGATTTTACGAGAATGTAGAAACTGATACCGAAAAATTTGAGAACTACTTGATTGAGGGCTTAATACAATCTTAAATATGGTTACAGAAAGTGATAGCAATTTGCTGTTAAGCGTTGACAGAAGGGAACGAATTTTAATTGATAGATTGTTTTATAAAAGAGTTAAAATTGGTATTTTTATCTTAGAAATTGGGATGCTTTTCTCTATTGTAACTTAAAAATAAAGACCATTAGATCTATAATCTGTAAACGTTTCTGATGTAGTACGATGGATTTAAAGCAATTTCTTCCATAATTTTTTTTTTTTTTTTTTTTTGAAAAATTTACCATTTGATCTAATTTTACTGCTATATTAACAAAAAGTCATTGTAATTGAACTTCGTCAGCCCCACATTTTGATGCGCATGCGGTTTGCTGAGGAATTTAAAAAATTTCAATTCACAGACATATGTAAAAAAATTTCTCCGTGTTCCATTTATAACGGTTATATTTTTGTTTTATGGTTGTTGGAGATTTCTAGGTTCTAATTTATTTTGTTTCATAATATTGTGTGTGCGTGTGTTGACATTTACGGAGACTTTCGCGCCATAAACGAAATTCGAACGCCACAAGCAGACGGAAAATTGCTTAGTGATGTGACTTCAAGTCGTAACTGTTAGTAAACTAAAAATGATCTAACTGTAATATAAGTATATTTAAGTCTCTAACTTCTTAATATTAAATTCATTTCTCCATTTGATGAATATTTAAATCTTAACTTAATGTTGTCTCTTCTAACTTTTTGTTTTCATTTTAGATTACGATAAATTTACTTGTAACAGGTCTTCTTTGCTTGTTTATTGGATCCGATTCCAAGTTGTTTTTATTTATTTATTTATTTATTTATTTATTTATTTATTTATTTATTTATTTATTTATTTATTTATTTAATTTTTCTTATATTCACATGGTAAGCATTTATAGCGATTTTGCAATTGCGCATCAGAAAAATAGTCTTGTATTAAGCACGCACTTTGAGTACATTTAATGTGACAGTTCACATTGCTAATTGGATATAAAAATATTTGTAACATCTTATTTATGAATTAATAAGATAACAACGATATACAGAAAATATACAGAAACAAACCGCAGTAAACATTTTCCTTACATTGCTAAATCCAATGTCAATTCAAACATAAAGTATTATAAAGTATTCTTTATTCACTTCAAAATATACAAGGTTATTACATGATTTTACTAATAAGTTGTTTTATTAAGGACTACTTTCTGACGCGCAGTGGCAAATCGTTTGTGAGTCCCCACTTATCTGGTTATTGCATTAAATAGACGGAAACTGTAATTATCCAGAAAACTGAAATGTTTGATCTATAACTGTCTTTCTTTCCATGGGGGTATTAGAAAATTTGGCACGCTAACTAGAATTTTCTTGATTACTTTTTAAAAAAAGGCTATAATTTAAGGCTAAAGAATTTACATTGATTCTTTCCCCCCTTGTTTTTCTATGATATACAAAATGGACAAGAAATCCTTAATTTTTTTTTGTGAAATATACTTTGTTTACTGAAAATATCACGTAAGGAGGGGAAAAAAAAAAAGTTTAGATAATTGTAACGATCTACTTGTGTCATTGGGCTAAAAATTTGTCCCCGTAGTTTTTATAACCCGTCGCCGTTAAACTTAAGTTGACAAAAACCTTCGTGAAATACCAATAAAAATATTGCAATCGTTTTGTGTTGCCAGGAACTTCGTCAGTAAAAATATTCGTTGGCAACCTCGTGTAATTGATCGATTTTTCCCCCCGACTCTGGATCTGTTGGTGGTGGAGGTGGTGGAGGCTTTGGTTCGGAATGGAGAAGCAGAAGTTAGTCCTATGGGATCGGTCTACTCCAAGGCATGTCTAAACGTCAGCGGCGTCTTCGTCAGGCGTCGTCTTAGCCATCACATCATCATGGGCATGGATAGCGTGAGTACTATTTATACCAATTAGCACGTGGTTTTTGTTTTTTTTATTTTACTTATTAAGATTAGGACTGTAGTGGTAGACGACATAATCTTACTAATGGGGTCTGGTAGGATAGATCTCGTGACGATAATGCATTAAGAAAGGGCTTACTTTTAAGACGAAGAAGACATGTCTTACAGATATAGACGAAAGGATCCATATTGTTGTTGTCGGTGGTAACTTATAAAGCGGGAAAAATTGATTTCGTCTGGTAACTCTACACTGAATTATAAGTTTAGATATATATAACAGACTGCAGTAGCGATGTTTACAGAATGGAATCGGATACATTCTTTTCAAAAATATCGCTTTCTATGTTGTTCAGAGAAATTGCACAGTATTAAAGAAGTATACAATTTTTTTATTATTATTTTCATACCCACAAGGTATTAAGAACAAAATAACAGGTGTAACTATAACTTGAGTTTAAAATTTTTATGAACATGTGGCCGATTTGAAATTATTACTTTCCAAAAAGTACTTTCGAAATTGCTTCAGTTTTAGCAGATAATTTGCAGTAAGTTTCAAATTTCTGTTTTTCATCTGCAACTCAGAAGGGATTTATGGTTCATAATTTACTGATCTTATCTTTCAATTTTAAGTTAGGGTTTGATTTGAGTCGATGAAAATTCCAGAATTAACGAATGAAAGGTAACTAGATAAGACAGATTTATCACATTATATGCTGCAATAAAAAGGATATCGTGATCATTAAAAATAAAAAGAAAACGCAGTTTTCAGAAACGACAAATGTAAATTGTATTTTAATTTTTAGGTAATAATTACATTATTATTTGATGCATGAATTAACTTGTTTCTATAAGATTAACCATTAAAGTTTAGATAAATCCGAATTACTAATTGGACATTAACTATACTTGTTAAATTTCAATGTAAACTAATATTAGGAAGTATAAGTAAATTTAATTGATTCTCGTGAGGCTAATGCAGCGTACACTACTACTTCATGAATCGTCATACAGGAAAAAATAAAAAATCCTTCGACTTAAAAACCCGATCAACATTTTGTTTTTATACTGGATCAAGATGAAAGATGCCTTGGTAAGCTGTTGATGCCCAATCACTGTATACAAATTTCATGATCGAAGCTACAAACCGACCAACTTTCTGAAATATATATAAGTCTATTACGAAATTTTTGTTTAGTTTTACTCTTATTTTCGAATTATTAATTATGGGGTATTTTGAAATCACGTTTTCGTTTCTTATTTGAATCGTTTTCATAGATTATTCTTCAGCTTAAGTACTTTGTGAATTGACCTTGGACTTCAGTTTAATTTTTTCTAATTAAATATTCAAGTTTTAATTAAAGTGGTGGGTGGACGTTTTGTTTCTTTTGCAAAACCTGTGTTTAACTTTTTATAGTAATGCACATTGTATTGGAATTTTGAACGCTTGTTTCTGAAAATAGGCCTATCACCCTGAACTTTACGTAAGTGACGAAGTACTGCTATTTCCATACTTGAAATTTATTGGAATTTATACTTCAGAATTACATAGCTTGCTTTGGCAGATTTCATTGGATGGGAGTTTTATTTATTTAAAAGGAGATTGAAATACCAATTACGCAGTTGGTACGATGACCCGATGGCAGTGACTAACATTGATCGAACAGGTAAGTTCCACACAATCACTCCAAGTTCTGTCAGTCTGCCAATGACAATCCCGCCAGCTAATGAGGCTGAGATTTCGTACATATTTTAAGTTGATCGTGTTTTATTTTTTGAATTCGTATATAATAAAGCTCATGAGGTAAACTGTTTAATCGGTTTTTATTTATTTATCTATTTATTTATTTATATACAAGATGGCAAGGAGATGTTCATAGCCCTATAGCGAAAAATGTAATGGACAAAAAAGTTCACCCCAACTTAGTGTAAATACTCTCTGGAACATGTAATTTCGGTTTATTTAAAAAAAAAAGTACAAAATTTTACCACCAAAGGAAATTTGGCGCTAGAAGCGCTTGATTTGGGATTATTGAAAAAGTAATGGCTAGAAGACACTACAAATAAATTTTCGTTTTCATACAAGTTGCAGATATGGTTCAATATGTCCTCCGTTCAGATGTTCTAAGAACTGCATTTCGTGAACGACGTTTTCTAAAGCGGAACGCAACAGGTCTTCATTGATTTGTTGCATTATGCTGTCTTTTAAGGTTGCTAAATCAGGAATATGTCCTTGATACATCAGGCTTTTGAGATGGACCCACAACCGAAAGTTACAGACGAACAAAGTGGCCAACCGGTGGGGAAACTCATGATTCTGTTTTCTGTGAATTGTTGTCGTAACAGTCGCTATAACGGCAATTCCATGTGAGTTGGCAATCACTCTGCATGAATATAGTAGAGTCGAGCCACCTTCGCTGCTGCAGTTGCGGAAAAGTTAAGCAGCATCTCTCGACATCTGACAGCAGAGACGGTACAGGTCATTGATCCCGTCGGGCGAATATTTCTTGGTAAAAGTACGGACCGATGATAAACAACGCAGCGAAACCACAGCACTTTCAGAAACTTGGAAGAGGTCTGTTAGAACACGTAAGGCTTATTCGCAGCCCAAAAGCATCAATTGTGTATGTTAATATTGCTGTTCAGATAAAAATGTGACTCGTCACTCTACAACATCGACTAAAGCCATGGCCTCCTCAACATGTGTTCGAACTAAGAATATCAGGAGACAAACTCAGTAGGGTTTAATAAACTTTTGATTACGCGAGATTTTCTAGGGGAAAAATTCAGCATTTGACGCAAGATTTTCCAGTCAGTCGAATGTGGCATATCCAGTTGCCTTGATACTGCCCGAGCACTGTTGGATCCTTGTGCATTATTAATTCTGCGTTCGACAACTACACTTGCAACTTCTTCAACTTGAAGAGGAATAATCGGTTCACACCCTCATCCTGGCCTCATTGCTATTTTCAAATCATAAAATCATTTTTCTAAGATTTGTTAAGTCATTGGGCCTTTTCTCGTATCCTTCAACCGTTGGAATTCTCGAAGCACGGCATTAGCGTTGATAGTAAAAGTTGAGTAGCAACACACATTCAGATAAGGTGAGCGCCGTAGCATTTCCTTCTTAACAGAATGACGCCTATCGGTTTCCCTTTTCCTTTAAATCAACTCTTCAGCAGCGAGATTATGCAAATCCATGCGCTTCTAATGTGAAATGTGCCCTGGCGTCGAAAGTTTTTACTAGAGCAGTGAGATTATGCAAAATTAATCAAAACATCGTTCACAGAATAAAGTTCTTAGGGGCCGTCCATTAATTACGTGAGGTGTTTTTTTAAAAAATAAGTCAAAAAATCAAAAAAGTTCAAAAAGTCAATATTACAAAATGTTGTAATCTATTATAATACGTATATATTCTGAATGAAAAAGTTGACCCCCCCCCTTTGGTGAGATTTTGCTGGACCCCCCTCTCCCCCTTTTGACCTCACCTAATGAATGGACGACCCCTTACAACATCTTAACGGAGACATATTGAACCGTTTCTGTAAATTATACAAACACAAAAATTGATTTGTAGTGTCTTCTAACCATTACTCATTCCATATAATCCAAAACCAAGCTCTTCGAGCGCCAAATTTCCTCTGGCGTCAAAATTTTGCCATCGAAGCACCATGTTCAAGAGAGTACACAAGTTTGACTGAATTTCGTTCGCTACATTTTTCGCTACCGGACTCTGAACATTCCTCTTTCATTATGGTCACCTTATATTTATTTATTTATTTATTTATTTATTTATTTATTTATTTATTTGGTTGGCTAATAAACTCTGCTATGGAGATATTCATTCGTCCAGAAACATGTGAAATCGACCACGTCAACAATTTTCCAGTCTTTATACTCTGCACATTTATCACATCAGAGTTTTCATGTTTCCTATTCAGATACTTAATATTATTCTGAATTAACCTGATTTTCTGGAATGTGAATTTTAGTGCATTTTCATTTTCAGTGCAGAATTATAATTCTTTAAAAAAATACACTGCATACAGTAGTTCTCAAATATGTTTATTTACACTAACTCTGAGATTGCTGTAATGGTTTGAACTGTCGTATCCTGAAAGCTTACCTGTTTTTCTTATCCATATTTGAGATTCTTTATTATCAAGTATAGCCCTACTGTTTTTGCTGGATACTAAGTGGTTTTGTGATTCCTGGCAACACATTCTTTTGCCAGATCTGCTGCCAAACTTCTACTTCATCCAGCTTCTATATCACACCGTGATTTTTTCACTATTACACCTTCTCGTGTAAAGATCTCCTGACAACAATAACAGAATAAACTCTGTAGTAACAATTGTATTCCTTTTGCTGACCCCTTTGGTAGACTTACTAGACTGTAAAACGAGATGATGTTTTTCTTACAGGTCTTTGTATTGGACACACCGAACTAGCCCACAGATAATGAATTCCTCGAAAAATATCTCCAGTGTAATTTTACGTAATCGTCTCATCTTATTTTAGTTGAATGTCCTGCTTTCTATCAAGATCGTTGGCAGTGCTTTTATCTTCTTTTAAATACAGTTTTTGCTACTCATATTTCTGTAATATTCTATTATCTTTCTCAGGTGAATAAACTTTAAAACAGACAAACTTTCAACAAAAGTGAATGAACAATTTTTTAAGCACTTTTACATTCAGACTTTCGGAAGTAGGTACACCAATTATGCCTTGTTTTTCCTGAATTCCCTTGTGCTAGTAGTTTAATAATTTTCATTTATTAATGAATCACATATAAGCAGAGCAATAAAGTATGTTATATATATTGTGTTCTTGTTTTTTTAATATATGTCAGTATACACATCCACTCAGTTATTTATTTTTACTTCTTTGCTCATCTAGAGTCAAATAACGTGTAATACATATATTTGACTATAATATTATAGCAAAGCTACCAATGCTTCGCGCGGGTTACAAAAAAAGTTGTCCTGATGTGGATGATGAAAAAATTGTAATTGTGTGATCACTTCGAAACTTTTCCGGTTGGTAAAAAAGGCACGGGGTAGTTACAAATTCTGTTATAGATCGGCTGCCGTCGCTTTGCTCCGGAAGCCTTGCATACGTAACGTAAAAAACGCTTTATTTCTTAAAAAAAATAAAATAAATAAATAAATAAATAAAAATGGAAAATTACATCAAGTAAACCAAAAACTTAAACTTAGAATTAAGAACACTCATATCAAATTTCAAATATGTATTCTAAATTTATCTTAATACGTATTTCGCCCTTAAGTTGATAAATACAGATTAAAGAATTACAGACGAATCTTTGATTGCAAAATCGCCTATGGAGTATTTAATCCTCTTTTACACACTACCAATAACAAAAAAGAATGAAAAAGTAAAGACTTGACCTTGGGTGACTAATGACTTCCTGTCGAGACGATTAGTTAAGTGGTGGTTCATTGTTAACAGTCATTTTGCATATGTAATTCAGCAAGTGATTGTAAAGACTAAATTATCTGAGTAACTTCACGCAGATTTGATTTATACGATTCCCTTAAAGAGTTCCATTTCAGGGAACCTATCTGTTCTGTAAATTCTACATATTTTTAGAAAAGCCACAGCATTTGTGTACAAAACGTATAGAGCACGTTATTCTACTGTTGGTATGACTGTTTCTAGGGTAATTGAACCCCAGTAGAGATCGGTGAGTATAGGAAGAACACGAAAAACAGTGTGTTCTATACATTTACTGTAAGTTTTGTTTATATTTGATGATTTTTATACTCAAAGTTCGATTTTCTCTCTTCCTTTTACTTTCTTAAGAAAGTGAGGCTCATTTAATCTGTCAGTCTGTTTGTGTATTCCCTCCCCCTAACAACCTTGTAACCGCTGGATGGACCTTCTTAAAACTTGGCAGGCATATTTAAAAGTCGATCTACTTTTTAGTAACGAAAAGAAACGAAAAAAGAACGGCACTTGAATAATCAAAATTGCCTTTCCGATTCAATTATGGAGAGGAATTGGGAACGGCCGTTTCGTCCTTCAACGGACTCATCAGCCCAATCCCGCCTCCCCGATAAAAGACTCGGAAAGGCAAGATCTTATTAGTGAAGGTCCCCGCCTACCTGACATTGACCCCTGATTGGGCTGATGAGTCCGTTGAAGGACGAAACGGCCGTTCCCAATTCCTCTCCATAATTGAATCGGAAAGGTAAGTTTGATTATTCAATTGCCGTTCTTGTTTTCGTTTCTTTTTCGTTAATCAATTCTCTCAGGACGTTAAATCTTTTCTAACTACTTTTTATCTTTGAGAATTTTCCCGTGTGGAACCAAGTCGAAAAATAAGCGCGTGAAGAAATATCGGAGTTCCCATAGAAAATCATTAGATTCGATATCTTCAAATAGTGGATAGTAATGCTCTTAATGTCGCTGCGCGGCTTTTTATGTAATTTAAATTAATCGAATTTCAACAATTTAAGAAATAACGCCGATTTGATTTTAATTTATTTATTTTTTTTATAGAAAATAAAGCATTTCTACTGTTCTTATTCCGCAAATATTAAAAATTTATCTATAATAAAAATAAAATAACTATGGAAAACAAACGTAAGATATAAGGAAAGCAGATTATTCTTTCAAGAACTTCTTTATATACTCGGGTAAGGTATTGTAAAAATTGTGTTTATTGATTCCCCCCCCCCCCCCCCCGTCTCTCTCTCTAAGACACATCGTCACTTCATCAGAACCTAGCTATTTGTCATTAGAAACCCAATGAGGATTGGCAGGACTCCAATAAGACATTATTTGCTTATTCATTTCCCTATTCACTTAAAACTAGTTGTGTAATAATGTGCAACAAATGAGGTAGTGTTCGTACGATGCGTGTTTATGACCCTCTGCATCGTGGCGTATAATTTCTTCGGGAGGTTAAAAACCACTCGGTGCGTCACTGTTTGTTATGTATATTTCATTAGATATTTTACAATATTTATTGTCATTAGGTACTTTTTTTTTTAGGATTTAGACCTAATTTCATTCCGCTTGTAATGTTTACTATCTTAATTATCTCTAACGTAATGTAAATTTGAGGAATCGGAATCAGTATTTTGTAAGGTTTATAATGAACCTCTGATTGTCGATCAATTTCGAAGGGTCTAGATCAAGGGTGCAAAACCCGCGGCCCGTCAGTATATTTGATGCGGCCCGATAGTGTCAAACGTAAAATTAAATTTGAATCTTTACATTGCTGCGAACAGATACATTGAAAAAAATGTCATAACTTGCAACAGCAACTTTCTCAGCCATTACTATTGGTATGTTGGTATGAAACACAACTAGTGCATTATTTGAGGGGTCGTCCATTAATTACGTGAGGTCAAAAGGGGGAGGGGGGGGGGTCCGGCAAAATCTCACCAAATCGCACCAAGGGGAAGGGAGGGGGTCAACGAAAATCTCACGTAAACTTTTTCATTCAGAGAAAATATATATTACAGCAAGATTTCCGGTTTTTTTTTTTTGGTTGTTAAAGGAAGATTTCCGTTTGTTTTTTTTTTTTTTGGTGGTTAAAATTTTTGAAATCTCACTAAGGGGGAGGGGGGGGGTCCAAATTTTTTAAAAACATCTCATGTAATTAATGGACGGCCCCTTATGTAAATAGCAAATTTTTATTAATTATTGTTATAAATAGTAATGTCAAATCATTAATTAATAAGACATATATGTAAAGTAAATGTCTTATTAATGATTATTATTATAATGACATTATGAAATCATTATTTCGTAAGATACAGCAAGGGTTGGTGGATGAGATGCTGTGGTCCTCATCAGAACTTTTTATAAAAATATTGGCCCTCTGACTTCCCAGGGTTGTGAACCCTTGGTCTTGGTTCATTTCGTAATAAGAATGACTATTGTCATCTCCCGTTCTTCATAAGCTGCTTGATTTTTCCATGGATTCTTCTTTCTGCCGTTTTATTGAAGAAGAACTGGGCAAATGCTCTGATGGACCAAGAAAAACCGAAATCCTCGGAGAAACCTTGAAAATTCTTCCGGAACACTTTGAAAATCGAACAAGTGGGATGATTCATTCTTTGAAATAAGGGGATTTGGAATAGAAAGGTATGCTATACCTTCTAAACCTTTACGTCGCGCACTATTGTAATATTCGTTAGAAGTTTACATGTTTAGTTTAGAAGTAATAAATATATTGGTGTTAGTCCTAGACGTTCAGTAAAATATAATGTACATTTCTAGGCGACGTATAATTGATAGGATTTCGTCTTCCACATCTATTATGTCTTTAGCAAAGGATCTCATTGTGTGATTTATTATCTATCAACTAAAAAAGCTGCGGATTCTGGTCCCACGTTAGATATGGCTGTTTCCTTATTTTCCAGCATCCATCCCCTTTTCCTGTTTTTTTATTCTGCTCTGATGTTCACAGAAACGCTTTGGGAAGACCTTTGAAGGGTAACCGATCAATACAGCAGTTCCGTCATAAGCTATTGGCCTCCCTGATATTGACCAGTAGTAGTTTCGGTAAAAAATGTTTTTTTTTTTTTTTCCCCCCAATGCTGCCTAGGATCAATATGTTAAGGGAAAAAACAGTTGCTTTCTATCATTGGCTGTTTCATGAATTCGAATCTTGACTCTTCTAATTTAGATCATATTTGAGAAAATGTAAGTTTATTGATTCATCTCTACACCTTATTCTTTTCTCAGTTGTTAAATTTCTTTAACTGAATTCAGTCCAAATATTATTAAACTGTAACTAGGCCCTCCCCCTGGTAAGTATGAGATAATCCCAAGAAGAATCGATTCCAAGCGGTTATGGCACAAAGGTGATATTTTATTCGTTTTTGAATGAACTCATTATTTGATAGCGCGTGTTATTGTTGACTGAGAGAAGCTTAAAAAAAATGATCATTAAAATTTACATTTTAATCTAGTAGGCTAAAATTAAGGAGTTATTTTCTTTTTTCTCTGGCTCTTCTCTAATTGCGCCACACACACACACACACACACACACACACACATATACAAAGGAAGTGATTAGAAACAATAATTTGAATGTAGTCCCCGTGGCCTAATGGATAGGACGTCTGACTTCGGATCAAAAAGTTGCAGGTTCGATTCCCGTCGCGAACGTTGCAATGTAGAAATTTTTTTCACAGAAAAATTTTTGAAGTTCAACAATGGTCATTGTGAATCTGTCGACTTCCTCTCAACAATGAACAATGAAAACCCGTTTTCCAGTGTTGCACTAACATTGCGATTATTGGAAATCACAACAATTGCGCCTTGTGCATTTGTCGACTTCCTCGCAACAATACAACAGGAACAACCCGTTTTCCATTGTTGCACTGCGCCGGACAGACAGAGAAATAAAAGATTTTATATAATATTTGATTTTAAAGTTTTGCCGTAGTTTAAGTTTCATGTTTCTTATTGTTTCTGGAATATTTTTTCCTTTTATCATTCAACGAAATATCAATAAAATAAGCCATTATTCTATTCATAAAAAGAGAGGAGCTTATAAAGTACCGCAGGAATACATGTCGTCGATATGATAGTAATGTACAAGCTATTCTAAATTATCAGTTTTTTTTCCCCCTTTTTAATTGTTTTTAAAAATTTAGAAATACCTGTATTCATTCATCAAAGTTAACCTTACAAATATTTGCTCCACTATCAAGAAGGGTTAATCAGTCAGTTTAATATTGGCTCTTTCAATGCTTCCGTCTGAAATTTTTGTTTCGTTTGTTTGTCTAGAATTAATAACATTATAAATATACTAAGGATGTAAATCTGATACAGAAATGATTTCATTGTCGGTGAATTTCTTTATTTACTAAATTTAAATAGAGACACCACATTACTTGACACTACGTTAGATTGTTAGACTCATATATGCGAACGAACTCCAATTCAGCTTAACGATATCTACATTTTAACAAATTAAGCACAAGCAAAATAAAGGGATGCAAACGTGCCACAAAGTCCAGAGAACGTTTCGCCAGAGAACGGACTTCTAACAAAGTATTTTTATGAGATGATACGCTAGGTTATGTTGCAGCCTCTACCAGTTTCTGTACTGTTTTAACCTGGGGTGAATAACGGTTGAAAGAAAGGACTTAACATTGTTTCGAATCTTTTGTAATAAAAATAGTAAGAAAGAATCTACCTTCTTACAACAACCAGGAATACAAGAAGTTTTTATTTTTATCGAAGATAGATCTGAGTAAACAAAATGAAAATTGTTACTCTTATGCTTCAGTTATAACTTCTCAGAATACCGTCCGAATAATAAACTCGAGGATTCTTACGTCACAAAATGTGAGTCATTTCTGTGAACAATGGCCGAAGAGATTACAGTCACATTGTTTTAAATAATTCCTTGTTTTTGATTCGGCTGTGAACCCAAGTGGACATTCGCGCGTTTCAAAATTGGTTTGATCGGTCGCAAAATTCTTAAGAGCAATTTTACACAGTAACGGTAAGTTCTTAACTAAAGTTTTTAATAAATATTAAGAAAGTTAGTTTTAGAATTTAAGTAGTTAGATCATTGCTGCATTATTTTAAATATAAGCCTCTGATAAATTTTTCGTTAGGCTTATACGTAACGTGGCTTCTTGGCGCCGAATCCACATGGACATTGGCATTAAAATAAGTCCGAAATTTCCGTGTATTCTCATTTCCTTAAGTTTTAAGCTTAAAGTGGATGGGGAGGGGTTAATCGATGAAACATTTCGCATTGAACTCCCCCCCCCCCCCTCATTAATAAGTATTTTTTCTTCGATCTCTTTCATAACTAAACTTTGTAAGTTCCATAAAATCGAATAGTTTCATAAAGTTTTCATGCGCCAGTAACTTTTTTAACTATTTTGAATAGTGAACCCATGGCAATAATGGCGCATTGCCAGCTATGAATAATGTACATATAAATTTTATATTTTAATTTTGGAGGACGCTTGAAATAGCGCCGTGATTCTTTCCCTTTGAAAACCTGAATGATAGAAGGCATCAAAATTAAGGAAATGACCTTCAAATATCGAGATCGGCAATTAATTGTTTTGACTTCTCTGATCCCTGGAAAAATAGCTTCCTCGAAAAACCACCAGAACTTCGCTGCAATCAACGTCGCAGGTCTAAACTAACTTATATTCAAAGTTGTCTATTTACAAATTCAAAAAATAAGTATATCTAAAGGAATGAATGAAGAGAGAGGCGTACGAAGCAGTAAACAGTTTAAAACGTCAATGAATTTTTTTTTTTTTTTTTTTTTTAAATAGAGGTTAAAAAAAACTAGGGGAGACGTGTGACAACTTAGAGATGAAAACAAAGCAGTAATCTCTCCTCACCCCTCTGTTTCTCGTTTAAGTGCACCAAACAACCAATACAGCTCATTTATATTTGGGTCAATTTTATTTTTATCAGTTGCTCTAGTGCCAATTACTTTTTTTTTTTTTTCTCTCTGCTCTTCTGCGTCTTCTGCATTTGATTTGCTCCTTTGGCCTTGCCTCTGGGCCTTCACAGCCTCCCTCGATCATTAACTTGTCTTCTGCCGTTTGAAATTGTCCTGCCATGGATTTGACTACGGTTCTCGGTGTCTCGACCGCTGTCTGACACCCCCATGGATCTGCTACTCAAACTCCTCGGATTAACGGAGGCGGTGAGTTGTAAATTAACTTTTTTTGAGTGCGAAAGCTTTTTGAGTTTCGTTTTTGCCAGCGGTCGATTGGAAGTTTGTCCCGATTGGGCTCGTGGTTCTTTTTCGTTTGTTTCGCATATTAAGACAGTGTTGTCGGATGAACTTTTCGCTTCCTGCGTTATGAAAACTGATCTGCCAGACGATATTCGAGGCGCGGTTTGCGTTTACACAGAGCTGCTCTGGTTGCGATCAACGGGGCAAGGGAGAAAACACTGGAGCTCTCGATCTGATACGAAAAACGCACAGCTGGCGTGGGACTTCACGGTAACTGTCTTTCCGACTGTCTTTGTGATGCTTCACTCATAGCGTTAACGCAGTATGCATTTGGCTAAAAGATTGACTACATTTAGCACAAATTATGCTTTTTAATTTGTATTAGCAATGTAAAAAATTAATAGGAATATCGCCCACTAGCTCATTATAAATTCCATAATGAATTGTGCATATATATATATATATATATATTCTGCTCTATAAAGAAGTTTTAATGGTTAATCAATTTTTCGAAGGAAGGCTTATAAACTCAAGTTTTTTTCCTTTGCCAAAGTAGCTTAACTAGTGAACTAGTCCTGAAACTTGAGTTTCATGTTTATGGACGAGACTCTCTCTCCTTTTTGTATTTAAGATATTTCTTTTGCTGAATTGAAATTTGAGATAAAATTTTAATGCTACAAAATTGCTTGGTTTTTTTTTTTTTTGTGTGTGTTTTTCAAATTGTAGATAGAAATTTCGGTTGATTGATTGAATGATTTTTAATTCAACATAAACTTCAGGCTGAAACATTTTCTGTAAATACGTAAATTAAAAGAATGGCGGCCTCTCAGTAACTGTACTGACTAAACGCGTCTCTTTTGAAAGCGATAAACGCAACATTTTACTGAAGGGGAACCGAAGTTCGTTCAGGAATTTCGTGTTGAACTTATTGAAATTAACCCTAAACGCATCGTGATTTAGCCGACTTATTGGTTTGATAAAACTGTAAAGTTTTGACGTAGAAATGTGTGGAATCAGCGATTTTTAGAGATATTAATGACCATTCAGCAAATACCAGAATGCAATAGTTAGCCACATAAAAGCTTTTCAATAATTTTCCTAACGGTGATGGCGTAGTTTACTCAGATTTTTCGTTGTATTTAAAAGTAAATAGTTAGTTTAATAAAATCTTTAATTTTATATATATACTAACTAAAATTCGGAGAGAATTTTAATAGTTTTGCATAATGAGTAAAAAACTTAATTTAACTTAATTTTTATAAATTCCCATGATTATTATTGTGTCAATTGCTTTTGTTTTTTATTTTATTTTACGATGCTTCATAAAAATACTTTCCGATCTCAAGAAATTGGCTTAAACCAAAGTGAAGGAATATTTAATTTAATATTTTCCGATTAAAACGAAGGGCACCAACGTCGTATTTTCTAAATAAAATTCATTTGCATTCTTTTTTTGGAAAAGTTTGTGTTGATTGATTTTAAATGTTGTCGTACAGAGCCTTGTAATGCGTTGTTTCTATTGTCGTATTCCTTGAAGTAATTCACTTTTGACTGAAAGGGGGTGGTTTTTGCATCATCCTCAGCTGTTTGGCAGTGAGGGACATGCGAACTGGTTTCGGGGGGATAGCCAAAAATAAAACGAGCCGAAACCATGTGACTGCAGCAATAACCTCCTGACGGCAGAAAAGGAATGGCTGCTGACAGGCACGAGTGCTGCCCACTTCTCAGCGAGGAACCCAATGATTTAATCTCAATGCACAAAGTAAGCTTTTGAGAAATCGTAATTCAAAGAAACTATCAACAAAATATCATTTTTTTTTTTTTTCGTAGTCTTTCGTTATTTCGAAAAAAAAAATCCGGTTCATGACGAACCCGAAATGAAGTCAGTCGCAGTTTGAAAGAAACCCCACATGTTTTCGTTTATCCCCGCGATATTTGGCAGTTTCGTAGTTCTTAAGGAATATGAGTTAACAGATTAATGTCGGAGCTTTGTTTTATTTCTGGTTCGATTGCGTGCCATCTTTTACTTAAATTAATGGTATTCACCGCATGACGTTTCGTCGTAAAGATTTACTTGTTTTTCTTCCCGGTTATTTTTGACAGCCAAGTTAAGGAGGATTGCCTAATGCCAGAAAGAATAATTCACAACTTCTGTAATACATACAGAAGTTCTGACCAAAACTAATTTATCATTTTATTATATTTTTTTTTCCCACACTAACTTGTATCATTGCATTTCTCGTTAATTGTCAACCTTTGACATTTGTTTATTTTTGACTTGAAAATCGAATTAAATTAAAAAAAAAAAAATCTTATCAGAAAGAAACGCGATATAGTAAAATCGATGCCGTGATGTGAGTTATCAGTTCAGTATCAAGTGTGTCAAATGGTTTTAACGATACCGTATCGCAGTGTTACATTTCGTCAAGAAAAGGAAGGACTTGGTGACGAATTCCTCTCACTTCCTTTGCCAATGAAGTGGTTTATAGTTTCGAAATTATGTGAATTCGTCGTAAAATGTCCAGGCTGCAGTGGACATTACAATGGATAAGAAGTGCCTTTTCGTCGTGTAGTTTCAGGGTATGTCATTTCAAAAAAATTACTTTGAAAAAGTTTCACAGATGCCATAGTAATGGACTTAAATGCTCTGGATCACTTTGCAAACGTTTTATTTGGGTTGTGAATTTTCATTTGTATTTGGGAGTAGTTTTAGCGTTTTCATATCAGTCCGTGGATAAGTTTATATATATATGAGCGCTGAAGTTTATTTTTTTTTTTTTTTTAACTTGGACTATATTTAGTCCAAGTTAAACCTCTACACAATACAGATTGTAAATGAAATGCTATATATCGTTTCAATTGCGACAGGCACGCGCATACACATCTAGAAACATAACTGACATTAAGGTAATAATAATGTAAGGATAATATGTTCATTATAAATGCAGATTGAGTGATATTTAACTAAAATAATGAACTTTCTCTGTCAGTAATTATTGGTGCACATTGTAAATTACGCTTCAAAGAAGTCATTTTACTATTCATTTAAATCTGTTTGGGCATTATCTATATCTTAATCCTGATTTCTTTAGTATGGGTGTTGAATTATAACGAAATTTCATGTTTAATACTGTGATGGTTTTTTTAAAAATTAAATCTGGTAAATTAATTTTTTTTTTTTTTTAGCATGCAACTAAAAATATTTCCAGCATGCATTTTTTTTAAAAAAAAGATATGTTTAAAGTTTCTAATAAAATTATTTTATGAAATTTATAGATTATACAAATATTATTCAAGGCAGACTGGCTGCAGAAAAAAAAATCGTTTTACCATTGCCAAAATGAAGTAAAACTGAACACTTTAGCTTTTAATGAAGGGCGAGGGTTGCTAATTATCTATTTAAGTCATTTTTGAGGATAACCTGTGTAAGACAGGAAATTTTGTTTAGTTATCTGTTAGATAATATTAACTAAAAGATCATTCTGGAGTGCAAGGAAGGTCAGCATTCTTCACATTTAAACTGTTAATGTGGATATCAAAACTTCAAATATACATATTCAAAATACATGCATAACAGTGGATATGAGTTGCGATATGCATCCTCACTCAGACCTCCATTGCCAATTTTTTTATTCTTCTACATGATACCAACATGTCTTTAAAACTTTGCAGAAGTACATAAAAAACAAAAACAAATAAAAAAATAATGTTGCTTTTTTTAGATATCTTTTAATACATCTGAATGGATAGTACAGATTATTTGGAGGAGGACTGGAATTTCCATAAAATATTTTGCTCTCTCCACCATTTTTATCTTTCAGATGCAGTCCTTGCTTTGGTAGATCTTTACCAAAATAAGCATTTGTTAATTCTCTATGCTTCTCTATGTAAAATGAAAACAAAACAGTAAAACTGAAACATTATTCAGAGCAGAAACAAATAAAACATTATTGTGAGATTTATTGTATACTACTTGTGCCCTGCGGTTTCACCCGTGTTATACAAATCTTTTCATACACATTATGAGTACATAACTTAAGTGCATCTCATTAACTATAAATACCATCTGGAAATTAAAATACATGGCCCTTCTCGGTAATGTTTGGTTCTCGTTGTGTGGCCAACCTGCCCCCGATTGTTACTTATTTAATAAAATAAAATATCCATTACTATTTTATTTGCTGTTTTTTTGTGACGAATTAATTGTAATGTTACTTTTCACTGTGGTCCCCCAGCAATAATTGTCAACAGTTAATCTTTGATTCGATCGAATTAGTTTAAACGTTGGGGTTTACTTTGGCAGAATCCATTATAATACTATGGAAAAGTGCCATTAAACAAACAAAGAAGAAATGTTTTCATTATTAATTGTATCTTTTCTAATATATACAATTTTATAGATACAATAAAGTAATATATTTAATTAATTGTATCTATAATGTTACCTATTCATAACACGATCGTTGCAACCAATTAAAAAAAAACTACCTAAAATTTATATATATTAATTGGAAATTACCTGGGCATTCACAGTTCGGCACTTCTTGGTAATGTTCGGTTCTCGATTTATAATAGTAGTATAGATTATAACTGCAATTATAGTTCCAATTGCCATTTTCAAATTACCAATAAGCAGACGGATTGGATATAAATAAACAATCTTGAGATTCAAAAAAAGAGGTTGAATACATTCATTATTGATGTAAGGGGAAGGAAACATGAATCAAAAAAACAATATAAAATGAGTTACAAATTTGTAATTTTTTTAAAAATTTGTTTTGTTTTGTGTTTTATTGAAATAGTTTCTTTAATCCCATTTTTGAACCCTTTTCAATATACTCAATGTTATGTAAATCATAATGATTTTCTGCCTGTTTCTTTTTTTTTTTTTCAATCTATTATTTTGTGAATTTAAACCTTTTTTTAAATATTTTTAATTACTCAATTAAATTTATTATCTATATTTATAATATACTATTTTCATATAGAACTACAAACTTAAAAGGACGAAATATCGCCTTTTAAGTTTGTAGTTCTTTATGAGTATTAGTTATTAAATGTTACTTGAAAAGTATTTGAGAAATATACTATTTTATCGTATTAATTTCATTATATCATACCATATCCTTGTTATTATACATATAATTGTAACTTATTTTATATTGTTTTTTGACTCATGTCCCCCCCCCCCCTCCATTAATAATGTATTCAACCTTTTTTGAATTTCAGATTGGTTGACGTTTATGTTTACTCTCCACTCCAATTAATTGCAGTGTGATGTTATGTAGCCTATAACCTTTCTCAATAAGCAGGCTCTAACGCAAAAAGAATTTTTCAAATCGGACTGGTAGTTCCTGAGATTAGCGCGTTCAAACACACAAACTCTTCTTTTTTTATAATAGTATTATAGATTAAAAAAATAAAATACAATCTATTTACAAATACTAAGTTGTTTTAAAATTCCATTTCGATGAAATGTCAACAAACGTAGCACAAGTCATTGCAGTTGATCTTTTTGTTGTCACGTGGAATAGTTTTAATTTTCTTTGATTGTTGGGACTTCCGTAAGAGTAAAAAAAATGTATAATTTTTTAAAAGTGAGAAATTGAGAAAAATAATTAATTCCTTAATTTTATTTTTTAGGGTTCCTCAGAGAACTCTGCACCTCCACCTTCTCCCACACGCCCCGAGGATCATCAACAAGTAGATGAACTTGAAGAATGGAAAGAGCGCTGCACTATAATTACGCAGAAAGATCACGATGAATATGTCCAGTTTGCAAGTGAGGTCGTTGAAGAAATTATAGAAAATCTGCCCACCAGGTAAGCATTGTTAAATTTACAGATTATTATTTTCCTGATCAAATCTTCCTATAAGATAGTTTCCCTAAGCTATTATTTTAAAAACAACACTGTTGTAAACAGCAGAGCAGAAATACATTTTTTTTTTAATAGTCATTGTATTGATGTTGTTGAAATTTTTCCAGATACATATTTATTGACAGCTTACAACATGTAAGTAGAAATTAATATGAATAACGGAGTGGGGGAAAGACCAACTTAAACTTGCTTTTGATTCTTCAGATTGTAATGTCTGGCTTCTATAAACAATCTCCAGTATAGAAACTCCAAAATATCGTTTCCACTGCATAACAGTGCGATGGCGGTGCACTTTGCACCACTGCAACCGCCTTTTAGCATTCACCCTACTTATGTTGGGCTTGTGAGCATCCGCACAATTGTGGAAGCCTGTGTGTTTCAGCTTCCGACGAACAGTCCTGGTGCTATTGATGTCGCCTAAAGCTGTTTGGAACTCGCTAGTGATCGTTGTCAATGGGAAATTGTGATTCTTCTGCGCTGCCCTCTTCAGGGTTTGACGGCTGAAATAGGGGAATTTCTTTGGCCTACCTCTATGATTTGCTCCGTTGACATCCCAGATGTTTCCATTTTATAATGATATCACTTACAGTTGATTGCGGCACCTGTAGCAAGGCTGTTATTGCATGAACCGATTTGTTGCACCGATGGCATCCAATGATCATGCCACGTTTGAAATAACTCAGCTCTGTTAGCTTACTCATTATCTGTCTAATGCTCATTTTTGACCTCCCGATGCTGCAGTGACCACTTTTATCTTGTTCTATGACGTCATAGCACACGATAACAGCCACATCCACTCCAGAAGGATGTCTGGATACTTTTGGCTATATACACTGTCCGACCACTTTATTAGGTACACCCTGCTGTGCACATGAATGTCACAACAACTCTTCAAGCTGGTGGGGGCAGTGTTGTGGTGTGGAGAATGTTTTCCTGGGACTCGTTGGATCCATTGATACCTTTGGAGGCACGTCAGGATGCTAGAGTGTACCTAAACATAACTAACAAAGTTCAACCGTTCAAATTAACATTTATCCTCATGCAGATGACTACTTCCAATAGGATAATTTATTTGCTTTCTCTTTATTTGTGGTTTTAGCACTATTTAAAAATAAATGGAGGACCAAACACACAATATCCAGTTAATATATAAATAAATCATTCTACATTACATGTTTCGAGGTCTTTAGCCTCATCTTCAGATGTAAACAAAAAAACGGAAATCAAAAAGGCTTATTAAAGGATACAAATCATAACGTACAAATAAATGAATGAACCACAAATAAAAAGTTAGTTTTTTTTTTAAGAAAAATTAATACAAAAATGTAATGGGATGGTTTTTAAGAAGGTTCTGTCCATCCTTCCATCACCACCTCTACAACTCAAAGTCCAACAGACTTGAATGATACCTTATTGTGAAAAGCTTATGACTTAGAGATGGAAAATGCAGAAATTGGCCGAAAATGAAACATGTATGGGGACCCCTTTGGTTTCGTTTATAATATGAAACTTTTTTTTTTTTTTAATTGGGTACTTTAGATATACCCAAATTTAGGAATATATTGGTAATATATATTTAGGAATAAGCTTAATGATAACTTTTTCTGGAGATGATAATGTAAATATGAGGCATTATTTATATTAAAGGAATTACTTAAAATATCGATAACAAGCATTTGAAGTGATTTAGGATTCCTTTTGTTTTATTAATATATACTGGTGAAAACAATTAGGGAATCAATAGAGGAACAGTAGAAACAATCATCTGAAAGTTATCTTTTTGCAAGTGAAATAGCAATCAGATGTCAGATACAATAGAATATGCTGTAGAATGGGTAAGAGAATGTTACGACAATCCTTAAGGGGCTCTTTATGCAATGTTTACATGAAGTGAGAACTGTAGGGCAACGTGTTTATCAGAATAACAGCTCAAAAATGAGCATGGTCACAACAGAAACTGTCCTCTAGTTTGCTGAGTGGTCTCCTAGAACTGCCAACACTGCTGCACACCTGTGTGGCTTAGATACGATGAGATCTTGGGGGATGCTTCGCCTATTGTCCAGAAGGGCAACCTCCAGCTCTGAAAGAGTTGAAGGTGCTGGCCTAGCTGCAGTGTGTCTGCCAAGTTCATTCCAGGCATGTAAGTCTTACTGAGCAAGCTGGCCATTCCATACATGCGATGCCCTCTTCTTGTAGATTGTTGTCCACTAACTGAGCTCTGTGAGGACGAGCATTATCGTACTTGAAAATAAAAGAATTGCCAATGGCTCCAGCATATAACACAGCAAAAGGCGTAGAAATCTTGTCGTTATACCTCAGGGATGTTAAACTGCCATTTTGGATGTTGAGGTTCATACGTCCACCAATACTGATTTCCTGCCCACATCATCAGTCCACCACCACATTGGGATGTTTCTTGCACAATCTCAGTAGAACACTAGAACCTGGAACATACTGAGGATATCCTCATTAATGACTTAGCTATACACTGAAAACTTATCAGAATTTGATGGGGCCGCGCCTATTTCAGATAATCCAGAATATATTGCATTAAATATGTACTGCAAATTAAAAAAATATATCGAATATGACACAATGAACTGTAACGAGATGTTAATTATAGGATCTACTGTAATGATACAACAATTTTTGTACCCTTTCAATATTAATACGGAGGATTGATTCATGTTTATTTGATCAATTTCAAGGGCACATGCTATCTCATGTGCATGTGACTATGCATTTGAATCAGAGGTCATAAGCCTGTAGTTGATATCTAGTAGCTGGAATTGTGTTGCATTCCAAATATGCTGCCGAAAATCCCAAATTGATGGGAGGGGTATAGAGTTGTCCTTCCCGATGCAGAATATGCCACTTCAAAAATTCGGGGACATGTACAAACGCCAAAATTTTCATGTTTGCAAGTTCACTGTCAACCGGATAATAGCAGAAAATCATATGAGGCCATCAGCCAAGAGTGCGGTAAGCCACAAGCCTGAAAACAATACCCACACAGGCAGCAGCTCCTAACGTTATTAAGAAAGTGAAGGCTATCATTGTTGGCAAGAACCCTAGCACCCAAAGGGCAGTTACCCAGGCTGTAGGAGTTTCTTAATTAACGATTGCACAGATAATTAGGAATTAGATAATTAATCTGGAATTAGAAAAGCATCATAAAGCTCGCGTTGATTGCCTACTTCCTTGAGACATTGCTGAGAGGAAGACCATCAGCCGAAAGCTTTTCGAGCACCACTTATCGGGAGAAAAATGGAAGTATGTCAGTACTTTGGATGAGGCATGGATCTACCTTAGTGATACCAAGAAGCCAAGGGCAATATTTTATTGCCGTTTTGATGCCAAAGTACCGCGAATGCAAAGAAAACTTTTCGAGAGGATTCGTGATTGTTGCAGGTTACAGCTACAGAGGAAAGTTGCCACTGAGGAAGGTACTGGAAAGGTCAAGATTAATACTGCCTTTTACTGAGAGCATATTCTGGTGGAACCCTTGTATCGTGGCGATATTTCTGCATTGTACTGCAGCAACAAAAGGAAAGTGTGGATTCATCAGGACAAGGTATCGAGCCATATAGCTAGAGCTACCCAGCTGTACACAGCCAATATGGTGACTGAAACCAGAATTCAAGTAACTCCTAACAGTATGATTCCTGTAAAATCCCTCAATGCATTTCCAATTGACTTCTTCAGGTTCGAATTTCTTAAATGGGCTCTGGGAATACGACGACCAAAAACAGTAGAAGGACTTAGGAAAGCTTTCAAAGAGGAGTGGAACAAGATCACCCTCCAATACTAACACTGCCTTCTTCAATGGAAACTTCGATGCAGAGCCATTGCCAGAATGCAGGGGCGCACCATTGAACTTAATCATTGCACACATTGGTGGAGAAAAGGGTTCTGCTACGTCTATGATGTGATCAAAATAGACTGAATAAACGTGAATCAACCCTCCAAACTGAACTGAATACAGTTATTAATACATTTACAGTTACATAATTGCTTGTGAATGCTATTAAATATTGATTACAGCAATGGAAAAAAATGTTTTTGTATATTTTTAAAATAAGCTAAAAATTGTTTAGGACAAAACAAACTTTTGGATAAATGAGTTTTTAGTACTTCAGAAAATGGAGCTACATCCAAATGATGTTAACAATAAAAATGGCAAATAGAGAACTTAAAAAGTTCACTTTGGTAATAAGCACTTGACCAACAATAAATATCCCAAATACGTTGGAGCAACTCTTAGACAGGATGTTTAAAACTGCGAAAAAATTAAGAACATGAAACAATATTTTGCTGAAACTCTTAACAGGCCAATTTCGAGTTCGTCAGAATCTACATTGAGATCTTCAGCCTTAAGCATTAGACCATTACGCGAAAGGAACTTGCTTATTCCACTTATGGAGTAAGTTTTATGCAACTGTAGTTAATACTGTCTCTGACAACATTATCCTCAGGATATTTTCTGTGATCCCCTAATTGTTTTGACCAGTGTAGTTAAAAATAAGTTAGGCTACATTAGATTCATAATTCAAGTTTAAACTGTAATGTTTCCAGTTTAATGGCTATCCCAAAACTTAAACTACTTAGAAGTCGGATAGTTTTGGGATAGCCATGGTTGAAATTTAAACTACTTAGAAGTCGGAATTTCAACCATGGAAAGATAATTAAGTGCAATCTCATTGATTTTTAACAATGATGGCAGTTTCTTTTCTTGACCCCTTCAATAACACAGCCATTTTACTGTTGTTGATAGGTCTTTGAGGTTGATAGGGTCCAGATTCTTTCACAGATGAGTTTTAGTCCTTAAAAAAAAAAAAAAAAAGTATTTGATGACTGAATAATAGTTTTCTAGAATTTGCTGATCTTCATTAAAGCAAACTAAAAATAAATTTTAGTAAAATTTATTCAGTTTTTTTTTTTTTAAAAAAAAAGCACATCGCAACTGATATTGCTATTTTCACATTGATAAGCTTAAGAGTTTAAAAGACCGTACATAGTTGCTTACTGCATTAGTTAAGTTTAACAATAAATATATTACCTAATTATTATATTAAGAAATATTTTCATAAAACAAAATCATCATACGCAAATGTGGATATCCTTCAGATATTTTTAATTGATAAAATTGTAAAACTTCCTTTTTAAAAAGTAGCAGTTAGATAACATAGTATAGTAACAAGTTTTTGAATAAACATTTCAGTCTTGAGCAGTTCTTTTCTGATACATTTTTTTCTTTTTCTTTTGTAGGGATCGTATTCCATCAAAACCCTCTGATCTTCAAATTGATAAATTGGACACTAAAAGTATTTCGAGTGTCGATACCAAGAGTGTTTCTAGTGCTGAATTCACTCCTTCTGAATCAAGTTTTGATACAGCCAAGGAGGAACTCCAAAGCCTTCCTGATCTTCTGCAGCCAGAGGCATTGCACGATTTCCGAGAGCACGAAAAATCAGAAACAGATTATGAAAGTGCTGCAGAATCTGAAGAGAATGTGCATCGCCACTTTTCTGATACCACACTCATAAAGGAATTTGCTTCGGAGCCCAGCTTAGAGAAACCTTCCCTCCTTTTGGATGCTATACTTATAGAGGTATCCTCTCCTCTTAATAAAACTGTAATTAGTGTAGCTGAATCGCCAGCTTTATCTTTGGAAGAGACATTAATAGCTTCACCTGAGGTTAGCTTGACAACACCCCATGAGATTGTCGAGCTAGAAAGTTCAAGCCAACCAAATCTATTGAACAGTGATTTAATCTCAGAAGTCAACGAATCAGTACCTGTTTGCAGCCAAACTGATAAGCAAGAGTCGCCATCAGACACTGACCACATACAGATTAATCCCGACTTACCTGCCAATTTCAAATTCAATATATGTATACCTTCAAATCTAATACAGTATCGTCACATTTCCAGTTTAAGTTCCGTAACTTCTGAAGGCTTTCCCTCGGATTCATCTGAAGCTAGTGTTCCCGGAGGAGAACAGGTACTTCCGTTCCCTGTGTGCGCTTCACCTTTGATAAATGGAAGTATTGAGACTGCAGATGTCTCAGAAAATTCTGTTTTTCTAGAGGAAACAAGTTCAAACAATACTCTTCTCGATTGTCTGAATCATTTTACATCATTGTCTCTGAATGACAAGTCTTTCACTTTAGTTCCTCAATCAGATGAAGGGACAGTAGATGAAACAGTACAACAACTTTTGCATGAAATTTGCTCATCCACTTCAGAAGCTGAAACAACCTCATTGTTATTGAATACTTCACAGGCTGATGAATGTCAGGCTAGCCTCACTACCACAGAACAAGATCTGGTTAGTAGCAGCGAAATTGTCGTTTCCAGCCAAACAGAGGTCGAATCGGAGCCCTTTGAGCAGAAAACTGAAACATCACAAAGCACAAGTGAGGATTTTGTAACCCCAGATGATTCACCAGTAGAGATAGTAACAAGTAGTTCAGAACAAATATTAAACACGCACAAAGACCAAACCAATACTGCTAATTTGATAGATGAACTTGGCACTATTGTAAATAACTCGACAGGAAAGGATATTTTAGTTGAGAAATCCATTCAGGAAATAAATGATTTGACAAATCTGAAGTTAGAACAACTTCAGGATTGCACAGAATCGGTAAAAGTAATTGACAATATTTTTGATGTGGTAAAATCAGCTGAATCTGAAAGTAGTGCAGCTGACATTAGTAATGGCCTTGTAATCCCAGTTGATTTACTATTAGAGAAACCAGTTGTCAGCTCATCTGAATCGCTGCAAATTAATCTAGAGGCAGTAACAGAATTAGAGCCGCTGTCGGTTAGTGTAACAAATAGCGAACCGTCAGAACCACTTGTTTTACACCTTAGTGAACAGCAGCAGACAGAAACTGAAGTTCCTCTTGCTGCCTCCCCAGATCTTTGTGAAAGTATATCTGGGACTCTTTCTGCAGAAGACATACAGTTCGTATCGTCTACAGAGCTAGTTACCTCAGTTTCTGATTCACAGGAATTCTCTGAAACTGATATCCTCTGCTCGTCTCTTGTGAAAACTGAGCCTACTGAGAAACCAGATCCTAATCAGCCAAGTGGCTATAGTGCACGAGATGAAGAATTTAATGCAGAACAGGAACTAGAAAAAGAAGCTTCCCGTATTGCTGAAGAACTCATCAATTTATCTTTAGAAGAAAACACTGAAACACCAGAAGATTCATCTGAATCACCAGTGTCTGAATCTCAGTCGAGTAACCAAATTATGAAAGAAAAAATGGAAGACATTGAAAACAATGAAACACCGCTACCTGTGAACACTAGTGGCAATTTCAATCTTGATGAAAACATCAATCCTTTCCAGTCGAGGGCCAAACTCGCCAGTTCGCCCCCTAAGGAGCTTTGCAAAACAGACATATCAAACAATACACCAGAAAAAGGTGGGCTAAAAAATGGTGAAGTGACTACCAAGATTTCGCCATCTGTAAATGTACGGCGATCATCAGCCACTCGAAGTGAGAAGTCTGTATCGCCAAAGAGAAAGGGGACTCCAACTGAATCGGGATCTCCACGAAATCTGTCGGAGTGTCCTGAAAATCTCAACAATCTGCTGCAATCGGTCCAAGCCTCATCAAGGTCCCTCTCAGAAGAAGACAAGAAATTGAACAAGTCTATAGACCAATCTCCAAAGTCAATTTCACAATCGGTTGTGACTGAATCCTGTGACAGTGATGAAGTACAGGCACTTTCTGATGATAATTCAAAGGTAAGAAGAATAGTTACTGTTAAAATTTTCTTGCATGAACAATTTTGAAAGAATTAAAAAAAAAAATCATTCAAATGATTGAGAATTTGAGAAATGTGGTAAGCATTTTATAAGTAGATAAGGATTTTGAGTGCTTTCATCTCTTAATATCATTTGGTGCATTTACAGATGCTGTACTACACAGCTCACAAAATTTAGGGGATATTACGAAATGAATATAATACACCCAAAAAACATTAATGATTAATGAATATCATTAGAGAAGCAAATGACACGAAAATGGAAGTTGTCTGAATATGCGAATGAGGTGCAGAATCAATTTATCGGGATTGAGCAGGATGTGACACATTGACGGGGGGGTTAACATTCGCATGTGAAACATCAAAAATGTGTCACTCGTTCATTGACTGTTCAGTTGGGTGTATTTCATCTGAGACTGCTACAATACACTGACAGTGATGAGGTATGGAGAAGATCAAATTGTCCATCAGCTCCTGTGGGATTCGTGGCCACTAGTGCACCAGGACAACTTCCAGCTGAGGATGTATTACGGGTGGTGATTGGTGACTGGCAACACATCTTCCTAGTGCATTCCAAAGATTTTCGATGGGATTCAGGTCTGGAGAACGTGAAGGCCAGTCCTTGCGCTAGATTCCATCCTCTTGCAGCATGCTGTTGACATGATCCGCCTGGTGGGGCGTGCATTATCGTCCATAAAAAGAAAGTTGGCCCCAACTGCTCTGGCAAAGGGTATCACTATAGTCTGTAGAATTTCATCCTGATATCTTACACCATTCGTTCACATATTCGTTCCATTTCTAACAACATGGAGATTGGTACAACCACCAATGCTGATGCCTGCCCACACCATGATTCCACCTCCACCAAAGGAATGTCTTTCTTGCACAAAACATGGATTCTCCCATGTTCCACGTTCACACCAGATCAGGGCAGTCGGGCTGCAGTCTGAATCTTAGACTTGTCACTGAAGAGAACTGTGGACCACTCTTCACAGGTCTAAGGAAAAATACATTTCAGCCCCCCTTCTGCGATCTTCAGCAGTAAAGTGAATGCAAACCATTGGTCGCAGGGCATACAGTCCACCGTGATGGAGTCTTATTTCGCACGGTCTGAGTACACACCTGTTATCCAATAGCAGTGAGAAACTGTCAGTCGCATTGCTTTCGCTGATTCCTTCATGCTATGAGTGTCAAGTAGCGATCATCTTTAGCAGTGGTGGCACGTGGGCGACCCTGTCCTGGTCTTCTTCGTACTGTACCAGTCTCTCTGAAGCGATTCCAGAGTCTGCTAATCGCGCTTTGGGAGGCTCCAACTGCTGCAGCCATTGTCATCTGTGTTTAGCCGTCTTCAATAGCCCTATGACTCTCCATGCTTCAGATTTGGGTAAATCACGTTGTAGGGGCATTTTCAGGTGACACTCGAAGATTCTGCCACTTGTTGTTGATCTAGGAAAGAGGAGATAGCTCAGCAGCTTCAGCCTCTTATGCAGGGTTGTGGGAAAACATGCAAATTAACATTTTGCATATTCAGACAACTTCCATTTTCATGTCATTTGCTTCTCTGATGATGTTCTGTAATAAATAAACTCAAATGCCTCTGTTTTTTGGATGTATTATATTCATTTTGCAATATCCCCTAAATTTTGTGAGCAGTGTATTTTTGTTAACAGATTCATTTGTATAGTCATACATCCCACATATCATTTTTTTAAAATTTCATATTCCTAGTAAAGAATTTTAAAGCAGAAGAAATGCTTAAACATCTATAGCATTGAAAATGTACACACTATTATTGATTATTGTTTATTGAACATAATGTTCAATACATAATGTTTTCTTTTTCTCTTGTGAATTAATTCAGCTTAGACATTGAATTGAAAATATTGTATAGTTAACAGAAAAAATGGGGAAATGATACAGGGAAACAAAGTAGATTTTTAATTATTCCAATATTATTCCAGAGAGATGTGATGTAGAAATTCATATTTTATATGATAAATTTGTAAATGACTAATTAATAAGATAACACAATAAACTACAACTCAAATGAAAGCATTAGCATAAGTGCCATTACAATACCTTTTCATTTTAAAGTGATGTTGATTGGCTGTGCATCTTATCCGTGTGATGAGAAAGTGGATGAATTTTGACTGAAACTTGAACTAAGGAAATTGTTAAGAAAAATGAAACCTAGATAAAAGTTTCTTGTTTAATAAGTAAAAATGTCTTTTTTGGCATAAAGTTAAATATCTGTAACAAATATTAAAGATCTTATTCAAATAGTCACCTCTTATTTTCATGATTGCACTGATGCTTGAAAGAAAATGGCGTCTTCCTCTTTTCCTTTAATTTTCATTAAATTTACAGAACTTATATAAAAAGTTAGTGTCCCTCTACAGGCCTTTGGGGCGCGGGAGGTCAGGCTGGGAGCGTTTCATTACCAACGGGACGAAGTTGAGGTCGGGTGGTTAGCCCGTCGCCGCCCGCCTTTAACTCCCCAGGAAGAAACCCGGTACCCATTCCACAGAGGGCTGGGTAGACCCTAGGACCCGTTTCGAGGTGAAAGGAGCGTGGAAAAATCCCCGCCCTCCGCTAAGGCCGGGAATCGAACCTGCCACATCCAACCCGCAGCCAAGTGCTCTGACCACTCGTCATGTAAAGTATTGGGTTGGCCAAAAAGTTAGTTTAGTTTTTAAGTAAAATAAAAGACACATTTTTCATTGTCACAAAATAATTTTTTTTAATAATATCTTCAGTGGTTTGTTCCACTACCTTCTGCCATCTTTCAGGCAACTTCATAATTCCATCTTCCCAAAACTTTTTATCTTTTTTGAGCAAAACAATTTTCCAGTTTCCTTTAATGTCTTCTAGGGAATTGAATTTTTTCCATTCAGAGAATTTTGTAAAGACCGAAATCAATGGAAATCAAGGTGCAACATATGGTGAATACAGAGGATGAATCAGAACTTCCCAGCCAAGCTGTAAAAGTTTTTGTCTGGTCATCAAAGAAACATGTGGTCTTACGTGCTTATTTCCTTCCATCTTCAATATTAAATTGGTGATGGAATTCACTAATTCACAGAATTCACTAATTTTGATCAGTTTTTGTTTTAAATGCATGCTGATATGACAGCTGCCACAATAAAATCTAACAAAATGCTGTCAATTGACGTTTAAAAGACACCTAAGCGCTACTTGAGCCAACTTGCATATTAAACAAAAAAGAACGAACTTTTTGGCCAACCCAATACATTACAAATGCACATGTTATCAGTAGGTTTTTAATTTCTGATTTTGTTAGAACACAATACACTTGTTTGATCACCATCTTGTCTCTATTCATAATTTAATTCAGTTACGCTTTAATACAGTATCTTTTAAGATCAAATCCAGGAAGATATTTAGTTATGACATAATTTGCCTATTTAAGACTCATTTCAGCATTCTTAAAACCTGCTTTTGCTCTTCAAACAAAATGACTTTATAAATTAACATGTTGTGATAGATCTTTTTTTTCTTCCTTTTTTTGGTTTTTTCCTCTTTTAATTTCCACGTGTTGAATGGCAAAAGCTCTAATTTCCATTAATTCATTAATATTTATATTACTGAGATATTTATAACTGGAGTCTCTAAAAGTATGATAACAAGAAGCTAGTAGAGCATCATAATATATTAATAATTTAATGAAAATTTTTAACAGTTATGGAATTCTGATAAAAATTACACAAGAGGGATTTTTTTTTTTTTGCATATATTCCCTTCATTTGATCATCTCCATTTAACCAAACTGATAATCAACTGTAGTTGTTTGTCTCCGATTGTCAAAATGAATTTGACAATTTCAATAGCTGATTCATAAAATTTGGTTGACTGAAGTTGGTGGCTGCTGACAGATATATTTATTAATTTGACATTAATAAAGCTTATATGGACAGTAAATATTGCAACTTTATGTAATACTTTGCCGGGTAACTCACTCCTCTGTGCCTGTAAAATGCCCTTTTGAGATGAACACACATGTATGTATGTACTTCTTTATTATAAGAATTATATGCCTCCTTTTATAACAGGTTTTGATATTGACTAGGGCATTTGCAGAAATCTATGAACCACAGCTGGAATATATTGATTATGGAAAACATTACAAGTATGTTGCAGTAAGTTAAGGAATGAAAATTAAGACCATGGGAAAACTTTCCTTAAGAAAGGGAGAGAAGGAATGATGTTGCACTGATAATGTACATGTTAATGACATTTCATTGATGGCATTTGCACGATATACACTGAAGTAACCAAAAAAAAAACCACTGGGATACCAGTCTAATTCCTCGTAGGTCCTCCTTGTGCTTGGATGATGACAGCATCATGATGTGGTGTGGTCTCCATGAGTTCTCTGTAATACTTTGGAGATGGTGAACAACATGCATCCTGCAGAGCGTTCGGCAATATTCGCTGATAGTGGATTCTCAGCAGTGACGGCAGGTTAAAGTGCATCCCACATACGTTCAATGGCGTTTAAATTCGGTGAATGCTTGAGCCAAGACATGACTGCAAACTCAGAGGAATGCTCCTCCAACCATAATCAGGTGACTGTGGCCTTGTGCAGTGATGCATTGTCCTGTTGAGAATTCGCATTTGCCGGGATAAATGCAGGACATGAAAGGCAAGCGATCCGCAAGGATGGTTACTCAGCAGCTACCGGTCACAGAGGTCTGCATACGTATGAGGCCCCGTATGATATGAGACCCCACACCATAACTTAACCATTGCCGCCCTGTATTGTCCATTGCAGGCATGTGGGATACAGCGCCATATGGGTTTTTTTCCATACCCAGAGTTTCCCATCTGCTCGAAACAGTTGGAACTGCGATTAGTCGGACCAGACTACACATTTCCAGTCATCCAGAGTCCAGTGGTGCTGTTCCCAAGCCCAGGCGAGGCTAGTATTGTACGGCTAGCAATAGCATCTAGGTGTTACAGGGAATGTGTATCACTTAAATACATAATTAAGAAAATTATATTAAAGAAAAAAAAAAAAAGAGGGACTAGCCACCTCCTGCTTTTTTTTCCCCCCTAAAAATAATTTTTGAAATATAAATCTATAATGAAAAATTAACAGTTTTTTC
Organism: Thereuonema tuberculata; assembly: GCA_023159025.1. Taxonomy (NCBI): domain Eukaryota; kingdom Metazoa; phylum Arthropoda; class Chilopoda; order Scutigeromorpha; family Scutigeridae; genus Thereuonema; species Thereuonema tuberculata. Next base: position 94,955,241 of record JAFIDM010002131.1, read on the forward strand.
ATTTTCTCAATATTAAAGTTTGTAATGTGAGATGTGCAAAAGCTTGAGAAATACTGGCATATACTGCATATAAAAGTATTGTAAGTGGAATATTATTTGATCCAAGAACAGTCAGTGCAACCGTACTTCAGAATAGTTGATTATTAATGCTCTGAAAGGAATTGTTTGAAATGATTAATTTTAGTTATAGCTTAAAAGATCGCCCAATATATTATGGTGTATGGTTTGAATGGGCAGCAATGAAAGATGAATATTAGGCATCAGTAAAGTATGGAAAGCTTACAGACTCTGCCATGAACTGTAAGTTGCTTCTACCAATTTGCTTGAATGCTTTTGTCAGATCATTGGATTCTCCTTTTATTTTTAAACTTCTAACATTGAAGGAGTTTGATTCAACATATGTAGATCGGCTTTTGCATATAAAGAAAACCCAGTTTTTAATCAGTTGATAATTAATTCTCATTTTTACAGTTCACATTTGAATTGCTTCCTTATATTCTGCTGAAAATTAAATGTACTCTTTTAGTTTAGAAGATATTGATAGCAATTTTATAGTTATTACATGCTTCTTTTCATTAGTTTGATTTAAATACCCAAGGTCCTTGACTCTACCTTCAACCAAATCAAGGAAAGCCAGTGTAAAATATTTCACTGAATAAATATTGTGATGAATTAAACTGGTCACTGGTTCGATAAAGGAAGATAGACTGAGTCTTAGCTGGATCTGAACTCGACTGTTTTATTAAAGTGAAATCAGGGGTTTAAATAGGTTTATGTACAACGATTGGGTTTGGTTGATGCTCTTTTAACATTTCATTGGGTGATTTAAATGACATGTGATTAACAACTGAAGTTTTAAATGAAAGGGAATAATGGGAGATCACCAACCGTAAGAATTTAAAAATAAACAAATAGAATTTGACTGTTAACGGTAGAATTTGAAATTTACACTGGATTAAATTATGATTGATTGGAACAGTAAAAATATGTAAGATAAAATAGAATAAATACAAATATAAATCGTCATAATATTCTCCTTTTACTCATTAGGAAATGGTCCTTATTAAAGCAGAAAGATACATTCAAAAGAAAATGAAATAATATACCAAGCTAGCTCTGGTATCTAAAATAGTTGCAACTTTGAATTGTTTGATCCGGCAACTGAGAGCTTGTACGGCCTTTATCATCAAAATAAATGTCAACTTTAGTGTATTTTGAGTTACAAAATAAAATTACAGAACTTATTTCTGCCAGTCATAAGATACAAAATTTAAATGAAAATTCGTACAGATGTTGTAGATTTCCGTATTAGTTTAAAACAATGCTTTGATTTAAGAAAAGTCATAGCACTAAATATCTGTAAGTGGATGAAGATCGTGACATGATGGAGAGAATAATGAAACTCTGCAAACTTATTTTGCCCAAGTCCACATCAACCAGTGTTTTTTGAATCAAATCTCCCACTCTGTGGGCAATTTAGATCATATCGATTTTCCCCTCAAATATAGAAGAACATATAGGATTTTAAACTTTTGTATGGTGTTTTATACTTTAAAAATTCTTAAATTATTAATATGATAGAAAAGTAATGCACTACTATAAAAACCGAATTGCATTTATTTACATAGATATCAGAACAACAAGTTTCTCTTAAGGTTAAATGGAGGTTTGACAACCTGCTGCTCCTGAGCTTTATGCCTTTTGAGTAATGATGTGTGGCTCTCAACATCATGGTTTTATTTTTATTTTTTAAATTTACGTTGCTGACGGAAGCTTGAGAGTTACAGTTTAGTTCATTGAAATTTTGAAGGGGGGGAAAAAAAAACCTCATTCTTCATCCTCAAAATGGCACTGAAACGTCATTTATAATGATGTGAGGGTGTTAGTTTCAGATCTTCTGAGTTATCCCAACTGATGGAACGTGAAACTGGGATGCTTAAAAGAACCGAAACCTTTAATGCTTGTGGGAGAAGAGAAAATTCCTTGATTGCAAGGTACTGCAGTAATAAAAGAATGGATGTGTACTGGGTAAAAAAATGGTTCTTAGCAAAAAAGGCTCGATTGCTTTCAGCTTCCAAATAAATGAAAAAAACAGTGATCTAAAATTGACTCAGACAATCCATTCGATAATAAGATCATGATACATCGAACTCATTTCAATACAGTAGATAAAAGTAAAAGTTCGCGTAGATGCGATGTTTCTTTAATATGGAACTCCTTTTCTGTCTTACGTCAAATGTTTTCATCCCCAAAATGTGTTAATTTACTCAGTGATTATTTAGATACTTTGACATTTTCATTGAAACTGGAACTTGAATATAAAATTTGTTAGGCGGTAGACCTCAAACTTGAAAAAAAGCAGCGTTTCCATATGGTGAGAATTAATTACATTTTTAATCATGTGAAATGCATAAAGATGGATGATGACATATTCGATGTTTCGAGTACACGATACAGCAGGTTTTACCAAGAAACTGAGGATAATTAATTATAGCATTTTTATGCTGGCGCAAAAGCCATAGGTATAAGATATAGAGAAATGTTAATGTTAAAAAAAAAAAAAAAAAAAAAAAAATACAAGGTCATATTCTCGAATGATGTTCTTTGATTAACAAAACACTTTTTTCAAAATAATGGAATTTGGTCCCTTCTTAAATAAAAAAAAAACGTATTCGATTTTCTACTCCCACAAGTAATTAATAACTGCGCATTTTCTGTTCAAAAAAATATGATTTGCAATTTCTCTACCGGCTGGGCGTTTTCCTCGATTTCAGCTTCGGGGTTTTGCAGTTTAGGGTCAGTGAAAGGTTGGTTTATTGGGTAGGTCTCAGTTGCACGGAGTCCGGCAGCGCCTCTACCCCGATTAGCGTCTTTTGGCAAGCGGCCGCCGGTGTTTTTGGCGCCGTCGCGCGACTTCACTGCAGGCACCCAGAATGCACCGCCTGGCCGGAATGCAGTGGTTGCACCGTCTTGCGGATCCTCGGCCTCGATTTCTTCTCCTTCCCCGTCCTCCACGGATGCGAGGGGCGTTGGTTCTCTCGCACCCTTTCCTCTTCGACCACCACCCGCGACCTATGTCGTGACTTGTCGCCCCCAAGCCACCTGTTTTTGGGCCCTTACATGGTCGGCGATCTGTGCCCGCTCCGCCTCCGATGCAGGCCGATAGGAAAACCCGCCGTCCGGCCCATCGTCTCCGAAGTGGGGTGAGTTTCTTTACCGATTAAGTCCCTTTCTCCCCTCCACAGTCCGATCCCGGGTTTTCCAAATATTCTGTTTCTGATATTGGATGGTTCTGAAACAGCTTTGACTGTATTAGTAAGTATTGTTGAGGCGAGAAAAATATCTGAAATGAATTAAAAATGACCAATGATTCGAAAGTCCATTTATGGTTACAAAGTTTTCGATTGACGCAGTTTGTCAAAACCGGTTGCACCTGTCAAAAAATAAAATTAAAAATCTTAGAATAATCAATTATTATCTGGAATTTTGATTTAAATTCTCATTCGTATGTCGTAAATGATTGATATGACTTCATTGGTCTTACTTTTAGACACCCAAAAATTTAGAATGACGTTTTAAATTGAAAGCCGTTTTCTGTAATGGGTGTTTCATTCAGGGTTGCTTCAGTTTTTCAAATAGACATTATTATGATGCAATTTTATTTTTTTTAAATAAAACCAATCGTTAATTCATCGTAATACATATTTGAAGCTCTGTAATATGTTAGGATGTCGGTTTGGTTTAACGTTTCATATATTTAACATAAATCATCTGCATGTCTCATGAAGCAGTTTCTTGGTACACCAAAGTACTGAATAAAATGAAATAAAATATTTATAGTTACAAATCCTCTTCAAATTTACAAGTAAAAACGGGCAACTTTAATTCAGTTGAAGGATGAAGGAGCAGCTACGATCCATTCCGTTAGCTGCATCTTCATCAGTGGCTGGAGATAGGTTTTTGTCGAATTACATACATTTTAATTTAATGTTCAAATTCATTGCAAATGAGCTGATATATATATATATTTTCATCACGTTTATTTCTGTGTCTGATTTCACCCATTTGCTTGAGTCACCTGTTCATGAGATTGAGGTCTCGTTAAAAACCGGTTGTGTGTGTTAATATTTACTCAATCGGTTTGTCTAATCGATTTCATTGCCATTAAAGGTCAGTTATTCATTTTTGTCATAATTAACTTGAAAAACGTATATTTTTGATTTCCCTTCCACGTTCTCATTAAAGGATCGATGAATGAGCTAAAATTAATATTCAGGAGAATTCGTTTACGTTCATAAGGAAATATAGGTAATTGTGTCATTTGCATAGTTTAGGTTGCTTTGATTTCTATCGGCAAACTTAAATGGGGGTCAGAAATTAAATTCATTACGGCCAGGATTCTAGGAAGTATTTAACTATCTTAATTCTAGTAACTCGATAGTAATTACTTAAACTTCGTCATTGCTTCATTTTTTTTTTGTACTTTTTTTTTTTTTTTTGGAAAAATATATACAGTATAATATTGATAGATGATGCAAAATCCTATTTATTGGATTTAAACATTTCAGTTTCCATTCAGCTTAACATAATTGAAATAAGTTATTATTATATTTAATGTATAATACCAATGCACTTGATGGATCTCATTATGCTTTCGTAATTTTAATTCACAATTCTGTAAAATTTTGGAAAAACATCGAATAACTGGTTTTTATATAAAAATGGAAATTTTTGTGTTAACTGCTTAAATTAAATTGTCAATCCCTTTGAATCGTTTTTCGGTGTAATCGATGTAGGAAGAACTACTAATAAAATATGTAAAACATTTCCAATCTTGTGAATGTTTCCATAAATAATATACTGAATTGCTTAAAATTAATCATGCCAGTTCACTTGCTATTTTTGAGTGAATATATATAAAATTTCCCTGATATTCTCATTTGTATTTCTTGAAAAGCTTTCTTCAAGAATATTTAGTTTGATGATTTTTTTTTTTTTTTTTTACAAAAAGTAGTAATGAAAGCCTGATATTGAACTTCAGGAAAATATTAAGCATTAAATATGACATCCCCACTAGTTTCTTATGTATTTCACAGATTCTGTATAAATATACTTCTGAAGTATTAAAATCCTTGTAATAATATTTTAAAAATCAATTACCCCATCCATCCATTTTCTTAATTCTTATCCAAAATGTACTTTTAAAAGCTGTCTATTTGCCAGGTTATTTGAGTGTAAAGAAAATTGCCTCAGGCCTAATTTGACCCCCCCCCCCCACACACACACACTTTCAAGTTAATCCATGACATGAATGTCACAAAGAAGATGCTATATTTAAAAACCTTTGATCCCATAGAGAAATATTTTAAGGATTCTGTTTGTAGATTATCTTGTTTTTCTTTCATTATTTAGTGTATTATTAGATCTCGGCTACTGTTCATTTTATTGTGGCTTTTCCCTATTAAAGGCAGGGGAAAAAAATCAATACTGCAGGCTGCTTAATGCATGGTAACAATTACTTTGCAGCTTAATAATTAAAACATATTTGTTGTCCTTCTTAACAATGAAATAAATTATTTACCTGTAGGTTTGGATCCAGCAAAACAATTGGATACCCCTATATATCATGATAGACCACACCTTTAAAAGATTCCGTCAAAAGTCATTGAAGTTGAGTTTAAGGGACGATAACTGTAACTAACAAATTTGGAGGATGAGGTATATCAACCTTAGTGCAACAAAATGTAGCAAAAAGATCAGAACCACTCCCCCCCAAAAAAAAATATATATACAGCAATTTTCTGTTCTGAATTATCTCCTTTCATATTATCTCCTTATAAATTTCTAATTTCAAATCTTGTAAGGGTATCAGAATTGTGATTGTCACTGTAAAATGATATCCTGAAGGCATAGTATTCATTTCAAGACTGCTAGACCTATCAGAATTAAAAGTAAAAGGAGATGAATTCATAATTCTGTAGAATAACTACATCCTGCTCCTTATAGGGCTAATGTTTTTATTTTTTATTATTAATTTTTTTTTCTATACAAAAAGTAATATCGTTGCCAAAAAGATTAATTATTGTGTAACTTTTTAGGTGTGATTATTCCACATTATTTATTAGGCTTAATTTGTTTTAAATGATTTGGCTATTAAAATAGGGGACGATATAGCCTTTTGTAATTCCTGTTCTGTGCGAAAGTAGGCTTTTTCTGTGGTTAATTGATTGGAATTTCTTTATTGCTACCTTCTACCCACTGCTCCTTTTAATTACAAACTTAATATATGTGAAAAAGCAGTCCTGTTATGCCGTGTGTTTTTTTTTTTTTTTTTTTTAAAAAATACTGCTCTTGCTTTTATAGTGAAAGATAGCATTTAAAAGCCATTCTTGTTGCCCCATCTCAGTTCGTGAACTTAAATATACTACCCCAGCAACAAAGCTCTGTTGTTTTCTAAAATTTTAAAATTTAGGATGAGAAAACAAATAAAAATGCCTGGTAAGATTTAATGATTTGTATGTTGAAAGCATTTTAAATGTTCTACACAGCAAAATTCCATTCCATTATAATTGACAGTTTTTTAAAGAAATCTTCCATATAAATGTTTTAATGCATTTAATTTGTATACATGGAGATTCAACAGATTAACATAATGTTTGAGATAAATTTACTACATCAGACCATGATTCAAAGATAAACATCCCATATTTCTTCTTCAAACTTTTTCTGTAAAGTATACTATTAAGCATCTTCCACTACACCAGAAATAAATGTTAAACACTACATTTATTTCGAGAGAAAAACAGCAAATTTTCGAGGAGAAAATAGAAAAAATAAAAAAAAAATTATTTCTGGGGTAGTGGAAGATGCTTAATAGTATACTTTACATGATTCAAAGACTTAAAAACAGCGTATTGAAATTACTAACATCATTAAAGGATCCGATTTGACAAGACCGTAGGCCCTCCCCCCCCAGGGGGCTGTTGGGGATAGATTCATGACTAAACATTATTCCGGTATTTCTGTTTAACATTTATTTATTTGTTTATTTTAATTATTAAATAAGCTTTTATTTCACTGAAATTTGCTTCATATTTTTAATGGTTGATATGTTAAACACTTATGGCCGGTTGCACCATTGAAGTTCAGGAGCTGAACCACGTTCAAACTGCTAGATGAACGGAGATCATCCTTAAACCTATTGCGCCAACAACGTTTAATGAGAATCTCGGTTCAAAAGCGTCGTTAAGTTGAACTGTCGAATTCGGCCGTTCAAGGCGCTGAACTCGGTTCAAAACCGCTGTTCGGCGTTCGGCCTTTACTGATATTCGCTTGCGAATTGAGACCAAAGCATGTTTTCTCTCAACTATCAGAAATAACTTTTAAAAATGACAACTTTACATTTATTTGATTCGTTGGACAGTGACTGTGAAGAGAAATTTCAGTTGTTAACAGAGTTGCATCATTTGTATCCAAAAGGCAGACTATTTCGCGATTATTATATTAGGGTAATCGTGGAGTTTAGTGTCCCAAATTAAATAACAATAAAAAACCTATAACAGTAAATGACAGTCATAAAATGTGAAATTTCACCACACTTGGGTGGGTGGGTGGCCGCACGGATAGTGTCCCATTCCCCACCGATATCGCGCACCGAAGTTTGCCGCTGTTGGTACAGTCTGTGCTGCCGACGCTGATGCGTTAGGCCCGGCAGCAGGCCGGCGATAGCGGACTCCAGAACGCGGTGGCACGAAAACAGAGCTTACGATGGCCCGTTGTCGGTCGGGGGTGGGACACTTATAGCCATCCACCCATCCAAATGTGGTGAAATTTCACATTTTATGACTGTGTGTCATTACACTGTTGTAGGTTTTTATTATTTAATTTGGTAAGCTAAACTCCACGATTACATATATTAGTAATACTCCGCATCGATTTTTTTTTACATTCTAAAATGTGTTATGTATGTATGATTCAATTATATCAATTAAAAGGATTTTTTTTTTCGTCTCTGTGTAAATAGGGACTCGGCCGAATTCAGTTTTTTAATTCCTGAACTCCATTTTCGTAATGAGATTGTTGACTGCTGAAACAAAGGACAACTATTGAAAACAATCCATTGGGTTGATTTCCCGCAACGAAAGACGAATCTTGTAACCAATCAGGAATCAGCTTTGAACGCAGGACGTACTTCCGCCGCCATGAACGCAGATCACAGAACGTCGGTTCAGTTGTGACTGTTGTAGCTTGGTGCAACAAGGCTGAACTTCGATTTGAGGTTCAAGCAGAACTCAGTTCATGGAAACCGTAGTTAAACGCTACTTTGGTGCAACCGGGCATTAATCGTATATAATCATGGATTTCTTTGAGAGTTATTTGTTAATTGAAATATTCAGGTTCTGTCAAACAAAAAGAGAAATCCTTTCATTATTTCTAAATGATTTAAAATTCTTTTATTTTCTGGTAGTTTTTTTTTTTTTTCTGAAGAGAGATTGCAATGTTTAGAATTTCCTAGACTTCAGTAATGCTCGAGAGAAACATCATGAGAAAGCAAGAGAGACATGATTGATAAAAACGTAATAAAATGTATGTTAAAAAAAAAAAAATAATAATAAGTTGTTAGAAACATTATTGAAATCTATAATTTAAGAAATCTATAAATTAAAAACCCCCCCCCCCCCCCCCACAGCTAAGTTTGAAATAATTTAGTAAGATCTCCTTCTGCTCCTTTTTAAATTTGCATTAATGAGGAATTGATGTTGAAACTGTAGAGGAATAGTTTTGTACAGAGAAAATGCTTGGATGGTAGTGGCTAATCTCAGTTGAATGTTCCATTCAGCTGCAACACAATTTTAAAAATATGCGATTCTAAGCATGTTGGAAATAGCCAAAGGTAGTGAAAAGCTGCGAAATGTTTAGTGAAAATGTGCTTATTAAACTCTGGAAATTTTCTACTGGTGTTTTCTTCTTTTTTTTTTTTTGCAAAGATGAAATTATGAAAATGCAAAAGCAAATTAAGTCTAGCTTAATGCACAAGGAATTACTTAAATGAGCAAAACAAGAGACACACACACACATTTAAAATGATTACTTATTCCTGAAAGCATGTTTGCCTGCAACAGACAAATTGGGAATGGATAACATTAATCTGATGTGATAATTGTTTCAAGGTATTGATTTTTAAGGGAAAAAAAAAAAAACGAAACAAAAAACAGTACTATGAGAAGTTAATAGCTAACCTAAAAATTAATTATCCATATGAAAGAGATATGGAACTGAATTGTTAAAATAGTAATTTACATAAAAATTGGAATAATTTTTCTAAAGATAATGTAGTTAACATCAGTAACAATTGATAAACCATTACCTTAGCAATCCTGGCAGTTGTATTACACCTTTTGAAAGGTTACTTTGCTGTCCTTTATTCAGGTGCCATTTTAATTCTATTTTCAGAATATGAAATATGGGAAGACTTTTAAATGACTAATTTTGATCATATCATTCAGAACCAGTGAACTTATTGTCTTAGGGATTATGATGTAGCTTTTTTTGTTTTCTGTTTAGATGTCTGCTTTTTCCTTTGATCGGAGGGAGGAGCATAAGTGAATAGCGGCAAGAGATCATCATTAATTGTAAAAAAAAATATGAAAAAGAAGATAAAATACATTCTTTCAGTCAATTTTCAATTTCTGTGATATGTATAGTAATTAAAGTGCTCTTAAATATTCCTAAAAATTGAGCAACACTGACTTTTAAGATTAACGTAAGCAATTTATTCATCCATGCTTTTATGGTATTGGATCATCGTCTCTCTCACCTTCATTATGTCGGTTGAATTCCAGAAACACTTCATGTTCAGTAAATGCTCCCACAGCAACAAGACCACTGTTGGATCATTTGATAAACAACTGTTAATTTCTTCCTTTCCTTTTTAAAGATTTTTATTACAGAATTTTAATATATATATCCTAATATGTTCCTTTCTTTTCTAAAATAGGATATATTCCATTTGCATTCAGTTAAAAATAATAAATTTTGAAAAAAATAACTTTTGCAAGAAGATACTGACTTGAATGGACATTTTATTTAATCAGTTTGGGTTTTTTTTTTTTTTTTTTTTTTGTGATAGTCGGGGAATATTGAAGAAGAAGAAAGTAACAGATTTGTTCTAGCCTATGCCAAATGGGTTTTGTTCACTCCAGTCTCTGATTATTATCCAATCAAAAATGAAAATACTTGATCCCTTGTATTTCAAAAAGAAGTGTGGGGATAGTATAAAAGCGCTTTTCTTTTTTTTAAAGAAGAAAATATCTTAACTAATCAGACCTGGGGTTAATTGAGAGTATTTAAAGATCTTTCTAGGATTTCCATAATTTTCAATAGAAAACATCTCTTGGCTGCATTGCAGCTTTGGATGAAGTGGAAAACCAGTGGCTGTGCCAATATTGTAATGGACTGGAAGCTGGCAGAGATGAGCAATCCTTCGAGCAACGTAATGGAAGAAGCAGATAGAAAGATTTAAGCTTTGTTTTCTGACGCTTTAGTAGTTTAATACTTTTATTTTTCCAAGTTTTTCTCTTATTTCTGAAAATTCTAATACTAAAATTGTTTATGCTTTGAAATATATCTTACATTTCTTATAGATTTCATGTTATTCACTGCAACTTTTAAAAGTTGTTATAGTGGAATTCATTCGAATTGTATCTTGAATTTCATTTTATTTTTGCTATAAAAGCCCCCCCCCCCCCTCTTCTTTATTTTAACTCCTACATTCAAGAAAGCTGGTTTCATTTGTTTATGAATCTAACTTCATGAAACTTCACTTAAAGTGTATTCATGAAATCTTAACACTTTGCTTCCTAGTCTCTATTAGACGTGGAATGGAATCCAGATATGTGTGTTACCAGTCCTCCAAACTTGGAAATTGTGTTTAGTAAAATTAGGAAACCACTAAAATTCAGATTATAAGCTTGAAGTTGAAACTATCCTTATTAATTTTTTTTTTCCATTATTTTTATATTGTTCATTCTTCCAATTAAAAAAATAATAATCAAGAAATATATCCAAGCCTTGCTCTTCTGTATCAACAAAGTTCATTTGTCTTTTTTAATTAACTGCCATTAATTATATCAGAAGCAAAGCCATAAATCACGTGATATGAGGTTAAATCTTCCATTGTATCGTTAACTTTCAAAGATTCATGTCTCCAAACTTTCAAGATTTTGTCCTCGTCCGTTTTTTTATTTTTTATTATAAGGTTATTCCATGGGTGTTAGCTTAATGGAATAATTTACTGTAGGTACAATGTTTATGTTCCCAGAGTCGAACTATTTATTTTTATATAAATACAAAAGAATATTTACCAATATTAGATTTTTGGCATTATTACAAATGCAATTAGTAATTTATGTTAGTGAAGATTTAGAATCTAAAGACACAACTTGTAAAGTTAAAAAAATTACTGGATCAATTGTTTCTTTCACAAATTATTTAATAGAATTTCAATTTCTATTCTCAATTTTTTTTTCTTTTTGCTTTCCCCCCAAATGGTAACATTTATCTATATTTTATCAAATATAAACATTATATACCAACAAAACAGTTTCTACAGATATGGCAAATATATCTTCTGTTTCTTGAGGCTTTTTACTTGTCCAATTATTTCTATTGTCTTTCCTAGTTTAAATTGAAGAGCTTTAAGATATGCTGAAGTCTCTGTTGTCATTATTATTATTTTCTGTTTTACGTTTTATCAAAAATTTGAAAATCTTTCAGAATGTATCTGTTTTTGCTAATTATTCATCAAAAAGTTTTTTTATAAATAATATTCCCTCCCTCCGAAAATAAGTCCCATTTCAAAAATTGTTTTTTTTTTATTTATTAGGAGTAGATAAATAGAAAAAACGGATTAAAGTCTTCTTTGATAAACATATATTTATGCAATAACAATGCACCCATTGTTATTTATTAATAATTCAAATGGGCAGTTTGAATGTTTATGCTTTAAAAATATTCATTGAGGCCTGCGCACTGCTGGCACAAGAATTTTCTCACTAATTTTTCTTTTAGTTTTTCATTGCAATGCTGAGTAAAACTTTTTTTTTTTTTTTTAATATCCTTCAATCCCTAACATTGATCCATAGTCTCGAATAACAGTGTTAAATTAAAATGGGATTCTTATTTTCGGACAAATTTTTTGTGTGAAATGCGACTCTCTATTTTCGGACAGAGGGAGTATCAATTATTAAATTGGTGTTCCTGATTGCTACCCATCAGTAATATTGGCCTATTCTAAATTGAGAGATGGCCTGGCATTCAAAGTCATTGAATAACGATATATTTTAAATGGGAGAGGATGTTGGAAAAGATCCAAAGGTCCTTTGTTTTTCTGCTGTACCTTTTACCAAATTGCTATGAATGCACCAATAATTTTGGATCTTTTTAGAATCGACCAACAAAAGATATCAAAAATTGACTTTTGTACTGATATTTTAAGGTGTTGTTAGTAATGATTCTGATAGTTGATTAATTTTGAAGATTCTATGGATGTGAAAATTTAAAGGAATCTAATTTAATTATCTGAATTGCTGCTTGATTTTATTAGAAGCTTTTGTTGACAATGAGATAAATATTAGCTGCCCTTATTGATTTTTGTGAAATATCCTTAAGTTTAAAGTTAAAAATGAGTACTTAAGTATTCTTTCAATCTGTAATTACTGTATGGTGTAAAGATATATCGGTATAAAGAAGTGACCAGCATATTATACCCATCACAAATGATGCAATAATAATGCATTGGTTTAAAAGCTGAGCCAAAGATCACTTGAAATTACAGCCAAGGACTACGCTGAAGAAATGTATTTAGAACTTTATTTTTCTCAGCGGAATTGATGAAAAGTAGATAGGTAATTGGAATCTCTTCTAAATAAAGATGGCAGTCATGTGCATTTCTAATTAAATTTTGAATTAAGATCTTTGTGAATCTTTTGGCTCAACAATGTGGACTTCTACTTAATTTAACTGCACAGATGAGTTGGTGTTGATGATTGTAGCCATTAAATAAAGCAAGGAAATTACACTATTTAGATTAAAAGGAAGACGAGTCTAGTGCTGTACCTATTGTAACACGGGGCTAGAAGATCAAAAATCCAAATAAAGATATTTGGTTGAAATGAAATCTAACAATGCACTCCTGATTGAAGTTATAAGTTTTCAGATTTTATTATAAAATAAGATATTAAAATTGAAAACTTGGCCAAAGAATGAAATGAGATTCAAAGAAAAGAAAATCATTAAATTGATTTAAATAAAAAACAAATAGTTGGCAGTTCTTTCAAATTAAACTCAGATATGTGTGAAAATGAACGTAATGTATATGGAGATACCATACAAAAAAATCTAGTAAATAATAAAGTAGATCTTGGGTGTTTTTTTCATTAGTGCTGTTTGAACCAAGCCACATCACCAGAACTTCATAAAATGCCGTGCATAACCCCATCCCCGACTGGTTTTGATCTGTCCTGTAGAACATGGTCAGCACTTAATCGAATAAGGACCAACCACAGTTCTGTGGTGATTTGCCAAGACCTGAAATAACATTTCTGGGAAAATGAAAAAGAAAGTTCAGAGTTGTGTAAGACATAGTTCAGAATGCAAAGTTTTATTTACGTATAAAAGCTGAACTAAAGATCAGTTTGGCATATCATGGATGCATCTAAAACTGATTGACTGAACATGTTATCTCCAATTGTGGACTTTCCCCCTTTTTGCAAATCACCAGAGTTGATGTACTGATGTTCTTTACGAGTGGAACAATACATCTTCCCTTCAGTGTGACTGCGATGATGGAAGGCAGACAGACAATCTGCCATATCACTCAAGATTGTAGTCGAAAGGCTTACCGAGGACATTGGAATGACTTTCTGACAGCACCACCTGGCTCAATTATTTATATTAACAACCTAAGATTTAATAGTATGATTTCTGATGTCTTAAAACTTTGAACTTGTTTTATTGCTTTGTCTGATATTTTTAATCTTTTTTATTTATTTATTATTTTTTTAAATTTGTGTTGTGATGTAAATTCCATATGTATTGCTGTTTGAAATTGCTATTCAGAGTAGTAGGGCAATAACTGCTATGCTGAATTTTTGAATGAATAAATTGCTACATCTATTGATGCATGAAATTGAATACTATCAGTTTGATGGTATTCAATGCTTCAAGTGAATTTAGAAAACCAAATTAATTGTGAAAGGGTTTTCCTATTCAAGGTGATTTTTGTAATGGTAAGTGAAATGCACATTTAGATGAATCAATTATTGAATGGCAGTTGAGCTTTGATACCCACAAATGAACATATTGGAGATAAAAGTTAATGGTTTCATTAAATATTCATTAACTTAATGAAGACTAGGACTGCTTTGGATATAATTAAATTCACTGATATTGGTCCAAATATGAGACAGATTGTAATTAAGTAATTATCTAAATTTGCATTAGTGTTTAAAGAATAAAAGTCTATTGCTCAGTATGTGTGTAATGCTGCTCTTCTATTACATCACTTAGCTCTTTATGTAATATAGCTGTACAGCATATAGCTCTACACAATGCCATCCAAATTTTCAAGTTACTTGTCAATTTGGTATTTACTTCATTCAAATGAGTTGATCTCTTCTTTAACCAAAGTAGCCCATTCTAACAGTAAGGGATATTTTACAATCATACTGGTAGGCTACATGAACCATTTAAGTGCTTGATATTGAAATTTTTATTGAAACCAGTGTGTCTAGATAATACCATCAGAAATATCTGTGAATATATTTTTTGTAGGATATTCTACATTAACAACCATACTTAAAAGCAACAACTTCTGCAAATAAAAAACAAAATAAAATGTAGAGGTGCAGATATTGTTCTGAATGCAAGATTCTTGGCTGTTCATGAAAATATTCAGTCTCTGAAAAAAATACATCATTTATAAACACTTTTTTTTTCTTCTACTTTTAACAGTAAAGGAAGTAATTCCTTGGCATGTTATGTCCATTTGTGTGTGTGTGTGAATATTATAAACACACACACTTAATGTATATATATTCTTTCAATATTTGGGATATTTGAGAAACGTTCAGTTGATATTCTTTTGTTTTGAATGTGTTCTGCCATCTATTGACAGTAATTAGAAGCTTTATATAATTGTTAAATAGAAATTAAGTAATTTCAGTTGTTGCTGAGGGAGAGGTGGGATTCAGTTGATATATGAAATTGATGCCCGCAAAATTCAGTAGCTATGAATCGTCTGCTACAAATAAGTGACAGTGAAGTATCTTGAAATAAGTAAATATTATTATTCTCCAGTGACATTGAAAAAAATAATTATAGCTTGCAAATGTAATCCTGCTGTTCTCAATGATACTCCACACTTCAGGTCATAATGACCCCATGTGCTGGGATGTTGAACAGGAGGTGTTGTGCATGAAATTAAATTTAAAAATACTTATTTAATTTAATTATTTTATATATATAGAATATTTAACATCAAATAAAGAATTATTCATCTTAATTGTTAAACAAAATTTATGTAATATTGACATTGATCAAAATACAGACAAGTAATAATGATTATGATTTTTTTCAACACGAAACATTGATAATTTATTACTTATTACTGCCTAAACTGTAAAATGAGCTTTAGAAACATGTTACAATTTGAACATGTCCTAGGAATTTTTTTTTTTTTTTTTTGTCACAACTTGACAAGGACAAAATTTGCAGTTGCCGTGAGCTCATCCAATGTGTCAACTGCTCATTTCATCACTTCCTAGTCTAGTATGATTTTTGGATTTTTATCTTCTCTTTTGCTATTTTCTTATTCTTATGCTCGACATTTTTCTTCTTTGGAATTCAGGATACTACTGTGGTATCCTTTGTAAAATAGAATTTTGAACTTAAAGATGACGTTCGTCCAGGGCAGCCCGTAGTGGCGACGCCGCAGATTATTGCGCGAGTGGACGAGATCATCATCAACGGGCTGCCCTGGACGAACGTCATCTTTAAGTGTCGCCCGACCCTGTGCAAACCGCTTCCGCCATTTGATCACTGCTGGCAGTGACAATGCCTTCTCTCCGTAAACACCCACCATTCGTCTGTGCATAGGCCGTGCGCCGATACCTTCGGCGGTAAGAAACCGTATAACGGCACGCTGCTCGACTTCATCTGCTTCCATTTTCAGACAACCGTTTTTGTTTTTGGACTGAGAAAAAAATAATGTGCTATTGGACAAAACTGACTCACAGCTTGCTTATTTGCATAATCTGCCTTCACTTTCCCGCTCGCTTGTTAGCCACCGTTCTGCCATCTATTGAGCCTTTAAAGAACCCTTTACTATCTGATATAATCGACTTTACACTATTCGCACTGCTTCCATTCATTTCATGGGGTGACTACGAATTAAATGAATGCTCCTCATATATATATTCTTACTATTAACCCTGCTGTTCTCTTTGGATCTATAACAGATCCAAACATACATAGGAACATACTGTTCGTTTTTGTTTATGAGAACCTTCAGTGCTTTTGCGCAAGCATCAGGTCTCCTTCGATTTCAACAAAATAGGGGTGAGGAGAAATAAAGAGGGGATGTTTACTTTTTATCAGTGTTAGTTTACTAGTAGCTGCGTTCTATTTGTGCTTTTCGGGAAAGAATTATGGAAAACTATTGCTTGGTTTTTTTGGAGGGAGGGGAGGGGGCTGAAAGTGCCAGACACAGTCAACAGGTCTTAGGAAAGTGCCCATCTTAGGCGTATCACCCCTCTGCAGAGTAGAATCGTCTGCGAGTGGCGGGTCTGGCTTTCGAAAACTAACAATACACACACAAACACACTATAATTTAACTAATAATAAAAAAAATGCTTTATAAAAGAGGAAAAAACAAAGATTAGTTGGCAATATATAATTCAGAGGGGATTGATATGTTCAAAAATGGTTTACAAATTGCTTTTCAATTTGGAAATGTAAAGGAGTTTGAGAATTTATATAGATAATTATATTGAATATCATAACTACTACTTACATTAAGAATTGTATTATTGATGTAAAATCTTATACTAATAATTGGTATGTGGTAGTTTACATTAACTAATTTGTTAGCAAGGAAGCTTACATATGTTTCATGTAATTCCTAATTGGTAAATTTGTTACATTTTTAAAACTTGAAAAAGGAAGAGGGCAATGTCTTGTGAAAAATTTTTAAATATGTATTAAGTTTGTTTATATGTTTATTATAGTAAATTATATTGAATAATTTTTTAGTTTCTCTTTTTTAAAAATTTTGTTTTTACTGGTAGGTTGGAGATCATGCTAGTCCAAAGGAGAAATCAGCTTCTCCTACTTTCAAGAAGCCTTTACCTAAGTCGACTCCAAAATCCAAAGCGGGTAGCGTCAGTAACGAGGAACCCTTCGTTGAATTGGAGCCGAAAGAAGACGTCTTGCCCAGCCAGGTGATGGTTCGCAGTTTGGAAGGGGAAAAGAACCATAGCGAGGCTGGACCTGACGTCGCCGAGCTTCCAGAAGAAGAATTTAAATCAGCCATAGATTGTAAGTATAAATTTGTTTTATGAAAATTTTTAAAACTCATTCTCTTAATTGTGGCTTAAAATATATACTTATTCTGTAAAATTAATTAATCTTAAACTATTTTTTTTCTTTTGTTTTTTTTTTGCTGAAGACTGATGTAATCCTACAAATACATAGTTTGTTTCCTATTGACTTGTATTTTCATTTTATTACTTAGACTTTTGTTTCAGTAACAGCAACGACAATGAAATTAGCAAAGTTAATTGTTTGCTTAAAATGATAAATAAAATTCAGTTCTGCGGAACAGCTATATTAGATAGAATAATATATTACTAAACAGTTTCTAGAATGCATTTATGATCAGAAGCTTTGTTGCAGCCAAATTGTCCTCTTTTGGTGGAATGACCCTTATATTCTAAAATTTGAGAATGAGTTACACCATTTTATTAATGTAATAAAATAGAAGGGTCAAAGAGAGGGAGCTTAAATAGAGAACCGAAATTCATAAAATAAAACTGGAGAGGGGGGGGATACAATGCAGTGATGGCATCATGGTTGTCATTGTATGATTGAGATTTAAACAGTATTAACTTTTAACTATATTTTCATGTTGTGCTGACTATTCCGATATTCATTCTAGCTTTTTTTTTTAGTCTTAAAAGATCCTGCAGCCTTTGAATTTCTTCAGAAAGCTGGGAGTAATAAGTTTTCTGAGTCAGCCCTTGCCAGGATGTCTCTCTATGTTAAATTTGATCCACTGTTGAAAGCAATAAGTCCAGTCGCCAAGCGGACAACAAGCAAATCACCTGCTTCAGATGGGACACAAGCCAGGTAAGAAAAAAGAAAGTCAATAAATTATGGGAACCTCTATTCCTGAAGTAGAAGATAAATGATCTTTATTTTTTTGCTTTTTATAATGCAAACTGAAGTTACATTATTCTGGGTTTTTTTCCACCTTTTGTAAAAATAAAAATCAAAGTAGATGTTGAAAGCTTTCATGTATTGTGGTGCAGTTAAATTAGACAATACAGTTAAATCGCGATAATCCGACATTACGGGACCGAGGGGGGTGTCGGATTATCAAAAATGTCGGATTACCAAAGGTTGATTTTTTAAAATTGAATTTTGACTTCTAAGGCAAGAAAATGTAAGTTATGTATACACAGTACTGTACGTACTACAGTACGTATATTGTTACAATACATATTGAGTACATATTTAATTAAAACTGAACAATTAAACTTAAGCTGTTGTGAATCACGGGACAGACGGGGAGATGTCTGTAGCAAGCGCAGTGACGTCATACGACGTGGCGTCGGATTACTGAGCGTGTCGGACTGTCAAATGTCGGATTATCGCGATTCAACTGTATGTGTTTGACTTAGGAATTTATGATTTGTCTTTAAATGACTTAATATTATCAGTTTTAATTTGAAGCCAGTTAAAGATTTCTTCCTAATCTTTATTTAAAAAATAAATAAAAATAAAGACTTTCTTGAAAAGGAATTGGGAATCAACTTATATAATTGGCTAAGTTCGTCTGTCTGTCTGTTGTCCGTAAATCGATATAATTTTGTTACCACTGCACCGATTTTAATGAAATTTGGCGTACTTACTCAGTTTTTTACGCTGATTTTGAAACTCAAAATCATTTTTGCCGTAGAAGCTTCGTTCACAAGTTAGTGCAGTATTTAGATTATACAAAGGTGAGTTTGGTTGCTACAATCATTAATAGAAAACAATATGACATCTACATTATTTAATATTGTAATGGAACAATGCATTATTATTAAATTACTTGAAGAAAGATAATTAAAAAATCTACAAATTGTCAGAGAATTAAAGCACAATAAGCTGTCTGTAACTCGAATAATTAAGCTATTAAGATAGATCCAACGGTTCTCAATGATACCATTGAATCAAGGGTACTCAAATTGGATGAAAATATTAGTTCATTGTGTCATTCCATGTTGTTTCCATGAAAATTTATACTTGGGAACTGACCTCGACAACTGAAATTCTAACAAAACATACGTTCAAAACCAAATAATTTTGTTACCACTGCATCCATTTTAATGAAATTTGGCATACTTACTCAGTTGTTTACGCTGATTTCGAAACTCAAAACCATTTTTGCCGTAGAAGCTTCGTTCACAAGTTAGCACAGTATTTAGATTACATTTACTTTATATTTGATAGTTGATAATAAAATGATTTTTCAGATTTTTTTATGCCTGTCATACGACAGGCTTTGCTGCTAGTTATTAATAATACAGTTATTGGTATTTAACTTGTTGAATGTTTTAAATTATATATTATGTACTAAAATACCTAAGTTGGTTTTAATAAAAATCATATAAGATAGTAATTGAATAAGATACTTCAAAATAAAAAGCAAATTTTCATTACAATTCATTCATTTATAATCATAAACCTACTACATTATAAGATTCATGTATTTAGCAATTTTTCAGATTTTAATCTAACTTTTTAAAGTAAATTGGATTCCTTTTAGTTTATAAATATAAATCATTTCAAATATGAAGGCTTGATGCTAGTTTTATTTTGTTTTTTTCCAGTGGCAACAACCAAGAAACTGGAGATGAATTGTTCGGTCAGCCGAGTGTAGCTGCACCTTGGAGTTCACCTGCCCCTAACAATGAAGCAGGAGTAGGAAGTCTTATAGAATTAACCCCTCCCAGTCATAAATCACAGGTAAAGGAATCGACCACTTGAGGTTTACGCCCCTATCGATGTCACATATGACGTGTAATGTGGGATCATACGGAATAAACAAGCATATAAGTTAAAAAAATTGCCGATTTTTGATATTTCAAGACAGAATGGTGCAGTACAGTGCAGTTCCATATTGTAATAATTCTGTAAAACGTTTGGAATATCCTTCTTTAATATAATAGTTCTATATCGACACCAGTTAAAACAAAGCACATGGCTTTGTTTATCCCACAAGCCAAGCAGTAGCCTGATGGGATATTTTGTAACTATGAAGCCCCACCTATTCTCAAGTGGCCCATTAATTATATCTTTCGTTGATAATATATTGCTGTCGTCTTCTTTAATAGGTTATAATCAACTCTACATCCGATATGAACATTTAGGAACGCTTACAATCGTTTCATCCAAATCAAATCTTTTAGTTCACCCTCTATATCTACATGGGTTAAAACGAAGCACATGGCTTTGTTTATCCCACAAGCCAAGCAGTAGCCTGGTGGGATATTTGGGAACTTCGAAGCCCTGCCTATCCTCAAGTGGTCCATTCTTTTAAAGGCATTTGAATTCATTTAGACATTTCATTCTTCATATCAATTAGAAACCCCCAAACTAGAAATTCTTTAGATGACAGTTTAATAATTTAATTTCTAACTAAAATTAGCACATTACTGTAAAATTAATAAGTGAAATTTACATAACAAACACTATGTACGTTTCAGAATCTCAATGTTTTAGATTCTATTTTCAAGTGCTTTTTAAAAAAAAAAAAAATTAAAAAGGCAATTGCCCTAATCAAGTGACACCCTTTCGGGCTCGTCAGGACTGTAATTTTATCATGTAATGTAGAAGAATTTGTTTTATATTATTAGTAATTTTTTTTTTAGTTGATAATAGATATTATTACTGAGACAAATTAGAAATTAATAATCACATTAAACGTTATTTTATTATTTGTTAAAGATGGAGGTTCCGGATTCCCCAAGAACCACCTCTCGCATCTATTCCGAGGAGGAGTTTGCGCAGGCATTGAGAATGCAAGAACTATTATTTCAGGAACAGCTAATGAAGAACAACCAAATGTGGGGTGATAGGCTCGGCCAATCAGAGAAGGAGCGTATACAACTTGCAACTCAGATTCAAAAGCTTCAAGAGTCAAAGTTGCAAATGAGGTATTTGCTTTTAAATGAAGGTTTCTTTTTACATTGACTACAATGTGTTTTTGTTTGACAGAATTTACCCATTTGTAGCCTTTGGCCTCAATTTATAGATGTGTAGAAGAAACTATTGCTATAATGCAGATTTACCTACTATTATTTGTACAATTTGTTTCATAAAGGACGTTCAGGAAAAGAAGCCTTGTACAACATCACAAAATGGCCCCAAATCATTTTGTACATAGATAACTGTAAATTTAAACCAAGTAAATATTCTTTTTCCTCTTTTTATTAACAATATGTCAAGGTAACTTCCTCTTTCTTTTAATTGATACAAGGTTGGATATTTGCCCTTTAGTAATGTCTTACTGATGGAGGAGGAAGATTCATGACGTCTTTGTTACTTGTTTGTTTTTCATTTTTCACTTGAAATCTTTGGCCGTTATTACTCCATGGTATACTTTGCTAGTTTAAATTGAGTAAAACAAAGAACTGGATTAAGGCCTGATATTACTTGCAGTTTTTGCTATATTCTGTGATTTCTGCACTTTTAACATTATAATTGGTTTGAGTATTATTTGCATTGAAAAGCAAAATTTAATGTCCATAATTTATAAATGAAGAAGAAAAAAAATAAAAACTTGACAGTAAATATGCTTTTACTGGGTTAACATCAACGGGAATTCTGAATAGCTGTTTCATCCTTATTAGGAATCATCAGCAGAATTTACCCTTGACGTTTGGCTCAGACTACATGAAAGGGGAAATCATTCTCACTTCCGGGAATGGCCGACGAGAGCAAATAAATAATAATCCTTTGAAATCCACAGTATTAATCCCTTGTCCTTTCACTTTTCTTCTTAAGTATTATTTGATGGCTAATTTTCTTTTTAATTGCTGTTACAATTCTTAATCAGAGCAGCCCTTTTTGAGAGTAAATTTTCCTCTTTTTCACTCTTTTTCATTAAAAAAAAAAAAGCAGGAAACATTTTTCATTTTTGGCTAAACATATAACAGTTGGACCTCTATTTAATGAGCCTATATTTTGCGAATTTCTCCATTTTGCGAATTTTTCTTTGGAACCAAGAACATTTTGCTAATTTCTTCGTAAAATAACCTCCAAATAGTGAAGTGCATTTTCTATTTAGTGAACTTTTTCGAGGATACAGCTGAGGTAAAAAGAAGACATTAACGATGATGTGCTGATTGATGATTATTAGTATATCTTTCACTTGATTTTGAAGTTGAGACCTTGGAAACACTAACTGAATCGGATATTTTGAACAGTGTGAAAAATAAAAACAATACAGCTATGAATTGCGATGAAGATGAAGATGATGAAAATGGAAATGATCATGATGCAGAAATCAAAAACCTTCGTATGATGAAATGCTGAAATCATTTGAAACAATCCGGTTTTTGGTGAATTGCGAAGATGCGAGACGTACTATGAGCGAAAACACTTTTTCAAAAAAAAAAAAAACTCAGACAAAATTAACAGACTTTATTTTAATTTAAGTACGCATCTGATAATGTATGCTTCATTCATTTTAATGTATGTCATTAAAATTATTACTTTTTAATAATATTTATTGTTTATGTATTTTAAATCTGTTTTATGTAGTTTAAAGTAATTTTAAAAGGTGAATCTCTATTTAACGAATTTTTCATATAAAGAACTTTTTTTCGGGATTTAGCGACTTCGTTAAATAGAGGTCCGACTGTATTATTTATTTTAACACTTGTGTAATTTGTTTAATGTAAAAAAAAAAATGGCATAAAATGAAGAAAATTTAGACATCAGTTAAACCTATAAAATTTATCACTTGCAATTATGAGTCAAAAATTTGCTTTCGTTGTCGTTTGAGAAATTCGGAAAAACATTGAAGCTATTAATTCTCCTAAATTCAAACAGCTGTTGGTTCTAAATTGGTGATTGACATTTTGTTTAAAATCTTTCATACAAGTAATGCTAAACATAACAGTGGTGTTCATATGTTAATGTCTTTAATTCATTTTGAAGAAGTTACTAAAATTCTAAGAACATGGACGAATTTGACCTTTTTTATTTATGCCATTTCAATGGTATAAAGGCATCGATAGGAAGGAGTTATTTATGAGAAGACCTGGAAGTTTTCTTTATGAAAATTGCTTTGCAAGAAAGTCTTAAATCACTTTTCTGTTTTAAGACATTATAAATAAATTATTGTATTTAGGCAAAAATGTGATTAATAATATTGATATTCTGGCCATATGTTATCTGTCTTCAAACACTTTGAAAACAGTCCCAGACCTGTTGAGAATTTGTTAACCCTTCAGACTGGCGAGTTTCTTCACAGCATGTCTCCCCCGTGGTATTTTTTTTTTTCACCTCATTTTGTTTCGTTATATTCTCAGTAGCATTTATTTTAGAATGTTGATATTTTTTTTAAATAGATAATGATGGATTTCATGTACAAAAGCAAATCAGTTTATTTACCCGATTTAGCTGAATTTCATTGTCAGAGTACATTGCTTCATTGAAGTCGCCATGTTTGACATGCACTTTTGAGAGTAGAAAGCAGGTAAAAGAAAATTCCTTACTGGCTAAACTAGAATGTGAAAATTTAAATTCGACCAATAAAATAAAAACTTTCTTCATTGTCACTGTAAATTTCCACTGACCAAGAATCGGGTGTAAAATTAACTGCAGGAGGTGGCCAATTATCTAGCTCTGCAGAGAATGTACCCCTATATGTCAAATCCACCTCTGAGACAGACGCTTGGGAACGTATATACGTACGTCTTATTGACTTGAAGGATTAATACATATTACACATCGACACGTCTTTCGAGGTTAAAATGGGTTGATACTTGCAGTGTTTTCTCCCACATACTCAGTCAACATCCGTGACAAAAATAACAACGTGCATACACAGTAGTTCGTTCAGGTATATGATCCCTACTGGATTAGCATGACGGCGCTGGGTTGTGACTAGGAAAATAAGGCTTTTACTTACAATTTCATGTAGGATCTTGCTTTGTTTCCTCGGTTAGATTCCACGTCAATATAGTAAACTGTCCGAGTCCTGCTTTTCACATCTGCAAGTTCACCTTGCCTCTGGTGCATCTCAGTTCCAGTGTAGGACTGCCTGTCAGTGCTCCAATGTTGAACTGCAACTTGTTCATCTTCCTCCTTCACCATTGCCCCTCCTTCTCCAACTCTTCGACTGCGATATACTTTCTTTACATCCTTCTGCTAAGGCGTCAAAGCTCCGACTGTACCTGATCACCTTCTCTTCTCCAACTCTTCTACTTTTTCCCGCCGTTTTAAAAGTTTCACTTTTGCTGTCCACTCAGAACGGCTTCTCCAATCACGTGATTGTTCTCTTTGTCGAGGAGTTAAATGAAGGCGTGGTTTTTCCACACTGATCACATGTTGTCCTCCGCGTAATCTTAAGTTTACTTAACTCACACAGAAAAATAGAAAATAAGGTAATATATCATTTGAAAAATATTACAAAACATACAAAAATGAACAATACACAAGTACATTTAACACAATCAATATAAGTCGAAACTTCTCTAAGAGGCTAGGATTGGATTGTATCACTGACCATTTGTGTCAGGTGACAACATTTAGGCAGCATCTAAGTAATGGAGATACATGAACTTTAGGGGAATGCTGTTTTGTACTTGCTTTGGCTCTTTAAGTTTGAGATGTATATTTTAAAGCAGAAAAATAGTTAAAAAATTAATTTTTTTTTTTTTTTTTTTTTTTTTTTAATTAGGAAATTTTTTTATAAGAAAAAAAAATTACTTTTAAAAAATCTAGCGAGTTTAAATAATTATACTGTTTTTGATTTTTTCATTATAGGCAAGTCGTGGCTGAATTTGAAAAGACAATCTCTCAGTTAATAGCCGATAGGGAGAAAGATAAACAAGCATCCGAAGAAATTATTCTGACTCTCAAAAAAGAAAGGGATCAGGTAAAGTGCTTACATTGTTAAAGTAAGTTAATGTATTCATTGCATTTTTAAAGCCCGATTGATATTTTTCTTTTCTTTATTAACTAAGATGTTTGTTTTTTTTTTTTTCCCTGGAAGGCCTTAGAAGATCTTCAGAATGTTGAAAGTGCTTTCGGCGATTTGCACAGGCGATATGAAAAAACAAAAGCAGCAGTTGAAGGTTTCAAAAAGGTATTTATTTTCTCTTTAAAAAATGTACATATTCTTATGGGTGAAAAGTCCTTAGAAAATTGACATCCAGCTTCGACAAAATTCATCCATGAAATCTATAGTTTGTTTTAGATTTTAACTACTGATGGCAACAACCTCATTTGAAAGTTTTAGTGGAGACTACTGCTAGTACCAGTAATGGATTATATAAGCAAAATGGTGATTAAGAATTCAAATATGATTGACAGTGAAGGTGACAAATTTACAATTTGAGAAAAAAAGCAAATAGATCGTGACTAAGATTAATCATTTACAATATCAAGATTGTCAGAAACTGTTTGGAATGTACAGATACAATCATTATATTAAAGTGTTACTTGTAACAGTGGCTTGTTAAAAAAGAAGCAAACTGCCAATTTAACTTCCATGAAACAATGAAATTTGAATTGGATAACTAGTCTGCTGATTTTTCTTATTTGTCATGGAAGAGAAATTGCTCACAAATGGATCATCAGTTCCATCTGTGATGGTTTTTTTTTTTAACCTGTATCTCCAACCTGTTGACTATTGCATGTTCTTTCATAGGTGGTAACCTGTGTATTGCTATAGGCACTTCCTAATGAAAGTTTTTGAAGATGCGGCTTACAGGAAGATCTATGTGTCTTCACCCAATAGCAAATTTACTTCTAAACTTATCTTATTTGACAAATATTTGTCCTTCAAGATTTTATTTTTTTGTACTGATGGGAAAAAGCAAATATTTCTTAAAATTTTGTAAAAAAACTAGGCCATCTCCCGTGTACACGAGCTTGTTTTTCTATATCACATAGATTTGGTTAAGTAAGAATATTATATTTAAAATAATGCAACGTTTCGGCAATTATAGTTTTAATTGTCATTTTCGAATTACAAATAAATAGACGGATCGGAAATAAATAAACAATCTTGAGATTCAAAAAACAGGTTGAATACATTCATTATTTAATGAGGCGAATGGGAAGGACACATAAGTCAAAAAAACAAAATAAAGTGAGTTGTAGTCCCGGTGGCCTAATGTATAAGACGTCTGACTTCGGATCAGAAGGTTGCAGGTTCGATTCCCGTCGTTTCATTGTAAAAATTACTTCTATTTTCCATTCTCACAGGAAATTGCGCCGGACAGAGAAATAAAAGATTTTAGTAATATAGATTCAATGAAGAACTGGTGGACGATATTCATTTTAACATTTTTAAAGTAACAGTGAGATGTTTGGATTGGAAAGACCCAACAACAAGATAAATTGCCAACATTAAATAGTAAAATATAAAAATGGGATAATTTCAGATGTTTTACAATATTTGAAGAGAACTGCCCGGAAAACTTTGAAACGGAATTTATTATTATATATTTTTGGTTGAAGGAACCAGAAAGTTCGTTTGTTTTTAAGTAAAAATAAAAGACCAATTTTTCATTGTCTCCAATAATTTTCTATCTTCCATCTTCAATATTAAATTGGTGACATAGAATTCATTAATTTTGATCAGTTTTTGTGTTAAATGGATGTGGATATGACAGTTGTCACAATACAGTTTTAACAAAATGGTGTCGAATGACATTAAAGACATCTAGGTGCTTACAAGAGCCAACCTACATAAAAATAAAAATCCAAACTTTTTGATCAATCCAATAAAATATAATGATTACCTAAATTTTATTTACAATTTGTTATAATGTCCATATATATATATATTCCATCCTCTTATAACAAAAAACAGTGTACTCACTACTATATTTTGCAGGCTTTTTATTGTCTCGTTTCTTCAGGCCATACATCTTCAAACTACAGTTAATGAATTCATTTGAAATACAACAATTATTCAGTTAAAAAGAAATTCTTCTCTTGTTGTTCATATCAACAATAAACCTTTTTATACTTAATATTCACATCCACAACAATAACATAATGCTATCTACTGAAATCTTTTCCCATTATTTTTCATAATCTCTTTTAAAAAACCTTAAAGTACCTTCTCCAATTTTCAACGTCTTATCTTTATTAATACATTTATAATTTCTAATAACACAAGATTGCATTATAAACTGATTTATTTTGCCATTAGTGAAGAGTAGGTGTTTTTTGTTATAAGCTGATGGAAAAAGGAATGAATATTTACATAAAACGCCTGAGAAATTCTTATATATAACGAAATTCAGTTATCCACTATTTTTACTCCTAGCAGAGTTAATTGATTCTGTTTTTGTTTTGTTTTTTAAAATAAGAACGAAGATGCACTGAAGAAATGTGTCGCTGATGCTCAAGCCAAAGCGAAAAAGCTGGAACAAAAGTATGAGCTGCTGAAAAGCCATGCAGAAGAAAAACTGGAATGGTAAGATTAGATTTCCTTTAATAAAAACAAGCATACAAATTCATTTGAATATGTTGAATGTTGAGAGAAAAATAAAATTTAGAATTGTAACGGTGGGGAGTCTCCCCGACAAATCATAGCAAGCAGTTTTAGAACAATAACTAGACTTGATAAAGATCTCTGCAGCATACATTGTAATTTGATAATGGTTGAGATTATGATAAAATTTATTCGAAGTTCATGAGAAAAGAAGCCCCAGTAATAATATATATATATATATTTAACTAAGACTGTTGCCCGTCATTTCTTTCTGGAAACTCGCGTATGTAATGAAAAAAAACATTTTATTTATTCAAAAAAGCAAATTACATCAATTGGGCAAAACAGAGGCCAGCACACATTTATGAAGTTAAAAATTAAAATGATTTAAAATGTAGATAAACTTTTTCGGAACGAGCCCGCATTCCTTTGACAAATGAAATGGTTACAATCCATTGTAACCATTTCAAAGGAACGCTGGCTCGTTCCGAAAACGTTTGTGTGCATTTTAAATATTTTTAACTTTGTGTGTTGGCCTCTGTTTTATCCAATGAATATTTTACACACATTAATAATTTTTATCAAATTACATCAACTAAAAACTTACACTGAATTAAAGTTTAAATTCTAAACAATACAAGCAATACAGTATCGGAATCCATTTGTTGCCTGGCAACATGGGTTGTAAGTTCATTGTTGTGGACTTTTGTGTGTGTCCAAACTTCAATTGTTGCAGACTATGCATACAAGCTGTTTTTTTTTTTTTTTAAGTTTATTTTCATAAAACTGTTTGTGTACAAATTGAAGAAAGTAGTAGTGTGTCATGAAACTTACTGTGTTGTGAAAATTGATGATTACTGAATGCAATGGTTAATGACTTTGAAATGATAAGAATTTTGAAGATTCGATTTTAAAGTTGTTTAAAAATCTAATAATCTTATGTATTAGTTATCTTCGGGAAAAAGAAAAATTATAAATACATAAAATTCCATTGATGAATTATCCAGATCTGAATTTTGAACAGATCATCCTTACAACAACCTTTTTTGGGTCCTTGAAAACAAAAATGTTGAATTAAATATAGCAAAAGAAAAACAGAAATTACAGACTAATTGCTGTATGTAATATAATAATAATAAGGTATTTGGAATTTATTTAAGTAAAACCTTAATTGAGGATATTTCATTTATTCTTAGTAGTGCTTGAAATCCAATGTTGGTAAGCACTTGATATTGTATTCACATTTATTGAAGTGGATCCTCATTTGTGTATTTGAAGGGTCAAATGTCGTAAAAAGATCTTCTGATGCTATAGAGAGATTTGAAGAAACTCTTATTTATTTATTAACTGTTTCCCATTATAATTTGGTAGGAAAATAAAATATTGTGATTTGTTTTGCTGTCATTTGGCAAAATAAATTAAAATTCTAATATTTATTTCATGTTTTTTTAAATGTTGTGCAACATTCTGTAGCATAAATAACAGCTCTTTAAAAACCTTAAGTAAACAAAACTATGTATGGGAACAAAATAGTTTCAAGTAACCGTTTGGAGTAATTATACAAATAAATGTTCCTTTCAAGTTGTTATAGCATCCCCCAATCTTTTCTTTTTGGCTTTTCAACAACTAAGTATATTACTGCATTCTAAAGAGAAGAATGCTTAATTTATTTTACAAGAATTGCAAGTTTGATGAATTTGATTTAATACATTTTACGTTCACTGCATATGTGTTCCTGTTAAGTTTGCAGGGAATTGCCAAAAAACCTGGGAAAGGCTTTACCATGTCCATTTCATGCCACCACACCCTTGTAAATAATGGAAATGATATGCAAACGATGGATATATGCATAACAGCAGATCATCTCCACAATCGTAAGTAGTAGAATTCGTAGCTCTTATGGCAGCTTATCGGGATTTTTAAGTGACTTCGAAAGAGGTATGATTGTAGGGGACCAGGAGATGGGTCACTCAATTTCGGAAATTACCACAAGTTCGAATTCACACGTTCAACAATTTCAAGGGTGTACCTGGACTACACAAAATCAGTGAAAACATCTTTTATCCTGACCAGGTGAAGTCTCTTTCAACAGGACAGTGCACCACCGCACAAGGCCACAGTCCCCCTGATAACAGCTGGAGGAGCATTCCTCTCACTTGGCCTCCACTGGATTTAAACACCATCAAACACATGTGGGATACACTTTTGCTGTCACTGCCAAGAATCCACTACTAGAGAATATTATGCAGTTGTGGATGCTTTGCAGGATGCATGGTGTGCATTATCTCAACCGTACTGAGCAGCTTGTGGAGTCCATGTCATATCGTGTTGCTGTTGTCATCCAAGTGCAAGGAGGGCCTACGGGTTATTAGATGGACATCCCAGTTTTTTTGGCACTTCAGTGTATTGTTTTGATTTTTCAAAAAGTTTTACAAAACAATTCCTTTTTTATTATTTTAGTGCAAATCAAGAAATTGAGAGCATTGTAAGAGCCAACGAAGCTGAAATCACTGCATTAAGAGCTCAAAACAAGAAGGCTGAAATGAGAATCAACAGTCTGGAGAAGTCATTGGAACAGAAGGTAATCATTAGAACATCTGAATTTCAATGCATGAATACAAATTGTTTTAAAAATAGTCTATTCTACAAAAGTAGATCCTTTGCACTGCAACTGAGATTTAAACCTAAACTATTAATTTAGGTAATATTTTTTATATTTTAATCATATCAATATTGTTTTTATTGAAATTTTTAATTAAGAACTGCTGATAAAATTCAGTTGCCATATTCTAACCCAAGGGTATCAGATGATTAACAAACGTTGAAGACTTGTCCATGCGTGTTATGATTGGGGAAGTATTATATCACAATTTAAAATATTTGTTTCAGATCTCAGGAAATTGGGCTGAAGCAAAGTGAGTGTTTTTGTGAATCGTACAATAAACAAACAAAATTATCCATTTAAATATTAAATTAATCCAGAAGCAACCATTCTGAAATCCCAGTGATGAGAAATTGATCTAAATATATTTTAATAAAATTTCTAAAACACAAAATGTTCAACCACAGATCTATTATGCTGTATTTATTAGCATTGCAAAATAGATATTGGATTGAATGGGTTTAACACAAACAGCCCAGACTACCATTCTTTTTTTGGCAGTTACTGACAAGTGATTGCAAGATTAGTGATGTCAAGAAGAAAGAATTTACTGCAAGCAGTGCAGATTGAGCTGTTCCAGATTCTCACTGTTAGCAAGCTTGTACACTCGCCCTCCATCGATATTAACCTGGTTTTCATTATAAATGCACCTACCTTGTGTTCTGTAGGGTTTCTGCAGGCAAGGGATTTATCTTAGTTATATCATGTAAATCAGATAAATATTTAATCTAGATACATGTTTTTTGTTTATGATAAATAAAAACAAAAATGCAGCAGAAAAGTAGTTTTTCAAGAAGTTATTGCAATAACCGTGTTTTGTATCTTTTTTCAGAGCAAAGAAAATTCTGAACTTACAAGCATCTGTGATGAACTAATAGCCAAGGTTGGCAATTCCTGAACCCTTTCCCTGTTGGTTGAAGAACAAAATTTGAATCACTTGGACTTTTGAGACTAGTCAAGAAAGTGATGGACTGATTGCCTTTTCTTGTATACATTCCTTTCATCTGTGAAATTTCCCTGACTGCCTTATGGTCCAGAATTGGTAGTCAGAAGAACACTTAAAAAAAAAAAACCGCTAAAACTTAACTGAAAAAGGTAATTTAACATTAACTATCTTTCAAGTACAACACTTTCATCCATTTAAAACTACGATTATATTTTCCAAACACTAATAACACACAATGAGAATGTTGCAGTAGAAAACAGTTAACTGTGTTAAATTACGTTTTTTAGTATTTAAAAAGTCTATATTTTTTCCCTGCACAAATGTTGGTTTTGTAAATAAAGCTTTTAAATTGCAAAATGTGTAATTAATCTTTTCTAAATTTTTATTTATATTTTTAATCATTTAATTAAAATATACTTTTTACTTAAATTTACATAGATGAGATTTTTAATTATAAACTACTGTGAAAAAGTGGCTTAAAAATAGAAAAAATGAATCGCATCTTACCATGTATTGCTTCTGTTAATTAGTAACTATTTTAACTTGATAGTTATGTTCCTAATAATTCTATATTAGCTAACTTAACAAGGGTGGGAATGTGTAAGAAATTTTATGTAGTTTTGATATTTATTGAAATGGAGATGTTTATTTTTATTTTTTTCTTAAGTAAAACCTATAACTTCTGTGGAAATTAACCACAATTTTTTTTTTTTTTTTTTACTCAGTCGGGTAAACTTTTTTTCTCTCTATGAATTCCAAAGACTAAAATTACAAAAAAAAAAAAAAAAGATTTTTGCAATGTAAACAAAAACTAATATGTAAATTTCAATATTTGTAAATAAATCCCAACACATCGCAAGAACTGGTTTTCTAGTATTTTAATTATTGCTCTTCACAGAGTGAAATGTTTAAAGCTTTTTAATTTTAAGCCTAGTTTCTGGTTAAAAAGAAATTTACCTGTAAAAATCTCAATTTGTTGACATGTCTCCAAAATGATTGAAATATTTATGTAGATAATTTACTGCTTCACAAGAGTTTGAATTTGGAGAGAATGTTCAAAATATTAAGCATCGTTACATATAAGCACTTGAATTTTAATAACAAAGTACTCCTTCAATATTAAAACTAACATGTTTAATAGCA
>JAFIDM010002131.1:95002997-95042581 GCA_023159025.1 Thereuonema tuberculata
TTTTTTTCTTTACAGTTACATCTTTTTAAACTGGCATTCCAGTATTTCAATTCACTTACCCTATCACTAGAGGAAAATTTGGAATATCTCGAGTCTTCTTTAATAATTTTCTTAATTTCCTTCCAACTGGATGTGAGAGTGACCTAAATATAGACATGACACATTTAATAAACATTTCTCATATTATTCTATAAATACATAACTTGGTAATATTTCACTTACAACAAACATTAGACTTCAGATTTTAATTGTTGACTAAAAGGTAACTTAGGAAAGTTAGTGCTTCAATGAGGATTTTATCAAAAAATGCATTATTTGTTGAACTGTAATGGAATGATGTTTTTCTGCAGAGCATAATTTGCAGTATTAAGTTCTCTGTTTTTAACTAATTTCGAAACAACATGATAACATTTACATTAGCTGCTTTCTAGTTTTACGTTTTAAATTTGTTTATTTCATAAAACTTTCAGTCCTGAGAAACTGGTACTGAGGTACTGGTTTGAATGAATATATTGTTATCAATTTTCAAACTTTAATTTTTGCACAGTTATCCACTGTTCTATTTAAGATATCTGTTGATTTCTTGAGAAATTTTGCTATAAATATTTGATTAGAACAATTTCAGTCTGAATGGAAAACAAAAACTTAGATAAAAACATATCATAATTCTCAAGACAGTTATGCAATTTTTCAACTCTGTCAATGAATGAATGCAACAAAAACCATGTAATATGACAGACAATTGTAGATTTTTTTTTTTTATTCTATAAAAATTTGGCCGCCATTATGATTTATTCCTACACAGCAATAACTCAACTGAATGTCTGAAAACAAAGATAGCATTTTACAAGTTACAGAGTTGTAATTCAGTTTGCCATCTCGCATAAGGAAAGAGTTGTAAATAAACACTTACATAAATAAAGTTTATCACATTTGCTAAGACTTTATGTTGGAAATTGGATATTAAAACGATGTTTATGACATCATCGTACAGTAATATAATAGTCTTATTTATCATAAGGTTTAAGAGAAGAATGAATTCAATTAATGATTCAACATGGCTGTGTTCTGTCGTGCTCAATCTTCTTGGCAAAGATCTTGCTTTACATAGCCATTCAAAACAAATTATCTTGAATGTATATTACAAACTTAGAAGAGATAATCTTTCTCTCTCTGGCTGTGCCTCTCTATCGAACTGACAAATGACTTCACAAGAATGAGTCCATAGATAGTTTTCAGGATACAGGCCGAAGCCTTAAAGCAACGGATTTCGTTCTCCAATTCACAGCCGGACGATGGCGGTCTCACAGCGGTCAGGATCACAAAAGTTTGATAGTTTTGATCTGTCTTGCATCCGAGGAAAGGTACATGAATTTTTTTCTAAAAATAGAATTCGGTTTCTGAAGGATTCAGCGGAATTGAGAAGGTGGAGTAAAATTTTGTTTGGAAAAAAGCAAACAAACAAACATTCCTTGTCAGAGCTAACAAATAATGAGAAAGAGTAATCAATTCATTCCTCATGTAGGGTTTATTTTAACAATTCATTGAACAAAAAAAAAAAATAACATTTCCGTTTTGTTCCCCGTCTCTCTTTCTAAATCACTACAGAACAGATGATAATAATAATAATAATAATAAAACATAACATAAAAATAATAAAACATACATTTGACACCACAACACAGAAGAGGCGGGGATGTAAATGGACAGCGGAGCGTAAGAAACAACACAGTGAACATATGAAGAAAATTTGGGCACAGAGAAAACACAAACAATCATCATAGAGGAATTCAAGTTCAAACGCTCTCTTTAAATGGGAATTATCGTAAATAATAATAATAATAATAATAATAAAAAGCAGTTGTAAAATATTTAAACTAAATTTATGTAAAATTTGTATTTTATCAGTTAATAATAAAAATTAAATTAAAAGCATAAAAGAAAAAGAAAAAACAACACACACAAAAAAACCTTCAATATTTAATTATCTGTTGATTAAACCTTGAAGTTAATTTAAAATTAAATTTAATGGAGTTTTATATATTTACAAAGTAGTGATGAAATATTTTAGCAATGAAAAACATTAAAAAGTTGATTTTAAGCTGATTGTGAATTAACAAATATCATTCTTTAACTGTCTGTCTGTATACTGAATAAATCAGTAGTTGGCACAAGGATACAAGCTCATCTCTTTCGAGTGATCCTGTCCAATTCGACTAGCACTGTAACTGTTAGAGACCCTAACAGTTCAATGTTCCTTTCCTAGGTGTCATGGACTGTAGCAATAAATTATACAGGGTGAGGCCTTTAACCCAAAAAAAGTGGAATATCTCCAAAACGAAGAGTTGTATTGAAAAATGTTCCAAATACAATTTTTGAGTTTGAAAGGGGGAAAGAAACTAGCTCTATTTGTTTTACATTTGATGAATGTCTTCATAGATATTTAAGATTCAACTTAGTTAAATTTATATGGAAACCTATTTTTATTTTAGCAGCATCTAGAATCTACGCAACAACAAAAAAAACAAAAAACAAAAAAAATAATAAAAAAAACTTCTGTTTGCAACATTTTTCTCTTCAGTGTAGTTTGACGATGCCATTTCAATTTGAAAGATAGATTAAGAACATTTTGCACTTAAAAATGGAAAGTAATAATTTTATTAGCAATACAAAACAAACAATTTTAAAGATTAACTTACTCCAGTAAATGTTCAAAATGATGATCATCAACCTCGATACATTTTCTGAGACATTGAAGAAAATGATGAGTATCTAAAAGCGTTTCTTGATTAACGTTAGCACAAGTATTTCATATTCGCTCCTGCATTTTTCTATAGTTGGTACATCTTGGTAGACCTTTCTTTTAAGGTCACCCCATAAAAAAAAGTCAGAAGATGTTAAATCAGGTGATCTAGCAGGCTAAGGAGCTGGACCATTACGTCCTATCCAATGACTGTTGTAATATCTATCTAATACTTGTCCAGCAGTATGCGAATAATGAGCTGGACAACCATCATGCTGAAACCACATAATCTGTCTTTCTTGTGAAGTCAGTTCTTCGAGCAATAATGGTAATTCCTCACTCAAGAAGTTGCAGTACTTCTCACCATTCAATGTATCACCAATAAAAATTGAACCAATTAACTTCTGTCCTATAATACCAGCTCAAACATTAACAAGACCAATAATGCATACTGTACAGGTTAACTTGCCCATGATTAGTAAACGTCAATTCATCAGAAACT
Organism: Thereuonema tuberculata; assembly: GCA_023159025.1. Classification (NCBI taxonomy): domain Eukaryota; kingdom Metazoa; phylum Arthropoda; class Chilopoda; order Scutigeromorpha; family Scutigeridae; genus Thereuonema; species Thereuonema tuberculata. The sequence continues at coordinate 95,006,243 of JAFIDM010002131.1, forward strand.
AGCACTGAAAGTAAAAAATTGTTATCAATTTGTATTTTTTCTTGTGCCCAATGACAAAACACCACTCAATTGTGGAAACGATTCCCATGAAGATCTTGATGTAACAACAAATAATATGGATGAAATTTTTGTTTTAATATTTTTAGAACACTTCTTTGAGATATTCCAGAACCAGCTAATGCCAAGAGCTTACATGAGAGACTGTAGCTAATATGGCAATTTGATTATTTTCGTGGGTTATAGTTTTTATTTGGTTCCTTTTTGTTTCAGTTCTACACTTCCACTTTCCGAAAATTATTGCACAACGAAAAGAACTAGATGGTAGAGCACGTCTTTCAGGAAACCGTTTGCTATAAAACACAACTGCCTGTTCCACACTTTGTTCCAGATTCACCATAGCTGACAATTACGTCAATTTCCTTATCTACAAGATAAGTATGTCGTTCTTAGGAAAGATATCAAATCTTCAAATCAAATGTAGGAGGGCTACTGTACAAACAAACAAACATTTGAAATGATACAGGCTTTAAAGTGATAAAAATATTGTATTTTTTGTAATTAAAAAGTTATCTTCATTAACAAACCAGATTTTAATTTCTTTATTCGAGTAAGTTACTCATTAAAATTGTTTGTTTTGTATTGCTTTCCATTTTGAAAAGCAAAATGTTGCAGACAAAACTTATTCGTTTTTTTGTGGGATTTAGATGCCTCTAAATAGAAAAAAAATAGGTTTCCATTTAAAACAACTAAATTGAATTTGAAATGACCATGAAAAACATTCATCAAAAGAAAAACAAATAGTAGCACTTTCTTTTCCCCTTTTAAACATACAAATTGTATTTGGAACATTTTTCAATATCGGAGGCATTCCACTTCTTCAGGTGAAATAATGCCTCGCCCTGTATATACACTTTAATTTATGCCTCCTCCTCTTAATTAAACCTATAATAAACTTTTCAAGCATACCTCTACGGTTTCATCTAGAAGTTCTCGGAATTTCTCTTTCTTCTTTTTGGAAAGCTGCTCTATGTGTTCATTAAACAGCTTTTCTTTCTCGTCTCGATCAAGAAACTCTGCTAATTCCCAGCGATGATCTTTCCTCAGCAGTCGTTTTCCTTCTCTCCAAGTTAAATCCGATTGGCGTACCTTAAGAAATAAGCAGCAAATCCAATGAAAGATGTTAGTGATGTAACAATGAAAAAGAGCTGGAAGAATACATGAAAGATTCAAAGTTTGTCATCAATAAGAAACCTGTCAACAATTAGATAATTCACGTAATGTATCGTATATGACAGTTTTCTTCTTCAGATAAATCACCTAAGTTAACGGTTTACCTGTTGAAGAAAGCAAGCCGTTTCAAAACTATTACGTAGAATACTACTAGAACTTAATAGAACTCAGATTATCTGTCAGGGTACAAGACTAAGACCATAGTAAATAATCAAATATATACATCAGATCAGGTCATCTAATTTGTTTATTTTTTACCGAGTCAGTGCAGATATCTGCCTACATATCTATTATAGCATCATAAAGAGACTGACAATAAATAGGGCTACAGATAATCGAAGTTCTACTGCAGCAATTACTTAACGAGTATTACTGTATGTTGAATAATTTTCTATATAATAACGGCTAAATGTATCTTACATTTAAACCAATCATTACTAAACAAGATTAAAACATCTTTTAATAGGTAACATTTTCAGTTCTTAGAATATAAATAGATGTACAATTCACTCAAAACACACACACAAGCTGCAACAGGTTCATTCTAACCTACCCTTCAACACCAGTTTCATCTTAAATGCAAACTATTCAAATTTTCAGTAAAAAAAATAGATTTTCAAAAAGAAACAAAAATAATTCATTAATTACTCGAATTAAGAAACGTGGTCATTTATTTAACTGTTGAAATAAATAGTAGCCTCAGGAAAGTTAAACTGATAATAATATTCAAATTTTTATGGTGGTTTTCTCTAGTGTAAATAATGACATTGTCATCAAGGTAACTACCTTGGAATCTACATCCTCTCCTCAGCAGATCTCATAAGGAAGGGAAGAAGAGTATTCATTACTGTTCTGTTTAAAGCTCCTTACCAATTCAAAATGTGTAACATTTCTTCTCTTATCACATAATACAAATCCCTGTTGCTATCATTTGAAAGACTAACACTACACAAAAGCTTTGCAATTCTATCCAATATCCACATTCTGAAGGATTTCAATTAATTTTGCAATGTTTTAAACTGTCCGTGATTCTGCATTGGACCAAACATTTTAAAAGTGTAAGGATCAAAGTGACGTGTTATAGACTTTTCACAGGTTGTAACATAATGTTCAGGTTTACCAGAAGACCCCATATATCCAAAACAAACAGTGGATCTTAAAAACATTTTTCTCTAAAAAAGTCAATAGAAAACTTCTTCAATTTTAGAGCATTTTCTGGGCAGTACTTGAAACAAGAATAAAAATTTTTAAATAATTTTTTTGAACAAAAAATGGACTGTAAAATATAAGTTATAAAGCTATGTCAGACTTGAAAGGTCCTTTGAGAGCTTTAAGTTTGAAATGTTCTAGATAAAATATTTTACTTTAAAAAGGCTGAGCTAGCTTTTTAATCCTTCTTCAAATTCCTTATCTATTTTCCCCTATGATCGGGTGGCCTCAATATATATATTTTTTGTATCTGCTATATGTTTATATCCTTTAAAAAATTTCAATTTCTTAACAGTTAGGAAAAAAAAAATGTTTTTTTAAATACAAAATTTAAAAAATCAACGTTACAAGCGACAGAGAAACAATCGGGTCACATGTGCCGGGGGCCGTTTCATTGTCCTTTCCGGGGGTGGGTCGCTGCTGCTTGTGTCTTCGCTTGAGGCCGATCCAATAAACTGAGAACTGAGCTTTACAGTTCTCTTCCCCTTATTGGATTGGCCTCAAGCGAAGACACAAGCAGCAGCGACCCACCCTCGGTGCACGTGACCCGATTGTTTCTGTCGCTTGTAACGTTGATTTTTTTAAATTTTGTATTCGATCACCTGAAAACAGAGCATCAACGCTCAAAAGTACTCGTGAAATGTATTTTGTTTAGTTAAGTTAATAAATTTTAATTCTATATTTAAAAGTGTGGTGGCCTCAATTTCATCCGATTTATCTTGTAGTTTAACTTCAACAAACATTCTTTCTTCTTCCAACCCAAGGGAAATTATCTCAGTATAATCATTTAACTGTACCCTTCCATCCAGGGAATCCCAGTATTTTGACAAAACAAAAGAAAGACAAATTCACTGCTAAAGCTGAGAGATAATAGAAATAGAACTAGGCTCTTACCAAATCGGCAAGGAGTGCACTAAAATGCTGAACTGCCTCATCTCGTTTATGCTGTTCTCTTTCCTTGTCTCTCTCACGGAGATGTGTCGACAGCGTTCGCTGTACCTCCTTCTCCCTCTCTCGTATACTGGCTTCTATTCTCTCTTGCTTTTCTCTTTCTTTGGCTGCTTCTTCATCAGACTCCTAGAGTAAAAAATAGAATGAAAGATATACTGTAAGCATGAAATAAATATCCAATGAATGTCCTACAAAATAAGTTAAAACAAAGAAACTATCCTAAGGATGCTGTTTCTGTTACTATTAGAGTTGTCTCTCATAGGATTAATATCAATAAAATCACAAGATCTTTTCAGAGGGGAAATCAAGGATGGGTGCTTCTTTCCTATTAGACATAACCCATTTCAAATTGCCCAAATCCAATGACTATTCATTAAATTGCTGAGGTTAATGTATTAAAATTATTCTGTACTGTGAAAAGTACTGAATTTAATCCCTGATTTACCAATTGTAAAGCAACTGTGTAGTTTAAGATATTGTTTTGTCTCTTAAGCATTTTTTGAAATGCTATATCACAGGATTTCTGCAATCAAGTAAGGATTAGGTCCAACGCTGATTAAGGTAGTGATTAACACAAATTGCGAATATCATTTTACTGCATTACGACTGAAACTTTTTTTTTTTTTTTTGTATTGCTTAAAAAGATCTTAGTTTCATGGATAAACGCAAACATCATAAAAGTCAAGGATTTAATTTTTTTTTTTTTTTAAGTTTTTAGTCAATATAGTCGATTGAACTTATGTTAATTATCTGGATTTTTCACATCATAGTACTGCATCATAGTATTGACAAGATTAAAGATAAGGATGGCTTATTTTAAAGTTTGTTACAACTTCAAGCACTGAACATACATACATACATACATACATACATACAGTACTTGATTTTATGTATGAATATCAAACAACAATACAAATCATGCTTACAATTCACTCAAACAAATAGCAAAATCTTAAGCTCTAGCCTAGAAAACAATAATAACGAGTTCTTACATTTTGCAATCGTGAAATGTAATCTCGGAACCAATCTTCTCGCTGTGAGCTGCTTTCTACCACTTTGTAACGTGGATCGGAATCGATCTTCTTTTTCACATCACTCCAACGGGAATGTTTATCGAGGTCTGACTGCTCTTTAAGCAGTTCCATGAAGTCTCGTTTAAGCTGAAAAGGTAAAAATGATTTCAGAAAATAGATAGGAGTCACATAGAATATGTAATCCCTGCAACAGAACAGTAGTGTTAAAAAAATATATATCATCTCAAAACAAAAGTTCCTTTAAAAATAAACTAAGACAAAAACAACCCAAAATGCATAAACAAAATTCTGCTGTTTGTGCCAAAATCAAAAAATAGTGCCCTTTATTTCCTCTTAAGATAGGAAGACAGGTTTTCTTTGTTTAAATTATTAAAAAAAAAATATGGTTACTTTTTCTACCTAAAAATATTTGTTAATAAACAAAAAAACAAAAAACAAAAATAATAAAAAAAGAAATAAGTAAATAAAAATTAAGTTGGGTTTCACGACCATTGCAAATTCAAAATATATCACTTTTAAATTAGGGTAGAAAAACCATTAATTAAATTAATAATTAAATATCAACAGATAACAGTAATAATAATTAACTGTATATCAAGGTGAATGCAATTTTTCTTTTTTTTTTTTTCTTAAGTACCTTTAAAAAACGTACTAGCCAACGTAAGAAAATTATCAACTCTTAATTACCTGCAAAGTTTAGTAAGGGCAAGATATAAAGAGGGATTGTGGCACAAACCAGTTAAAAGTTGGTAAAGTATTTAAAACAGGAAAAGACTACTCTTGCCGTAACTGATGTCCTGAAATATAATACATAATATATTAGATAAAACTGTCGGCAATCCTGAAAGGGAATTAGCGTACAAGAACTTTTACTGTCAACAGGAAAGGAGAAATCTTCTTAAATGACAAGAATTACTAATTTTACTCCGATGTATTTTATTTTATCCTTTTCTACCTTGGATTTAATTTGACCTTAAAGCAGAGAAGAACAAAATATGTTGCTTCAGAGTAATATTAATAATTTCATTTATTTATTAACTTTCACTTGAAGTTACACTTATATTTATAGATGAGAATTTTATTATGACTTTTAAATTTACAAAATCATTTTTCTAAAATTTATACTAAGTGGAGTTTTTTTCAAGTTAATTTCATAAAAGTTATTCTTTTTGTTCTAAAAAGTTGTCTCTTAAGAAATATATATATTAATATTGAGCTGAAATTCAAAAGGAAATGTCAATTATCAAGCAGAATAAATTTCAAAGTGAATACAATGAATTTTAAAAAACAACATATTTCAAATTAACAAATGGTTAAACATGATCAATGAAATATACAGAATTGCTAAAAGATAAGAAAAAAAAATTACATAACTAAAAAAAGAAAACCCAACTTATAACATATTAGTTAAGAAGAAGAAATTTTTGTTTTTATTTTAGAAGACTGGATCTTAATAAGTATCAATGTAAACCCCTCCCTCCCTCCTAAAAAAAAAAAAAAAAAAAATCGAAACATCAAATTTTAATTAACTGATTAACCAATTTAGTTGCAATTTGTAATTTTACTGCTATGCCAGTTTTCTACTAGCTTCTAACATTATTGGTTTAAATAAATAAAAATAAAATAGATAAATTTGATTTTTCTCTAAATAAAAACTTAAAATTTTCTTCTTCATCTCAGAATCAGTTAAAATTAGACTTATAAATATGGTTAATACAGGAATTAAGTATAAAAGAGAAATGTCATCATTTTACTGATTAAATGTGACTTTAAAATTTAATATCAACTGCTTTTAACAATTAAATGAAAATTAGATAAAAATTACTTTGACAAGAACTCATGAAAACATTATGAACTTATTTACACTCAAAGATAGAAAATAAAAAGTATTAATAGCAAGTTTTAAAAATAATAATAAAAATAAACTTATAATTGACATTTATTTCTGTTTTTGTCGGAATCCGTCTCCTGTTCATTGTAGGTGAACTACTGTGTAAATTTGGAGCTGGTTTTTCTCTTTTTTTTATTTTTACCCAAACATTTCTTTTGATGCAAATATCAGCAAAAATCAGCCATCACAGAGCGGGACTCACTCTAAAAATCTGGGAATTAAACATAGAATGTGCAACGAAAAGTAATCACGTTATAATGTAACCACAAATCCCTCACACGATATGAAACATTATTATCATATTCTATTTTAAATTTACTAAATTTAAATTATTCTGTATGATTAAATGATGAAATGAAAAAAATATTTTAAAAATAAAATAAAATTAAAATATCTACAGTGCAAAGTTGAAACAGGGCCAAACAGCATTTAGGTTATTAGCTGTCTCTTGCTGCTGCCATTAACTTAACTGAAAGCTACTATCAAACAATGTCTCTGTATCCTGCTTAACAATGTTCTTCTGCTTCAAATGGGCTTTAATTTTAATTAAATAAGAAAAAATTATTATAATTTGAAGTAAAAAGGATAATTAAAATAATCAAAAATTAATATAAAGTTTTAATGTGAAAATTTTTTAGTCCAAATCTTAATTTTATTAAATGAAGAAAATGTTATTTTTATTTTTAAATGCTAATTCGGTTAAAAACAAACACTATTAATAATACTATCCTTTATGCTATTAATCAGTAATGTACTAAATTCCAATTACCAAGCAATGTAGAAATGGATGATATTCAGGAAGAGATAAAAAAAAAAAAAAAAAGGAAAAATGTTGAATGGACTCGTGTCCTTGACAGCACTAGGGTTCTGCAAACTTAAGCCATTCAGATTGGAATCATTTCGTCCCTCTTCGTTCTGTGGGCTTTTGTGAAAGGAGGGTAAGAAGACATTGCAAATTCTAATTTCACTACACAGGGACCGCTAAGAGATGGGTTTTTTGCTAAGCCAAGTTCTTTCCAAATGCAAATGAATGGAAAGCAAATGAAGTAATGGCACTTATTAACCACTACACAGCTGGAGACAAATTTAGCAGTTTACTAAATTGATAATCTTAATGCCTCACTAATGCTAACAAATAAAATGCTAAACAGATTTAGGATATGTTTCAATGTGCAATAGATTCAGGATGTGTGGAATTCTTGTTTGAGAAGCATGAGTGTAGTGTTATTGTATTCCAACAATAGTGAAACAGCCAAACCTGTGTTAAATAATATCTGAGTCAATTTATGTTAAATTAAGCAAAAGCCTGTCACAGATCTGTCGGCTGAATCTGGAACAAAGCCAGGCTATTTGGAATATTCTAGATTCATACAGCTTTCATATTCAATGCTACTTCAATCATTACTCAGCAAGTTCAAAGATAGAAGCATTTTTTTTTTTAAATTTAAATCTGTTAAGTAATAAAAAGATGAATAAAATAAATTCAGACTTCTGTTGCTGAACAAGGGGAGGAAACACATAATGAAATTAAATTAAAAAGCAAGGGACAAGGATCTAGACCTTACCTTGTAATCTTTACAAACTTGCCCTTTGCATTTATTGATTTTTGTTCTTTTCTAACATCAACAGTTTAATAATAAACTCAAAATTACTTACAAGGAGAGGACATGGCTTGTATATCAGGGATTTTAATGCCCTTTTGTGAGATAAAAGTACTCATGAAGTATTTCAAAAATATACCGGGGTTTGGGGTCCAACAAACTACCATTTTCGAGATATTTGATGTTTTTCCCATGTTAGCTTAATAGCTTCCTGCAGAGGTGTCTAAAATTTTAATTTTAGGACAAGGAATTTTGTTTTATTAAAATCAGCAATACATCAAATTTACTGATAATGAAAAGAACCATTTACATAATCTTTTAATTTCAAATAATAAATTTGTAAATTTCAAATAATAAGCTTTGAATTTTTATCTCTTTCTTTAATTGCTTTCAATTTTAATAATGAAAAAGGAAAAAAAAAAAAAAAAAGTTCGTCAGATAGTAGACTTGAACTTGGGATCTTTAGTTCAGAATTCTAGTAGTCTATCCACTGCTCCACCACTGAACTACTTCATTCACTTAAAACAGGACGCTATTAAGCTAACATTGGAAAAACACTGCAAAAAAAATCAAATATCTTGAAAACGGTAGCTTGTTGGACCACAAACTCCATTATATTGTTAAAGTACTTCACGAGTACTTTCATCTCACAAAAGGGAATTAAAATCCATGCTATACAAGCCATGTCCTCTCCCTGTAAGATTTTAAAATGTTATGGTATTTTTGTAACTGTCATTCGAGTTAAATTTTAACAACAATTTTTCCCTCCTGCCATTATGAGAGCAATCGAAAACAAAGTACTGATAGAATATGGGAATTGGATACGAAAACATGAAATACATTTTACAAAAAAAAAATTAAAAGAAGCTTATATTTATTGTCCTTGCAGAAATTCTATCAAAAATATAAGACTGATGAATGTGAAAGGATTTAAACATGGAAACTCAATGACTATAGGAAGCAAAACGAAAGACTAACTTTATTTTAAGACTGAACCCTAAATTCTTTTATCTCCAAAACAATAACGATGAAATTGACCAACATTTTGATCTAAAATAAAGAGTTCAAATGTCAAAGATAGGCTACTTCAATGAAAAAAGTCATTAAAAAAAGAAGCTGTCTTTTTTGCCAAATTGAATCAGACTAACATGACTGTCAGAATATTAACGACAGTAAAACTTGAAATAAAGGACAGTGAATTCAAATAAGAGGAAAAGGAAAATAAAACAAAGAAAGATAATGTTTATCTGAAATTATAAATGCAATACTGTACTTTGCTGTAACTTCTGAATTGCACATGTAACTAACTATCTTCTTCGAAATAGGGAATATCTCTTTTATGGAGATAAATCTATATATAAAAATTATTTTATAGAGGATTTAAAATTTTTGCAATAAGAAAACCAACTAAAATATCATTAGCTTATTTAAAATATCTTGGAAGGAAAACACCAGTGTACAATAATCTGTTAATTTTTCTGTACTTTTAATTTTTTCCCCAATGCCTGCTTGGGGGGGCTCTTGGAATTTCATGTCTTTTTACTTCAACAATTTTAGCTATTTTTAGCACTATTTAGCTGAAGAATTGTTGCCCAGAGTCAAAAATTTCAAAGAATTTAGAAGGAAGTTCACATTAAAAACAGCTTAAACAGAGTAGAATAAGTCACATCCACACCAATTTAGGGATCTCAGCACAGATTCAGAGAATATCAGTCCTGTGGAAGGCAGCTCCTTGATCACAAGATTGTGCCTAAATGGCATCTCTCAAAGTTATCAATGTATTTTCTGCCGTCATTAATGCCCTCTAGTACTGTATATATATACTGATTTGTTATGTAAAGAAGAGAAAAATTATTGCAAAATATTTTGATATTCCAACATAACTAATATAACTAATAAAAAAAAAAAAAAAGTGAAAAATGACTTCTGCAGTTTGAAGATACAGCATTTCAAATGAGCAGAATATTGAAATATACATGGTCACAATCTGAGGACAATAAGCAAATTATAAAAATAATAATAATAAATAAAATAAAAAAACCAAAAAAACCAAAAACAATCAACATATTTAAGAATTGAATATATCAAAAGCTAGAAGATTTCTCCCAGATAATTAAAACTAATGTAGTGTGTTATTAATGCTCGTTGGCTTTTCTTTATGTTTATACTGTATTTGGAACGTTAATATGATGCAGAAAAAACTTTCTATTTCTCTTTTATTTCCTTAACATTATTTATGCGATAACTATTATAGAAGATTAATGCGAAATTGATACTAAAATGTGACTTGTGCTAAATAGAAATGTAGAAGATAAATTATTTCATGTAGCTCTATGCTTCAAAATTATCCATTAAAAAAGTGAAGCTTACCAGTACTGAACAAGGGCAGAGGCATTTATTTCCAAGGTAAAATAAATGAGCTTTAAGCACTTATGCCCAGTTAGTTTTATCTCTCTCTCGCACATTTCTCTTGGGTCTGATCAGATCGATCAGAACTCAAGATGTTCCTTTTAACAGTCTAGCTTTGAATCACTGGTAAAGCACGGATGTTTCTCCATCTATCGGAAGGCTAGGGAAAAGGTCTTCTTCAGTCTTCCTTTTTCCTTCCCTTTCCTGGATATGTGTGACCCTGTGGTGAGGCAACGGGGAAAATATGATAATTTCCTCCCTGTTCACCATGCATACTGCAGAAATGTATTAGCTGCTTATGTCCCGAACATATGTGCTATTCAAATATTGGTATTAATAATAATAATAATAATAATGATAAAAAAAAAGCCTATGCATCATTTCTAATAGGATATGACAAGAGCCTAGAAGTCTGAATTTTACAAATATCTTTTGATGGAAGGAACTGTTACACATTTTGTTATCTCAAATAGCTGCAAAAGACTGCAACTGACCATTCTTGAAGCTTCAAAAATAACTGTCTTCAGTATCTTATTGTTTCTCAAAAACATTATGTTCTCAACAAAGTCTTCCTAACAATTATTACTATTGAAAGAAAAATAGTAAATGCTAATATGTATAAATATATCAAATTCAGAAAATGTTGAAGCTATAAATATTGCAGAAAGATACCTAGAAAAATTACTGCTTCTTATGAACAAATTTCAACAATAAAACTAGGAAAATTATGTTAAAAGTTATATATGTAATTACTGCTCTTTTTCCAGTGGTTCACAACATTTTTACTATCGTTTAAAGAAATTTTATATTCTTTTAAATCAATTATATAATAAATATGGCAAAATTAATGGCCAGTTTCCACTGCAGTACTGTGTTCTGTCAAAGATTATTTTTTAACAATTTGAGAACCACTGTGTTAAAAATGAACTAAAATTATACTTTCACTTTAAATCTACTTTAAGATAAATGAAATATATATAATGTAATGATATGAGGAAATAAAAGCAATGAAAGGATCAATCCACTGTAAAAATCAAACATTAAAGCACTTGTGGAATACAATAATGATACATTAAAACTGTACATTGCATTTGTAAAAGAAAAAAAAAAACTACTATGTAAAACAATGGAAATGATTACTTAAATTTTTCATATCTATAATATATATATTTTTATCAATTCTTGCAAAACATCATGAGAAGTCTATGTGATCTTTTGTAACTTCTACTAGTAATAAGATAAAGGTAGTAAAAGTTTGTCTTGCAATTTTAATGAAATGAAGTAAATTCATTCTCCCTCCAGTTGTAAAATAATAAAATGTGGAAGGCTCATTTTTAAAAGATTTACAGCTGTACTTAACTATATAAACTTTCTGTCTAAAGGCTGACGGATCCAATAAGCAGGCCACAAAGATTGAAGGGGCAACAGAAATATATAGTTTCTGCAATTCCCAACCAAAAGGACAAAGTTGGGAAATCAACCAGTTATTTGCCTAATATTAGCCCTTACCCTTATTTGACAAAAGGGTTGGATGGTTTCTAGAGTTCGTCTGAGGAGAAATAAGGACAAATCCATGACCCTGCACAAATTCAAGTACCCACATCGCATTAGGTAACAGACCTCTCCACACATGTATGAATCAATATTGCTAATACAGGCTAGTTATAAAATTTCAATTTCAACACAGTTTACTAATAGTCTTTCCCAACAGAATGTGGCCTATCTACGCAATGGGATTTCTTATATCTTGAGAGGTGACTCAAAATAAGCAAAATCATTAGTAGGGCTTACGTTAAGAAAATTCAGTTCATGGAAAATTTTAGTCAATCTAATTTTGGTCTAACTTTAGACTGAAGTAAACATGCAGACAAGTATCTACAAAGATTTTTGGTCTAACTATCAGATATAGTTGATTTGGGAGATTATGAAATTAAAACAAACATAGTTCACATACAAACAAATTTAGTGAGACAGAAATCATGCTGATCAAAATATTTAGCACTCTGCCTCCAAATCCGATTGTGCAAATTGTTTTCTTGAAATGATCAATGTTTGAACATATGACCACTGAATCATAACTTTATCTTAAGCAAAGAGTATAAATCATTAAAATTAACCCAGGAAATCTGATTACGATTCTAGAGTTCATATGATAAAACTTGAATAATTTCAGCCAAAAATAAAATAAATAAATAAATAAGTAGAACACATTTGGCTTCTGAGATTCTTATCAATAATCATTAGCCTGCCATCTCCAGAATGTGTTGGAAGCTTAAGAAACATTGGCTACGATTTCTCATCCAATTCTGTTTCTGTTTAAAATATTGCTGTAGCTCTTTATCTGTAACCAACTGACTTCTGTTTTGATAATGTCTTCTTAATCTAATATAGATTTTACCAAATTTGTAAATTTTGTTGGTTTGTTATACATTGCAAGTTTCATGAAACTTCTAGAGCATGAAACTTCTAGAAAGTGCAAGAAGAGTTTAATGGTTTGTTCCACAATCTGGCTCGAGACCCCAAACAGGTCTGATGTTATTTGGAAAAGGTATTTTTTTTTTTTTTCTTTTCTACAGAGCACATTAGAAACATCACTGCAACACACTGTGAAATGCATTAGACCACAGAAATCAACTTTCCAATTGAAGTGACATCAACAGGGCTAACAATAAAATTCATAACCTTATAAAGCGCTTCTTTACAACTTAATGTTTTTTGGCCTGATGATATTAAGTTATACCAATAGTTATGAAGATATTTGAGTCTTCAAACACAATTTATGATTCATGGCTTCAACAGTGTTGAAATCACTCGTCAGTGCATTTTATTAGAAAAGCTGCGGTAACCATCCAAATTAATTATCTCCACAAATGATTTAAAGGTTGAATTTACAGTGTCTTATCTGTTGGGACAATGACAGTGAAAAGCAATTAAACTTAAAGGTTAAATTTCTATTGGTTTTTCTAAACTGAAAAAGAAAATTGAGAAAGTGGTGGCTAACTTCTTTTGAAAAGTGACAAAACAATACACTTAATAATATAGAACACTTTTCTTAAAAGAGTTTTTAAGAACTTAATCACCACTTTCAAAACATACGTACAGATAATAATTCAATGAAAGAAAAAAAAAATAATCTTCTTACGAATCTAAACAGGAAGTTGAATATTTAGCATTATTATTATAAGAAAAGGTTTTTTACACTACTTGATTAAAATCAAATTATGCTACAATTAACAAAACAGTGTTATTAGATTTCATCAAAAACTGAATTATATGGAAAGTTAAATTGAAATTTTAAAGAAAAAAAAAGAAAAAAAATGAAATTATAACAATTGAGCACTTTTCTAGATGTTGTTACACTTAGAAACAGTCTTCTACCATTTCTGATATAGAAAAACAAAAAAACGACACCAAAGTAGCACAATTCAATCAACTTGACAATTTTATTTGGCTTTTAATAAATTTTGATCGATCACAACAACATTAAATGTAAAGAATTACTGGTTCTAAATATAAGTAAAGCCATTAAATTTAAAAACACTGAAATTTTATTTTAATTCTGAATCCCTATTCTTTGTCATTTTTTTTTTTATAATAACATTAAAACCAATTGAGACTGCCAGAAAACGATCACAATATGTAAATCTCCTTCGGAGATAGGTAGTTTCGCTAAGGAAATATTAAGAGAAATAATTTGAAGGCAAACACGAATGATGAATGAACTGTTAAATTGCGCATTGTAATTGGGGATCCTAGATGGATTTTTTTGCTAATACAAGGAACATAAATTATATCAAAATCATGGTAAGACAGATGCTCAGGAAGAATCATGATAATTCAGAGGATGCTGGCATTTCGTAGTTAGATTGCAATTTCCAAATACTTGCCTTGCTACTTGGAAACTGCAGCCCAACTCTGAAGTGTCAGAATCCTGAAACTCCTTCCAAGTACGAGTCTTATATTTTATGTAATTTTGTGTTTCTTGCAATTGACAAAAGGTTTCACCTAGGATCTCAGGCAAACAAACTGTGTAATTTTAATATATTTTTAATTTTTATTCATCAAGTGTGTTGTTTGACTTAAATTAGTTCTCTTAAAATCGTTACTTCAATTTCAGATCTCTTCATTTCAACGTGCTTTTTTTTTTTTTTGCATATCAATTAAATCAAACCGATCTGTGAAAAGGGCTCAACTGTATAAAATTAACAATTCAAAATTTTATAAATTATGCTTTTAACATTCTTATGGAGAAAAGTCAAATTATTTCCTGCTTAGAACATATAAAAGTTTAAATACAAATCACAATTAGCCTGCTTTATCATTTGTGATAATAAATAATAATTATAATAATAAAGAAAACAATTTAATGACGCTGCTGCCCATAGCCACAAACAGCGACTTCTATTTAAATAGCAAAATTAGGAAAATTGTAATAATAATAATAATACCAGTCCTACTTATGTCACCCATTGCTATCCCACAATACTTTGCAAGAGAAGCTTCGAGGGCAGGGCCCAATGACTGGAAGGTTCAGTCTTGAAAATCAAATAAGTTCAATCAGGCAAAGAATGGACTTGATCCTTATAATTTATCGTTTTTCAATAATAAAATAAGTATACTAGGTAAAACAAAATTAAAAGATTCTCATCAACAGATATATTGTTCCAATAAAATCATTCATATTCTCATCTTACCATCTTTGAGTAGATCAACTTTCAGTAAATGAAAGGTACATCCAGTAAAATAATCAACATGTATTAAAAAGCCCTCTGTTAGATGAAATATTAAAGAGGGCTTTTTAATACAACGTCTGTCATCAAAATTATAGGTCAATATATACTGCATATCTGCAGGAGATTGTAATGAAAAAAAATTTTCTAAAAGAGAAATCAAAACATGAGAAACATGGAATAAATTCAAACCACTGCAGATGCCTACTATACTGTAATTTCGTTTAACATAGATGACACAAGGGGAAAAGATGAGTAAAAACTAATTTTATGGACCTAATCTTAAGACTTGAACATGGCACCCAGCATTTTTTTCTTGGACCATCAAATATATATTCATACTTGATAATGAGCTTAGGATTGTGAACCTTGTTGCTTCTCATTGAAGCCCACTAATTTTTTAGTAAATCACTGACACATAACAATGAATTCCTGTTGTCATTAGTGGTAAGTCAGTTTGAAAGACTACTGCGCCATCTAATCAATCAATCATATTTTTTAATTACAAGATGCTAATTTTCTTCTCTGACCAAGAAGGTTTTTCCATGATCATAGCATTCTTTCTGAAAATTACCCAGTTGGAGTTAGAAAAACTGTTTTAAGAAATTGAAGTATGTACAAATATTCTTATATGTCAAATAAAATAGCTTGAAGCATTTTTTTTTCTTCTCAAATAATGTATTGTTACTTTAGTAAAGCAAGTTTGTAGCAATTCTTAATTCAGTGAAAGCGAAGTACAACTTTATGTACATTTAGATATCATTACTGTCCTCCAAATGAGAGATGGCTGCCCTGTTTTTGTGAGATCTGCGCATGTATCATCGATTAGTCTGGTCAGGCACTTCCGTCTGATTTAATGACAGGACGCCGCCATGACAGGTAATCGCTTGTTACTTTGCAAAAGAGCATTGTATTTATAAATAATATATATTTATTTATTTATATAAATACTTATTGTTAGCAACTGGTATTGAAATAACGCTAAATAGTCGAGAGAAGTTTTAATTTGGCATTATCAACATGTCTTTCTCAGTGAAAACAGACCCCGTCGTCCATTGTGACAGGAAAACATAATTGATCAGCTACCGGAAGGGCTGCGCAGTTTAAACTTCCGCCGGCCATCTCTCATTGGGAGGACACTAGGTGGCAAAATTCAGAATTTTAAAAAATATCTCATTTCTGAATTGTTACAACAACACAGTGATGAGGTTAAATTTTATTCTAACAACAGTCTGCTATTTTTCAGAGATATAAAAACCAAACTTATTGATTCTTTTGAAAACGGAGAATTTCAAAAAAGGCTTTTAAAATTTTCACCCAATTTAAATAAACTTTGGAATTAGAAGACACATTTTTAGTGATGTTCCTACATGCCCAAATTTGTTGTAAATGGGTCCAGTGGGGAATTGGACTGCTTCAGGCTTTTGAACAGATGGGTCAAAATCACTGGTTTCCAAAATGGAAAATGTGATAGGAGTTTCAAAGTGAAATTGGATAGGTAGATCGGTAAGGAGAAATATGTTATTACTACACTGCCAGAAGCAAAGAAAATTCAGTCAAAAATGATTTTAAATGTCTTTTCAAAAGAGGATTTTAAATATCTTTTCAATTTTTATATCATTTAAAAATTGCTTTCACATCTGCTTGTAGCAATAGTTATAATATCTACTGGCAGTATTAGGATTAAGAATATGTCACTAGAAAATCAAATTGCTTTGAAAGCCTACAATTAAAAATTAAATTATAAAACTAAATCTCTCATAAACCAACAGGCAATTTCTATTGATGTTTTTTATTATTATTCTTATTTTATTTTTCATATTGGCCGGGGAGAGGAAGGGGTTGAAGCAAAACACTTCAAAAGACTCAAAACAAATTTCATTTATACTATATGACTGGAAACATGCCTCAAGATGATAATTGGAACAATGTAGTTGTATCACTTTTCAACATATTTTATAAAATAATTGTAAGGAATTAGAATAACGAGTAAATTTAAATCTGGAGATGAAGATATATTTAAAAGATGTTGTACCTAGTAACTTAGAATAAAGCTGAAACTATTGTAAGATCTTTGCTTTTCTTTTAACAAGTTTCAAATTAGAAGATATTTAAAAAAATGTAATCATTAATAAGCAAATGCGTTATCTTTATATTATTTTAAAGATTATTTAAAAAAAAAAAAGATTAAATAGGATTTAAAATATAAATACAAAATTGTTCAAAACAACTTAAATTATTTAACTTAATGATAATATTTTTTGATTTATTAAAATTAATAAATCAAATGGTAAATTAGAAAAAATAAGTTCCTGTAAGAAAAGATATTAGCATAAATTGAACTAAAACAAATGCAACAAGAGCAATAATTTACAAACTTAAGAAATTGGGGCAGAGTTTTAAAATTTTGTATAAAAAAAAATTTACATTAAAATCAAAGGCAATTATTAATAATGTTTTGTAATTTTATTTCCTGTTCACAACACTTAATTCAAGTAATTATCTACCAAAGCTATTCAAATTCTCTTTTTAAAACATACTCAAGCCCCAAAAATATATATTCGTTATTAAAAAAAGTACAACCTATAAAACTTCATAATACAACATGAATAATACAAACCATCACCATATATTGTCAACAGTTTTTACATGCACTGCAAGTTATTTATAAAATTTCAAGATATTAAATTCATAAAAAGTAAACAATAAATTTATTATTTTATCTAAAAGTATATTTTTTTCTAAGATATGAATAAAATGTTTTTCTTTCTTTTTTTTATTTCCATGCAAAAACAGGCTGGAACCATCATAACTCAAATAACCGTTAGAAAACTCTAAATTACCAAAAGCTCAATATTTATTTATTTTGTACTCTAAATTTCAAAATGTGGATTTGAGGTATTGAGGTCCCACCGTTTTTTTTATTTTTCAAACCAAAACATTAATTATCAAAAATAATTAATTATTTTTATTATAATAATAAAATTTTTAAAAATGGTTTGGCTTGGCAATTTTTTTGTCATGATATGAATTAATGGATGGTGAATTTTAAAAATCATTAAATGAAAGACATAAATAATAGTAATTGTAATTTTTGCTTGTGAGTGCATTTCTCCTTTCATAAACTTAGAGGACAAATGGAATAAACTGAACAGTGAATATGTAAGAACTATGTGTAAGTTTTATATGCGGGATTTCGATAAGATCTAAAAAGTGGCTACTATTTATATTAAGAGGTTTCAACCTTCATTTAACATTCAAGTGAACCGATTTTATTTGCTTCATAGAAGTATGTTTAAGATGACAATTATGATTAAGATGAAAACATGGAATTTATTATGAAAACTCAAAATACTACGGTAAAGATCTAGTAGGTCATCCAAGAAATTCATGTCAAAATTAATCTTTGTTTCATCTTTTTTTTAAAAAAAAAGAAAAAAGGCATGAATTTCTCAGAGGACTTAATATTTACAATAAACCAGACATCAAAAGAGTTCTGAATTACTTAGAATTATATGCAGGTTCAATGCAGCAGAGACACTGACAAAATGGAAAATCCAAAACACAGAACCAAAGCAAGGTATAACCAACACTCGAGAGATTAAATGTTGGGTTGTTTGGTTTTAATGGCACAAAAGCATCTTTAGCTAAGCTGCACCAACAAAGTTAAAAACAAAACACTAGAAACATAGAACAATTCTAAGCAGATAAAACAAATATTATAAATACCTCGTATAAAAGATGGATAACTAAGAATTACATTATAAATGGATAAAAATGGAAATATGAAACAAAGACTATTAAAAAAAGAAGGCAGAGAATATGAAGAACTAAAAGAGACAACAAAACAGTAAAAAAATGTAAGTATAACCAGTAGGGAGTAAAATGTCAAGGGTTTTTTTTTTTCTTTTCCTTAAAATCATAAAAACTGGCAAGGCCGTAACAGTGAATAAATTTTAAAATAGATGACCTAGATAAAACATCACCTTCATTTAAATCAAAAGAGATATGCATAGATACAATGTATTTAAAAATTAAATAGAATGCCAGACAAGGTGCCTACTACTGTCCTGCTCTGACGAGAAAAACCCCGAGCAGGGTTGCCACAAGTGGACGAGTCCAAGTATCGAGGGGAAACGGTTTCAAACCACTTGCAAGATTCCCCGGATTAGCGCACTTGTTAAGCTAGGAATCCGTTTCCCCTGAAGGAGATTTTTTTTTTCCGACTGTAATATAATTGTGGCTACTAAATATTATATTTTATATACTAATTAAATATTTCATTTAATTTTTTAAAATAGCACTCTTAGTTTTATCATATAAAAACCCTTGTATTTATTTGCCAGGTGCTAGCAGGCGCAGCCAGCTAGTAAATAGATAAAATTATTACTTTAAAAATATTTATTCCTTTTAGAATCTTTCAAGCACTATGATATATTAATCAGATTCACAGGGATTATGATTACAACCAATATCTATGTCTGAATCACTCGAAGTGTCTTCGCTTGAATCTGAATCACTTATATTGGAATTGCCATCCGACAGAGTTATCACTAATTTGTCCACAATCTGTTCCATAAGTCCGTCTTTTTTCCAATAATTGTTCTCTAATTTTTCAACGTGTTCACATTGTTTTTTCCATTCACTCGGTGATACTTTTACAAAAGCCTCTTTAAGTAGTTCATGTAAATTGTTCAAACTTAAGTCCCCTGTTACATTTTTTTCACGAATAGAACGTTTCACAGACGACCATATATATTCGATGGGGTTTAAATCACAATGGTAGGGAGGCAATATTGCGATTTCGTGCCCTGCTTCTTTTAAAATTTGGTCAACCCTGTATGCTGTTGATTTGGGCGTATGTTTTGTAATGATATCAAATAGTTCTGCTTTTCGCATAGTTGTGTCATGGGAAATTTTCTTTTTTTCCAACCATTCAAGCATTGTTCCTTTAGTTGCGTACTTTGTAGGAACGCGATCTGCTTTTACTGAATGGTAGGGAGCATTGTCCATGCAGATCACACTATGAGGTTGCAAATTAGGTAATAGTTTCTCAGTAATCCATTTTTCAAATTGCTCTCCATTCATTTGTCCATGATAATCACCAGTACTTGAAGAAGCTTTGTAAATAAGCTCCGCTCCGCCAATGAATCCATTACTTGTGCCTGCGTGTACGACAATGAGACGGTTTTTAGAACTGGTATTCATACGAATACCTACAGTAGAGTCATCCTGCCAACATTTGCCATATGTTAAATTTCCGTCTACCCAAGTTTCGTCGATATAAACTAAACAACGTTGCTCCTCTCTGAATTTTTTCATAGCTCTCAAATATTTAAACCTCCAAAACACTATGTCTGGCCTTTCGAGTAAAATCTTACGTGAGCTGATGCACTTCTTCCATCGAAAATTCATGGAATGTAGTATTCTTCTCAGGGACTCTCTTTTCCATGCAAAATTAATTTTTTCTTTTAGCACTGGGAGCAGTTTTCCAATAGAAGGAACACATTTCTCCTTTATATAAAAATCCTGAATAGTTTGTCTTATGACACATTTGTCAAAATCATCAACATTGCAGTTTCGATATGATGGTCTTTTTCTATGCTTTCCAGGGGTTGATAAAATACTCATCTCACTGTCATCAAGCGATTTTACCTCCCGTTTTATCTTTTTAACAGACGACACTGAAACTCCAGTCGCTATGGCAGTCCTCTTAATTGCATTTGAAATAGGTATTTTTAGTGAATTTGCAGTTTTTTCCTCTTCAAAAAACGCCGTAACATTGTGGACTACTGCACGTGCTTGTGAATGTAAAGTCTTTCCACTTTTAAATGTAGTCATTTTACAAATCAAAATCTTGTGCAACACTGTGACAAGTCACTTCACACAGATTAAAACTAAGTTTTAAGAAACAAAACAGAAGCAGAAATAAAACTCGATCAGAAAATCACAAATTGAGAGAGCATCTTACATTGACCGAAGTACAAAGCGAAATGCAACGTTTCCAGTTTTACTGCCACAGAATTCGCCGAACGGGAAAAACCCTCCCCCTAAAAAGGGAATGGAATAACCCGTTTCCATAACGACCCCCCCCCCCTTTGCTGTCCGAAGCTTTTCTCGTGACGGTAGGACAGTAGTGACAATATCATCACTGTATTTTGTGGCAAGTTTCAGCCAATATAGAACTGAAGAACTTAACTGCTTGCAGTGCCCTTAGAGGTAAAGGAGGCAATGTTACAGTACACCACTAGCATCAATTAAAACCATACAACAGTTTATAAATCATATTGGCTGTTTAAAAATATTTTTATATTTATTTTCAAATACATATTTTATTTTTATTTACTGCAAATCTTCGTATTAAATAGCAATTTTGTAAAGCTTTTATCCTGCTCTCCCTAAACAGTTCGAGTCCAAGAAACATGGTTGAGAAAATGATAAGCAGGTCTCAAGTTTTGCTCTTGTCGCAATAAAATCAGACGGATCACTGATCGGAAAATCATAAGCAACTGCTTTCTATGCAATAATATACTGCTTAAAAGGCACATGACTGGCATTTATCATTTTCTGGAACTGAAGTTAATTTTGCTGCATTATATTATTCTATTAAGTAGTTCCTAATCGTTTCCTAAGAAAAACTGGCGAAATACAAGGAAAAATTAAGAGATTTTGTAATGCAAAAATATTTGCATTTGATTAATTCAATAAACAATTACATTTCAGTATAATTTAAAAGAATTAGAATGTTACGGGATGTCACTAGATGAACCTAGCATATATTCCTCAGACTAAATTGAAGTACAGTAAAGCCCTGATTATCCGCGAGTGCCGCGAAAATTTTTTTTAATTACGAACCTAAAAAAAAAAAACAATTTTAATACAAGCCAACAACGGGGAAAATACAATAGGCCCTACAGTGCGAAGGTCGAAAATTACTGACAGGTTTATTGTGCATCGTAATCCTATAGGCCTTCTCAGAATTTGTGGATGAGTGGCACGCTCTTGCTCTGCAGAAAGGTTTCTACTGTACTGTACATATTTTAAAAGTTTTACATATTATGGTTTATGTACAATAAAACATAGTTTTTATGCTGGAATATTTTTTTTTCGTGTTTACACCTCATTTTTAGTCTTTTTTTGGGTTATCTGAGATTTTCGCTATCCGCGGTGCTCTTGCCACCCAATTCCGTGGATAATCAGGGCTCTACTGTACTTTAAGACGGCATGAATAAATGATCTATTATTGTATGTTAATATCATATGTCTATGTATATGCTTCTGTATTGAAGCTTACAGAATGAAGTCATTATCACCAAAATTTCTTCAACTTTAATATCAAGCATTTTCAAGCTACTAAAAGAAGAAGAAGAAGAAAAAGTAAAATTCAGCTGTTAATTGCCGATTTTTTTTTTTTTTTGGGTGGGAGGGGGGAGGAATAAATGTTTATTTTCTATTAAATATATAAATTTAAGAAATCAATAAGATTGTTATTTTATTTATATTTTGCCAAGTTTTACCAATGTTTAAAAATTTTATTTTAGTTATCTTAAAATATTTGGAGCTTTCAACTTCAGACAAATGACAAATGACAAAAGAAAACTGACCTTATCTCGATGGTTAGATCTTTCATCTTTTTCTCGCCGACGAATTTCAAGAATGTATTCATTGAAGATGCTTTCCCTCTCTCGCATTTTTTCTATGTTTTTGAATCGCTCATCTTTGCTGTATTTCTGGGCAAAATCACTGAAGGTAGATCTGAAAAATTACAAAATACATAAATAAATAATATACACAAATTATTAAATTTGCCTATCGTCCAAAATAAAAAGTACATTTACAACAAACTAAGAGCTAATACAGAACTTCTGTTAAAAGATGGGAGAGTGACAAGAAATAAATCTTTCTTTATAAATTTAGTAATTATTATTATTTTCATTTATATAATAAATCAATATTGCATAATGTATGTAAAATAATATAGAAACTATAAGGGAAATCTTTACTTGGCATTTCTAAACAAATCCACTTTTAACAAGTTCCTTTACCAGTGGATGTAACAGAAATGTAAGAATGAATAAAGCAAAATATTATTCAACAGACTCTTTTATTGTGGATAATTATTGAATTAACAGAAGCTAGAACAATCCATATTTCTTCTAAAATTTAATGCATATAGTTAACTAACGTAATTCCTAAAGCATCTTCAATCTCACTATTACATTAGCATACTACTCGTATTCTTAAAACAATATGGAAATTATTCAAGTTCATATCACTTTTATTAAAGACGATCATTTCAAGACAATTTCAGTAAAATTAAAGGACTTCTCTCTGGATATATGTTTATCTCTTCAATTTTTGTAAATATTAAGTATGTATTGATCTTTTAAGTCTGCAATGGTTAAGCAACCCTATCAATGCCGCAATTATGCAATGTCAATATTATGGCGCAATGGCAATTCATACTGGCTGAAGTTATGAACAGATCTGTTTTTCAGTCAAATAAACTTGTATTTTTGCAGTTTTCTTTTATGAAAAAAATAATAATAACTAATAGCTCTGGAAGTTCTTCTTCAATTGTCAATAACTTACTTTTAAGCCACTTGTAAAAATCCCTTCTCAATTTCAATTATTTACAAACTAAGTTTGTCTGTAATAAACTTTTAAAATTAGTCATAGAAACTTTTGTTAATGTGTTAGCTTCCTTGGATTTTATATCAAAAGAATACAAAAAGGTAAAAATGATAGCTGTAATGTGAAAAGTAATGAAGAGCAATATATTTTCAGTAATTACTCACTTTCCGCTAAGATTTGCTTCCTCTAATAATCTCCTAAAATCTTCCTTTCTCTCCTTCATTTTGTTCCTCTTCTCTCTTCTTTCCTCTTCGGCACGCTCCTTCACATATTTCTCGAACACCTGCTTTCTCTCCTTGGACGTCAACAGCAGATATCTGGGATCAAACACAATCTTATGGAGCTCCTTCTCCCACGTGCTGAATGCAGAAACCTACAGTTGAAGTTCAAATTTAAAATTATTTCAATTCTTTACCTTCGTAACTTTATTCTTGAGTTACTCCGTTTTGTACAGATAACACCATGAAAAAAATGCAACATGTTACCTAGGATGGAATTTTATATTTAAAATAGATTTAACGGAAAATTTATTTAGCCTGTGGATAGATTTGTATATGATTGTTATTTTTCTTAATAAAATAAAAACATAGAATAGTAAGTTTTGATAAACAGTACAGAAAATTATCTTGATCTAGCTCAGAAAGAATTAAGTAAAATGAAAGTAAATCATTATTTAATGACTGTTTTACTAATATTTAGTCATAATAACCTATTTTACTATTTAGATTATTAGGTTTCTAATAATTTTAGCTTTAAAATAACCCACAGTTTAACCACACCTAAACTACGACAGTAATCCATGTAATCTTCTAATTTTAATTTGTTAACCTTACTTCATAACCTTCATTGTTTCTCAAGCGCATAATAAAAAAAGAGTATACATTTTGAATAAGATCAAGTACTTAAAAGGAAACAAGAAATTATGAAAATGAAGATATTAATACAATTTGAATCTTAACCGTTTTGTACAGATGGCCTAGTTAACAACATTATTTGGCATGTCTAATATTTTATTAGTAAAACTACCATGCAAAATTTACTTAAGATGTAAATTCTCTTGATACTGTACTCTAAATCATGTAGGAATACAAGGAGATTAGTAATTAATGTAAATGTAAATTATATAATGGGCTGTTTCAATGATTGTAAATAACAATATTTATTTCAATGCATGCTCATTTATTTGTTAGACCACAAAGTTATATTACAATAATTCCTGTAAGAGTCTTAAATGCAAGAATAAAATTATCCATAGTCACAATACGTTATGACATCGGTGTCCTGACAATAAAATTAAGACTCAGAAATGAATTTTTCTCAGTCTCCCTGTTCATCCAGTTATTTTTCTTCGATTTCACTAATTGAACAACTGAATTTTACCCGAGGCAAATTATCTTATTTCCAATTCCCAATTCATATGACAAATTCCTTGTATGATACTCTAGGAAACCTATAAAATACATTTTTGTTACTTTCATCTATTTCAGACAATTCGCATTCTAAGTTTTATTCAGATCCCAATGGAACAATAGCTCTTTCACTATATTTTTCAAACAATATATTCCCTTGAATTCATTTGAATACCCACCTCTTTTTCTGCAAGCATATCACGGAACTGTTTCATTCGGATCTCCAACGGAACAATTGCTCTCTCCCTGGCTGCCCTCACTTCCGCTTCAATGGCTGCTTCCTTCCCGGCGTCAATCTGCAGGGGTTTGATCTCCTTCTTCTTGTCGTCCTCCTTGGGTTCCTCCTTCACTTTCACTGCTACAGGCTGAGACACTTCTTCCCTGGATTTTAAAAAATTAGTTTTAAGAAGCTTAATCAAAGCTTAACAACTCACCACATTACACAACCTCTATTTGTTTGAAATTCTTTACTTAGTAATGCCTTATGGTGAATCTACAAACAGTTCTAATAATGGAACATTAAACAGTCAGACGAGCTGGAAAGGAAGTAAAAAAAATGGTTGTTTGGAAATTTAAACAAATAACATTAGTAAATCTTTCATTTGAAGATAAATCTGATTTTTTTTATTATAATTATTTTTTATTATCTTCCGTAACATGTAAATATCATATGAAATGTGTTAACGTATGTTGTTAATTATAATGAATTTTATGAAGAGATTAATTTTATATTTCTGTTTTAAATTGAGATGAATTTTGTAAGACCACTTGTTGATTGAAGAGGATAAATTTAAAGTAAAGAAATGGCTTTTGAATGCGTACATTATTCTTTTTTCATTGAAAAACTGAATCGTCAGATATTTTTTTAATTAAGAAAAAAAAACAAAACAAAAGCAATTCAGATTTCATATTTTACGTTTTGAGTAAATATTCTTATGAGAACAAAGTGTTTTTCAGTTTGCCTGTTTTCCTTCTTGTAGATTTTCAAAATACATATATGATTTGTTATAATAGCATGCATAGGTAGTAAAAAGAAATCAAAACGAAGATCTTAATTATCTTATTTTTAATTATTATTATGATAATAACCGAATTATGAAATATTGCTTTATAAATCAAATTTAAACTGTACATATCCTGTAAGTTAAAAAAATTGTAGTATACATAATACAGAGTCCGGCAGAATATCTCCCTATTTTGAAATGTAAATAAAAAAAGTATCGCAGACACCATTCAAAATGTTATTTCAAAATCAGAAAGAGCAAAGATTTACTATTTTATTTTGTCAAATAAGCACCGCCATATCGGTTCTTTTTAAAAAATGATATGCCGGATTTAAAATTGCCGCCGATCAGGCACTAGAGGGAAATCATGAGCAACAGCGGTTATTTAGTACGCATTTAAGTTTATGTCAAAATGCAACGACTGCTGACAGGAAAACCCTATTGTTAATGGGTTAAAAATTTCAAGAGAAACTTATTCAACTTTAAAAAAGAAACTGACCAGTAGACCTTGCAGCAGTCGAACACCACAGATTATCGAAGCGGCGACACAGGTCATTACAACGATGTTCAGCAGGTAAGAATTCTCTCGCTATGGGAATGTCAGATTGGAGTTTTAATTTTTAAAAAGTACCAATTAAACAATGGTCAGTTGACAAAAAAAAAAGTAAACATTGCTCTTTCTGATTTTGAAATAAAATTTTGAAGTGTCTATGATGCCTTTTTTAGTTACATTTCAAAATAGGGAGATATTTCTACGGGACCCAGTACAACTATGTTTCCTGTGCATTTAGATCCTGAAGATTAACTACACTTAATAATCATAAGAATACATCAAACACTTATCATGAGCTGAAACAGATTGCTTTAAAGTTTATCATTCACATGTAAAACTTGAAATGAAAGTGAAAGTTTCAATTCCTCATAGACTGATTCGTAAAATATCTTTCAATAAGGAAATATATATATATATATTACTAAAATAAGGTTTTAAATTACTGTAAGTACTTAATAAGTATATGGTGAAAATCTGACTCCCAGCAGTCCCTTTGAAATACAATTTGATAGATTTCATGCGAATCAGTCAGAAGAACTTTAATGAAAGAAGAGTTCAGGAAGAAACTGTTAACTATTTGGAAAATCACTTCAACAAATGCAAGCAAAGTTTTCGTTGATTCTTAATAGGAATTTTTATTAAGAAATAAAAATACACATCTCACATACACTTTATATTAATTATGACATGAATAATAATAATTAATAATAGTAGTGACCTATTTGAATATTTCACCAGATCAAAACAAGATGCCAGGGTTTTCCAAATATTGCCAAAACAAAAACAAATTTTTTTTGGTTTTCTTTCAATCACTGGGATGTTTCTTTGAAACCCTTATGTATATGAAATCTCTTTAAAAATAATCTGACAAACGACTGTTAGAAGAATAATGTCAACAAACAAAAATTATAAATACTAGATTACTCATGTCTTTTATTTTTACCATTTGTTTCTAAATGAACATTAAAACTGGACTGTTTATTGAAAGCCAAGTTATATAAATAAATATTTAGAAATTAATTAATAAATGTTAATTAAATGTTATTTGCTTTGTTTGAATACTGAACATTTTTACGAGCAGAAAAGCACACACACTTAAATGTACACACATTAAAAACCGTTACAAGTTACATGTTTCGACCTAACCTTACAAAAGCCATCCGCGGAAAACCTTTAACACAAAACTAAAACCAAACCTCTAACCCATCAAACATCAAATTATAACCCAATAGACAAGTTTTGGTTGTTATGATTGACAATGCCATTGTAATGCTAACATTGTTATTGTTCCTTTATTCTTAGACTGAGGAAGGCCTTTATATAGTGGTTAGGCCAAAAGATGTAACTTGTATCTTTTTTTTAATATTTTAATATGTTTACTTTTCTGCTTGTGAATTATTAATCTAACACGTTAATTTGCTGTTTATTTGAACATTTATACTTATTAATAGAAAGTTTTATTACTGTGCATTTTTGAAATGAAGTACATTGGCACTATTACCAGTAGGATGATTATCTTACGAATTAATGAGAATCAGAAATCTCTTTGTTCCGTTGGAGTCCAGTGGATTCTGGAATAGTTTTTTTTTTTTTTATCTGATTAAATCTTAATCACTTTATTAAATTTACCTTTTATTTTATGTAACATAGTACTATTAACTATAATTTACTGAAAAAAGAGTAACCAAAAACTCAAGTTAAGACACACGAGGAACTTACAAACAAAGCAGGCATTTAGATATTAATCTTCGTTTATTAGAGTGAATTGGAGTGATACATCAAAAATAGTATTTGAAAAATATGAATCCAGACATGAGTTTTGCTTAAAGCAAATGATTTCTTTTAAAGTTGTGAGCCTAGAGTTCTAATGATGACTTGTGGCGACTTTTCTTATTACATTCCAAAACTGATTGAAATAAAGTTTCCTAGTAATGTGTTAGTTTTAAGAGAATTAGTTAATAATGAAAGCAGTGTTTAATTTTCAATTAATTCTTTCTTTATTAACCCATTCAGTGCAACACCTGAGTATATTCATTCTTTTAACTTAACATTTTTTTTTCTAACAGAAGGGGCTAGTACTTCTATATTTTAGGTAAAAACTGTGTTTTTAACTGAAACTGAGGTTACCTCAACCTCCACGTCATGCTTTAAATTATTTTATTTCCTCGTATTATTTACAATAAGAAATATTTGACGACTTGTGCCAAGTCTACTTAAAAATGGCCCTAAAAAAGTAAAGTCTTAATTCAAATGCAGTTTTCAGAAATTTTATTGGCAAATAGATCAGACTGTATTAGTTATTTTTGATACTCAATGTTTATATTTTATTTTAATACGATAACAGAAAAGCAATAATTTAAAAATAATTTTTAGAAAATATCTGAACTTTATAAAATTTTTTTATCAATTTCACGTATTGAAAAATAAAAATAATACTTCTCAGGCAAACAAATCCTAAAGCAAGTCTCCAACATGGCTTATATTCTGTACTTTTAAGCTTAAAATACAGAAACACATGGGCACACACTACGCACAGGCATCGAATGGGCAGTGAATGGGCTAAGCTTCAGATTCTTTTGTATGTGACAAGTGATAATCGACTATGAATATAACTCAAATTTTAAGCTTGCCATTTAGTTATACTCACTTCTTTTTCTTTGCTGCAGGTTCATCCTCACTTTCATCATCTGACTTCTTCTTAACAGGCACCGCTAATGAAATAAAATAAAACATTATAAACTTCGGAAAAATAAATAAATGTAAAATGTTGTTTTTTACTTGAGCAGTGAGGTATGAATAAAATGATTTTCTGAATATCCCTTTCCTTGTTAGGAATATCTTAAATAAGTAAATCCTCTGCAACTATTTAGTAGCCTTCTGATATCTTGAGTTTCTGAATACTTCAAAGTACTCAAGTAATGAATCTGTTTTGGATTTAAACTGATATTATATGATAATTTCAAATGAAATTACCAAATAAAGAATGATGGAACATGTAAATGTTATTAAATGTTTCATAGTTACTAATTGCAATTACAACAAATTTTAAACTGATATGTATAAACAACGATAAAACACATAAATAACCTATAACGTTAGAAATACAAATTGTTTACGTCAATCCTAATTATTGTGAAATATTTGAAAAAACATTACCAGCCCCTGCCCAATCAAACAATACTAATCCTCATTGTCCAACAATAAATATTTCCCCCTAGTAAATACTTCTAAAACTCATTATATGATGAAAAGCATTACAAACAACTCCCAAATGATTGCACAATATAGTAGAGCATCGATTATCCGAATACCAATCAACCAAAACATCAGTTAACCAAAGGCGTTCCAGTAGACAAAAATCTAGGCATGGAATTAGGGAATTGGATATCCAGGGTTAAAAACTGTCAGCTGATACTGAAGTAGCTGCACATTTTAAAGTGTCTTTTAAAAAAAATATTGATAAGGAGGGTTACAAAAAAAAAAAAAAAAACCCAATGTCTACAATGCAGACAAAACTGGTCTGTATTGGAAGAAAATGCCAACAAAATCCCTAGTTTCTAAGAATGAAATGTCAGCTCCCGGTTTTAAGGCAAACAAATTACGCATCACTGCTATGGTAGGACAATTTTTTCGTAAATGATCGGCTATCGAAATATCAGTTATCCGAACACCCCCCGTGTCGCATTGTTTCAGATAATAGATGCTCTACTGTATCACTGATTAATCGGAAATCTGAGAAAGTTGCAAAATAAATCTTAGTGTTTTAAATATTGGTAAGCAAAATCTGCTTTTTATCCACTGCTTGTATGCATAGGATATTCATACAACTAAGCATCGTGTTTAGCACTATCCTAGAGAGCTAAGTGAGAAGTTTCACCTGTTCTGTACTGAGTAACCAGTAAGCAAAATGGTGGACACAGAAAGTAAATACCATGACATCAATAATAAAGTGAATAGTGTACAAAGTATGGAGGGGTGTGACAGCATAAAAATGGCATTTTTGTTTTCATAAAATTGGATCTGCATCTTTCACATTTTTTTCTCGAAGGTAAAGATGTTCGATTTTTGCTTTTATTTTTATTATGGAAGGTAAAATACTTGGCTAATGATAAATTACAGCATATTTCACTGCCATTTTACAATGAGCATATCCGATTATATTCATTTATTGTTCATAGGTAGTATGTGATGCATAAAAGAAGACTACTTATGTTGAAAACGAGTTATCAAGATTAACTGTAGGCAAATTTATTGACATCAAAAAATTATTATTATTATTATTTTGTATGTTATTTTACAAATATGTTAGAAAATATTTCTATATTTGTTTGGAGTTGAAATACTCTAGATACATGTTCCTCTTTTTCTTTTTTTTTTTGTATAACCTTTTCAGCTGGAAAAATTAATATTTGTGATTTGCTTTGAAAGGTAATATACACATTTTAAGCTATTTCACATTATTGGACTGATCCCTGTCAGTCTATTTTTCTTTATGAAAATCAACAAAGATCAGATTCTAGAAATAAAAGTCTAAGATGCACATCTCAAATAGTTAGTCTGTATAATGATAAAATAATAAGTATAATAAACAAAACAAATGTACGAGTAATGTCAGGTGAGTTAACAGGTAAAATGTTCTAAAAACCTCTCAGATAATAGATGCAGCATTACATCACCAAATTATAAATGCATCTTATAATCAAAGTTTCATTTATATATATATATTACATTTTTCATATTCATTATGTCTGTCATTGGAGGACATCAGAAATCAATAACTTTTCATTTTAAATTCTTTTAATTTAAATTTTACTACCAGATAGCAGTTATTACTGTGGTTTACGTTTCGTTTAAGAAATGGTGACGATCATAATAACCTGATTAATAATGATAACAATAGTAAAGTACTCTATCACAACCAGCATCAGGAAGAGAAACAGTTCTAGAAACAAACTTTAATTTCTCATTCTTTTTTTCTTCTTCATTATTTCCATTAATCTTATTACCATCTGGCTCCATTTCCATTGGTCAATCAGAACTCTATAGACAACCATAAATTAGACATCTAATAACGTATATAAATCTGCAGGTTTCAAAGTCAGCTAAAAACAAACCAAAATTGGGAACAGTATTCTGCAAAAAATATAAGGACAGGTTGGTTAAACAACAACAGAATATTGAATATTTCTCCTATTATTTATGATTTACCTTTGGTTTCAATAGCATCAGGAGTATTTTGCACCATTTTATCAACATCAACTCTGCCTTTCAGTTCATCTGGTCTTTCCCAAACTGATGACCTAGTACTAGGATTGTAGAAGAAGACTCGTCCATCACCAGTCCATACCACACACCTGCAGGAAATGGAGGGAAAAAAATATTAAGTATGATGGCTGTGATATTTATAAGCAAAATAACGCTACTATAAAATAGAAAATAATTATTAAATTAACATCAAACTCATAATCAGAACTGAGTAGCTCAATAAGTTGTATATGGTCTCGGAATATATTGTTTGTCAAAAAATGATTATAGATGCAATATTTCAACAACAACAAAAAAAAAAACAAAAAGTAACTCAAAGAAGAATAAGAATTTCAAATTGAATATCTAAGTTTCGAATAGGGGACATAAGTAACATATTAAATTTATGCAATATTATTTGGAGTGCTGGAAATAGCATGTGTTGATACGGAATAAAAAGAAAGTAACTATTACCATTCACTTGTCTATGCACGCAAATTTAATATTACACTTACATCCCCTATTCACAACACACTCTGTTGTCCTCTTTAATAAAAACATTCAATGATTCTCAAGACAACCCCAAAGGAGTGGTCTATGCGCTCCCGTTTTCAGGGGGGACTTGCCGATACATTGGTGAAACCTGGCAAGCTGTAAAAAGCCGGATAGAACAGCATTCATTGGCCCTTTGCCACAATGACAATAATTAACTCACGGTTTATTAAAAATACTAATCATGTTTTAGATTTTAATAATCTGGTAATCATTTGTCACGAGAAGAATGACTTCCACAGAAAATGTACTGAATCATTTTATTCCCACAGATAACAAATGATATAATGACAATTTGACAGTGATGGCCAATGCGCAATATGGCTTCCTCAAAAAATAATGTTTTTTATTATAAGCAAAATAATATACTTGGTACTTTGTGTATAAATATTAAAAATCTATATTACTGTTATAATAGTAATGTTTACTTTAACTATTTTAATCAGTTAATGGTATGAATTAACAATCGTCATGTTCAATAGTTTTATGGAATTCTTATACATTTGTAATGATTTAATTTGATTTGAGTTTTTATAGTTGCCGTCCCCTATTATGGAAGTAACCAACTTTATTGGCCACATCGGATAGTCCTGGCATGGACTCTCCTGTCACCGGTCGCATGTTCCGTCGAGAACCTTGCTCCTTTTATTCTTGCATTTTATTGTAACCATTTCACTAGTCAAAGGAATGCGGGCTCGTTCCGAAAACGTTTGTGTGCATTTTAAATCTTTTTAATTTTTAACTTAGCATATGGGTGTTGGCCTCTGTTTTCTCCAATGAATATTTTACAGACGCTAATAATTTTTATGAAAAATAAAAGCTTGTGGAATAACTTGACACCTTCAAATTTGAATATTGCCAAACAAATGTGGCTACAGTTCAATTCTACTTTAAGTTCTTTTCGAGCTTAAGCTATTTTTCAGTTTCAACAATCAAAATTTTATTTGATCAGTGAAGTATATGATTTGTAAGTGTAAGACAAATGATCTAGATTTTCAGCAAACACAGAGTTAACACAAAGAAACATTAAATGCTTTAGTGTTTCAGTTGATATATTTAGAATATTAAGCTGTTAAACATCTCATATCTTTATAGGTAATTAATCCAAATCTACTTCACTGTTACGCCTAAAGATAAAGATAATTGAAGGATGTCAAGTTATAGTTGCCTAAATTTATTAAGAAACTGGAATATCTATAATCCTTGATAAATAAGACAAATGATAAAAGTAACCCAAAATCCAATTTTCTGTCATCTTTATTTATTTTATAGATCCCCTCTATCTCACTTTCTTTCTTTGCTTAACTTCCATATTTCCAAATTTTAAATAGTAACCGAAAGTAGCTGGACTCACTTACCCTTTAACTATCTTTATCTTTTTAACTATCTTTACATCTCTTAATGATTCAATCTTAATAGAAAGGTTTTCCTGTACACATTCATCATACAACTTCTATTACAAAAAAAATGATATACTAAAGACAATACAAACCATGGAGTCCCAGGAACAGGGGTGCTAGAGATTGGTCTGGACTTGTCCTGTTGTTGTTGCTGCTGTTGCTGTTGTTGTTGCTGTTGTTGTTGTTGCTGCAACTGCTGCTGTGCCTGTTGCTGTGATGTTGGTTGCTGCTGCTGTTGCTGCTGCATTTGTTGCATCTGTTGCTGCTGCTGATTCGACTGCTGCTGGGAATGCTGCTGCTGCTGTTGTTGTTGTTGAGCTGCTTGTTTATCAGATGATTCACTATCAATTGCCTCATCTTTGTTTTCCTCCTTAAAGCAATAAAAAGCCTAAGTATCTATTCATTCATTTTTAAATATAAAAGGCAAATTTTAATAAAACAAGAATAGAAGCACAGGCAACAAAATAAAGAATAAGTACTCCCTCGTAGACCAAAAACAGAAGCATTAAGAAAAAAAATAAAATAAGTATTAATAACAAAATCAAAAAAGTTACAGTCACATTCATAATACCACAACGGTAAGATCCAAAATAATCATTAAACAGTTTCTCTTTTATCACGAACTTTGACTATTGATTGTTTCAGTATGTTTTTAACCTTAAGGCACGATCTGTACAAATCCTTACACTGAGTAAGTTTTAATATAGGTTCAATATGTAATCAAAGTCATATTTGTACAAATCTAGTATCCAGTATTCTAAACGTATTATTAGAGTTGCAGCTTCCCACTTTTTGAATTTTGGAAAATACAGCCTTTTTAATAGCAATATACAGTAAAACCCCGTTATTTCGCTCCCGCTTATAGCACTATCCCGTTCTTTACGCTCCTTTTGTGCGGTCCCTGGAATTTTCTATATATCTCTGTATACTTTTACCCTTTTATAACGCTTCAAATCCCGCTTGTAGCGCTTTTTTTATATTGGAAATTTTGTATCGAAAAGAAATGTAACACTGTAAAGATTCTTTTTTTTTTCCCTGGTAGGAGGGAATCTTTGAACTCTGTGAAGTTGCGGGTCTGTGATACAGTTGTGCAAAATGTCGAAGCGAAAATCCCTTTCTATAAGTGAAAAATTGCAAATTCTTCGTAAGTACGACGAGAATTCTACAGAAGTCAGAAGGATTTCGCAGAATCTCTAGGAATTCCCTCGTCCAGCCTGAGAACAATAATGAAAAACAGGGATGCAATTACCGATGCAGCGAAGGGTTGTTGCAAACGTAAAAAGGTAAAGAATGCACTAAATGTGCTCCGAAAATATATTAGTATTGCCCCTAGTGGTGTATCAACTGACGATAATAATTACCTGAACCGCATTAAAAATATCATAATTCAGTAGCACAGACACACGGCAAGCCACAATCAAAGATTTTTATTTCAATAGGAAATAAGCTCATATTTGCACTATATTTATTGAAGAATCAACTATGACACCTGTAAAATGGTGTCCAAATCTTTTCCCATCAAATAAATCATTTCCCGTGTATAGCGCTATCCCGCTTATAGGTCATGGTCCCTTGACGAGCGTAATAACGGGGTTTTTCATCAAGTCTTTGATTGCCATATCTAAGAGCTAATATGTACGAAATGCAGACATTTCTCTTTAAACCTACCACTAAGTTTCTACAACATTGGATAACTAGTTTTTGAGTTATACTGATGATAAATGGATGGATGAACAAAACATTTGCATTCCAACTTAGAACTGAATTATACTATTTTTTTTATTATAATCTTTCCTCTCCTTCTCTAATGTCTATTAATGGGTTACAAAAAGCCAATCAAAACTTGCAAGGTTTAATTGCCTGTGTGAGCATCCTAAAAATGTAAAATGCTTCTGGAGTTTCAAAAATAATTACTCGACGAGTTACAATAATTTTATGCATCCTCTGATGATTTAAAGGAGATTTACTGCATTATCAACTGACATAGGCACTTCTAAAAAAGTGCAAGTTTTTAAAAAAGCTAAATAAATCTTATTAACCTTTAAAGGGCATTTATATTTAGTTATGTAAATAACTGGAAAATTTTAATTGATAGCTCAAAAAATATTCAACTGATCATTTTTCCCTATTTTTAATATATTTATTTTAGAATAAATTTAACACTTTCAGGAATCTTCAGTTATTTATATATATATATATAAATTTAATTTAAAATTGAATTGAATAGTTATCTAATTAAAATATACTCATCTAATCTCTATGAAATTTACCTTTGATTTTTCTTCAGAAGTTTCTTCCCCAACTTCCATGCTTTCTTCTTCTCCATTCTGGGTTATTTCTGGGACTGTCTCTTCACCACCCTCTGCCGTAGTGCCTTGCTGAGCATTTTGTTGAGCAGCTATAAATTTAAATGTAAGATTTAATAGAAAAAAAAATTAATGTTCATTTCCCCCCCCCCCCATATTTTGTTTGCTGTAAGCCACCCTAT
>JAFIDM010002131.1:95047581-95064561 GCA_023159025.1 Thereuonema tuberculata
ATCCAACACAGGACACCCCACCCCACCCCACCAGAAGACACCATTATGGAAAACACAGAAACAATCTCTACTCGTCAGTACACATGCCCCAACAATACAACTAATGACATTACGTGCAGCACATGATCATTTCTACACTGCACCGGCACAATAACATAATAATAATAATAATAAAAGATAAAAATGTTCAGTATCTTAAACATATATTAGCTCAGGTATTCTCAATGTTGCATTTCTAAATTTTTCATGATTTTAAGCAATATGTTGATTACTTTTTTTTTTTATCTATCTTAATATCTCAATATGTTACTATTTAACAAAAAAAGGGTGGGGGTGGGGGGTGGGGGCAGGAGAATGGGAATGGATATTTCAGGAAAAGTAATAGCTGTATCAAAGTTCAGGATATTAGGTTAAACAAGGTATTGAATTTAGGAATTTTGGAAGAAATTAACTCTTCAATTTTTAGGAAAAACACAACTTACTTTTCCTTCACCTGTTTTGGTTTCTACCCATATTTCTCCAGTCAAATCTATACCTGCTATAGCACTAGCAGCAGCATTACCAGCAGTACCATTTCCTTGACCTGGAGGCACGTACCCAGGAGGTGGAATGTTCATAGGAGGCAACATAGGAGGAGGTGGCCTCTGAAAAAGGGATTCATACACAAAAGACTATTGTAGCAATTAATTTATCACCTGACTATCATACCCCTACTTGGATTTCAAGTGAAAAAAAAAAAATATATAATAAGAATTTGTAAAGCAAAGATGGAGTAACTTACCATTCCTGGAGGTGGGGGCATGCCTGGAGGCGGCATTCCAGGGGGCATTCCTGGACCTCCTGGCATTCCAGGAGGTGGCATTGGAGGAGGAAAGTTTGGATCAAAAGGGGGTGGCCCCCTATATCCAGGCGGAGGTGGTCTCATTCTCATTCCCATTGGTGGTGGACCTCTCATATGTGGTGGAGGTGGACCCCTCATCATCGGAGGGGGACCTCGGAATCTAGGAGGTGGTCCTCGAGCCCCAAAGGGAGGCCTGTAGAAAAAAAAACAAAAAACATCAAGTTATGTATATTACACACAAAAGTTTCAAATGAACTACAAGATTAAAATTGCAGCTATTAGTACTAGATAGAAAAAAAAGTTCTGATTAGCAAGATACAGTTAACTGGTTTTGCTGATGAAAGCTAGACTTGTACAAGCTGTATGTACTACATAACAATTAGCATTTACTTTAAATACAACAGATCATCAGTTAACAAACTGACCTCATGATGTAACTTTCTCTTTAACGTGTTACATCCATGCATTTTCTTTTCAAATAATTCAAATGTATATCATTGGACTCAGCCAATGAAAGAAAACTTTTCACAATTGTTCAGCTACATTTAAGTGCCTTTTATTTCTTGTTTCCCAAATATTTCCTTCCAATTTTATACTGGAAAATAACAACACAGAAATGTAAGGAGGAACTGGATAAAAAAGTAAGAGTGGACAGATGAATGCATGCAGAGATGACAGTAAATTGCCCAAAATGAACAAGGACTTGATAAATTTGTTCCATCCTAAGAGAGAATTGCTAAAAAGAATGCCAACAATGATAAAACAAAAATTCACTGAACATCTTCAAAAAAGGCCCCACCATACTTTTGGGCAAATGCCCAAAATGAATGAGGACCAGTGGACTTAATTAGGGAGCAACAAGTTAAATACCAACCGCACACGAATGGATCAAAACATCAGGGTAAGTGACACGAAAAAAATTAGTTATAATTAAGCATAATATATAGTTTCATTAAAGAAAATGGAGAGTTTAGAGGGAGAAAGTGATCTAACAATCAACTGATCTTGGACTCATGAAAAATTAAAATAAAATGGAAAAAATGTACTCGAATAACTGCTTTCTAATTACAATATTAAAACCCTTACATCTTCTGGAGAAGTAATGCTATTTAACTGTCTCAAAATTACTTACAGTGGTAGGTATGAAAACAATTTCCATCAGTTAATACTCCCCTCTTTTTTTTTTTTTTGGTAATTTAAATTACCGTGATTAATTTGCCTTGGCATGAAGATTTCTGAGCAAATCAAAGAAACCCAAGTTTTCCTTTTATTTATTGTAAACTAAGTATATATATATTTTTTTTTTTATTACAAGAAATAAATCAAAAGTAATAACAGTTTATAATATATGTCATCATACATATGTAAACCTCCACCAATATAAGTTTTTCATTGTTCTTGTTTTCAAATTTCAAAGTATCTGAATATAATTGTATTGAGCTGATTTATATTGATATATTCTAAGCAAAATTTCTAAAATACTTTAATCATTAAAAAAATAAATAAATTGTAAGAGTACAAATAGTTTCAGAAAATCAGGAAGTCCTGCAAACGCAAGGAATCCAGGAAGTATATTCATCTGTTGCCTGGTAAACAAAATTGTTGTTAGATAACTACATTCTTCAAAAATTTCAATAAGAAATGAGCCCAATGATATTTTTAAAGCACAATCTGATTTAAAAGTTAGCAGGCGCATTCATTACAAATATTTCTATGTAATGAGGAATATTGAACTTTTAAGATTGATTCTGTTGTTAAAATAATTAAAATGAGGAAATACTACTGCTACTACTATCAATATCTAAGTTTAAACATTCCTTTTAGACAGTAGATTCCCTCAGAACCTCCATTCCTATGGATGACTTGTTTTAATAAATATTTTTGAAAAATGCCATTACACAACTCAGGATTTCAGAAAATTTCAACTTACAAGAAGCATTACCTTCAATATTTAAACTAACAAGAAGATGACAAATCCTGTTTATTATGAAATTCAATGCTCCTTTGTGAGATGAATGTACACATGAACTACTTCAAAATATATGTGGGTTTTGGGGTCAATACAATTATCGGATGTCGAGATATATGATTAACCAATTATGGTTGTCGGAGATAACTTAGTATCTAACTTCAATGGTTGGTATGCTTCAGGTGCTGGGATCGAATCCACTGCATGCTTTTTTTTCTTCTCAGTTTTCTAACTTTTTGTTTCTCCTTAACTTCTATATGGTTGTTTTTCCCCTCTTTCTTATGCTAATATATTTTATTGGGGTTTATGTTTATATTATATTTGGATCTAAATGACAAAAACAGAAGAAGTCTGAAGATCAGATATTTTTCTTACACAAAAAATGTCTGACATGCAAGTAGGCTTTCTGAACTTCACATATAAACCCATGACTCTTTTTAGTTTAAACTTTCTCAATCACTTCAAATATTAAATAAAACTATAATTCTAATTAATTTAAGCTAGATAGAAAAGTAAAATAATAAAAAAATATATATTTAAGTAAGGAAAAACAAAACAAAGTTACAAAAACAAGAAGAAAAAAAAAGATGCAATCCCAGCACCTCAAGCATTTTAACATCACTTGATGTTAAGTCATTAACATGTTGACTATTGTATGGGTTGGCCACTAGATTATTTTACGTTTTTATTGCATATGGTAAAATAAGAAGTCAGTATATATATATCATATTTCAACCCGCAACCAGATCAAATCAGTTTCACGGCTCTTTGTAGGCAACACCTCTGTTAAATTTCTCCCCTAAGTGTTTCTTCGATACTAGATTTTGAGTAATTTTTTTTTTATGGTTTCGTTAATAATATGATAAGGAAATCAAAATAAAATGTAAAGAGGATAGAATCAATGATGTATTTTTTATTTATCCATAAAAATAAATGTAAACTAGTTGACCCATGCGAATAATTCACAACAAAGAAAAACACCTTTAAGAACTAATAAACAAATCCAACAGCTATCGTGCATGTTAGTTAAACATATTGTCAATAAATGGCGCCTTCTCCATTTTTATAAAAAGGTTGATCCGTGCGAATAATGAGCATGGTAAATTGATCAGTCACCGAATGGTAATGTGGAAATAAATAAATGAACAGATTGTCAATAGATGGCGCCTTCTCCATTTTTATAAAAAGATTTTTAAAATAAAGTTTTTTAACAAAAATATTAATTTTAAACAATATGTTTATTTTTCGTCATTACCGGTGAACGTAATCTTCAAAATGATATCTCAATCATTTATTTTGATGAAGTATTAAGGAAAAAAAAATACCTTTCAGAAATAATATATGAGAAGTTGAATAATTTTTATGTTTTTTATTGTAATAAATCGTTTATTTTTATTGAAATATAAATCTTTGTTTGTTTTTTTTAATCTGTTCTTATTAAATAAACGATGAAATATCATTTTAAAGTGCATTTCTATTCAAAAAAGGATATATTTGAAGCTTACGACGCTTCAGATTTATTTGAAATGTTGTTTCGGTTTCGAAAAACAAGCCGCTTTTTGTTAAAGAGTGTCGAATTCTTATAAAAAGGGTTTTAAAATAAAGTTTTTTTTACGAAGACATTAATTTTAAACAATTTATTTATTTTTCATCAATAGCGGGGAACGTAATCTTCAAAATGATGTCTCAATCGTTGATTTTGATTAAGTATTAAGGGAGATATGGCGTACCGACACGGAAACACCTTTGAGAAATAATATATAAGGATTCTTGGGAAAAAATTTCACAATATTAAATTAGGTGTATAATCAAAGCATTTCTAATTTTTACAAATTCTGAATTCTAAAAATCAATAAATTTAGAGAATCTGTAGTGCTTTTCAAGGCCCTGGTACATTACACATTATTATGGGGAGGGGAAAAAACCCACAAAGTTCGGTGCCAACGACTGTTTACGATAGTTCAAGATGTCTACTGAGATGCTGCATACAATACAAGTTCCCCTTACAAGCACCGACAGCATACAGATCAATAGAGTTTGCCCAGCCACACTACACAGAGCCGTGTAATCAGCAAGTCTACTACAGTAGAACTCCAATTATCCAAATCGCTTTCAGAATTTCAGAAAAAAAAAAATTAAGACGGAAACGTACTGCGATTCGCAAAATAACGATTCTGTCTACGCGCGCTATTGTTCAGCAAGCAATGACTTTCATTTACAGTATGATACGTACATACTGTACTAATGTACAGCACTTGTAACTATGCGTAACATGTAAAAGTGTTGCCTTTTCATTTAATTAATTAAAAGCTCTTTTTCTTTAAAAATAGTTTTTTTCTCCCATTTACAACATACATACAGTAATTAATTAAAATAGACCCTTTTTTCGGAAAAAATCCAATTATTCGAATTTTTGATTATCTGAATGGGGTCTGGTCCCAATTGATTCGCATAATTGTAGTTCTAATGTAATGTAATGTGGTGAGCGTGGGTGGCTTGACAGCCAAGCACTGCGACCTCAAAGATCTATTGTGTTATCCCACGGAAATAAGGACAGACGGATGAGAAAGGATGGTGTGAGAAATGCAGGGGAAACGGGAGAACCCCAGGAAAACCTGCCCAGCACGGATCGTTCCATCAACAAAACCCACATAAGAACCGAACCTCGGTACTCAGAGGTGAGAGGCCAGTGTCTTAGCGACATCGCCAACTGTGCAGCCGGAGTTCTAACTGTACTAAAACCATCTACAAAGACCTGTGTAGTTAACAGTCAAAATGTTAAACTTTCACAGACAACTGTAATAGATTGCAATCTACCATTTAAGCTATTAGCAGAAACCCAATGAAAACAATGTCGATATCTCAGACACATTTTTGAAGTGCTTTATTATACTTTCATTTGCAAAAGGGTATTGAATTCAAGACAGTTCCACAGGCCTTTTTGAAACAGAACAGATCTTATTGCAGGAAAAAAATAAATATTAAATTCAAAATAATTACAGAGTACTGCACAGATTTCAAAGGAGCCATGGATGCTACAGTAGGTGCTCAAAGTGGCCCCCATGGCCTCAATGCAAGTACCCACATGTCACATCAATAATTGATACACCATTTCGAATGTTCCAGCCTGGTTGGTTGGTTGGTGTTTAATGGCGCAAAAGCAGCTGCGGCTAAGCTGCGCCAAGTTCCAGCCTGTAGCCGAACAGTGTCACAAGTGGTGTGCACATGTTGTTCTAGAGTCTGCACATCAGGGACAGGCTCAGCGTTCACAACACTTTTCAGATGCCCCTACAAGTACAAGTCAAGGAGGGTTTAGGTCTGGCGACCGGGTGGACCATGCAACAGGATGTCCTCGACCAATCCATCTAAGGGGGAAGTTGTTGTTCAGATGTAAAGTAACAAATGCTGTATTGGGGAGTAACTACGCATTTCCCGACAT
This sequence comes from Thereuonema tuberculata, assembly GCA_023159025.1. Taxonomy (NCBI): domain Eukaryota; kingdom Metazoa; phylum Arthropoda; class Chilopoda; order Scutigeromorpha; family Scutigeridae; genus Thereuonema; species Thereuonema tuberculata. The sequence goes on from JAFIDM010002131.1 coordinate 95,053,831, forward strand.
ATTTCATAGGACCATTTTGTTCTTTGTCCTCCCAAAGTTTAAAACCACCCTGTATAAACGTTTATGTAAGATGATTGATTGCATTACTGATATCAGCAGATAGCTTATAACAGCATGTCCTCTCAAGCAAACAATAACTATTGTAAGAACATCTACACTAATAGATAAACAGAAAACAGAATTTATACTGATTACAAAGCTCTTCCTAAAGAAATTTAGCGTAGTCAGTTGGACAGAAAATAGCGGAATATAATTGACTGAGCAGTCTTATTAAAAATTCAATTTCAACCTTTTTTGTCTCTGTTGTCTCTATGCACCAAAATTTGATATGTTGCTTTTCATGGTCCAACTTAAACACAAGCATAGAATTATTTTGCTTAACCTCCCTTCCCCATCCCTTATAAAACATCACCAAGATACCTTCCTAAAACAACAGGACTGATTTCCTTAAAATTTGATACAATGTTTATTTATGGTGAAACGTAGGATATGAGCAGGATTATTTTGGTCTCAACTCCTCCAACCTGTTCGCTATGCATTGTTTACCTGAGAATACTCTACTTTAATACATTAGACCATTTCAAATTTGTTTATTTCCTTTGCTGTATCACTCTTACTGACAAAAATCTATTTTTTTTTCTTTACCAGACCCATTTCTTTCTTCTTATAGTAAGTTCTTCCAGAACTGTTGATAATTGAACAACACAAAAAAGACAGCAAATGTCGAAACTAGACATGGCATATAATATAAATTAACAGGAACCGAATGAGGCTACATGAAATTCAGAGATCCATCATCATCCATCATGACTCCAAAACACTACTCGAGGCGACATGAACAAGTTCTATAACTAATAAACAGATTTCCTGCAACTGCAATTTTTAACCACAAATTTCAGCTAAAAAGCTAAATTTGAAATTCATCAAGACCTATAGATGCAGAGTAACAGAAGGCTTACATTCAAAATACTGAAGCAGGGTATTTAAAGGAAGAGTTCTTGCACTTTCAAAATCTGTTAGATAGCTTAGTACAAAATTTTGCTAAATCAGATTTTTCAATTAAGTGAAAATTAATGTTTGGAATATTTCCTACACAAAACTTGTAATTTTTTGATGCATCAAAAGGGTGGTCTAAACCACCCACATTTTTATCAAACACTTAATAGTTCCCCAATGCCATCACAAAGACGACTTGCTGTGACGTGACAGAGAATATCCAAACAATCATTATTATTTGTCATTTAGTGATTGTATAAGTAAAAAAAAAAAGTGCCAGTTCTTGTACAGGATGACACAGTAATCTATGAAGTACTGCATTGTTCTGACAAACAGGAAGAAAAAAATAGCAGATGTTAGAAACAGGAAGTTGTTTTTAACGTACTTCATTAATTATGTTACACTTCATATACAAATGCTATATTACATTGCAAAGAAGGTCATCTGAGAAAAAGCCAAATGGGATAACAAATTTGAAATACTATATTATTCTATGATAATTCTCAGCTTTACCCTGTATCACAAAAAGGATTATGACTGAGCCTTTTCATTTGTAATGTTGATTTTACTGTACTTGAAAAATGTGTTTCTATAATATAAAAGGACGGAAATAAATTATTTAGATTTAATAAATAAGTCTAGGAAACTATCAGTTCAATCAGGAGATGTCTGCTATCTACACTGTACTTTATCTAATGGACTATGAATCTAAGAAGATAGGAATTACTTTATTTATTTTAAGTTTCGGTTTTTAGATGAGTTTCAATTTTTGCAGATAAAAAAAAGCTGTATAATTCTTGTCATGAACAAATAAAGTAATTAACTCATGCGAAGTCTTTAAATATTAATGTACAGCATTTATTGACAACTGTAGCACTTGAAATAGTACATCATTATGTTGGCCTAAGAGAACACAAATTTCAAAAGCTTATTATTTTCCCCCCCATAATTCTTTAAGGTCTTGCAAATAGAGATTCATTAAAGATTTATTTTATCCATTAATTCTAGAGGTTGGCTTCAATTTTTATTAAGTTCATAAATGTTTCACTGGAGTTTTTCCCTCTTAATATGGCTATGAATTTAGACTATTAACATTTTGGCAATTTGTCTCTTCCATTCGAGATCAGATAAAATGAGCAGCTATCTGCTACCTAACAGGCTTCTGCTCATCATTGCTATCTCTAGATTTAGTAACTCTAGTGTATTTATAGCATATGGTAATTCAGAAGTCCTCAAATGGATTCAAAAATTTTTAATAAAAATATAAAATAGGATATTTCATTTCATTACAATCATGTATGGCTGACAAAAACGATAGAATAATATTGCAAAGGTTTCATACAACTGATGCTGATGTGGCACAATTTTACAACGAAGGGCTATGCAGAGTAAATAACTATTAGGTTCTCTATCACTAATCCAGTTCTAATGCAAATTTGGCATAAATTGGTCTACCACAGTGTTTCTTAAATCTTTTTTGCTTCACAGCACACTAAATGTTCTTACTAATATTCACGGCACACCAATTTTTTTTGTTACTTTTTTACGTATGCGACCCCATATTAAACAATTGTGCAAAACGAAACAAGCCTATACGGTATTCTCTTATAATTATAAAAATGATGTACCGTATTTATTCGAATCTAAGCCACACCCCAAATTCTCAACGTTTTTGTGAAAAAAATAAAAGTATAAAAGGTTTTTCGATATCCGATATTTATGAAATAAAAATGAGAACTAATAAGAAGTGAATAATTTATTTTTTCGGTAGCATTTATATTGGAAAAAAAGTGTGGCTTAGATTCGAATAAATACGGTAATTATAGACTCATTAATTTTAACCATTCGAGTTCATATTACTTACAATTTACTTGTTTCTTTTGTGTTTAATAAATACCATTGTTAAAAATATTTAATACCTAATTTATATTTTCTCTTATTTTTCCCGTTTTAATAAAAATACTTTGTTTGTTTGTTTTTCTTTAGTTGAGAATCATTGGTTTACCATAATTTCAAAAATTCCCAGATTGCTGTCCTGCCAAGTTACCCTATTTTTTGTGATACTACAAGTAGTGTGAGCTCTTACCATTCATCCTGGATCTGTACTTAAAAGTCTTCTATGGCATTTCAACTTAATATTTACTGTTTTGATCATTACAATCTTGATTATTCGCATATTATTTTTTTTTTTTACTTTATTGTACATGAATAGCAATTTCCATTTTGTGGTTCATAGTAAAAATTCTTTAATGATATTTTGATCAAACTACATCAATGTTAATTAACTTAAATTTCAATTTAATTTGCAATGGTTGGAATCCACTGTTGCAGAGAGATTGTAGAAACTGCATAGTGAGATACTTGTTTAAAGATTTTTAAGCATTAATTTGGATAAAATTTAGTCATATACAGCTAAGATAGGTGATGATCAATCTGTATTAGGTTTATAATCCTATTTAGATTTTGAAATAAGTGGGCATCTTCGTCAGGGTGTCTACTGAATCTCAAATAAAAAATTTAAGGACAATTCCCGTACATTTAAGAACATTTTCACGAAAATAAAAAAATAATAAAAAAAACGACCTGTTTAACCAAAAAAACAAAAACACAACTCTAAACCGATCAGTTCAAACAAAAAAAAAAAAAAAAAATCATGCTGAAAATTTAAGGATATTTCCCATACATTTCATGTCAACCCAAATTTCCCATACAAATCCCGGATTTCCCGGTTGGGAGACACCCTGTTCGTCTAACAATGTGGACTGGATATTAATTAATTATAATGGATAAGGTTAGATAGTTGTGTTAAGTAACTTCATAACAGATATAATAACTAATGTTTGTAATCATAGAGCAACCTTCAAGTTGGGTTGTTTTCCTTTCACAGTAAATCTAAAGAGTATGTGAGATATTGATTTGTTTTTTTAAATATCAGCAACCATACTTTAAAGGATTTTTAAATCAAGCACATTCATTACAAGGTGTAAATCAAAAGGTTATTCTGTTTTAAACAATGTGTAACTTTCTGCTCAACGTAATTTTTTGAAAAGTAATAATTGATGGTTTCCATCTGATTTTGTATTAAGCTTTTAACGTTAATATATAAAATTTTGATTTTTTTTTTTTTTTTTGTGCTTAAATAAACGAATGAGTGATTACAAAGGTACTTAAAACATATTTGTGCTAAAAAAACTAAAAAAAATTTTTTAATTTTGATGGAATGGCTCAATGAAGTTCTCACAATATGGAGACTGAAGACGGAAGCTATTTCCATAAAAATTGTATATAAAGGCTGGCACTTAATAAAAAGACGATGATATGGGTTTCATTCTTTTATATTACTTGTAAATTGACGACTGAATGAAGATAGTTTAAGCTTAAGCCAAATTCTAGGCTATTTCTGTACAGCAATGTTTCGATAAGACAGTGAATCTTTAATTTTGAGAACTTTTCCATGGCACTATTGTTATAAAATAAAATAATAATGTATATGAATCATGTAATTGTCTTTTAAACGAATTTGGATATTTTTTCTTCTTTTTTTATTTAAAAAACAAACAAAAAACACAAGTATATTATAAAATGAAACAGCACACTTCTATTAATTTATATTTTGTAATTATTTATAACCCGAGTTATTTATGTTCCACATAGCTTTGTTTTCTTTATGGACTATAATCTATTTTTTTGTTTACAAATGCAATAAATATACATAATATTACCAGAGATCTCAAATTAGAATCGATAAAGGTATCGGATTGTTGTATTATAAGTAATAGAATTAATTTCTATTATTTATTGGGTTATGTTGGATATTCTTTTATTTGGATTACAATACAAGAAAACAAGGCAAGCAACGTCTCTTTATGAAATAACTAACCGATGAAATGTTACTGTTGTTTACATTTACTTAAAGTCAGGTGGAAATGTAGTTTATGTAAAAATTTCAAGCTAACGAAAAATACCCGTTTCCCATACAACTACTACTTCACCTTTTGTGTTTATATTCTGTCTCACTCTTTAGATCATTCTCGTACGATCTATTCCAGACAGGAATATAAAAAATAGTATGCCCTGGTGGCCACAACTACAAAGAACCTCACTAATCAAAGAAGTTTGCTAATGCACACTAAACGATTGATCATTTTATTGAGAACTTCCCTATAAGATAAGCGACCGCCATTTTGCATTGTAACCTACCTGGGACCCCTAATAAAACCTCGTCCTCTTGGAGGCCCAGTCGAGTATCGGGTGATTTTAACCCCATCTTGTATTTCTGTTTTGCTTTCGAATGCATAGCAATTTGCTGATGGATCATCTATTACGGGAACAATAACATTTTCATCGGGGATTACAACGCTTGGATCAACTGTCTCCGCCATTCTGCGGCGTGTTTAATAAAAGCGACGCCACTTATTACGACAATCCCATAATGCAATTTAAAAAAAAAATATTTTAAGTCTTATTTTAAATGTATTCTTTGTTTAAAAAGAATAAAATATTTTTCAGCACCTTATTTTTGTTTTGTTTTACATTTTATTAAAAAATATATTTTTAATGACGTATGACGTCATCACATGACTGCAGGTGTCATGGTGCCGTGAAGATAGATTATGTCCGTAGACCAACTTTTTATCTTTCATTTCCTATGTTTGGCGACCTGCAGTCAATGATCGATCGTAAAATTGAACACGGTACTTCTTAGTCGTCAATGACAGCGGATCAGTCTCAAATCAAGGCCTTGTACAACGTAGTGGAAGACAGATCACTCGAAGAGTCGCTTCCCGACGTCACATTTGGCCCTAACAACTCCAGCTCTCCTCGAAGCGCCAACCGAGAAAACCAACCTCTCCTTGGGCGAATGGATCAAGACATTCCCGTGAATTTTAACTATTTCCCAGATGATCCGACGTTTACACAAATCATTCGAGAAGCCGAAACGGCTATAGAGAATGGCATTTACCCGGAAAGGATTTATCAAGGATCCAGTGGAAGTTACTTCGTCAAAGACTCTACTGGGGTAAGAGATGACTCAAGAAGAAAAAAAAAAAAACAAGATTAAAAAGAGATTAGCTGGTCTGACCTCTTATAAGGCAACAAAAATCCATGACTTAGAATGAAGCAAAAAAATTTATTCTAAATGGCGTGTTTAAGGCGAAAGAAAATATCATTAATGATTGACGTATCATGTGTTGACAAAGGTCACAACAGCAGGTGCAAACAGAATTGAAATCCATATGGCAAATATATGAAATCCATTTCCTGAATCTATCATTTCATTCATATATTCGCGTTCAATTTGAACTTAAATAATGAATACATCTATAAGGGCAAATCGGAACCGATTACAAAGGGTATCCATCTTGAAAGAGAACTACGATGTAGTTGTAATCCTTTCCCTAAAAAGTAGCAATGAAAAATAGATAAGTGATATTGAGCTAATTCTTACATTTTATTAGTTATAAATTGCCTTAAAATATATTTTTTCCATCGCAGTATAATCGCGATTATTTCAGAATATTTTCCTCGCCGGCTGTGATCCTGATCTTAGCGATACCAACATACATAGGCATATGTTTTAATAATAGATTTTAGCAGAAGTTATAGGTTATTAATGTATTGTAATGGCGCAATTTATCGATATTGTCCTTATTTAATATGGACGAAAAGAGGCCAAGGGCCATGCATCGATTTGGCAAATCCATTGTGCGATTCGTTTAGGTCATACAAACGCCTATGCAAGCCAGTAAATTGCAAAATATTCATAAATTTGAGAAATATGATTCGCATTTAATGCTTTTATTTTTAGTAGGCTCACTAGATTTCGTAATCATGCAGCATCTATCAATTTGTATTACTAAGAGAAAATTCTTGAAGGCTAGTTTTCGTGAACTTCAGTTATAAGAGATTATACGTAGATATCAGGATAAATTTGATCAATCGAAAAGAAAAAAGAATGGAGAAAGTCATCAATCTCGATTGGCAAACCATTTCCACTTTTAAGGCTGCAATATCAAATGGATTTCAGCAAATCGAGATCAAAATCATTTTTTTTAAATTTGGATTATTTGTTTTTTCAAAAATTGTAAAGTAATGTGAAAGCATAATTGCTATTTCATATTGTTAAAACAATTGTAAATTATTTCAACATAGTGTTCATGTTTATCACTAGTTTGTATCGTTGGTTATTCCCAAAAACTAATTTATTGTTACATTTCGCTTGAAGAAGGGATGACGTATCATCATCCCGAAAATTCCGTAAAGTTTTTAAATAAACTACATGTTATGGAGATGTGGTATTTTCTTTTTGATTAATAAACAAAATGAAAAGGAAGAAGTTACAAGAAGAATTTGGAAATTTTGTAATTTAAAATTTGAATTTGAAATTACTCCCCGTTGTTTCATGGTCTGTTGACAGCACTCTAGCAAGAAACATCTTAGAAGATTCTCTCTCTTGTAATTCTTTTGGAAAATTTTCAGTGACGGATGATTTTCTTGGAAGATTAACAGTTACACATTCTGATAAATTAATCAACCATCCATTTTCCTCTATATTATCTCGGGTAACTTACATTTAATGCACAAAAGTCAAATATATTTATTTTTTATTTGTAGAGACTAAATGTTTTCTTTAAAAAAGTACTTAGCTAATTGTAGTGTTCAGTTTTATAGCTGAACTGCTGATTTTAAAATTGCTAACGTTTAGATATCAGTAGTGGCTTAGGGATGTAGACTCGTACAGATTTATGTATTTCATGCTGTAATCATCAAATATTGAATATTTACTTCTTGCTTTGGTATTGATAAAATTCTTTGGACTTTTTAAGAATGCTTTGTTGTGATTTCTTTAAAATCAGGATGAAAAGAATCTCATTGAATTTAAACTGCAAGATCAAATCAAGGCACAAATGTGTAACAGTAAGAAAGGCAAATTTTGTGTTAATATCTTTTGTTTAAGTGGGAATTGGGTGTAGGCCTGTGGCTGAATTACAAATGATGTCCGACGTATTCAATCTTTTTATGGATGCTATGTAGTGTTGTCTGAAAGCATCAAATATACAGGTCGTGTATATCTAGGATTTACAATTGATCCCAATTGTCCAATTCGAGATCACAGCAATTCTTATATAGAGAAAGTAATATCATCCCAGCCTTCATTTTAATAAATATGCTCATAGTAATATCAACAGTACCTTTATTTTCAATTTAACACTACAATTATCATTTTAATCCTGCTTCTGCAGCTTCATCCAAAATTTGTTGGTTCTCTAACCTTTTTTTATCCTCTTTTTCCTTTGATTCATCTCTTCTATTTAGACTTTCACAGTTCCTTCAGTAGTTCGCTCTATAGTTTTCTTTTTAAAATGCACCATTACCTGTTATTTAGATTTATTAATAGTTAAATAATCCTTGCTTTTATTGAATTTGCTTTCCTTCTTTTGTCCATGTCCTAATCATAGATGCTAAAGAATAATATTGATTCGAAACACCCAATAACATGCATTGGAAAGAAAAAAAAATGACAAAGAGTAGGCTGCCAAAATACTAAAACATTACACAATATTATATGAAAACAAGCATATTCATTCATCTGTGATTAAATTAACCCAAAAACATTTTATTCTAGGAAGTTGAAATTTTAGTGGAAGTTTAGATTATTCAAAGGAAGATCCTGTTAGTTTTTGGATAAATCATACCCATAGAAGGGCTTTAAAACCATAATTCATGGAACCCTTAAACTATTGTCACCATAATACTTAAGAAAATCTAAGAAAAGTCAAAAGTTTACTAACTTTTTCTTTTTTCTGTTTAACTGTTTTTGGATCTTCTGTGTGCTAAATTAACATCGGCATGTCACTATAACTTGTTTTACACAACTTATGTATAACAACACCAATACTGTTATTATATGACTTTGACTGCCCAGTAGAAAAAAAAAAAACAATTCTTATTTTATTGCGATTTTTTTTTTTTTTTTGCTTTAACATGGTTCAAATAAGTGGAATTCCTTAAAAATTTAAAACTTAGAATGTTGGTTGGTTAGTAGATTTTAACGACGCAAAAAAACTTAGAATGTATCCTTTACCTCACTATTTATGTTCATCACACAACATATTTTGAGTGATGAAAATGAATTTACAGCAGCTATGTATAAATCAAAGATTTTATTGTCAGGCACCTACACCTAATGAAAGTGTTATTTTTTATAATTTTTTTCTTTTTCCAGTCTTGAATTGTTTTATTATACTTCTAATTTTATTTATATTTATGAGATAAAATGAAAATGTGCATACGTATGAAAACGAAATTTTGCATTGTGTTTTTAGGGACCAATTGCGCATTTTTTCCATTTGCAATGTACTTTTTTTTTTTTTTTACACAATTCTCTATAATGTATATCATATATAAAAATAGAAAATACAGAAGTAAGTTCTTCTTCAAGGGTCACAGAACAGGTGTATTAAGTATGAAGTAATTACTTTGAAAAAAAAAAAAAAAAAAAGTGATTATTTTCATTGACCTTCAACCCTGATATGCAATAGAGATTAATTTGATAAGTTATAAAAGCCATGAGTTAAAATTTATGACAAATATATATTTACAAAACCACAATGGTTGCTGAATTACTCATTCGCAGGAAGTGCATGACTTGCCTTTATAATAGATAAGCAAATCTGGAAACTTCCCTATAGTAATCCAAATGAAAAATCAAGCTAATACAAACAATGCAAAGAGAAAAAAAGAGATTTTTATATAATCTTGAGTACAAAGACAGACTTAAATAGAAGGGAGCAAGTCTATTAGTTTTTGATCATACATTTTTTTTGTTTTGTTTTTGTTTAAGCAATAATCAGCTGTCCTATTGGTACTGCGCTTTAAATTAAATAGTCACTAAGATATAGAAAAGTCAATTTGTTAATCTTTAGAATAGTTTTAAGATACCTAAAAATATTGCACATGCTGTTGTGATATTATTGCTCATTAGATAATGCACTAGTATTTCTTACTGATATAATTCATTTTGATTCTCTGCTGTATCTTAAATATTCATCCATTTTGAAGGAGCTGTTTGTTTTTCTGTTTACCATCAATAGTATCATCACAAAAACTGATTTCCCATTTGAGTCCACAGAAAAATACATTTATTTTGCACAGGAAAATTCTCCACAATTTCTCTCCTAAACAAAAATAATGTAAACAAATTTTGCAATAGTCTTTGAAGCCATACTGACCACTTAATATAATTGCAATAGCAAATGATCAAATCTGTAGCAAGTTGAGTCAGGCGATTAACAGAAAGCTGTTATGGACAAAATTGCAAAATGACAAAAAAAAAGAAAGAATGCTTGAGGTATTAATCTGCTTCTTCTATTGTAATGCCCTTAAAACTTAATTGAGGCATTGCCACACACGTACTTCTCTAAAACTAGCTATTTTAACCTCTGCAATATATTACTTTGGTATTATTTTGATGCAACTTGTAATAATTTTCTCACTATCGACACTCAAAAATTGCCTGGCAATTTTGCTGTCACAACAGCAGAGAATTTTCAGTACTTCTAGAGATATTTCCTTTTATTTTATTCAGTTTCCTTTTCAGATCTTCTTCAGACCTAACACTTGAAACATTTGTTTCCTGTAATGTTAAGGTCTGACTTTAATTAAAGGCTAAGAAGCTTTAATTTGCTATGGATACAATCTCAAGTAGTCTTAGTTCTCCAGTACAGTTATTAA
>JAFIDM010002131.1:95068593-95082139 GCA_023159025.1 Thereuonema tuberculata
TTTTTGGTTGCTTTGTGCCTTATGTAGTTACCATTTTGTTCAATTACTAGGCCATCTCCCATTACAGATTGTTCGTTATAGATATTTGAAGAAGAGATTTATTTAGATGGACATTGGTTGATATAGATGTTAAATGAAGATCATAGCTTATATACGATACTCCTGGCGACGAATTGATTGTGACTATTCTTTCTAGTGAAGATAACCAAATTCGGATGACTTGTGAATCTAGACAAATTTTCCTCTTTGGCGGAGACTTCAGACAAATTTTACCTGTAGTCAAGAATGGCCGAGATTACGACATTATTAACAGTTCTTTGAAAAGATCTCATCCTTTTTCTCGTTGTCCATTTCGATACTAATTGACTATCGATGATAAAACAATGGTTTATATGAGACAATCCAAGAATAATCGATTCCAATGAAAGGGGTTAAAGCAACATTTTGAAGTTTTGAAGCCATCTCTTTTTCAAGCATAATAAAATTGGAATAAGTACAACAAAACAAAATAGTTGGAAGCTTAAACAAATTTCAAAAACACGTGAATCAATAAGTTTAGTTGTTTTTACAAAAATATATTAATAAGGTACAATTCAATTATTAAAAGAAATAATAATAAGAAGAAAATAAAATTTAAGATAATCTAACAAAACTCGATTCCAAAGAAAGCAGTTATTTTGAAGTTCAATAATGCTCATTTTGAATTTGTCGACTTCCTCGTGACAATGAAAAACCGTTTTCCATTGTTGCACTAACATTGGGGCACGACAACAACACAACAATTGCGGAGATATAAGTCAAAAAACAATATGAAAAGAGTTGTAGTCCCTATGGCCTAATGGATAACACATCCGACTTATCAGAAAGTTGCAGGTTCAATTCCCGTCGCGGAAATTTCATTGTAAAAATTATTTCTATTTTCCATTCGCACAGAAAATTGCACCGGACAGACAGACACACACAGACAGAGAAATAAAAGATTTTAGTAATATAGATTAGGCACTTAAAATGCACTTAAAATCAAAATGCGAGTGAAAAAGAGAAAATGAACAATCAAAGAGGAGAATGGCATTTCTTTTCATACTAAAGAGAAAATAAATATTTAAAATAGGAACTCTCAAATCCTCATTCATCAAATATGTTGAATACAAGAAGCTATCGTATACAGTATCTAACTACTTTAAAGTTAAGATGTGTTGATATTAAATTTATAATTTTATTTTTATTTTATTTTATTTTATTTTATTTTATTTTATTTTATTTTATTTTTGTGTTTCATCTACGTTTGTATTTACTAATATCAATGGATTCAGAACCACTAGATAGCATATTATACAGCATGAGATTCCTTATTTTTAAAGAAAATGGTTTGAAAGTCTAAATAAGTAAAAATATAAAAGTCTTTTCCATTGTCTTGGATTTGATTGGTTTACTAATTATTTTATTAAAAACTGACAGAGTCATATATAAATTACGTACTTATCAACTTATAATCATTATTTATTTTAATCTGTTTTTAGATAGGGGTAACGATAATTGGTTAATAAAATATGAAAAATCTGATGTAGAGGAAAATGGATCGGGACCTGATGTAAGTTTTAAAATGATTTTAATTTTTTTTTTTTTTTTTTTTTATAATTTTATTTCGTTACAATAGAATTCCATTTATCTGACCCTTGGTTATATGATAATCCTTTTTTTTTTTTTAATGAAAACATATTTAATGAAATTTTAAAATTACTGTGCAGCAGAATGAGATATCATTTGATTTTATGCAAAGGATTTACATAGTAAATATACTTAAAAATACGTAAAGTTTTATGAAGGTATAAACAATACACAAATAATGAAATAACTAAGTAAATTGGAAACTGATCTAACTGTTTTAACATGATGTGCATACACAGGCAAGACAGACAAGCAATAAAAATGTCAACTGAATAGTGAGACTTTTCATTCTCAGTCAAGAAACCTACAGGTTGATCATTTTACAAATTGCCAAAATTCATATTAAAACTCATGAAAATGTTTGTTAGATGAAGATTACAACCCCCTATTGGCATTTCCTTTTAATTATGCTTTATAACAAGAAGAGATGAATGCTGGAGACCCTATTCTTGCAGCATTGGTTCAGGTTTTCATAAAGAAAGATAGGAAACATTAAAATAAGTATCACCGCCTCATTAGTTTTGGGGTTTTTTGAATAAAATTTCATATTTCCGTTTTTATCGCTGCTTTACATAGAACCATTATTATTTTCATAAATAAAAAGAAAATGAAAAATAAATCTTATTAATGTATAGATATTTTCAATGTTTTAAGAACTTTATTGTTATTGAACATTTCAGTTTTTGATATGTTAGGTTCTTGATTTGGGTCAGATAATTGGGATTCTCCTACATATTGAAACTTTACTGAAAGTTAAATCTGTTTCCTGGTTTCATTAGATTGCAGTAAGAATAGTAATAATAATTAGAATAATTAAATCTTACTGAGATTGATATCTTATTTTCTTTATTTTATTAGGAATGGAATGTTGTGAAGTTACCTGAAATTAAAATAGCTGCAATTGATAATGGCTTAGCATTCCCATTCAAACATCCAGACTCTTGGAGAGCATGTAAGTATTTTTTTTCCTTCTGTTTTTCAATCGTTAAACATTTTGTAAAAAACATAAATTTCTGTTTTAGTAAAGTAAATAGAGAAAAATATTCATCACAACTATCAAGTCATCAGTTACAATTTTGACTGATTTGATTCATATCCAAACACTTGTTTGATTTTGTCACAAATGCATTCGAATATTTGAAAGAACATCATTCGTAATCTCACAGACAAACAGATTAATTAATACTATATATGAATCTGCATTTATCTGGAGGATGAAAATATTGCTTTATTTCCTTTTAAATTGTCATCTCACACTATATGAAAGAATCTCTTGAAGTATAGTCAAGTTACTGTCTTTTTTGGATTGTTATCGATTACTTCTAAGATATATAGTCATTTATGACTTAATATTAAGACATGTTGTCTGCTTCTGGGAATCTTTTGCCAGAAAAGCTGTCTTCATGCTATTTATACTGAAATTAATCTGCATGATTAATATCTTATTGGTATCTTCCCTTGTAGTTAGGTTGCTTACGTGAACTCTTTTCTTATGATGAGGACATTATTTTACATTCACATTGAGTTTGAAGTGAGCATCTCTTGTTTTAACATAAATGTTTTCATTATATCTTGACAATTTAAGCTCCTTTCTCAAATTGAATTTCAATTCTTATTTTACTTGGAGGGATCAGGTTTGATTCCTGCTAGGAAATTGAGGATTTATCCCTATTATTACTCCTCCAGATGCATCTCAGGGCTCACTCTAGCACCATTAATAATGTGTCCCATTAATAATGGTATACACGTTTGTCATTTGGCAAAACTGTGTCATGTTATGCCATTGTTTGAAGCCTGTATCAATGTTCTCTATATGCATCCAATGCCTATTTGAAGATTCCAATAACATTACCTTACCCCATACTATTTGCATTCCATCTCTAACGCAAACCAGCCTAATCAGCAACATTAAAACACTAACAGTATTTACTCTATTCTTTTTTGATGTAAATGAAACCACACTGATTTTAGTTTGAAGTAACAAAAATTTTATTTGTATTCCAAGACATCGTTTTGCAACTTCAGTGAAAACAGAGGCAGTGTTCCTTAAGTTCCTTTATTACTGAAAATATTTTCATTTATATATAATCATAAAAAATATATCCTAAATGTCAGTAATACATTGTTTTCTTCTATTGATTTTAGATCCATATCATTGGGCTTGGCTGCCTTATGCTCGAACTCCCTTTTCAAATGAAACACGGGATTTGATATTACCTCAATTATCAGATATGAACTTTGTTCAGGATCTCTGTGATGATCTTTTTGAATTATTTAAGGTAGGATATTGTTGTTTGCTGTATTTATTAATGTAATTATAAATCACCAAAACCTTGGTGAATAAGAGTACTAATGTAATTGATTATAGAAATACAAAAAAAAATCAAAACTTCTATGGTTTAGTAAAACCTCAATACATTGAACCTGATATGATCAAAAAAAAATTTTGCCTTTATACAAACAATGAAATTTTTCTTTTATAACATACAAATCTATCAAACTTGTCTGGATAAAGCTTCATTGTGTTATAATTATACATCTTCAAAGGAAATTTATTATTATAAAATTAAGTAACTGAAAAAATTTTTACTACGCAGACTTACTTCAATATTTCAACTTTTTCAACAAAAGTTTTCATCAGGAATTACATAAAAGAGAAGAGAATGATTAAATCACTCTTCTTCTACTTAAAAACAGAAACAGAATAATAATCATGAATTGAATCTCATGTTACACTTGGTAACATACATAATAACCATATATTGTAATGATTGTTGACAACATGCAACGGTTGTTGCTAAATTAATTCTATATAATAAAAAAAAAAAAAATTCAACAAAACGCTACATATTCATAGTTAAGACACATTATAGTAATCTACTGACTCTTATTTTATAACACATATTAATCCTCATTACTTATAAATTTAAAAATTTAAAGAATCAATACAATCAACATTACTTAAAAATTTAAAAATATAAAACTTATACAGGATTTTTTATAATTTTAATTTCTGTTTTATGTAATTGTTATTATTCGTTATTTTTTTCAAAAAAACTGAAAGAAATATCTTATTTTAAGAAATTTGTTTTTATTTATACACTTAGACATGTTTATAAAACCAGATTCTAAAATAAATCTTTCAGCTTCATTATTTTTAAATTTTTAAGTAATGTTGATTGTATTGATTCTTTAAATTTTTAAATTTATAAGTAATGAGGATTTATACTCTTAATATGTGTTATTTTATAAAATAAGAATCAGTAGATTACTATAATGTCTTAACTATGAATATGTAGCGTTTTGTTGAAACATTTTTTTTTATTATATAGAATTAATTTAGCAACAACTGTTGCATGTTGTCAACAATTGTTACAATGTATGTTACCAAGTGTAACGTGAGATTCAATTCATGATTATTATTCTGTTTCTGTTTTTAAGTAGAAGAAGAGTGATTTAATCATTCTTTTCTCTTTTATGTAATTTCTGATGAAAACTTTTGTTGAAAAAGTTGAAATATTGAAGTAAGTCTGCATAGTAAATATTTTTACAGTTACTTAATTTTGTAATATTAAACTTCATTGTTTTATATAAGTGCTTTCCATATTTTTATAAGCATTTGCTTTGTAATTTGTAAATGCATGAATAAAAGAAGATAAATCACCAAATCTATAAGTTGAAGTAATTTGATTTTTGATTTTTTTTTTCCAAAAAAGTGAATTTGTCCATTAATTGCAAAATGCAACCGTTTCTAATGGTTTTTGAGTTTTGCAAGACAGTCCCTTTGCCTTAGATGTGAATTCATGGCATTTTATCTTTTTTTACTAAGGTATTCATGAATATTTATTGTCAGTAACAATGATGAAGAGAAAAGATTCATATTTAATGTAGCTTTGAAAGTGCATTTACTGCTTTACTTTATTAGTACTGTGTTTACTATTCAGTTTAGTTTTATCACTATTATAGTTTCAAGAGTACATTCTTTTCATATTTGAGTTGCCTTACTATTCAGTAAAGCTGTTTTGGCCACACTAAAAATATCAACTTTTCCATTTAACAGTCATCCTTAATAAATCTTTAGGTAATCTATTAAATCTGGTTTTATTGTGCCCAATTTTTTTTTTTTTGGGGGGGGGGTGTTATTTAGGTTTTATAGTCATTAATATACAAAAGTTTCCAGCATTTGTAATTTAGGGAGGTCAAAATAATAATGGCGTATCCTACACTTCTATCAAAGATGAGATTGTAAAAATGAATACAGGTCACGTAATAATATGTAAAAAAAGTAATTTTGTCAGTTTCATTTATGTAGTATATAACGTATAGATGTGCTGCTTTGAAAGTATATTTGCCAATGAAAATTATCAAAAGAATAAAGTGTATCCCTTATTTGTTATAAAATTCTACTTGGGGGATATGTGGATGCCAAACAAAATACAGCGGAAGAACATGATGATTTATCAACTCCAAAGAAGAGGCTGCTTAATAAATTGAATGGGAAAATAAATAAGATAAAGCAGCATAGAGCATATGGAGAAGAATATGAACGTAGACATGATGAAATTATTCCTAAGAAAATTAAGTCTAATCAACCATGCTGTAGTTTACCTGTTGATCATTGCAAATGTCAAAGCACTAAACTCAAATCAAAAGGATACAATTTTTCAGTATTTTTATGATTACAGTGTTCAAAATTTGCAGCTTTACGGGTAAATTTCAAAAATTCCCATATTAAAAAGATCATATCATGCAAGATAAATCTCAACATTTTTGCACATATTCTTTGCACCTGATGACTATGATATTCCTGTGTCAAAAAGGATTTTCAGAGTGTATTTGGATTTAGGAAAAGCCAACTCAGAATAACAAGAGATATGTTTACGTCCATTTTGTAGAATTTTAATCATACAAAAAAGTTATTTTCATATCAGACCTACATTTACATCTATATTCATTAGATTAAACATATAGGCCATATTTTTACTTATTATTATTTAAGTCAGAGGTACTGATATAATTGGATCAAAATTTTTTGAAAATCATTCCTACATCTGATGCAAGGAAACATTTGATGGTGTGGACTAGTTCTTCTGTAGGACAAAACAAACATTTTCAGAATTTTGTAACATAGTTACATTGACAGCAGTGTTTCTTACTACCTTCTACTGCCAGGCCATACATGGGTAATAAACGTGATTTTGCTCTGATCAAAAGATTGAAAAGAAGACAGATTATATGTATACACCAAATGTCTGGAGGAATCTCATTAGAAAGGCAAGACATAGCAAACCATTTGATGTTATTGAAATGACAACCTAGGATTTGAAAAAAATCTATATCTTTTAGTATCATCCCTAATTAAAAGGAAAAAGATATTGATGGCAGTCATGCAGATCTTAAAGAGAGCACCAGGAATAAGAATGGAACTACCACATCTAAATAGGGTTAAAATTCCTTTAGCCCCTTATAATTTAAAAGTTCCCATTTAACCCTTTTCCTATGTTTGCCTCACTACCCTTTATTGAGATGGCCCAGACCACACTTAACTTTCTAGAGCCTGAACTAGCTTCCCACAGCAACCCTGTCCATTTCCGACCTGATCCTTCCTCCCACCTTACCTGTCTCCCTTTTAACCCTCATATTCATGACTGTTTTTGGGAAAGCAATCAATAGTGCGAGCCAAAATCTACATGTGACAGTTAAAAAAAAAATAATGTAAATTCACTTTAAAAAGAAGGTGAACTATCTGTTAGACATCTGAGATTTAGTTAACCAGTTACTGTTAAAATTCTTAACAGCATTCGTATACAATTTACCTAACGTTCATCACTTAACCGCTCTTATTTTTTTACTAATAAATTTCATATTAGAAATTGTTGATTTACTTGAATAGGAGGAGCAAAATAAAGCTTCCGCATTGAGCTCAGTATTTATTAAGAGGTTTTATATATATTGCTTTAAAATGAAGGAGCATTGCTTGATCATTGATATATATCATTTCTGATATGACCATCGATATCTCTTGAGAACATTTGTAGTTCTTATATGTGCTTAGAAATTATAGGAGTTCTGCAGAGTAAAGGTTTTTGCAGATCTATTGACTAATAATTAATAGCCAAATCACACCGTCCTGTTTTTTTGTTGTTGTTTTCTTCAGTCCACTATTCATTGTTTTCATTGATAAGTTTCTATCATTTGTTCTTATTTTCCAAATCAAATGATCACTGAAATGTGAAACAATGCCTTATGTGATTGGCACTGCATTTTAAAGCCTTTTAGAGTCATGAATCAATGAGCAATGAGATCTAAAACATTCGACTTTCAACTTTTGTTACTTCTTAAAGATGCCTTTGGGCAACACAATTTCCCGTAGAATATCAAATGACTTTTAACAAATTGTCAATGTAATTGTATATTGTATTTTTAGCAACTCTACTATTTAAGCGGAAGTAGAGTGAATTTCCACTGCAAAGTTTCAGTTTATGAACAGCAACAAATGCTCCCAGTCCTTTGCGAATGTGATGAAGCTTCAATAAGAAATGAAAAATCTCAAAAAAAATTAACATCTGCACATTCTAACGCATAGAATAAATTTATTTCAGTAAAAATATTCTTTATTTTCGAAAGATAATCTCCTGACTTCGATACTTAATCCATAATAACCTTGGATTTAATCGAAGCAGTGGCCAAAATGACTTCATCTGGTTCTTTTGCTGGCAACTTGTCTTGTTCCTTTGTTTAGTGGTACATCACAGCTTCGCTGGTCTTGATTGGTGCTCACTAATCACTGGCAATTGGAATTCCCTAAATTTTACAGCAAGTTCTAAAGCCACTTCAATAATAGGAGTGGTGACTAAAATGGTGACAGGTGCAAAATCACACCATCATAGAACTTCATTGATAGAACAGTTATCAGAACTATGATGAAAATAGGACCATATGATTTGGCTATAAGAAAGGGAAAGGAAGTGCTTTCCAGATCACTTAGTGTCATTTTCAAGGAGTATGGAACATTAGGCTTCATTCAGAATTCAAGATGTTCCTGGCTTTTTCAGTTATCAGATCATAATCTGGGTAAAGTTAAATTTCATCACATAATCTGATTAAAGCTCCATCACATGTGAGTAATACATATGTTATTGTTTCGATACCATGTAACCCATATATTTTATCTCCTCACATTTCTATTATCTGTTGTTTTCCTTGAAAATGGAATTTATTCATAATTCTGAGTTAGCTATGCCCTTCTATCTCATGATATCTGGATGTAAGTTCGCCTTTTTCATTATATTTGATTTTTGAATGTTCAGGAGTAAAAAAAAAAAAAATCACTCAATTTAATTCTCTTTGTCGTTTTCTTTCTTTTTTTTTTTTTTTTTCCTATTAGATGGACAAAGGATTTGATCGCCATCTTTTTGAGAAACAGATGTCTGTTATGCGAGGACAGATTCTGAATCTAACACAGGCCCTCAAGGATGGAAAGTCACCAATGCAGCTTGTTCAGATGCCCGTCGTCATAGTCGAGAGATCACGAGGTGGGTTTGGTCATAGCCGTATTCGCTCTGTAAGTGACACATTTACACAGAGCTTCCAGGACAAAGCACCATTTTTCTCATGGTGCTGATTAAGATATCATAACATTGAACACATCAAGAGACAATTAATGTTCTTTTTCAGCTGTATATCCCCCCCAAAGAAGCCCTTGCAGTTCATGTTTTAACACAAGTGCCATTAGGCTGATCTACAAAATTAAAATGGGAATTAATAATAATAATAATAATATATAATTTTGCTGTGCAGTTGGTATACTGCGAACTTCATCCCAGCAGTTGGATAAAAATAATCGGCTGAAAATTCCAGTTCCTTCTCCACCGATTTCAACATTATTTTAAATTTAAGACTGGCTGTGACTAGCTGTTCGACCCCTGTCCTTCTATGCTTCAGCAGTTTGCACTTAGTCTGTTGCCTTCAATTATTTAACATGAGATCCTGCCATAGTAAAAGCAAGAAAGAAAGAAAATCCTAACAGACGAAACTAGATATCATTTTGCAAATTTAAATCCAGAATTACATTTAAACATTTTGATTTTTTTTTACACTTATAAGTAATCAGTGAAAGCAGTTCACATTTTAAACCAATAGCAGTTTCTATGTTCTTAGGATTGTCATACAAACAAGCAAAAAAATAAAAAAATAATAATAAATGCAAGACAAGACACAGTCATTGCTCACCAGCAGATTTACTTGTCCTCTTGTTTCAGTTTTGTCATATAACTCTGAAACATTCTGAGTATTTTTAATTTTGCAAAATGTAGATTCTGGAATTGTTCTGAGTGAGAAGATTTTTATAATGGCAAGATACACTTATTCTTTAAAAATAACTAACTTATAACAGCTTGGAAAGTATTTTTTTTGTTTTTTGTTTTTGTTTTGTTTGCACATTTAACTAATTATGTAAATATTGAGTATTTGATATTGTTGAATGTGTATTTATTCCTTAAACATGTTTTTTCTAGCTACCACTAAACTAATTCATTACAATACAGTACTTTTTTATCTACAAGTTTTAACTTGGGATTAAAAAAAAAACCACTCGCAAGCATTGAAAACATTTAGACACCGCTTTTAAAATTACAGTATTTCTAATGTGATAATTTATTGTTTTGTCTTTTTCTCTTTGTTTATTTTGTATATAATAACTTTGATGTACATTGAAGCACTAGAAATGTTGTAATAAAGCACTTGAAGGAAAATTGTGAAAAAAATGAAAAAAATTGTCACTCTGTTGGACTGAATTTAAATATTCCAACAATTTTTTTAATAATTAACATATTTTATATAAATGTTGAATATAAAATTTCATTTAACAAATTCAAATAGTTATTGTATAATATTGAACTAAAAAAAGTCGTTAACAGAATTTTTGATAGAAAATAAAACAAAGCAGATATCAGGAAATCAAAGATATATGATGTTTTAACTGTACTCCACCCACATTAAGCATTCCACCAGGGTTGTATAAGGCATCAATAAAGGTTTCCTATGTTCATGGGCTGGTTGAGATGCTAATTCCTCTATTAATTTCAAATGTCTTGATTGTTATCATTGGAACATTAGTTCTCTCTTTGTATTATGGTTCCTCTTCCTGATGAAGAATTGACTGAACTATGATTGATTAAATTGGTTCCTAACATTCGAGAGATGTTAACCTCAAATGGCAACTCTAGGGATGTTGAAGATTGATGAACTAACAAATTAGAATCTGTTGTTGGCAGCAAAATTGCTTTGAATGAAAATACTATTAATTGGAAGTAGGACCATTCAAACTTATTTCTAATGAAGCATTATTATTTATGAACTTACATCCATTAATTGTAATCCGATAATCAATGTTATTTTACAGGACAAGGTTAATATCAAAACCAGCCGCATGAACCTAGTCATTATGGGAACTTCCATTGATAAAGTTCTATGAAACATTACTGCTTTTGCTTTACAGAATATTATTATAAATCTAAAATGGAATTTTTAACCTTATCAGTTTTGTACAGTTACGGCTTCTGTTTGTTTGTAAAAAGAATTTGTTATCAATACTCCAGTTACTATTTTGTCCAATCAAAACTGTCTTAACTAATTATGTTTAAATTTTAAGACTTTTCTTTTGTTTTCCTTAGCTTAATACTTAAAAATCCTAAAGAAATTTCACTTAAAAAATAGATAAATAAATAAATAAAATATCAAAGACTACTTATTTTTCTAAATGAAAAGGATGTGATTGTAATTAAATTTGTTTGGGATTTGCACTTCAATAAAGTCTATCCAGGAATAAGGTTATTCATTTATTACTATGAAGAAAAAAAAATAATCAAACTGTTATTTCTAATGAGATATTGACAATTGAAGTCGTATCATAATAACAAAATTACTTTAAAAACGTTAAACATTTAATTGGATAAATAATTTCTGAAATGTCCCATATAATGAAAAGACATAAGCATAGAGTGCAGCGAAGTGGCTGTTGTACAAAAACTATGGGGTATCATAATCCTTTGAAAATGATTAAAGTGTTTAAATAGTTCCTTGTATTTTTCTGAGCAGCAAAAATAAAATTACAAATTATCAATGTTATTTTTTTAAAAGGATTATCCTTTTATTCATTAAACTGAAAAACCAATCCAATTAAGATATCCTACGGTTATACTTGAAACTATGTATTGTAATCGGTTTTTCCCCCACCAAAACTGTAAATTCTTAGGTAAGGTTTGTCTTGATAGAAAATATCATTCATGGTTGTTTTTTCAATCAGACAGCTAATGCAGTGGTATGAGTGGGATGAAAGACTGTATTTCTTTCAATCAAAATTGCCTTTTTAAAGATATAGTAGAGAATTGATTATCAGAGAGGATACTTTAGAAAATTAAGCTGGTTTTTGCGTCAACTTTAATACAGATTTATTGTAAGTTGAATTTGAGAGAAATTTGGAATTTAGACTTTTTTTTTTAATATTAAATTAACACACTTTAATAATTCCAAGTGTTTTACTTAATAAACAGAATTAACTTCAGAATGTTTTACCATTGGTAAGTCATATTTACTGAAGAAGAGTTAACTTAACAAAATTTATCTTTAAGGATCTCAAGTTATTTATTTAATGTAACTTAATTAAGCAACTGGCAAAATAGGAAAAAAGAAAAGAAAATGAGATGCAAACTATTACAAATTGTTACAATTTGTCTGAAGAAATTGTAATTTAAATTAATGAAAATTCAAAGGAAAGTACAATTATATTTTGGAAAGTAGCATGTATGGTAGCTTATAAAAAATTTTGTTACTTAAAAAAAAAAAAATAAAAAATTCACTTCCACTGAATTAGTTTTAATGACATTGTTATCATTAAACAAAACATACTGACAATTGAACGAAACTAGTCAATGATAGAAATCTTCAATATTTGTATTGCTTATTTATTTATATTTTACTATGTTTTACTTATTTAACAGTATTTGCTAAATTGATGAAATGATAAGGCAAAAAAAAAAAAAAAATAATTCTAATTTACATATGTTGCATGATCTTCAATTAAAGTAATTTTTAGCTTAAATTTTGTTTATATTGAAAGAGACAATGTTGGTAAAGTTAATTCTATTTAGTAAACATTGTATTACAGTAGAATTTTAGGTAGGAACTTCTGCAATTTAATTATCCTGATTTTACATTAATGTAAGGCCATTAACAATCTCATTTCTTTTTGGAACTTTAATGTGGTTATTAAACAATTATCCTCTTTATACGATAATTGATTCACTGCCGTATAATAATCCAAAACACAGACAAATCAGCAATTATAAAATTCAGCCATTGGACTGATGAAAATATTTTGTTGTTTTTTTCTCCAGGGGATGTCTCGATTCTGATGAGAACCTATTTTTAGGTCTTATTGTTAGCTATTTATATGTTTGTTAATTAAATATTTTTCTAGTCTTAAAAAATAAATAAATAAGAAAGTGAAAAAAAAAAAAAAATCAAGAAATTAAAGTTGGGCACTGTTTAAGGTATTTAAATTATGTTAATACAGAAAAATTCTGCAAACTTAATATTTGAATAATACCCAGAGAATATGTTTCATCTAGACATATGTAGGATGAATGTTTTTATATTTTTAATATTTATTCAGCTATTCAATTTTAAAGGTAAATTATGCTATTAGAGAACTTAGAATTACAAGTTAAACATCACCTTTTAAAAGCTTAAAACAATTGCCAAATCATTTAAAGCACAGGTACATATGCTTCTTTCAAAGAATTTTCTCAGATGGTACCTGCATGAGCATGACATTCTAAAGAAACTTAGGAATAATTAGAAATTCATATTAAAAATG
>JAFIDM010002131.1:95087139-95107357 GCA_023159025.1 Thereuonema tuberculata
CATTGTGAAACCAATGGTGCCTTAAACACGATAGTCTTCATGCAAGATGGAGCTACACCGCACCATATGTGTGCATCATGTGCTAGGAATCTGATTGCAGAGTGCATCCCTAATGATTTTGATTTTTGAATCCCTTGTGATTTTTGACTGTGGAATTATCACAAGGATAGGGTCTATCGAGGTAGGGTGCATACGCTACAGGACTTGAAAAACGCCATAAGACGTGAATGTCTGCTTGATGAATTGCTCTGACATATTACAGAGTACAGTATGCATCGAATGCAAATGGTCTCTGAGGATGGAGGACACATTGAACCGTTCTTGACCACAATTCCGAATTCGAAGGAGCAACAAAAGGTAGAAGATACTGCATAGACGACAGCAGTGCCACATGTCCCCTGGTGGTGACTATGTTAACTAGAAACTTTTTTCTCATGATTGCACTCCCTTGAGCCTACAATCCAAAGCCTATCGATGCGACTAATATTAATCAACTTAAATGCTCTTCAAACATCTCATTGTTTCTTGGACACCTGGTATAATGAATCTTTCTTATTTAATAATTAAAACAATCCATGACGGAAATATTTATCGGTGATAAAGGAAATATAATTTACTGCAATAATCAGAGAATTAAAAATTAACAAAGGATTTGAATACTAATTTTCCCTTAAGGTCCACATATTCTAATATAATATAAAAAATTATGTTATGATTATACGCTCTTTTATAAACCCTAAAGAAGAAACCTAAATTCATCTGCAACTTAATTTAACCTCACATTTTAAGTTAAAAAAAAAAGGCAAAATTATTTAATTTTTGAAATTCTGCTGCAACTTAGTAATTTTTTATTTATTTCCTTGTATAATCAATTCACTTCTTCATGTTTACCCTGAAAGTGGCTCTACTGAAAAGTTTTGGGCGAGAACCAATTATTAAATATTAGTTTCTTTGGAATTTGAAATAACTATTAATCTACAATGTTGGCCTACTCTTTAGTAATGTACACTAATTAATTACTTGGAATACAGAAAAATAAAACTTTTAATAAATATCCAACAGGCTTAAGCAATGGTTTAAAATAAAGCAGCCCGAATATCATGTGACTTTTCAGCCTCGAAACCAAGCCAACAGTCTGAACATCCCCTGAAGACATAAATGATTCTGTTATATATCAATACAAAATAGGTGAAGGTTAGTATTAAAATTGTAAAGGGTTTCAAAATTCTTCAGAGTGATAATTTCGGCTAAGATTTACAATTTGATAATACATCTTTGAATGGTTGATGGAGCTTGTGGTGTATGGTTAAGCTGAGATGGAGAGCAGAACTGTGATGGGTATTTTTTCTTCTTTTTTCTTTTTGTGAAGGTTGGGAAGCCCATATAATTATCAAATGCTGTGATTTTGAAATATTTTTGGGGAAATTAAATTATGCAGCAGTTATAATGAGGACGTAAGTCATGTGCTACCTCAGATGTTCCATAGTTTGTTATGTACTTCATAGGTATGGATAAGAGAAGGATTGAGGGGTATCCTGCTACTCCGCAACCCCCCCCACCCCACTCCCGCAATTTTGTCTGCCCTTCCCATCCCTCCAAAATTATACCCCAAAATTTCTCGTGAAAATGGCTGGGCTGATTTTATTTTCAATTTGGTAATTTCCTTTTCTTATTGTCGAGTTAAAATACGAACATACATAATTTTGGTCTCTAACTCCCCAGTGCTGTCCCCACAATTGGCCTCACTATGTGATAAACAGCTTAGCATGTACTTAATATAACTGTACTAAATATAAATTGACTTGGATATCTGCAGACATTCCTTGGTTAAGATATTCTTTTTTCGAGTACAGTCATCCTTCGACTTACGTCCGTTCCAAGTTACGTCCGAGATCCCGTAAGGGAAATAACATTTTCGACCATACTTTCGAACAAGACGCAAGCGAGTGGGAAGTAAAAAGGTTTTAGCAACAATATATCATTAGCACTGGCAACAGCGCATTCAGCGGCAACTTCCCTCGGCACGTATTTTAACAGTTCCTCTGTTGATTTTGTGTTTGAAAAACAGGTTATTTGTATATTTATCGAATAATATTCCGCGACATTCTGTGCAACATGGCTCCTACACGCTCAATCATAAAACCTAGTGATGAATCACAAAAAAAGAGGCGAGCAATTGATCTTGAAACGAAGTTACTGTAGAAAGCAACATGAAGCTGGTAAGCCCTTCAATGTGATCGCACATGACTTCGGATGGTCTCATTTTACAGTGAAGTCCATTTTGAAAAACAAGGATAAAATCGTAGAGGCTGTCAAAGTATCTTCTTCATTAAATTGACGATAATGACGAAGAACGACAAGATCCTTTAGATAATGAGCATTATCTAAAGCTCATACAAAGATGGCAACAGTTTTGGTGACTATTATGGTCTCCTTTTGTCTTCATCATTACTAATGTTCTTGTTTTTTATCAACAACAATTGTTAATAATCCAATATCAGTGAAATATACAGTGTTTGGGACAGTACACTTTAATTAACGTTAAGTCTCTAACCCCTATAACTCCGTTGATTTAATGTATCGACTTACGCCCTGCCGGATGGAACGGAATCTGGACGTAAGTCGAGGGATGACTGTACTTAAATTTTACTCGCCTATATCTACTATCAGTAAATTTCTACATTCATACATTCCTTTTCCAGGTTTTCTTCCTGTTGCACTGTCACTTCTCTCTTTACACTCGTTTTTCATTTTTCTTTTTTCTTTTTAATGAGATTTAACATCTTGCCTCTGTCTTTAATCTACATGTTTTCACTCTCATCACATTAAGATTTTAGTTACAGCGTTTTGTCTTTTTCAATATTCTTAAAAGAGTTCGTCTACTTATTTCACTACCTTCACAATGACTACTATTCCACATTTAATCTTTAAGCATTTCCTTTCTTTCAACTCGGTTATTGATCATTCGACTTTCTTCCTTACCGTGTTCCTATGGAAATAAATCCACACTATTTTAAAATATCTTACTGTTCTGTTGTTGTTGTTGTTTTTTTTTTAAAATAACATAAAATAATGCTCAGTTTCACAGAGTAAATTTCTGAAATGAGACTCTCTTAGAAAAATAACCAGTATACGGAAATGGAATGTAGTAAGGGAAATGAAGAATCCTAAAAAAAAATCTTTTGAATACGAATTGTAAATAATATTAAAGTAATATTAGTAATCAAGATGAATAAGTTTGTTACTTGATTTTTTTTTTTTACTTACTGTTAATTCAATGTCACAAAACGAAGAAGCCGAAAACTCTCGTCGCAATCTGTCTTTATTGTCTATTGTTGGCGTTGACTGACGTAACTTTTCACTCTAGTATAACTCCTATCGATTAGAAGTAATATAAAATTTAGGGCTTTTTAATTCGTACAGCCTTTACTAAAAAGAACGATTATGGCCTTTTATTTATATGATGTAGACGCCATCTAGCGTGAAATATCTGCAAAAAGAAGTCCTTTCTAAACAAAAGATGGCTGTGTTTAAAATTATATAGAATCTTTAGTCATCCTTTTCCATGAAAAAAATTCTTTTCAAAATTAGAAAAGAAGTAAATATTTTCTAGAGAATAAAATTCACAGATATAACTTTATTTAAAAAAAGAATCACCGTAAAATGAGGAATAATTCTACAATACTGTTTAACTGCCGAAGATAATAAAGAATGAGATGGTGATGAAGTTTTTGGGAGCTGATTACAATAATGTCAATTAAAAATGAATAAACAATCTAGGATTATAACTTGTGTTAAAGAAATTATTGTTACTTAATTGATAAATTTGTCGATAATATTTTCTTTCATTTTGTAGAATTTTGTAACAGTCGTTTTTTGGAAATCGTGAATGACTTCTTGGTGGGAACTCGAAGTGCGAATCCTAACTTTAGCTTTGTGCCTTTCGATTGATATTTTTCTTGAATTATTCGGGCACGTTAAACTTCTTTTATTCAAAAGCAACAAATTGTTAAAATATTCCACAATCTTTAAAAGATGATATTCCTTGAAAACATTTGTTCCTTTCTCTCTTCTTTTCTACCTGATAACAATCAATCAAAATTACTTGATTGACAACGAGATCCGTTTTCACTTAAATAACACTTGTTTTAATTTAATTATATGCTATTTTAATCTCAGAACAATACCATAAAGATGTTTGTTAACAGTTAAACAGTCATCACAATTGTTAAATAGCGTTGATTATAATACATCAGAGAGCTAGAAATTGTCTTATCTTTTGTATCGTACAAACAGTGGCCAGAAATACTGTAGGTACGTTGATGTCTTCCAACTCACTGGGAGAGGTTGAAAGACGCTGTCTTTAGGAATATCATTTTCCCAAAGGCCCGAATACGTTCTTCCATCTGCCCACACCATTGCACCTGTCCCATGCCTCTTACCATTCTTCCACTGGCCTGTATACGTCGAACCATCAAACCATTTGTAGATTCCCATTCCATGCATTTTCTTGTCTTCACACTGTCCTGTGTATTCGTCGCCATTATCCAAATTTAAAAAGCAGCAACCACCGTACAGACACATGTTGTTGGCATTAACTGCATGATCTACACGTTCAAATAACAATAGACAGTAAGTAATAGATAGATAGGTAACTGAAGATCAATTCATTTGTAAACAGCAATCTTAAATTGAAGCAACACCGTTTTTAAATTTTTATATTTTTTTTAATATACAGTATTATATTTGATAGATAATACGAATGTTTAATTTTATAAGCATTTTCTTAAAGAATGTCATAGGAAAGAAATATTTTAACATTTACATAATTCATCTTAGCTCGTATTCTAAAAAAAGTAAAAACGTTATTTTGATGCCAAAGGAAAGTTTCGTAATTTCCAAGACATAGGTACTTTGTTTATAGTACCTAAAATGTCAAGAGCCACTATGCTGACAATACAATAACAAGGTAGGGAAAGCGATTAGTAAAGCAATCACAATGCTTCGCAACGTCTTCTGATCATTGAAATTGCTTTAATTTCCTTGTGTTAATTTCAATAAACGCAACAATTGTGCTCTTTGACAATCACATTTATAATGCAGCTCTACAACAATCACTATAAATATAATTGTCATGATTGTTGTGCTTAATGATAATTTAATGAGATTTTAATGATACTTGTCACAGGACAGACAAAGTGGGTTTGTTTATAAGTCTTCTGATCTTGATCAGAAAACTAAACAGCAAACTCGCACATGAATAAATCAGTTTCTAGATTTTTCGATACCGGGAATTCAGAACAGCTGTTTCAGGTTTCATAACCTTCATCAGCTGGATTCCCGATATCGGGAATCATGTGCGAGTTTGCTTTTTATTGTATTGTCATTATTATTTTTGCACGTTAAACTTGTTGTTGAGCCTCTATGCTCTTTCCTATTTTTCAGTAGGCCCTGTAGTTTTCACTGATTGTTCTGAGCTCATCTTTTTTTATTTGTATTGTAAAATAGTAATATAATTAATTGTAGTTATATAAATTTTGAAACAAATATGTTTTATACTCTGTCCAAAGAACCGTGAGCTCTGGACAATTAACCCACTCTCGCACCGCCACGCCCACATGCGCGCCCGCCCTACCTGTCGGCAATGGTTCTTCCCTGAGCCTCTATTGGGCCTTTTTCTACAAAACTACGATTTTTTAAACTGTTACCTTTACTACAATTATTAAATTCTACATATCATTCCTTGCAAAAAACGTCCAAACACGATGCAATTGTGATACTTCTAAGCATTTTAATGGTCGTTTATATTTTTTAACCCACTGACCATTTAAATGCTTAGAAGTATCACAATTGCACCGTGTTTCGACTCTTTTTGCAAGGAATGATATGTAGAATTTAATATTTATAATAAAAATTAAGTAAAGGTAACAGTTTAAAAAAAACGTAGTTTTGTAGAAAAAGGCCCAATATAGACTCAGGGAAGAACCATTGCCGACAGGAAGGGTGGGCGCGTTTGTGGGCTTGGCGGTGCGAGAGTGGGTTAATTGGCCAGAGCTCACGGTTCTTTGGACAGAGTATAGTCATTATTTTAAATTGAATTTAAATTTCGAATTTTAGAGCACTGTGTTTGTTAAAAGTAAAAATTGTTGATTTAACTTACGGTTTTTAGCTATGGATGTTTTAAGGATGAATCCAAGGAAAAACATTAATGAGAAACGACGAAATATCAAAACACCAACCATAGCTATTCAACAACCTATAGAGATAAAATAAATATTAACAAGGTAGTATTTTCTTGAATTAATTTTGACATCCAAATTAACAACTATGTCTGATATGATTGTTACTGAGGGTAGCTTTGTTCAGATGATATCGCTGACTAGGAGCCAAAATGTTCTATCTACAATTTTTACGAATTTCTTGTTATCAATTAAAACTAAAACTACAAGAAATTACAAATTTTTTAATATTTAGGACATTCATGAAAAAAAATAATTTCAACCTAGAATTCAAATTCCATTTTGTTCTATCTACGAATTTTCGAATTTTATGCAGAGCAATAATGTTCTAACTGCAGATTTGCTTTTGAGATGGTTATGATTCTAATGTGAATTTGAATGTTTTATATGGTTTTGATATCTTAAATTCTCGGATGTTAGATTGAGATGATTCATTCTCCTGCTCAGGGATAAAGACAATGAAGATTCCGATATTTCAGTGTTCCTGCAAAGAAGTGATGAAGATGTTACGCGCATCCTGCTAAGTGATGAAAGTGATGGAGATGATGTTATTAGGATTAATGAAGCTGATGTCAACACGCAAGATATAAATGCTTCTCAACTATTAGATAATTCAGGAAACAGCACTCTAATGACAACTTTGCCTCTGAAGCTGCAGAGGCGAAGAAAGTGGAAGACCACGGAAGACACGAAAGCAAGTTGGAAAACCAAAAAACTGGATCAAAATCCCAAAAATGGCTGCGTACAGTAATGGAGAGTAACGTAAACCTAAGAACAATGAACAACCGCGCCAAGTGCGAGGACAGTGCAGCTGTATGAAAAATTGCAACAATTTGATACCTTTTACAGAACAAGAAAAAAATAATGAAGCTTTTTGGGGTCAGGCAACCGCAAGGCCCGTAAGATATTTTTAACAAGATGTATGATGAAGACAGAGAAAAAAAGAAGTATTGCAGAGCAACGCATTAAAAATTTTCCTATGTATATACTGTATGTTGCCTAAAGGGACCAGCGATTGGCAGAGAGTAGGCTATGTAAAGACTTTTACTAAACACGCTTGATATTTTGCAACAGATGGTAAATTCTGCATTTAAAAATATCACAGTTGGTTTTTTCCTTCTCCTGCAAAGAAAACTGCACATAATAAAATACCCGATTCATCCATACAGTTAGTAAAGGATGACATCGATCAGTTTCTTCGAGTGGAGAGCCACTGTTGTAAATCAGATTCTAAATGGGAATATTTAGAGAGTCAGCTTAACATTGCAGGCATATATTTGTATACCAAATAGTTGCAACCTAATTTAAAGCCTGTTAGCAGAACAAGTACAGAGATGTGTTCAACACTAGCTTCAATCTGGCATTTCACAAACCGTGGAAGGACCAAAGTGGTACCTGCGAGTTATGCGGAGCTCATGAGAAGGCGAACATCGTTCGGAAGCTCAACGAAGTGATCATGAATCACATTGTCGGCGTAAAATGCAGGCACATCAATCCAAAGAACCTGACAAAAAGAAAGATGCCAAAGTAGTGGTATCTGCAACAGGTGCTACTGTTCCAAAACTTTTCATTGGAGATAGCTTTTATGTTCGAAAGCTCAACATGTACAATCTTACGGTTCTTACTGTTCTAACCAAGGACACTGTTTCTTGTGGACCGAAAACCTAGGTGGTAGAGGTGCCAGTGACGTTGATACAGCTCTTTGGATTTGGTTAATGGAAGGGGATAGAAAACGGATAAAGAAGACAGTTTTGTACAGTGCTACCTGTGCGATCAAAAATCGCAATCGTATGCTAGGTTCCATGTTTACCACCGCTCTGTTCAAGTCCACGAAGTTAGAAGTCAATGACCATAAATTTTTTGAGGCTGGCCATTCTTTCATAAAATGTGATTCTATGAACGCAACAATTTTCAGAACTACGAAGCAAGGAAAAGTTGACGCATCTAGTGACTATCACCATATGATAAGTGTAGATGTTTTTATTAATAGATAATAAATTAATGCTATAAGTTTTTTTTTTTTCTTTTCATATGCTTCAAACGTTTTTAAATAAGTGTGAAAGAGATTTGCATATAAAGACGCAGTATGACGTCACAAGGCATTAGGGTTTATAACGCGAGAGAAAGCCTCGTTTTTAAAAAAAAGTAATCGGAGTTGGCCAAGTGAAGGTTGCGGTAGCCGTCGACGTGTCACGTCATGGGAAGCGAAAAGCAGAGAAGCGCCGTTGGGGTAGCTATATCGGAACTGAGGCCGTGTTCAGTCGTCTACCTGGAGCCAGGCGTTTATGGAAGCAACAACTGTGAATTATTCTACAGGCAATTATTGGACTAAGGACAGTCGCTCTACAAACTGTGAGTAGAATATTAAATTACAGTAATAAAGTTTGAAGAATACCTTGTGCGCTTTAAGTTAAAACTCGTAAGGGATAAACACGAAGTCACATGTTCAAGGAAGCAGTGATGCTTAGCTGCGTTTTAAGTTTCTCAAGTGAAGAAACATTAACTATTAAAGTGAACAGTAAAGGAACCGAACTAAATGGTGAATTAAAACTATTTTGTGTTTGAATGAGAGTATTTCAATTTTAATTTCATATAAGCGATTCTACTTGAGTAAGTGGTTCGTAAATAAACTATAAATTAAACAGTGCTCTAAGAAGTGCGAATTATAAAGTAACTCTGTTCAAAGTGCTACGTTTAAGTACAAGGTGCTTCAATTTGAATATAAGGTGCTTCAATTTGAATATAAAGTGCTTCGAGGTGAATATTTATTTTATAATAAAACTAGTGTGACGTTATCGCCAAAACGAACTCTGATAGTCATATATTAAAGTATAAGAAGAAAACTAGTTGAAAGTGAAAGTGATTATTTATTATAGATTAATAAATAAATACATTATCATCAAATAAACTTAAGATAAATTATTTGAAATACTCAATAGTGTTGAAAAGTGCTTTCGTAAACACTTATTGACAAGTTCAAAGTGCATAGAGACCTAGTGAAACTTTTAACCTTTATTGAAAGAGACTATTAGTGTACTGTACATGAACTTTAATTATCCTGAACTTTTCCAAACGCTTAACAAGTGATAATTTTGTACAAGTGTGCTTGAGTATATAATAAAAAAAATAAACCAACCAGAGAGTGCTGTTATTTCAGTAAGTAATGCATGTAAAATGTTGCCTTACATAGTTCCTGAGATAAGCCACAAAGATTTTATCAATTGGGAAGAAGTGGAATCTCAGATTGCGAAATCAAGAGCATTCGCAGGCATTGCAACAACGAAATGGCTTAGATTAGTAAAAGCTAAGAGTGAAATTAATTTCCTTGAAGAAATATTAGTAGAATGTAGTAGTGTGGCTATTTCCTGCAAGAAAAGGGCAAAGCTATTGACTTGGAGCATTTGAAATTACTATTGGCCTATCCAAATGCGATTGGTGTTCATGAAGATAAAACAAGTGAATATAATTTTGTGCTAAAGTATAAATTTAAGGCGACCTATAATAATAACAATCACTTAAAAATAATAATAAGAAAAGGAAGTACAAAAACGTAAAGAAAAATTTAAAAAAAAAAGTTGGAAAAAAATAAAAAAAAACCGGCTAGATTGAACAATACGGTACTAACCAATCGGAAGCTTCGTAAGGATTCAAAGCCGACGGGGGCGTTTTTCCGCGTTCACAAGATACCGTAAAAGTGCAGTCTTACCAAAAAAAAGTCTTAGGAAAATAAGAAAAAAAAAACAAAAACACGCGGACATTGGAAAAAAAAGATTGAGGGAAAAAAAAAAAAAAAAAAAAGACAAATCCCCCAAAAAAACCTTTATTATATGAGTCCGAAATCTTACCCATCAAGCTAAAGCTGAGATGGTTGTATTTGTAACATTTAAGCTAATAGCGGAAATCCAATGAAAACAAAGCCAAATATCTTTAACATTGGGGGGGGGGGGGAAGAGGGCGTTGGTTCCTGACAATACTCTATTCCTATGCTGTTTGGATTTCTGAACACGATGATGAAATTAGTTTGTCGATCCGACCTTTCGTTCAGTAGTTTTTAGGGGAGGGGATACAAATATCTCGAACATGGAGGGGAGCGGGCGTTGGTTCCTCAAAGTTCTCCATTCCTACAGTGTTTGGGGCTCTGAACACGATGATGAAATCAGTTTGTCGATCAGACCTTGCATTCGGGAGCTGTTAGGGGTGGGCAGATATGGACGGACGAAGGGACAGAATAAACGCAATAATTATCGATTTTGGTCACTATCACAATAGCTTCCAAATTTTCTCCAAAGACTGCTTGGACTCAAGAAATGAATAGTAACAGAAATGAGTCGTTACACAAGTCATTACGCTACATTATTAATTTTTTTTATTCTTCTTTTGTTATTAAATAATGTCACGTAACGTTATATATAAACAAACATGAATATTTGAGAAAAAAATCTTAATCAAAGACCATTAAAACTGCCAATAACTTACTTAGAACATTGTTGCCTGATTTTCTGAAGCCTAGTCCTTTACAGCAAATTTGTTCTAATTGCAGTTTCTAGGTCAAATATTGTGATTTTGTAAATTTGTTTTTTTTTTTTACCAAAATTTGGACTTCAAACATTCATAATTATGAAGGGAGTTTTACTTGCTGAGCTATAAACTCAATTTGGGGGAATTTTATTTAGTCTTTAAACAGAGTTTTCTCAAAACTATCTAGTCTGTAGTTAGAGCATTTTGACTCCTAGCCAGTGAAATAAACAATTAATTACTTAAAAAAAGTTTTGATCTCCTCCATGGTGTGTCTACCTTGTCTTAGTGGAGGGGCTTGTGTGCACCAATGACCCGGAGAGCTAAGTCGGCGGTAGCGTAGCTACTGGTAGGGCCTCCCAAACCGGATTGGTCGAAGGGTAGGTGCCAGACCAAATGACCACCCTGGTCCTCCAGGTTGGGGGTTATGACAATAGGCCTGCACCCTATTTCTTGTAAAAAATATCTCACGCAAAAAGAATCAACAAGAATAATAAACCGGATGATTTTAATGGACAGCGACTAAGGCTACGGAAAAGGACTATGATTATGGCTAGTTTCCATACTTTTTTAGTAGATCTTTCCTTCTAAAGCCTCTACTATTAAATATTCTAAACATCTCACCAAATTTAAATGTAAAATAACTACATTTAATACAAAAAGCAAATTTTCGAAAAGATTGCGTCTTTTCTTTCTCAAGCCTAAAATAACAAAAAATTATGGCTACCATAATTATGGCTACCTGGCCTAAAATTATGGCCAGGTAGCCATAATCATTCTCATTATGATTATGGCTACCTGGAATGTGCAAGGTATTAGATCAAAATGGATTGATGTAATGAGAGAGATTGATTCGATGAGGGTCGATTTGATTGTTTTAACAGAGACTAAGAAAAAAGGACCAGGAATAGAAAAAACTGGAGAATTTATTCATTTATACTCAGGAGTTCCAAAGGAGGAAAGAGCAAAACGAGGAGTATCAGTTTTAATGAAAAAGAAATTTGAGAGAAATCTTAAGAACTTTGAATTTGAAAGAATTTTAAAGATCAATATGGATATTTTTGGAAGAAGAATTACTATTTTGGGAATTTATGCTCCGAATAATGATGACATTATTGAAGTTAAGAATATGTTTTATCAAAAACTGCAGGAAATTATTGATGAAATTGGAGGAACAAGAGAAATTATAATGATGGGTGATTTCAATGGAAGAACTGGATTCAGGAAGAGAGATAACATTGTTGGAGAGTTTGGAGAGGATGTAGTCAACGATAATGGAGAAAGACTTATTGAATTTTGCAGAACTAACGATCTCAAGATTACAAATGGTTTTTATAAACACAAGGATATTCATAAATACACATGGTATCAGCATACTAGACTAAAAACAATTATTGACTATATAATTATTAAACAAAGGGCTCAATTAAAATTATTAGACATCAGAGTACAGAGAGGAGCAGATTGTGGCTCAGATCATTTTATGGTGCGAGCAAGACTTGCATTTCCTTATTCGGCTAATATAATTAGAGAGAAAAGAAATCCCACAGAGATGGACGATATTGATATCCCAGAATATATGTTGGAAGGATTAACAGAAGAGAGTACAAAAGGACTTTTTCAAGTAAGATTAGATGAAAAATTAGAAGAAAGGAATTATACTAATACAACCGAACTATATCAACATATTAAATCATCTTTACACCAGGCTGCAAAGGAAGCACTAGGACAAAAAAGAAAAGGCAAAAATTCCCCAAAAAACTTTTGGTGGGATAAGGACATTGAAAAGATTGTACAACAGAAAAAAGAAGCCTATTTGAGGTGGATGAGTTCAAAAAAGGAAGAGGATAGACAAATTTATAGAACTTTTAGAAATGACACAAAGAAATTAGTAATAGGGAAAAAAAGAACATCCTGGGATAAAAAATGCAGAGAAATTGAGACATATATAGGAGGAAGACGATGTACAGAGGCATGGAAATTTTTAAGGAATATTAGAAAAGAAGGTAATAATTCATGGCAAGGAATATCGGTTGAGAAATGGGAAGAATATTATAAGACTTTGCTTACAGAAACTAGAAATGAATTTCAAGTAAAAAATACACATATTGATACCATACAACAACCTATACTATTGGAACTTGAGAGAGTTAAAACAGCAATTAAAAAATTAAAGAATCAAAGAGCAAGTGGTCCCGGTGGAATATCAGCAGAACTAATCAAAAATGGAACAGATAAATTGCTAAGATTAATTACACAATTATTCGAAAGATGTTTAAACGGAGAAGAAACACCAGAAGAGTGGAGAATTGGATATTTAACATCAATTTATAAGAAAGGAGACAGACAAAAATGTGAAAATTACCGTGGCATTACTGTAACAGCAACGTTTAGTAGACTGTACGGACGAATTTTAAAAGATTTTCTTGAAGAAGAAATAAGAATGAAAGAAAGTGAAGAACAAAGTGGATTTAGAGCAGGAAGATCATGTATGGATAATATATTTTGTCTTAAACAAATTATTGAAAAGGAAATGGCGGTGGGAAATCAAATTCATCTTCTGTTTATTGATCTAACGAAGGCATATGATAATGTTCCAATCGCAAAATTATGGAATGTATTAAAGGAAATAAACATAAATTTTAATATTATTAGAGCAATTCAAGAACTTTACAGACAATCAAAAACAAAGATTAAAGTAGGTCAAAGATTATCAAAAGGCTTTATAACAGATAAAGGACTCAGACAGGGATGTTGTATCTCCCCAACACTTTTTAAAATTTATGTTGAAGCAGCATTAAAAGTTTGGAAAGAAAACTGCAGAGGATTGGGACTTAATGTGAAAGGAACGTCAATGTTTACTCTGCAGTTCGCAGATGACCAAGTCATAATTGCAAAGAGTAAAAATGATTTAGAGAGAATGACGATAACAATTAAGGAAGAATATGAGAAATGGGGACTATACATGAACGTTAGCAAGACCAAATATCTATGTATAGGAGGAAATGAGACGGACCTAAATCTAAATAATAACATGAAAATAGAAAGCTGTGAGCATTATAGGTATCTCGGAGTAGACATTAATAGAGAAGGCAGAGACTCACAAGAAATTAAAAACAGAATTTGTCAAGGAAGGAAGGCTATAAAACTATTAAATTCTATTTGGTGGAGTGAAGAGATCTCTAGGAAAAGAAAGTATAATATATACAATTCTATTGTAAAGAGCATCTTGTTATATGGGGCAGAGGGATGGAGAATTACGGAGACAGAAAAAAAGAAATTAGCGGCAGTGGAAATGGATGCCCTAAGAAGATCATGCAGGGTATCAAGAATAGAAAGAACAAGAAATGAAAGAATCAAAGAAATGATGAAAATAAAAGGAAACATTTTGGACGATCTTCAAAGAAAACAATTAATTTGGTTTGGTCATGTTAAAAGAATGAATGACGAAAGACTGCCCAAAATCGCTTTTGATTACAAAACTAATCAAAAAAGGAAACGAGGAAGACCACGAAAGGCTTGGATGGACGATATTAAAAAAGCAATGAGGATTAGAAGTCTAGAAGAGGAATGGACCCTTGACCGGAAGACCTGGAATGGAGTTCTTGCAGATTCTTTCGGAAGGCGGCACCTGACGCCATGAACCGAGTTTATATATAATTGAAACCCAGAGAGTATTTACACCAAGTCTGGTTGAATTCGGTCAAATATGAGCTCATATGTTTCGCTGTAGGGCTCTGAATACCTCTTTATGGCATCCTGTAGCCTACATACTTTTTATATTCAAATATAATTTTTTTTTTCTTGAGCTTTTTCGACTTATAACCAAGTTGGAACGTAAACTTTCGTAAATCGGTGATTACAAGTATTGTAGCATAAATGTAAAGATAATTAGAAAACAACAACTTCACCATTGTCCGCTGAATCTTGAACGAAACTAACAAGAAATATGATGTAAATCAGTTATATTTGTGGATCAACAATTCTTACCTAAGTAATCGTCATAGGAGAATTTGTCGTTGTCCCATATTTGAATGCACACCTTAGGAGGTAGCCTAACTTCTCTTTCATCCAAACTCCAAATGTGTTCTTTTTTCTTGACGACCACCATCTGTTCTGCAGGTAAATAATCCATAGGAAAAACAAAGCGCCAATTGAAGTTCCCTTCACCATCCAGAGACCTGAAACAAAAGGAATTTACTTAAAAAAATACACGAAGGCAATTGAATGAAAGAACATGAAGCCTAGTTTCCTTAAAACATCGCTTTCCTTTCTTTCTTTCTTTCTTCTTTTAATAAGATTGTAAAAAAAAAATAATATAAACGAAAAACAAAACCTACATTTTTTTTATTGTAACATTTGCTGAATACCAACAATAAAGGTTTTACCATTTTCTGAAAAAAATTAATAAAAACTCGAGTTATTGATTTATAGTATTTTGCAAAAGAAAAAAGGTTTGCCATATATGGTCATTATGTAGCGATCGATTGTGTCTGGAACAAACGTCACGAGTCATGACGTCATCAACTTGAACTCCGAGCAGTCAGTCCAAGATGGCGTCGTTTTGTGATCGCATAAGCGTGACCACGAAAGGACAAACTTTGCATAACCAAGCAAGGGGAATAGTGTGGAACGTTTTTTAATTATTTCAATTTTAATTATTATTATGCATTCGTAACTGTAGAAAATACAAAAACCAGAATGTTTTCGCAATGGTTAAGATTCAGTTACGGATTTTAGCAATAGATGGCGCTGTTACGTCCTGGAAACGTCAGTCTATAAGAAAATTACGTCATCAAAAGCTCTTCTTTCATGAACTGAACTGTAAATACTTTGAAAACAATTCATTTTAATTCTATTACAGCACGCGCAGACATTGTGGCTTTACTAAAGTGGATTATTATCCTTTCTTTAAGACATATAGTGAAAACTCCATTGTTCGAATGCTTTTCTATGGGAATTTTTGTGATCTTATCTTGCGCTAGTTTTTTTTGGCAAAGACCCACCTGGAACCAAATTACAAATACAGAAGTTACATCGACTATTATCCATAAATGTGCATGTCATGTTTCAAAAAGATTCAGAAGTTATTAGGGAAATACGCACATATAGACTGACTGATTGATTTGATAAACCACGCTTTCCTTGGAAAATAAGCAAAAAAAAAATCTCAAAAAGGGGGGCGGGGGGAGTAGAGAAGATCCTGAAAGAATATTTTTGTAAATTGTTGCAAATTTCTTAAGAATTTTTTTTATTTCAAGTCTTTGGTTTGCGGAAATTTTTGTTGTTGATTTCTGTTAATTTCCTATCAGTTGAAAAATCATTATCAAAAGTCATTGTATTTTAGAGTAAAATTAATGTTAATACGGAAACAAATTGTTTCCAAGTTCTAATTACACCTAACATACGATGTCTTGAAATATGAGAATCTTTAATCGTTAACACATTGTTCTACTTTACTTACTTATTCTTGTTGTTTCTTGTGAACTTTATTGATAAATGTTCTTTTCCTGTAATAACAGTTTATAATATTTGTTACCTTTAATCATGGAGCATCCATAGAACACTGTGCTTTGCGGAATTTCCTCAAGTCGATAATAATTCAGAAAATCAATTTCTTCGTCAAACTATTACCAATCGAAGACATAACAGCTTTGTTACAATGTATTCATGCCTATTAACAAAGTCACTACGTTATTGTGAAACAATAACTACTACTTTTGAAGATTTGCCAAAATTCAATTCAATATTATTTTTGTTTATTTCTTGAAAATACACCTGAAATTGTTTCTATGTTTTCATGAGAACTCTTGTCACCTTCACACACATATTTCTCGACTAGAACTCACGTGCAAAACTACAATTCCATCTCTTATCTCTCCATGCCAAGTTTCAAGAAGCCCCTTTGACTGTCATTGTGGGCGAACACATTCAGATTTTATGAACCCCTCAGTTTTCTTAAGAAAATAGGTTTTTTTTTTGTTAAATGAATACAAAACATTATTATTGTAAGTTCATTGATCATCAGAAATTGTTTTTAAATAGAATAATTTGTTCAAGTGTTCGTCAAACCTCGCTTTCCCTCCCGCAAGAGGTTAAAGTTATGTCGTCTGATGTTAATGTAAGAAATCGTAATCTCAGCTATCTCTGTCGCTAAATGCGATCTCTGATAGAGAGTTCTGTGGATCTCTAGATTCCCATCATGGCGAAACCCTAGAAGGTTTCCACAGAATATCCTGGGAATAGATACTGAGGTGGTTTTTCCGTTGCCTTCCTCAGGAAACCATTACGGAATGGGTTTAGACCTGAATGGATAGTAGAAGAAGCAGACAAACGTATGAAAGGAAAGTAACATCCATGCTGGTACAGGGATTTGAACTTAAAGATTCAGACACATGAGCATCGTGGGAGACAGACGCCTTCACCGCAAGACTATGCGGCAATCTCGGCTTAACACCCATTCGCTCAAAAACGCATTTCCAGCGAGACGTTAACAAATTACTTTTGTCTTTCTGAAACTGTGAGAGCCAAACAAATTCACTTACAACTTAGTCCTTTGCAAGTCCAACTCCCAGCGTGGGCGTTCATTGAAGCCCCAGACTGACTGGAAATTAATAACAGAATTTTAGATCTTCGTTTTGTTAATGTATTGACATTATCACTTAACTTTTTCTAATATCTTTTTTCAATTTTTACTTTTACTCTTTTTTTATCACAGCTTGAGAGTGATTTAAGTGGAAATACGAAATTTCAGAAGGAATTTAAAATGTTACTTTCCTTAAAATTTTATTTTATATATTTTAATTTTAAAATCGTGAAATGGTGGATTTATCCCATTTCCATACATTTATATTCAAATTATACAAAACTATCAATTTCCCACTTTTCAAAAAAAAAATAAAAAAAAAATAAATAAATAAAAAAAATCGTCATTATTTACTTAAATTGAATTAATTTAATCGGATCAAATCACGCGCAACGAATTAATTAAAATGATTAATTTCCATTGTTGAAAACAATGTAATATTAATAGAAAAAAAAATCCACTGTTTAGATTCGACTTTTTCGTTCTAATTTCTCGTAAGAATTCATTTGGAAAGATTTTAAATTAAAAAGTTAGATCCTCTCTTATCCTTAAATGTGTATACCAATTATCAAGAAGATTCATCCAGGAGTTCAAATTTTGTTAGGGTGATCTGGTAAGCTTCACTTTCCTATTTGAAAGAAGGCTTATTTACCTGTAATGGACGTCTGTTTTCTGGACTTCGTCTATTCCGCTCACCCATCCTTTAACATAAATATCACTCATCTTTTCTCCAAGTAGACTTTCTTCTTGTAAAACTACATCTGTCGTGTTATAAATGACAACACGAAGGAAATACCTAAAGAGAAAAAGACAAAAGAAAAATAAATAACAATTTTCTGAACATTTTATAATATCTCAAATGATTACCACGGATTAATACAGGCATACAATTGTTGCAAGGATATAAATGGTTTGTTATGGTCAAAAGAAACCCTCTAAAATGTAAAACAGCATAGCTTTCAAATTAGTTCACTTCATTGTTCATAGATGGCACTTATTTCTCCATCCATGTGGAAAGTTAAAACAAGAGCATGATGTCAAATTAGTTTACATCGGGACATCAGAACTCTTGGAGCACGATGGATGGATGGCTATTAATTTTTTTGACGGGGAGGGCGGCAAAATGTTTGTTTCTCACCACCTATATTTAACTTAATCCAATTTAAATCGGATAAATTTACTTAATAGGATTTTGATTTTCACTTTGTCCCTGTATACTAGCGAGAAATTAAGCGTATCCAACACGTATAAATATTAATAAATATCAATGGGTGAGACCAAGTGTTTACTAAGTGACATCTTAGTACAGCTGTTTCACGCAGGCTCCACATTAATTCCGACGAATTTTTTTTTCAAATCATGCGCCATGGATTAGTTAAGATGATTAATTCCCATTGTTTAAAACAATGAAATATTAATAGAAATATAAAAGAAATCCATTATTTAAATTCCAATGCTTTTCTATGGGAATGTTCGCCATCTTCTGGCGCTAATTTCTCGACAAGGACCCTCTTGGAAAAGATTTCAAATATAGAAAAGTGAGATCGTCTCTAGTACATAAAGATGCAGACTAAGTTCCAAGAAGATCCATCCAGTGGTTCGTAAGTGATTGGATTGGGAGACTGGTGATCTCATGAGCATTGCAAAAACAAATAAAAACAGAAGAGAAAAGAAACAAACAAACAAACCAACAACATAGAAACTAAAATTTCTGTAAATGAAAATAAAATAAAAGTGGAAAATAAAAATCCTCACTTGGTTGGAATTCTTGGTGAAATATCGACAGCTGGGCCAGGAGGTCCTTGAGATTTGGGAAAAATATCCACCCACATCTCCAATTTACCCTAGAAATAAAGAGGTGAAAATCATTTGACCTCAGGTGCAATTAAATTTTAATCTAATTGTTTCACTTCTTTTTGTTGTCATTTCAAATCGCCATAATTTAAAAAGTATTATATTTTACATTGACAAATACTCTTTCAATCCTGATAAGTTGACGCGAAGTGTGAATGTTGTAAAAGGGATTTTATTTTACAAGGAACTGTGAAATACGTAGGGGAATGAAATAATTGTAACTATTTTTGAAAAGGAGTTTTTTACCTGTTCTAATCCAGGCAGCATTGGACTGTACAGACGCCTCGTTTCTACATGTTCTGGTACCAGGGTTAAAGTGTTAAGGCAATGCAGAGCTAATCTGTCTTCCGCAGGACCCAGATGGGGATTGGGAACTAAATCTTGCTCTGAAAGAAAGGAAAGAAAGAGTGAAGCGGAAACAGACAGACAAAAATAGAGTTGGAGTTGTTTAACGTCCGTAATCAATTTGCCTCTTTGTGATTAATTTCCTTAGTGCCTTTCAGTGAGAGGACAAGGGATTAATATTGTGGATCTTTCAGGATCATGTTGACTAAATAAAATTTAACGTGCTAAAAATTTTTAATAAAAAGTTTCCTACCATATAGCACTATCCTTGGTTAAAAGATGAGACATAAAATGATGTGAATGGGATGAACGATAAAAATATGTGAAATTACATTACAAAACGTACGTATTCGAGCCCCCTTCGTATGGGGTTCGTTTTCAAGTTACTCATGAATAAAAAATGTGTCTCTCCTGCAGGAGTCGTCAAATGAAATGGGGTCATTTCAGGATCATTTTTTATTTTATTGTTGTTTATCCCGGCGGCCCATTCCCGGGATCATGTATGCTTTTGGGTAGAGCTTTCGCGCGGCGAGCCAAACATCAACGAGTAGATTCTGCTGATGATTCCCCAATAAGGATGAAACAATTGTACAGAATTCTCGTTGATGTTGGCTCTATGGGCGAAGGCATATTTATTGTCCGGTTGGCAATTTCTCTCCATTTATGAATGATTACGGAC
>JAFIDM010002131.1:95107367-95179900 GCA_023159025.1 Thereuonema tuberculata
AATTGTACAGAATTCTCGTTGATGTTGGCTCTATGGGCGAAGGCATATTTTTTGTCCGGTTGGCAATTTCTCTCCATTTATGAATGATTACAGACGTTAAACTTGCTTTCTTTTCACTCTGTTTATTATAGAAACTTTTTGCAAGGAAAATTAATGCATTCAGCGTTCTCGAGGAAAAAAAATAAAAACAACCTTTAACTTCTGTTGATAAGGAACAAACCAAAAATAATAATAAAAATAAAATTGTGATGGAATTGGTTGCGATGTTGTTGTATATCAGAAAGTATATAC
Organism: Thereuonema tuberculata; assembly: GCA_023159025.1. Classification (NCBI taxonomy): domain Eukaryota; kingdom Metazoa; phylum Arthropoda; class Chilopoda; order Scutigeromorpha; family Scutigeridae; genus Thereuonema; species Thereuonema tuberculata. The sequence goes on from JAFIDM010002131.1 coordinate 95,107,659, forward strand.
AATTTACTAGTAACCTAATATCTAATTATTATTTTGTACAAAAAAATATATTAATATAGCTGTTATTTACCATATTGTCTGAGACTGTGCATTGTATTGCCAATGAATAATTTAGTTGTTCCTTGGTACAGAGGCTTGGGTAAACCTCTTTGACGACATACTTCCTCAAGGATTTGGCGGGGATTTCTGGCATCCCTCCACTGCATGGGACCCGAACTAAAAGAAAGACAAAACATTGTTAGATAGTAATTTAATGGACTCAAGTGTTCAAAAAGAGTGCTACGATGTTAAATAGACCCAGTGGCCATTTTATTAAGTTGAACAACTTAGTATCGGAGCGGTAATAGTACCATTAGCAAATTGGACAGATGAGCTATGAGTGCTGATGTGCTATGTACCATTTTGTACCGCACACACTTTTGACTTTTATACCATCCAGAAGTCTTTACCATTTTTATTCAACCTCACTTAACAAAAATCTTAGGAACTGTTAATATTTAGTAGCTTTTTCTTTTCGGTAAACCTAGGACACTGTCTTGGATGAAAACCCAGGAGAAATAATCTCTAAGACAATTATTAGCACATCTAATGCTCACAATAAATCTATTCACATTCAATTTATCCATGCTGATATTTAATGAATTATAACTGAATCTCTCACTATTTGTACAGTGAGAAGCATATGGCTTACTTGTGTGTAGACACGAAGGATTTTCTAAACTAAAGCACATAATAAGTAGCCAAAGAATTTAATATTCAAAAGAGAATCCAATGACGCATGATAGAAAGAAAAATGAAAATATAATAAGGGAAGGCAAATGTACGATACAATAAACGGAAATGAAAATTTAAGGGTATTAATGACAAAGACAAGGAGGAATAAAATGAAAACTTACGACTTAACTTAAGACAGTGACTCGGATATTTTAAAAAAGAAATGAGTCCAAGATTGCTAATAACAGTTATCTAAATGATGAGAAAGAAAAAAAGACCCAGAGAAAGACCACAGGAAAAATGGACAGATCAAATTGAAGAAGAAGAAAAAATATGGAATAGACATTCCTGAAGAATGACTGTAGGAAGATGATTGCAGTTTTAGCTCGTTCAGCATACATCAGACAAGGAGATTATGATTCAGAAAGAAGTATGCTATTACTACTTACGTATGGTATTGCTTCGGGATACCACAGGTGGCTCTATGTTTGGTGAATCTTCTGTTTTCTAAGTCTACGATTGTTTCACCAATAAGATCGTCTTTGCCGACTAAATCAAAATCGTAGACTCGGACCTTGAGATCTTTTTGAACTGGAAGAGTACCTGCGAACTCAAACATACTAAAAAAACAAAAATAATGACAATTAAACTTACAGAATAAAATACTTTCGTATGTGATGAATTGTTCATCATGTGTAATAGTCTATGTCGATCTAGTATTTCAAAAAAAAGTCTATGGCAAAGATTTCACTTACTGTCCAAAAATAGGATTAAGCGTATTGGGTCTGTACTGATCACGGGATGTTAGCTTTGCTTTACCTAATTTAACAGCAATATAAGGATCAGCCTAAAATAAAACAAGAATTAATAGAGAGGTTATTTAAAAATACTATGAAAGACTTCGAAGATTTCTAATATTAAGAAAAAAAACACCTTAACCATCAAATTTTAAAATTGTTGTTTTGAAATAGGTTAGTTACATAATAAATAAAAAAATAAAATAAATAGATACTCACTAAGCTGTTGGAATCCCTTGGAGCGAGATCAAGAGCTCGTACCACATAGACCCTCACAATGATTTCTTCGGGGGATGAGGAAGGAAGATCTCTCAAGAGTTTAGGCGGTAAAGGAGCGTTGGGATCACTTGGTAAGGGATAGACCCTCAGAGTCCCCTGAAAACAAAATCAGATTTATTATAACATAAGAATAGCAACACATTTCCAAATTCGTATCAAACGCAAATATTAGATCAACAGGAACATTTTTGAATTTCCTCAACGTCTACACATATGTTTCATATATTATGAAGTCTTAGAGGAAGGAGAAAGCTTTTCTTTTCCTCAAGTAAAACCTGAAGAAGTTAAGAAATTAAATATTGTTGAGAATAATAAAGAAGATGTTTTTCAAGGTAATGATGTTCTAGTATATTAGGAACATTTTTGTTTTACTACGAGTGTAGTTAACGACAAGACAACTTGAAACCTTCTTGAATTATCTAAGCATGTTACGATGGTACTGTTTTTTGCTACAATAACACAATAAATAAAGGATATTAATAATTTCGTTCTTCTATTCTGTATTACATAGTCATTACAACTTTAGTGTAGAGATATAAGAATATCTGTAGTTCACGTTTCATAATGACAAATTTTCAGAATTTAATTATTAAAACTATTTTATTATGTAATTTCACTCCCAAATGATATCCAAACCCACTAGGATACATAAAATGTTTTTCCCAACTCCCACCAATCAACCAATACCCTTTCCCAATAAGGATTACCCACAAAAGCAGAAACTAAATTGTAAAGTTATACCAAGTATTATTTTAAATAATTATTTATTTACATACAGTCTTTCGATGTAAGGATGAACAATGTAAGTGTCTTGAGTCTATTGTGATAATAATGTGTGATAGATGTTAGAGTTCTTTTATATCTCTATTCGTTATTATGGCGATTTCATAGAAGAAAGTTACTGCTTTTTTAGCATCCCAAAGACACTTATAATATTGTAGAGATTTATTTTTAATAAAGAAATGTTTTATAATGAATAGAATCAAATTTAGCCCGCGGAAAGTAGTTTGTTTTGTACTTTGTTACAAAAGGGTAGGAATTTCAAAAAAAGGTTTTGGTGGAAGGGGAACGACATTCATTAATGTATTAGTTATTGAATAAAAAACAGACCTAATAAATGCTTCGGCTACCTAAATTAAAATTGATATTTTTTGGACTTTATTAGGTATTATATAATAAGCTGAATAACTTAGGTGCGAAGGAGCAATTATTACTCAGGTTCACTTAACTTTTTCAGAGCAAAATAACTTGAGAAAATTCTATAAATCAGCAGATCCATGAACTGTAGTCCAAGAGGGAAATTCAAATAAAGCAGGTTGCATACGGATTTTTTTTAATTTATTAAATGCAGATAGTTAATACCTATCTTAGAACTTACTATTTTATTTTAATATTAGTTAATAGATGTCTCTGTGATCGTAGTAGAAGAATAAATACAACCCTATTCTCGTTGGACTAATGTTTAACTTTTTAAAACAATTTTTATGCAGTGAACTATTGAAGAATGTATTTTTGTTCGTATTCTGGTAATTTATTATAGCTGCTACCTAGATATGTCTCATGTATGTTTATATAAGTCTATCGGTATATATATAATCTGCAGTGAATTGAAAATGGTTGAAGATGATGAATATAACATTCGTAATCTAACCTTTGTTATTTATTTATATAAATTTTCGATTGGACAGATTTAAATTTTTAGTTTAGAAGACTTATGAATAAATATGAATAAATTTATTTATATTGAACCGATTTATTTGATTTTGCCTCTAGTTTTTAATATGGTTGGCTGGTAGGGTTATCTACCTAACTTTTGGTATCAATTTCATCACTTTTAATTTGTATCTTTAAAAGTTTGTTCCAATTGATAGTATTACTGTCTGCTATCCTTTCCATTTTAGGATTAAATATGTTGTTAATTGCAGACAATAAGTACTGAGTTATTGTTCGAACTTTTAATTATATTATTTCTAAGAGAAGGATAACTAAGCATTAATAGATAAGTGGAGCCTAATAACTTCAAATAAGGACATCACTGAATTTTGTTCAAAGGCTTCCAATTCATTTAACACATACTAAGGGTATGGAGATGAAGGTCTCCAAGTTTTTTGCAGTTCGTTAGGTGCAAAAAAAAACTTTTTTTCTTCCAGTCGATTCCAATAAAACTTTTAATTTTATCCACCCATCAACCTTGTGTATGCTTTCTCAAAGTCCTTTGATTCCACGGTTCAAGATTAGATTTCTCTTGACATCTGTTACGTCTTGTAACATGGCCAGCTCCATTCTATTTCAGATTCACTAAAGTGCTACACATATAAAAGTTGCACCGCCTACTGTATGCAATAATATATGTGAATATTATTAAGTTATATATTTCAAAAGACAAAAGTAATTCACCAGAGTCTGCGAAATTTTATGAATCTCAAGAAATCCTCAGCAAGAAAAATTGGGAGGAACTGTTGTAGACATATCGATCCTTCTCCAAGACACAATTATGAACAGAATCGAAGTTGTAATAATAATAATAATAATAATAATAATAATAATAATCAACACATTTGCTATCCCGGCTTTAACGTATTCCTTTGGTGTTATAAAGCTATCATATAGAATTTGGAATCAATTGAGAAAAGCTGAAGAGTTCTCCTGATAAATTTCGAATACATCACCCAAAAGCTGCCATTGAAAGAGTTACATTATTATGTTTTAGAAGAGGTAGGAGGCTCATCAATATAACAAATCTGTAGAATCAGTTGTTTTCAAAAGTCAACAGTACTCTCTATGAACTTAAATGAACGCCTTTACATTTATCATCAGAAATTATTGATCTAAAACAGAATCAGAGTCTGTCAATGCTCAAATAACAACTTGGAAACAAAAACAGCTTCATGGCTCCTATTCCCACCCCCTCCTCTAAATTTTACTGATAAAACAGCATCGAAGCTGCTGTTTGGTGAGTCAGAAGGATTCGTAAGTAGCTATTCAAGATAATTGCTGCGAAAACTTATATGTAATCCAGGATGGAACGATTGATGATTCAATGCAGGCAATGTGGATAAGCAAGTGAAACAATTGAACATGTATTATTGAAAGTTGTGAGACACTGTCCAATAATATGTGTGGATTATCCAAAGATTCATAATAAAGAGACGTGGCAAAGATCATGAATCACTCACGAGCCGTGAGATATGGCTTAGTTAGCTTGCAAACACCTTATTAGAAATATAATCCTGATGCGGTTCTTCATAGTCAAGCATACAATTACACTGGAATCAATGAATTATTACCTAACAGACAGTTACAGCCAACAGGCAAGACACTGTATCGCTAAAGACACAGAAAACTGCCGAACTTATTGATGTTGCTGTGCCTCTTAATAATAATCTCCGTAAGGTCCAAGCTGATAAATTTAATAAACACAATAGCCTGAGCTGAGAAATTAAAACTTACGTGACATTTATAAAAAATTACAATAAGGCCCATCGTCGAATTGCATCAAAAAAGAAGTTGTATCAAAAAACCTGGTTCAACTCCCGGAGTTAGGAATCTTTCATCATCTGCCCTTAATTCAAAAGGCAGTTTTATTAGAGAGTTTTCATATTGTGAGAAAATTTTTATCACAAAAGTGAATGTATAATGTTTGGAATTTTCCCGTATTGGATTTTAATTAAACAAAAATCATGAGAAGAGTTGTAAAATAATAATAAATTGGTTTCCTTTACCTTTAGTTCTCCGACGGCATCTCCATCTTCGTCTTCCTTATTCTTTCCCCGATGGAAAGGAAAGGTTGTTAAGAAATCATTAAAATTCTCAAAACGAACGACTCTTTCTAACTCCACAGGGAAAACCTAATAAATTAATAATATATAAATCAATGACAAAAATAATGACTAATTATGCATTCTCCAATATTTTTATCAATAAATAAATAAATAAATAAATAAATAAATAAATAAATAAATAAATAAATAAATATACTGTACTTTTGTTTCAAACGAAATTATTAGTGATTTTTTTAACATTTCTTTTTAGTGAAATGAAATACACTAGAATCTTACTAATCCGGCCATTCCTTGCAGAGAGATTAGCATTCCAGATTAGCGAGAGTGCCGGATTACTGAGAGTTCATAAAAATTTAGTGTAATTCTTCATTAAATTTAATGTTACAGGTTTACTGTATGTAGTACATACTTAAGAAAAACATAAATAAGAGACAAGCATATGATAACGGAAAAAAAAAAATCACGATCAGTACAAACTATACTCTCTCATTTACAACAATGAAATAATCTAGTAGAAAATAAAATCACACCTCCCAAACTAAAAGAAAACAGCTGTTCTGAGATGTCATCTAGCAAATACTTGGTCTCACATCTTGTTATTAATGAAATGATCTTTCACAGTGAAGTACAAATGTACTAAGCTTATACACAGTAAAGGAAATGTACAATTGTAAAACAGCACAGATGAAATCTTGCATTTTCTACTAAATGCGGTCACTTAGAACTGAAATTGAGACAATGGATTTCTATCCTATGTCTGTTAATATCTCGTTGTCTAAAACAATGAATATTAAATCTTAAGCTAATCCAATGCAAATTTGATATGATTAAAATTAATCGAATTTAGACAATTTCAAGTAAACAATGCTAATTTAATTCATTTTTTTCAGAAAAAGAAAAGTTTGTTCTGTTTGTCTTCGGTAGATATTAGAATTGAAAGTTAAATTTACACTTTTCTTTTTTGTCGTTTTGACGACTTAAAAGAAAAAAAGAGAAATGATAAGTTAAAGAAAGTAGACTAGAACTTCTTTTTTTTTTTTCCTGTGAAGTTTTTTTCAGAGTCAACTTATATTCATATTCATATTCTACAATTAAAAATGATGTTTGCTATAGCATATTTTTTTGAATTTGTATTTATTGAAACCTTTACAAATACCTCTAAAATGGTCTTTATTTGATTTTGTAATGGCATTTCTTTTACAAATGCATGATTTTGTAGGACAGAAACTCACTAGGTTTTCGATTTACGAATTTTCGTTTTACCAAAAACAGTTACAATAGTAAAGTCAAGATGATTGAATCTAGTTTCAATAATATTCGCCAGGTGGCACTAGCAGACAACTTACCTCTAAAGTGTGATATCCTTTCTCCAAATATCTGAGGCACTTGAGATGCTCGCCAACCGAAGCGTAGTATTTGGCCCACCAATCAACGTCATCGTCTCCTGTTATTGGCTAATTGAAATATTAAAGAGAAAATTAAATTTTGTAATATGAGTAAACTATTAGAAGCTCATCAGACCTATAATTTACTTTAACAAGAAAGCTGATGAGTCCCAATAAGAACTAAACGGCCGTTCCCGATTCCCTTCGATAATAAGGCGTTATTATTTATTCATGTGAGGTCTTGGTTTTCCTTTTAATAAATATTTTCTGCACGTGAAATTTATTTATTTAAGAAAGACTATTTTTATAATTATAAGGAAAAACAAAATGAAAACTAAAAAAAAAAAGTATACTGTACTAATTCGCGAAAAATAACAAAAACGATAATTAAATTTTCCATCGCTAGATGGCGCAATGTGCCAATGTTAATTTTTTTTCTATCGATTCTAAAATATCAGATTTATTTATTTTAGAAAGGAAATAAGCAAATAGCATAATCCAGTTTCTATTGAAAATTATTAAGTCGTTTTAAATATAAAGTATTCTTACTAACTTATTAATAAAAAGACACTTTTATTAGTGACATATTCCTCTGCAATTATGACGAGAGGGTTTATCACTAATATGGGACAAACAGTGTCGTAGAATGACAGATCTGGGTTTTTACTTGTATTAATTTCAATCAAAGCTTTAATAAATGATTTTAGTCCGGAATGCAGAGATTGAGAGGAAGTCTTGTGAATGTTAGTGACTGGTAAAGATATCTATATTATTAAAAAAAAGCGTGCGCGCTTTTGAAGTTCGTGAAGTTCGTGAATTGAAGTTCGCACTGCCAACGCCACCTAGATGATTTATCTAAGTGGCGTTGGCACTGCTCGTTGCGAGGCAACAGGAATATTGTTGCATGGTCAACTCTGTCCGCAACAATGTAATGTCGCTTGCGCGTTGCCAGACAACAGGAGTATTGTTGCATGGTCAACTCAACTGCGCAAATTTCCGACTGTTACTTGATATAATTTGTTTTTTTGTTTTTTTGAATAAATAAAATATTGTTTTCCGTTACATAAGAGAGACTTCCGTTGCAAAGCGACGGGCAGTCATCTAGTAGATCTATAAAATCTCACGAAACGGGCGAAAATCGAGAGTCATTAATTGGCAGAAATTTACTGAATATTCAGTGCTTAAATGAAAAATTCAGAGCCGTTAGTTGCATATATTAAACACCAAATATAATCATAAAATAACAACTCAAAAATCTCAATTTCATGTACATTAGAAATCAATTAAAAATCTGACAGAAACCCTACATTCCAAATGTAGTATACAATTATTATGAATTGCTTCTAACTGAAAATCATTACAATATTATTTTCAGGAAAAATGCTCACATCTTCAGTGAGGTAATTCTCATAAAAGTACAATTTTCATTCACAAATCATTAAACTGAATTAAAAAAATCATGATGTAAAATTGAATACTGAGATTAAGATTCTTCCCGAGATATTTCTGCAGTTTAGAAATCTTTTCAACCTATAATTCTTACCTATAATTTAAAAATATACAATATTTCAATACCTTGGCTTTGCTCAAAGTAAAGGCATCAGTTTCCATATCAATGGCTGTTTCCTGAGTGTTGTTGCCATCTAAAAAAAAAAAGAATAATTATAAATGAATAGGGAATTAAAATTAAATCTAATAGCTAACTATGCGGTACCTATCAAGTCTTCAGGTGAAATAGCTGTCTTTTCACCAAAAACCTGAGTTGATTAAAGTTGGTAAACTCTAATCTATCTCAGGTTTTTGTAAAGAATTGTTGGCTGAGTAAATAATTATACTCAGGCCGTATTACATTTACCATTTCACTCGCCATAAATGCAAGCCATAACGCAGGCAATGTCAGGGTAGATGGCGAGTGATTAGTGTACCGCTTTACACTTACCATAACGCCTTCCATAACACGGAACATATACACTTCTCAATTGTAATCATGCCTACGTTTTATTTACGAAAAAAATAACATTGATTTATATAAAAACCATGTAGTCAATGCATCGGATAGGTGAAAGAATGTTTTTAATTAATTAAAATAGGAAATATTCATGTTTTTTTTCATCGTTTTGTGTTTCTTTGTTTTCAGTTTCGATAAAACAGTTTCGATAAATAATTCAGTCTCGTTAAATCTCGATCAACGACGATATCTTTTCAAGATTTCGATCGCTGTCGATTCAAATTTTCAAGCCGAAATTATGAAATGATTTTGATTAATAATGTAACATTTTATGAAAGCATCCACGAAAACATAAAGAAAAGATGCCCTCCGATCGTGAAAATCATTTTTGTAATCGGTAATTTCGAATAAATAGATACAAATCGATTGGACTTCCAAGTTCTACAATTCGTCACCAGGAGCGTTGGTGTGAGAGATGGCGCCATCAAAGATAGCCCAAGCTATCTTGCCATCTCCGCGACATGTGTGATGGCGAGGTGATGGCGAGTGAAATGGCGAGTGAAATGGTAAATGTAATACTAACAATGACATTAATGCATGGTTTCTTAATGTTAGATTATCTTAATAATGAATCTCAATTATCGTTATTCATTGTTGCGACGACCTTATAGAAAGGAAGCACACATCAGTTCAGGGAAAATGGACTGGAGATCACTGAAAAATAAAACGGTTTTCAATAATGAGCCACCGTTTTCAATGTCCTTAGGGAGCAAAGTGACATTAAGTACAACGTATGAGTAGTGTTGGGTAATCGTTCATTTAAATAAGCAAGCAATAATGCAAATACGGCAAGATTTCCTCCGAATTTTATACTGTCCTTTTTCTTCTTGCAAGATTTAAGCTTTAGACACATTAAAACCGACATTCTGAATGCCCTTTAATGTTGGGTTATACATATTTTGAATGACCCAGTACTATCTTACATACCTATTAAGAAATTAAATTTAGTTATAATAATAGTAATACTGTATATTCTCGATATCTCGAAAACCTTTATATGTCGATATATATATTATCATTGCTGTATTTACACTTATTTTCAACTATCATTACATATTTATAGTTATTCTCATCTATCAAGACTCTAATTTTTAGAATATTATTCCGTATCTTGTGTTTTTACGTGAATTTTTATGTTTTGGTTATGACCTTATTATCTCGAAAACTCGCTATCTCGAATTTTTTTTAACGTCCCTTCGACTTCGAGATATCGAGAGTATACTGTAATAATAAATGCTATTCTGGCATAGCCTTGGGGTCAAGACGACGGCCTTCCATGAGGTAGATGTGTCGGAACTGGTTCGAATACCTGGATCTGCATGGATGTTTACTTTCTTTCCTTTATTTGTCTGCTTTTTCATTTTTCCTTCAGGTCTGAAGCCATTCCGTAAAGGCTTTCTTGAGGTAGGCAAATGAGAAACCTCCTCAGTATCTTTCCGAAAATTAAAAGGAGATCAGACTCCTCGGGTACGCCCTCGGGTGGCGGTCAAGGGAAACCCCAAGGGCCAAGAGTCAAGGGATTGCTCAGAATAAGGAATAAGGAATCGTGAACCAAAGGGTGCAGCAGAGTAGCAGCAAGCAGGCTGCACTATTTTCCTACATCTTTCATGGACAATATTGCCCATAGAAACCTCAAGCCGACAAAATACGGATGAGGACGAGTGAGTGTGAATAAATAATAAATATTTTGTATTTATCTTCGTCCGTTAATATAGGGTTATAGATACAGTACTTTGAATGATTATAATACTATCTTACATACTATCAATATCTTACATATAATTAAGAAATTAAATTTAATAATAATAATAAATATTTTGTATGCATTTGCATGATATATTTTGTCATTCTATTTGTACGGCGCAAAAAAAATAAAAATATTTTGTACACTGTTATAAAATGAAATCGTTCTAAAAATCGGCGTGCAAATTGAAAGGTATGTATAGATAGATAGAATATGCAATCATTCAAGCATACAACCATCACGTAAGATGTGGTAGAGATAAAAAGACAACACGTTGGCCGAAACCATGTAGTGTTTCGTGCCCTACTACCAACTGGAAGAGTTTGGAAATGGCAAGCTCGTACCTATATGAAGCGTCAACTCTTCGAAGCGCGGCTTAAATGCACAGGGATGCCATAACAGTTCGATATTATTGTAATCGTGATCTTTTTAGTAGATCCGTTGCAGTTACATGGATACCTGAACGCCAAGACATAGTTGAAGAGTTATATAATCCACTGCAGAGAGCACTTGATAGTCTGTAGTGGCGTTATGAATATCTCTGACAAGAAGACTAGCGAAGGCGGATCTGCGCTCCAAGCAGTCATTGCGTTGACTGCCTTTGATGACTGAGGTACATAAAGTATTGATTACTATCATTTGATCCTGTCTTGCAGCCTGCCAAACTGATGAATTTAAATCATGTCTGAGAAATATTATTATTTCTTGTTCTAAAACTCTGAAGATTTTAGGCTTATTTGATTCACTCTATCTTGTGGTGAAATTTCAGAGATGTATAAAAAACGTGTATTTATACATCCTTTTCCTTCAGAGAAAAAGATATGACTTTCTTTCAATGACGCTGAAGAGATTTCCCATAAGACTGTTTAATATGTAAAAACTTTCGAATTGATATTTTATTATTTTGATACTGAATTTCCTTTTTTTATTTTCTTCGTAATAATGATATGTGGAAAAGTAATAAAATACTAACAAGAATAAAAGCAATTATGAAGATTAGAAATCTAAAATTTATTAACAACATTAAAATTATGGCCTTAAAACGAGAATATTTAGCGTAGTGTAATATTAATTTATTGTAAAATACTTCTAGATATTACAAATACAGGAAGTGCTACCTGGTACGTCCAGCGAAGTCTGAAGCTCCAGAGTGGCTTGTCGTGTGCACCGGAAGTGATGTAAACTTTTGATCACATGGGTTCCAGCAATAGGAGTTCGTCCAAAGGAACGATGGTCTCTGATATTGATGTTCATTGGAGGAAGATAGAGTTCTTCTTTGGGTAACATCTGAAACAACCAATCAGAACTAGGATTATTTTTTTACTTCTTTCAATTGGTAACAGTGAGCTTTAGTGTGTCAGATCACTAGCCTACGGAAGGGGAGGGTTGTTGGTAAAGTTATAGCACAGCTCTGTTACATCCTAAAATGGAAAAAAAAATCTAAGATTTTGGGTTTGATTTTTTTGGTTGGAAAGGTGAATGGTTTGTACCCTTCCCTCCAATACGGAAAAGAACATAACCCCTGCTTTCCTTTTTGTATTTTGGTTGAACTATCATCATAACCCTCCCATTTCAAAATCCTGGGTACGCCTTTGTCTCACATGCAGCTACAGATGCCAAGAAATAATAGATTTGGTTCAAGTGATATTAGAACAGAATTCCGAAAGTTAAACATTATTTAAAGTAACATTTTTTTTTTGCAAAAGATAGATCCTGGAAGGAATATAAACGTTACTTAATCTAACCTAAGATAATGAAAGCTGTGAAATTGGATTTTGAGAAGTGTCTGCTTCTCTGCCATTGTCGGAAGAGTCCGGGTAAAACTAGTTTTATTAATAAAATTTTGATTGGAAATGAATTCTTGGGATATTTTATAATGGCAAATTATTTTCAAATCGGTTTAAAATAAAATGCATATTCGGCAAGGAATCATACATTTCTTGTCTTTAGTCGATTTACATAAATTCAATTTTAGGCCTAATTACAAATGATTATAAATTTTAACTTAGACATTTTAGTTACATATTCCATAGAATATAGAAATATATATTTTCCTAATAATGCAAAAGAACACATAACAGCATTTACATATTAAATGTATTTCTGTAAATTGAAAGAATCAACTCCCTTCATGATTACAGCAGCTTCAGCATTTGAACATTCTTCAATTTCAATTCAATTATATCACCGGGAAGAAACAGTATTCAAGTAAAACATTCTCAATATTGTTAAGCTTTTAATTGTATATCTTACATTAAAATAATAATGTATTATTCTTGCATTATCCATTGCGACAGAAGTTACATGAAGTTGAATGACTTTTACATTCAACTTTGTATCTAACTTACGAAAATTATTTTGAACCAAATATTATTTTGAACCACTTCTAAATCACTGCTGTCGACATTATTCTTTCACAGATCTTTGCACTTCAGTTGAAACAATGGTTAATTGTAGATAGGTTAAGAAAAATCTAGTTTCATAGAAATAATTGCAATGGACCACTTGAGGTTTACGCCCCTATCGACGTCACGTATGACGTGTAATCACATGCGGCGAGAGCATGTGGGATAAACAAACATATAACTTTGTGTGAATTACTTAAAAAATCGTCGATTTTGATATTTCAAGACGGATGGTTCAGTACTGTGCAGATCTTTATTGTAATAATTCTGTAAAAACGCTTGGAATATCCTTCTTTAATATAATATTTCCTCTATATCTACACCGGTTAAAATAAAGCACATGGCTTTGTTTATCCCACATGCGAAGCAGTAGCCTGGTGGGATATTGTGTAACTATGAAGTCCCGCCTATTCTCAAGTAGTCCATTAAATTATATCCTTCTTTGAAAATATATTGCTGTCGTCTTCTTCAATAGACTATAATCAACTCTATATCCGATATGAAAATTTTAGAAGGCTTACAATCTTTGCATCCAAATCAAATCTTTTAGTTCAGCCTCTATATCTACTAGGGTTAAAACTAAGCACATGGCTTTGTTTATCCCAGAAGCCAAAAAGTAGACTGATGGGATATTTTGGAACTACGAAGCCCCGCCTATCCTCAAGTGATCCATTCCTGTTCATCAATAGCATAAAAATTTAAAGCAATTTGTCCCAGTATTAGCAGAATGCTTATTAATCAATGAAAGACGAAAACTGAAAATGGACAGTTTACGCTTAACAAACTGATTTAGTGTAAGATTCATAAATATGAGATGCTCAACTGTTTCTAAGAATTACTGTTACCTTCTAAGGAAAGATAAGTGGCTCTTAATAATCAAAATCCAAAATCACAAATAATAAGCAATAAATATTAACCAATCTTTTTGCTTTCCATTACGGATAGTAAACAGAAATTTGTTTTTAAAGAAAGAAAACAAAAAACTACTTAATCTTAGATTATTTTCTTATTTACAAGGAATAACTGTTATAGTGTATTTGTACTCACCATCTCCATAACGATGAGAGGGCTATCGAAATTAGGATTTTTCTTGATATCTTTGATGTATTTAGTGCTGACGACTTTTCCTCCACATTCTATTTCAATGGACGGATAAGAAATACTAGAATATTCGAAGGTCTTCAAATTCCGTACACCCCAGCAGAGAATCTGAGAAAAGGTTATGAAATTTATTAAGAAATGACAATAAAAAATACAAGATTAATTAGTTATATAAATAAGATTTTTTTTACTGAATATTACAGTTACAAAATCCTTAAAGAACTGACCTCAATTACAGTTCTTTGTAGAATTGGTCGAATCCCACTTGGGACCATAAACAACTCCCCGATCTTCGGAGGCAGAAAAGGTAGTTCTTCTCCTTCGTCCTACAGAGAAACAAATAAACATAGATTAATAGTTATCTATAAACTCATCAGCTTTTCGTTAGCAGATGAATTAAACGGCCCTCTCTACACAACAGCCTGATCTCTCCTCCTACGTCAAATTTGAAGGTAACTTCTAAAACCTGAACATATAATAAGAATAAAAAAACGGAATTCTCATATTCACTTAATGTATTATTAAAGATAACATTACTGAAATTCAGCTTAGGATTACATTAATAATAATGGAATTTAGCTACTTAATTCTTCTGATTGGAGTTACAGACTCAGCTGAATTTGTTATTCATAGCTTAATTTAAATTATTCATAGTTTTTAAATTTGAAATAAACATGAAAATTTCGGTTTTTTTTTATAATTCAGGTTTTAGATTTACTCTTCAAATTTGTCGTCAATAGGAGCGGAGGTCGGGCCTCTGTGTAGACGGTTGTGTGAATTACTTTCACGGCGTAACAAATTCTCCCGCCTTCTAGCATTAAATGCTCTTCAATTAACTGCTCTTTGATTGGCGAAATCAAATTCAAATTTTTCATTTATTTAAAGAAAAGAAAAATAAGTTTGACATTTTACATGCTGGAAACCATGGCTAACAGCTTAGTTAATAAGTTTTGAATTGATATTATTTTTGGTTTTGCGTCATTGCATAAGATTGTAAAAGTACTGCAACTTATTTGTGAAATAGGATTAACGTGTTCTGAAACAAATGAAGGATTCGAATCCCGCATTAGACATAGACAAAATTGAAATTAAAAATCTTTGATTGAAAGGAGGAAATGGTAAGAAAGATTATTAATCACAAATTTAATAATCTATATTACTAAAATCTTTTATTTCTCTGTCTGTCTGTCTTTCTGTCTGTCTGTGTGTCTGTCCGGCGCAATTTTCTGAGAGAAGGGAAAAATAGAAATAATTTTTACAATGAAACATCCGCGACAGGAATCGAACCTGCAACCTTCTGATCCGAAGTCAGATGCCTTATCCATTATGCCATAGGGACTACAACTCTCTTCATATGGTTTTTTGACTTATATCTCCTTTCCTTTCCCCCATCAATAAGGAATGTATTCAATCTTTTTTTTGAATCTCAAGATTGTTTATTTATTTCACATCAGTCAGTTTATTTGTAATTCGAAACTGACAATTAGAACGATAATTGCCGAAACGTTGCAATATTTTAAATATTCTTACTTAACCAAATCCTATGTGATATTGAAAAATATGTGGGTGTACACGCCAGATGTTGGAGTAAAGAAAACAGAGTCAAGAAAGAGAGAAGCACTCTTTTTTTGAGGTGGAATACCGAAAAAATCACTATATGCAACTCAAAAACCATCAATAAATGTAACTCAAACGTCACTGAAAAGTGACAATTATAATTAAAATGAGAGTCAAAAAGAATGAAGCGATACTTCTATTAGATAGAATACTGAAAAATCACTATCTGTAACTCAGAAACCATCAATATTTGGAACACAAAAGCCACTGAAAAGTGCCACTTAGAATAAAAAAAGAGACTCAAAAAAGAAAGAAGCAGTATTTCTATTAGATAGAATACTGAACACTATTGTAACTCAGAAACCACTGAAAAGTATCATTTGGAATAAAAAAAAAAAAAGAGTCAATATTTCATTAGGTAGAATACTGAAAAATCACTTTATGTAACTCAAAAACCATCACTATTTCTAACTCGAAAACCACTGAAAAGTATCAATAGGAATAAAAAAAAAAGATTGTCAAGAAAGAAAGATGCACTATTTCTATTAGGTAGAATACTGCTCAGAAGTTAGACGTCTTAGCCATTAGACCACTAGGCCTACATTCTAATCTCTGTAAAAAATAAAAATATATCATAGATATATGATTTACAAGGTGGTTCTAAAAGCAGTCGTAGATTGAGAGAATATAGACATCAAAAATTAAATTAAAAAAAAAGCTTTTAAAAAATTTTAGTTTTAGTTTCCTTGATGTAATTTGTGTGTGTTTTTTTTTTAATAAATAAAAAAATTGTTTTCCGTTACATAAGGGAGGCTTCCGGAGCGAAGCGACGGGTAGCCGACTAGTTTATATGAATAAATAAAACTTAGCAAGTTATCCTGCCATTTTTACGAAGTTCACACACGTTATCACCAAAAAATAAAAGTTTTGTCCAAAATATCATCTGAACAGCAACATAAGAAAACGAGTTTCCGTTAATTAAGGAATAAACAAAAAAACCTGATTATATAGTAAAAAATGAGTTGCAATTGCAGTACGCGACTGGTTTCCAACAACTTTCACAAAAAAGTATCAGTGATTTTTTGAGCTATGACGATTTTTCTGTTTTTGTTTTTTCTCCTTAATTAATGGAAATCACGTTACCTTAAAAATCTTCATTTAGTTCGTGAAATGTTTCATTTTTTAAAGTTACTGAATCCATAAATCACCAAAAGATAACACATTTTTTTAAAAGTAAATAAAACGTCCTTACACAAGTTCTGAGGATAAATTCAAAGGACAGTTTTCAACCAACCAGTGATCTTTCACTGTTTATATTTTTCTTTAAAAACTCTGCAAATGTATTTAACTGAGATTTTTTTTATAAGAAATTAAAACGAAAATATTTCTTTGGCTTTTTGTATACGATTACTATATTATTTACAAGGGAATCATTTTCTTTAACAAAATATAAAGATAATAAAAAAAAGACTCAAATCACGCCATCTAGTGCTAACTCGAAAAATCAAATGAAGTAGAAAACAACTTAAATGCGTAGAAATGATTTGAAATTTAAATAAAAGTTTTAAAACGTGAAGTAAAAATTATATTAAGAGAGTTTTAATATTAAGTTTTTAATATTAAGTTAAAATTAAATAAAAATTATAATAAGAGAGTTTCAATATAATTTTTACTTAACATTTTTAAAGTTGTTGAATTTCGTGCTAATTATTTAAATGTCGTCCAATGATTTGTAGCTGTCGGAAATGAATATTTATTGAAGTTTGCATTTTTACAATAGATTCTAAATATGTACTTATTTAATGCTAAATAATTTCCCAATTGTCAGTCAATTGAAAGATGCAATTAAAAGATAAGATCTAAATTATATTTTTTCTACTAGAAAATATAAGTTCTTCTTTTCTACTGTAAGAAGAGCTGTTTTTTCGTTAACTGTCTGTGTCTTTATGAGTTACAAGTGGCTAAGTGGTAAGGCGTTTGAATGCGGGATGGAAGACGGGGGCTCAATGGTCATCGATCCCAACCTCGAAATTTTGAAGACTATGTGTTTTGTTTTGTTTTGTTGCTAGTCTGTTTCCTGACTTGGCCCACCCCGACATAAATACCTATTTTTATTTACTAATTTTATGAATTTTATGACCTAAAAGATATATTAATTGAATAAGAAATCACGAATATAAAGAATATATGTTAAAAATTGTAATAAAATTCTAAAAAAATACCTTACGGATAAGGAAAGCTTTCCTTATCCGTAATGAATTTTTAGAATTTTATTACAATTTTTAACATATATCCTTTGTGTGTTGTTGATTTTTTATTCAATTAAACATGCATTTTAGACATACGCTAAGTATATATTGAAAAGATATATTAGTATGCTCTTACGACTTTACCTAAAATGAGCTAAAATTTGTCCTATCCAACCAACAATATTTGAATCAGAATAACCTGAGAATTATTTGTATCTATTTAAAAATGGACTTGAAGCTCAGAAAAAAATAGATACATCAAGAAAATCCAGGTCCTAATTACAACATTAACTAACTTATAAGAATTGATAAAGTAAATTACTTCACTCTAATTATGTACTGTTCTTATTTTTTTTTTTGTAATATTTTTACCTAATGTATTCTTTGTTATCTATCATACGTTAACTAATCTCAGCACCTACATCACAGGTACGTGAGTTTACCTAGTAGGACTGTAATGTTTAAATTTGCAAGAAATAAAAAAAAAAAATAGAAATAGCATCATAACTTATATATTTCTTCTTATTGGGATTATTTAAAAAGTCTTTATTAAAAAACAAGAAAATTAAAGAATATTTAACATTAAAGTAAATGTATAAAAGATTGATTGTCATATCTGTTTGGAAAATCCACATGTCTGCTCATTTATGATGTTATGTATGTTTACGGTTAACTTTTTTGATTTACCATAAGTCTTCTTAAATCTCCCTCTTCTAGACATTCTATCTATTGAAAAGTCTTCAAATCTTCAAAATAAAAACAAAATAAACGTATAAAACCATACATTTATTGAAATAAATATTTCTTAATTTTCGAAAAGACATGACTTCTTTTCTTTTTCAAAGCCTAAAAAACAACAACAATACGACCCGGCCACAAACAGTTAAAACATTTCTTCGCTGCTTTAACTCTGTCCATGCGTTCTTCTAACGTTTTGACAGTACAGTTGGCCATGAGATGTGAGACGCTATCACAAATCATACACGAGCGCGGTCTAACAGCATTATCACTAGTAACGGTAAGCGCCGCGGTTGATGCTGCAACCCTCGGTGTATTTCGAGGAGCGATTTCCTCTGTTTTTCCACTGCCGTTGTAACCACTATCAGTAATACTAATGGACTGTATTCTTTCACGCAGTTCCACTTCCTCGCGTAGGAAATCAATTAAATTATCCATCTTATTTTGATCGGAACTCTTCATTCGGCGAGCCCATCCTAACTGCAAGTCTCTCGGCAAACGCCTCATTAACGTAGGCACAAGAATGCTACTGCATGCATTAATGTCAACGTCTAACGACTTTAATCCCATAACTTTAATTTCTATTTCATCAAAAAATTTACGAAGACTCACCGTTTCATTTCTTGGAGCAGGTAGCTGAAGCAAGGCTGCAAACATTCCATCCACTATCTGTTCAGTTCGGCCAAAGCGATCCCTCAACCTGTCAATCGCATTGCTGTAGTTGCCGTCGGTTATGGGCAATCCCTCAATGCAACGAAGTGCATCGCCGGTTAACACACTTCTCAGGTAGTTGAATTTATCAACTACACACAGTTCAGCCTTTTCGTGCACCGCTGTAGAAAACGTACTCCAAAAACTTGGCCACTTAAGCATATCTCCGCCGAATTTAGGCATGTCAAATTTTGGAAGCCTTATTGTGAGTCCTTCACGTATTGATGGAGATGGTGATTCCACTCGATTAACACTAACCGCAGAATTACTGCCTGCAGAACTGCCGCCACCGATTGTCCTGCGCATTCTTGTTAACCATGTTATAACGAAATCTTCATATTCTTCCACCGTAGCCAATTCTTCATCCGCTTTCTCTTCAGCAATTTCACTTCGAAGTTCTTCGTTAAGGGCTTCTAATTTGGCTTGTTTAACTTTCAATTTCTCATGCAATTCCTCGGCCAGTCCTGCGTCTTTAGAATCGAATGCCTTTTTCATATCGCCTTCCATTTTCGTAATGGCGGCCCGCACAGCTCCTCTCCGTCGGCTAAGATCCGTCGCCATCTTGCCCTGGTATCGCTGGTAGATCCACTTAAAACAATTCCTGGTAACAACTGCACACACTGAAACTAATCCACTGATTTGAGCCAATTACTCCCGGGTTTTCGGCACCATAAAGAATATTACCCTCAGCAGATACCATCATCGGGGAAGACTTTCGGCGAAGGCATCTTAACTTTGAAGAAATCCAGTTTTAACGTTAAGATGCCTTCGCCGAAAGTCTTCCCCGATGATGGTATCTGCTGAGGGTTACAACAATACTTACAAATGCTATTCTCCTAATTCTTTAATTTTCACCTTATTTTTACAATTTGAAATACATATATTGTTAAACTCTTTGGCCATTTCCACAATAAATTTGTTTACATTAACACCTTCATTTCTATTAATATTTATCTTTTTGGTATTTCTAATTAGTAGACTTTCCATGGTTTTTCTCGTTTTACAATCTTTTTCAATACATACAATTTTGATTTCATCTTTCACACAATGATTTTTATTCATACAGTGTTCAGCCAATTCCGATTTCTCCTCTAATTTGTTTTTTATGTATGAATTATGCTCCAATGCCCGTTCTTTTATTGTTCTTTTGGTTTCTCCAAGATAGAACGCATCACAAATCATGCATTCTATTTTGTAAATAGCCCCCATTTCCCCTTTTTTGTCACTTGTATTTATTTTATTACAAATAATATTTTTTATTTTATTACTGTATAAATAAATGTATGGTTTTATACGTTTATTTTGTTTTTATTTTGAAGATTTGAAGACTTTTCAATTTTTTTGATTGTTGTTATTGAATGTAATACCGTAGATTTACTTTGTTGTTTTCATTTTGAAATGTAATACGGTACATTTGTTTAAGATTACTTTATTTATTTTCATTTGTGTTTACTAGAAAAAGGAAGGTTTTCTCTTTCTTTTTATCTTGTATTTTATTTGGTATTCCTGAAGAAGTCCCCTAATCAGGACGAAATATAGATAGATATGAAAAGAAGAAGTTGAATTTATTTGAGTCATTTTCTAAATAGAAATAGATTTTACCAGAAAGAGCTCCGCTGAGGCCAAGATTTCTCCTGCTAGAGTCGAACGACGCATCACTTGATTCCAAGTTAGACGAGGTGCGACGCCGCTAGATGGTTCCAACTGCACTGTCGGTGTCAGAACTGTTCTGCCAAGAAAATCGGGTTCACCCTAAAGATATTCATTCAGAAATTACTGACAATCATATACAATTGAATACATAAAATAATCAACAAAAATTAGCAGTTTGAGTATATCTATTAACTTTTAAAACATGACACACACACACAAATATATTATACATATAAAATAGTCTTCTAATATGTAATATATTACAGGCCTGTTAAAAAGTACGAATATGCATGAGCATTTGAAGATATATTGGAAAATGAGTGGCGGTCATTAGCATTTGAATGTTATTATTTTCAAGTAGATTTTCACTGATTACTTCTGAGCATATGAGAAATATCGTGGACATACTGTTGTAAAGTTGCAGAGATTTCGTGATCTCGTCTATGTTTTTCAATCTCCTGCTATAAGCGGAGAGAAGCAATTTTTCAGGGATTATGCCTCAATGATGCAACCTATTTACGAGTTTGGTTTTAAAACACCAACTCCGAGAATCCTAACAACATGCTAATATCATGATAACAGGTCGTGTAGTTGCAAGACCACGTCATTTTCCTACTGTTTGTTTGGGCACTAGAACAAACTCTTTAAACATTCTGACTGTTAATATGAAGAAGAAATAAATAATTATAGATGTTAAAAAAATCATACAACTTTTTTTTTAAAAAAACACGTACATAAGTGTCGTGATCGAATAATTCGACAACGGCCTGTGGTGGCTGGTTTAGGACATTTGTCGGATCACCGTATAACGTCAAATCTTCCATGATGAGTGTCTGATCCCAAGTTGGACACAAAGTTTGCCGCACCTTCTCTGTCATCTGACTTCGTGATAAGAAAGAGACAACAGCGTATGGATCTACAAAGAAAATTAGAAGATTAAATGCAGGTTTCCATCTTTTACTATACCTATCATAGTACCTTACCTTACGATTCGGTGTGCATCTACATAGTGCAGTGGTTCTCAATTGGGGGTTTAGTAGAGTGTGTGTGTGGTCGGTTCGCACCGAAGTGCGAGCTTCGTTGCCGAAGCCTCCGTGCTCCAGGGAGCGCTAGTGTTCCCAAGACGGCGAACCCCTAGCAGACTCCCTAGAATTACAATTTAGTAGAGAGCAATCGTCAATGAGGGAGATACGATAATCAACAGCGGAGGGAAGTATTTATTCAAAGAATATTTTCTTTTAAGGTGGTAAAAAGAATGGACCTCCAAGCATAAATTAAAAAGCAAGAAAAACACATTAAAAGTAAAAGAAAAGAAATTCATGTGCCACTCTCCACTGGCCTCAAATGAATTTTCTGTAGGCATCAAATTAATCGCCTAAAAATTATTAAACACATTAAAAGAGGACCTAGTGTTTATCAGTGCAAAGCGCCATCTACAAACAACTGTTTCTCGGTAATATGCCGATCATCTGTGGAGAGCAGACCCCTTGGTCCGATTACGGAGGTAGGAATTGGTTAAGGTGGAAAAAAGAATGGAACCTCCAAGCATAAATTAAAAAGCAACAGAAACACATTAAAAGTAAAAGAAACACTAGGTCCTCTTTTAAAATGTTTTCTTTTATAACAATTATTAGCAAATTAATACTTCCGTAATTTGAATTTAAATTAAAAAAGGAAAACAAAAAATAGAAATAATTTATTCTTCTTCTTAAATATCTCTATTTTATCATTAAAGTTCTGAGTTTGGTTTCTTTAAAAATCTTTTCAAAAGTGATTATAAAGGTTATAAAGGATCGTAGCTTAAATATTATCTTGAATAAAATCACTTATTTTTATTGAGTAGATTATCTATCATTAAAGAAAAATGTACAACAAATGCACACTTATGTATAAATATATTCAAGACCGTGAATACTTGAGGGATTGATGGGGAGGGCAATGTTTTGACTGGTGTTGAAGGGAAGGGCTGGGGGCTGACACTTTGGAGGAAAACTTTGAGATCCGCTGAAAATTTGAAACTATACAAAATAACCTACTTAAAAAAGGATGTGTATGTTCAGAACAAGAACACCATTTATTAATTACCGTTATATTAAAGTACAAAGACAGAATTATAAAACAAAATTTTTTTAACTGAAATAGTTGATTGGTAGTGGTTATATAAACAATTGTGAAATAAACTTTTTACTTAATTAGCATTCTTTTATATTTATTATGAGTTAAGTTTCCGTTTTGTAATCGGCGTATTTATTTAAAGTCAATTAGAAATGTTTTACATGTGAGAGACTGCACGCACTATTCAAGAACTTACATAGAGTATTCCAGAAGGAAAAGTGTTGAAACCTTCTGGGAGGTCATAGTGTTTGTCATTCTAAGAAACCATATGTCCTATTCCGAACGGTTTCGAGATATAGCTGTTTGAATACGTGGCTCCAAAGTTATTAATAAGAAAGAGATATTACTTACCGTCTCTAATATTATTATTCAAGTGATAAATTTGTTACAGTTTATAATTAATTTTCAAAAATTCTTCACTTCAATTTAAATGTGCAGATAATTTTAATGCTTCGACGACTCAGTAATGGACGACACCGTAAGCTCCGCTGATATTTTTATTTGAGAAAGGGGTCTCGAATAATTAAGCACCTCGAAACGTCTTTTAGTAAGTTTTTAAAACTTTTTAATCTCTTACATTAGTGCTTTAGTGGTTGATTAATTCAATTTTACAGATTCTATCAAAAACATCAATGCATTTTGCAATTCAAACGAAAACATGGCGTGTTGCTCGTCTAAGTTACGTCTTGATGGTCCTTCCTGCGAGCACTAACATTAAAAATACTTAACATTCAATTAGCTCTATCTCAGAAACTATTCTTATGAACTTTTTTTTTCTTAGAATGACATATTATTTAAAAACGTTATTCTGTCTGTCATTCTGTTATAAGACTTTAAGTTTTTCCAATTTTGTTACCAAACTATAAGAGATAGATAGGTCATGTAAATGGATAAAATTAAAATTAAAATCTTTTTAAGACAAGCAAAATGCTACAAAAATCTTTCGAAAAAAGTTTTGGTTTCCAAGATGTCGCCTTAGAAAGGGTCAAATTTTGACTTTTTCTCAATTTAAACGAAAAGTATAAAAGTTGGAAGAGAACATTATATTGAGAAAATGTTGGTATTTGAAAGTTCTATCGAACGATATATCAGTCATTCACAAACATTTCTGCATTTGCAAGATACATGCAAAAATGTGAAAAAAATGTGCTTCGAGATATTGTCTTTGTGCGCATGCGCAGGAATGTAGCAGATTATCGATTATCGTATATTCTCCGATCTCGATATTAATTTGCTAAATAAATAAAGTTTTTTTTTTAAATGCTGTATATGCGACGGTATCCTGGCTAGTCTCAGAATATTTACCTTTTCTCTTGGAACATCCTGTAAAGGAATCTATCGGTTATTTTTTATGGAAAACCATTTGAATACCTTGGCAAAGCTAAGATTTGCTAAATTTCTGTATTTACTAAGTAATGTAATGTAATGTGGTGAGCGTGGGTGGCTTGACAGCCAAGCACCGCGACCTGAAAGATCTATTGTGCTATCCCACGGAAATAAGGACAGACTGAGAGAAAGACTGAGAAAGGATGGTGTGAGAAATGCAGGGGAAACGGGAGAACCCCGGGAAAATCTGCCCAGCGCGGATCGCCACCATCAACGAAACCCACATGAGAACCGAACTTCGGTACTCAGAGGTGAGAGGCCAGTGTCTTAGTGACATCGCCAACCGCGCGGCCTATTTACTAAGTAACTCGTTAACTTAATGCTGTAAATACGACTTAGATAAACGCAAAAACAAAATAAGGCTGTATACCTGAAAATCCAGTTTTGTCTCCTGCCAATAAGTTTCTAGCTTGATAGATGTACACACGTAGTTGATATTTGTGAATTTCTGAAAACATAAACGAAAAGTATTACTTAATCAATCGATTCTTTATTGTTTGATTGAAAGTAAATCGTGAAAGAGAAACATAACTGAGAGGAACTTACCATTAAAAATGAGAAACATACGAGGACAACTCATAGCTGCCATTACAGCGCCATCTTCTGATTCCTTTAAGAATAAAAAAAAAAAAAAAACTGTTAATTTTTTAATTATCAATTTAGTAAGTCAAATTTATTTAGTTGTTAAGGAATTATAAATTTATGAAATTTGATTATCTTGATATTTTGTCTGGATAATCAACTGATGATATAAAATGAAAAAAGTATTCAAATTAATTCCCAAGTTAATTTATCAGAATTAAACAATAAATTCATCCTTATAAATATGATAGATTGATTATGAAATGAACATTTTAAAAAACTTATGTTAAAATTTATATTTTTTTACGATAATTTATTTTTATTAAATTTTTGAGACATTAATAATCAGTTAAGAGAGTTTATAAATATTTACGATACCATTTTGATATGTGTGAAATCTGTTCAAAATTGCAAAGACATCAAATGAAAAATGGATGAAATATTGTCTTGAAATTTCAAATTAAATATATTATTTTTTTTAAAAATGTCTAAACTCACCTTAGCTTTTTCGGAAGCGAAACTGAAAATGGGTAGACAGCCTTCTTCCTGCGGAATCATTTTCCGGTGCCATCTGCGCCTGCGCACTAAGTCTATACATCTCTCTCTGGCGTGGAAGCGGAGACTGAAAAGGGTAGCATACTCCCAGCCCTCTGTAGTTTTGCTTAACTGGTGAAAGAAGGTAATTATCATTTAGTTATTAACAGTATTCAATAACGGTTCTTAATTCTGAAGTATGTATAAAATAACGCTTAAGATTTACTACAGTTCAAGGAATGTTTGGATTTTAAAAGAGGAAATATTAAATCTTTAAATGTCTAGTAAAAAGCATTTGACAGTGGAGTAGATTTTGTTGCGAGTTATTATCTCAATATAAAATGGATGTAGCTGTACAGAAAACCGTAGACTAAACCGGAAAATACGGTACTGCCAATCACCGTCTTCGTAAGGATACATCTACTTCCGAATCCGTGCACGGACACATGATGGTGCATACTGTTATCTCAAGATCGCAGTTAGCCAGATGAGGGTTAGTTTTTCTAGTAAAAGATCGTGCGAAACCATTTTCAAATAAGCTTACCTGCCAACCTCATTCTACTTTTCACTTGTTAATTGAAAAACTAAAATTCATATCCTAAAAGTAGTGCCAAGGCAGCCATCTTGTCAAAACTCGGAAAGTAGTCCAAAACAGCCTGGACTGTAATTTCCGGTTTCACCAAAACGTAGTAAGAAATCCAATTTATTTTTAGCTGTTGCTTATAACTTCAATGTCAGTTAAGCACATTTTATACTACTTTATTGACAAAATATATAACGACTTATGCTATCGAGCAACTCTTTAATTTGAAATTTATTTTACAACTGAATTATTCTTTTTAAATTCAGAAATATATATTAAAAAAGAAGATCTGTATAAATAAATATATGATCTGAGAAAAATGCAATAATTTTTATTTACGAAACAGACGATTCTGGAATTATACAATGAAACGAAAATAAAGAAACTGTAATGTTCCTACAAATTGAGCTAAAGATTTTTCCAGAAAATAGCGAAATTTAACATGAGTGATGGATATATAACAGGAAAAAAAAAAGCTTAAAATGGCACCCAATAAAAGGTTCACTGAGCTATTTTTGGTATTTTCGTACCAGGAACCGAAGACAGACAGTTTCGAAATTCCTATCTCTCGTCAGTTGGATTCGCCCAGTACTCATAGCTCAGTGAAACCAAAAGAAACATAAACAAAAGTCAAATAAACAAAACAATGACCGCTTGAGTTAAAAATGAAACACCAAAATACAAATTAAGAATAAAAATGGCAGTAAATTAATCCCCGCTATCACAATGCTTAGCTTTTAAAGGATTCATTTGTAAAGTAAACTTACACATCATAGCAAAATTTAACTTGCGTGATGGATACATAAGAAAAAAAACAAACATAAAATCGCACACAATTAAAGGTTCTTTGAGCTATTCTATCACTGAATCTTTAATTGTGTTTTTTCAAGAGCAGTTTTCTCACCGATAGCTTCTATGGGAAAGTGGTTTAAACTTAGAAGGGAAGCTGGGCAAAATGAAGATAAATTCCAAGTGGGGTAAAAGCACACGAAGCGATCCCACTATTGGAGCAGATAAGATAGATTAAAAGTAGACCTTTTGTCTTTGAAGTTTAGGAGTATTTTCTGAACTTTTTTTCTTACAATTTTTGAATTATTAAATTATCAATCAAAAGCTGTTTAGTTTATAATATCTATATATAATTTCAAGAAAATCATATAGTTTTTTTTTCTTACACTTCTTTTGTAACTCTCCAATTAGAACTACAGCCATGATTTATCTGAATTTACCATAGTTGCAATTCTTGTAAATTGTGTAGAATCAAAGTTTAACAAAAACAAAATGTTATGCGACGAGTGCCTATGCTTTTTTTGATTTTGTTTTTTGAATCTTATTTTTGTTTTGTTTTGTTTGTTAATTGTAAGTTAAATGGGTTTTTTCTTACTTGCTTTGACTGAGATTTTTCATCCACCGTCAAATATCTCTTCCGGACCCATCGTCGACGCCTGCACACGTGGTATGTCTTCTCGACGGGAGTATAGCCCCCTAAAGTGGCTTCCACTGTATATTCCCATCCTGAAACACAAACGATACAGAAATACTTTCATATTACCTAAATAAATTAATCAGTTTACAACAGTATCGATTTGAAAGCGAAATTACGTCAGACCCATACTCAAATGACTTAATTATTAATAAAAACAAACAAACAGGAACGTGGTTGTATTTGCTTACAATGAGTCCTTACGGTTCAGGTCGATTTAATTCTGCTATTATCAAAGCACTGTGCTATTTACAATTCCCTTGTTAGACTGTAAGGAAATTCGGAATAGCAGTTTACTTTAATTTTCGTAGACCAAGGGTCGCGGTGCTTGGCTTCCCTGCCACCCATACTCACCACATAGCATACTTTAACTTTAAAATGACAGACATATTTTTATTTATTTTATGATCAAAATCCTATTATCATAAAAAAAAATACTGAATAAACATTTCTAGGCCTTAAGATCTTTTATAGTCTTTTTGTCAT
The DNA here is from genome assembly GCA_023159025.1 of Thereuonema tuberculata. Classification (NCBI taxonomy): domain Eukaryota; kingdom Metazoa; phylum Arthropoda; class Chilopoda; order Scutigeromorpha; family Scutigeridae; genus Thereuonema; species Thereuonema tuberculata. The sequence continues at coordinate 95,135,951 of JAFIDM010002131.1, forward strand.
TCGTAACTGTTTCATCTTTGATCGAGAAAGTCAGAAATCAAGAAAACTATGAAAGTCAAAAGATATTCTGTATATGAAATCAGATTCTACAAAATCATCGAAAAACTGCAGTCAAAACGAATTAAAGACTAGAACATTCATTAAATTTGCTTCTTTAAGAAAACGTTGCTTAATTTTAATAGCTTTTTCAAACTTATTTTTTGTAGTTTATAATTTCCTTGGGTTTTTCTTACCTTCTTCATCTACTGCTCGATGTAGATCCACTTTCCAAGCATCATCCCACTCCCAGCCCTCAGGAGACTTAAGCTCATCTCGTGGAGTTGCTGGATCACCTCGCTTTCAATACAAAATAATATAAAGACAAATATTAATTATTTATTTTCAATTGTGGTCAAATTGTATTGGAAATTGGAAATATCTCAACAACAACAACACAATCTATATTTTAGTTTATACTTTAGATTTTTTTTTCTTTCTGATATATTATTCTTGAAAATAATTCAACAAAAAATCATCAAATTTCTTTAATACTTTGGTTTTATTAGCCAAAGCCCCTACTACTTTTTTCACATTTGAATTTTGATGTTAAGATCATCGATTTTTACTAAAATAGCTTCCAATATGCAGTTCACATTACTTGCATAGTTCTTCGAGTTTAACAAAAATAATTGAAATTTCTACAACACTTAAAAGAAGTCTTAATTTTTTTTAGACAATTATCTTAGATAATATCAAATTAGAGTCAATATCAATATCAAAAAGTCCATTCCAAAGAACGGTATCTTACCACATCTGTCCAGTGGGTAAGTGCTGCCACCCAGCTGCCACCAGGAAGACGATTCTGATTTTCAAATACGTCCTCTACAAATACACGATGTCCGGCATCCATATTGAACAGCATACTAGGAAAAAAAATAATAAATATTTTAAATAATATTTAAAAAAAATAGTAAAGATATACTGTATAATGCATTACATGCATGAGCAATATTTATCAAATTACCTTGGGTCTGGATCAAGGAACCAATCTCCATCGAAAGACCAGCCATAAGGAGCCACGAATTTATCCATAGGGAGAGATAACTAATAAAAAAACAGAAATACAGATCAACAGACAGGTAAAAAACGGTTTAAATGATTACAGTTCTTTAGTTAATAAACATCAGTTAATATCATAACTTAGTTCTCATTTAAATAGAAGAAAATGTGATATCAGAGTAGCAGTTCTTAATTTGTGGAGATGCAAGAAAGAAATGTATTTCTTTTTAATATTGAGATGCATATATATATATATATATCTCGGCTGATTATTAACTTCGAATAATGAGTTAAAGGATGAAATTAATAGAAGAATCAATTCAGCAAATAGAGCATATTATGCAATTCTGCCAATAATTAAAAGTAAAATAATAACAAGGAAAACGAAAATAAATATGTATAAAACTTTGATAAGACCTATTGTGACATATGGGGCGGAATCATGGACGTTAACAAAGAATGTATGTACATTCTTGCAGTATTTGAACGTAAGATATTAAGAAGAATCCTGGGGGCGATCAAACAAGGAGACTGCTGGAGAAGCAGATATAACAATGAACTACATGAACATTACAAATATGGAGACACATGTTAAATTAATAAGGTTAAGATGGTTAGGACATGTGATAAGAATGGACAATAATATGAAAATTAAGAAAGTTTACAATGGATAGCCTGAGGATATAAGGACTAGAGGACGACCGAAATTACGATGGATGAACAGTGTAAGGAATGATATAAAGGAATTTGGAATTACAAATTGGAAAGAAAAGGCGGAAAACAGAAGAATGGAAGAGAACTCTGAAGGAGGTTAAAGCCCAAACGGGGCTGTAAGGCCAAACAAGAAGAAGAAGAAAGAAATTACGCATTAATGGTAACAATGTTATTTCATCGAATTTTATGTTTTAGTGATATTAAAGATTGCTAGAATTGTTTAAAAGAAATGGGTTTAATTGTCACATATTTTTAAATTTACAATAGCATTAAATAAATTGTTGAAATTACCAACAGACACACACGAATTTTTAGTTTTAAAAAACAAACATACATTCAGAATAAATATATGTTGAATCTATTTTCAAATTCTTTTTCATTTTAAAAAGGATCCTCGTCGTAACTAATCAAATCACAATGTGGGTTTTTTTTTTTTTGTTTTTGTTTTTTTTATTTCTTTCTTAATATCTATTTTCTTTTTAATATTTAATATCAGTTTGCATGACTCACTAAATCTTTTACACTTATAAGATGGACAATTCTGAAGATTAAAGCGATTCAAAAACACATTTCTTAGGACCAATCACAAGCAGTAAAGATTAGGAGCCACTGCATCGCACTTACCATTCCTGCAGCATCAGAGAAAGCTGGCCGGGTCATCGTGGGGCCTTTAGTGGTCCAAGTGCCCAGAACGTTCACTTGATTTTCATACTGCAAAACAATTAAATTCGGTGTTAATTTGTAATTGAATCATGTAACTAAAACATAAAACTAGTTTTGTGTGTGTGTCTATTTTCTATATTAATGACATAATCCGAAAAAAAAAATACCTATAAAACAAACAAAACTGAAACCTGGCATCTGTATTATGGAAGTATAAGGATGGAGAAGACCTCATCTGTTTACCTTTTTATATGATGTACTCAGACTCTATTTGAAATTCAAATTAGTGAGCGGTGAGTTTGTCCCACCCCTAATAACTTTTAATAAATAAGTAGATGGATCTCCTTGAAACATGATATGCCATATTAGAGAGGTAGAAATGTTCTAATTTCTATATTTAAAAATAAACGTAGCTTTTTTAAATGGATCTTTCTCCAGAAATTAATACGAGAAACCCACAAAAATTCCCATAAAAAAACAAAAATATTTTAATCCTACTTTTGTTAATATCACATTGAAAATCACAATGAATGGAGTAGCTAATCTATTGTGTGTGATTTGATCCGATTAAACTTAATCCAATTTATATGTATTCAAGAAATAATACAAAATTATTAACTTAATTAAAGCCAACATACAATATTATGATAAAAAGGTTTAAAAATACAAAATCACGACCAGTTTCGCCTTTCTAAAGTATTGATAGGATTATTTTGATGATGCTACTTCTGAATCCGCAAATCGTCAGACTCTTTTAATTGGTTCTAAAGCGAACTGCATTTCTATCTAATTTAGTGTTTATAAAATTCTCACCGTTTCTGCAAAGACAGCAAAGTCTCCGTCTGTTTCCAGGGCCGCCCAGTGTTTGTTGTGAGTTTGTAGGCCTAACCACAATCTCATTCTTAATACTACAGGCAGATGATCAGGTTGCTTATTCCCTGGATACTGAGAGAAAAAGAAAATGCATTTACAAAAATAAAGAAAAATAAATTATATTAATAAATAAAAATAATATTTCTAATGAATAGCACCTGATAAATTGAATGTTGATATAATATTGAATACTGAATGGCTGATGCGATAAAAAATCTATCTGTACAGGGGCGCAATGAAGTTGTTAAATTAAATTTTGTTATCTCAAAATGTACGTTTAAAACATACTTTTTAAACAAAAATTATTACCAACTGCCATTTCTGACTAAATTGGAATTAGCAAGAAAATGAATTTTATGGGTTTTATTTTCAATTGACCTTTATGTACATTTTGTTTCTTTTGAACCCATTTTCTTTCAACTTTTGTATTCTCCTTTCATCCAAATAGAATATTGGTAATTATGAAGAGGAGAGCTATCGAGATCGAAACAGCAATTTAGCATTTCATACAATTAAAATAAAATTAAAACAAAAATCAGTTTCAGGGTGTAGAAATGCATAACATTTATTATTCATTTATTTTAATAAATAGATTTTCATAAGCTTTCAATTTTTGCTTAATTCTGTTTTAAAATAACAATAGAAAATTTAAAAAAAATTCAAGAACAACAGCGAAAAGATTAATCTGATATTAATCTTAATATATAAAAGTGAATTTTCTTTGTTTGTCCCAAATACACTCCTAGGCCCTTTGACCTATCTGGACCAAACTTTGCAGAATTACTCTTTAGGACCCTGCGGAAGTAACGGGCTACCTTGAAACCTGGACACCATCCCGAGGGGATGAAAAGAGTGAAATCCATGAAATAGCCACAAATGCACCTAGTGGTGACAATGAGAACTACATAAATATTGTTATGGAACAATAGGAGCTAAAATATTGTTCTGCTCAATAGCGCTACATATGCACCCGGTGGCGACAATGGGAACTATACAAATATTGTTGTGCAACAATTGGAAGTAAAATGTTGTTGTGCATAATAATGACGGGGTTTTCGGATTAGATATAGATTTGTAATGATCAGATGATTTTTTACGAACTAGGAAAGGCTTGAAGTGATAGGGTTAAGATGTTACAAAATTTGAATAACCTGGAACTAGGGGTATAAGGGTCAAAATCACAGAGGTGAGAAATTCGCTTCTGATTAACATTTTCATGCTAAAATTAAATATTACTGTTACGATGTGCTCTTTACAGCCTTAATTATATCCCTAATTATTAGCACCCAGCGTATCTTTAAGTAATATTTATTTTTTCTTATTTTTTTTTTATAAAATATACTTAAATAGTCATTTTGGGAACACGTCCCCAAACAACATTCATAATTTCAAGTTAGCTCAAAAGAATATTATGTACCCATGTAACTTTTATTATATTGGTGTGTAGCTGTATATAACACTTACAAAAATAAATAATCGGTAATTGAGTTCCGATTCTTTTTATTATTAATTTTTTTCGTTTCGAAATATTGTCTGACAGTTTAGACGTCATTTTGTGAACGCAACCCTAGTTTTCCGAAATAGTTTTGAGTAAATGCGCTAGACGATGTTAGTATTCAGTAATGTGAAATTCGTTCGATAAGGAAGGTCGCGTCTTTCAAAGTTTGGAGTATAAATAACATATATTTGTGGTAAGTGTCTTTCAATTTGATATTAGTGCAGCGTACTTTAATGCAACATCATTATGGGAACGCAATTATATATTTATTTTGCCGAAACACTATGTACTTGTAGCATTATTGTTAAAAATTGTTCAGAGCACTACGTAATAATCTCAAAAGCCGGCAGCCAAGATGGCGTCGTCGCGATATAAACGAAACCATGTGTCAAATCGTCGTTTAAAGAACCGTCATTCTGAGAACGTTCGAGGACTATGACGGGCGTTCCCAAAATGATGAATAAATTGCCAATGACGTTTATTCTTTCCAAATAGTCAAAAGTATTATTATTTTTAAGTATTCATTATTGTTATTGTTTTAGACTAATTATGTTTTTTTTTCAGCAAATAAATAGAAGAAATAATGGAAAAAGATAAAAAGAAAAAGAAAAAAAAGGCTAAACATCACAAATTATGGTACAAATAGATTTTGCTGAAAATTATATGACTAAATATGCGAAAGAAATACAGTCTACACATTTTGGCGCATCTAAAGGGCAATTGACAATTCATACAGGCCTCTTTTACTCAAAAAATGTTGATTCGGTACAGGCGGTTAGTTTAGCAACTGTGAGCAATAATTTAGACCATCAGGCACATGCTATGTGGGATCACATGCAGCCTAACTACAGAAAATTTTAAGTGGGAGAGAAGATGTACCAACCCTTCACATATTTTCAGACGGTCCTACCTCGCAGTATCGAAACCGCACTAACATTTACTTGTTGATAAAAACTTTGATGGAATACTTTCCGCAAATAACATTTTCAACTTGGAATTACAATGAACCTGGACATGGTAAAGGGCCTATGGATGGTGTAGGTGGTGTATTAAAGAAAACAGCCGATGATTATGTTTTAAAAGGAAAAGACGTAAAAGCAGCTACAGGTTTCGTCGATTTATTCAAAAACTCATCCATTATACTTAAAGAAATTCCTGACGACGAAATCTTGACTGTGAAGAAGATAATCCCTGAAAAATTAGACGCTATACCCGGTATCATGAACGCAACAAAAATAACGTGGCAGAAAGTATCTGGTGTATGTATATATTTGCATCAGCATGCGAAGTTGCTGAAAACAATTCAACTAAATGCATTTTCCATCGAAGACAAGGAACCAAAAATTCCAATAGATATTGATACGGACATGTCTGTAGAATTTTTGCCTATGTCATCTAACAGGGAAAGTATTTATCATGATATCTATGGTTTCAGTAGCTCAGATGATGAAGACTTGCAGACGCTTTCAGGTCGAATCCACGAACATGAAAACAACATTCAGGCTGGTACATCCTAAGGCCAGGATAATGAAAATTTGCATTCAAATTTCATTTGTCCTGGGACATTTTTGCTTATAAACGTACCCAACGAAAAGAAAACCGTTACCTATAGATACGCTGCCGTCGCAGAAACCGTAGTTGATGGTGATGGTGACGTAAAAGTTACTTTTTTACGTTGTCAACATAACTCTGCCAAAATATTTAAAATTGAACCAAATGACGTTTCCTACGTTGCTTACGAGCAGATAGTGAAAATTCTTCCCGCCCCTCAATTGCAGAAAAACGCAAGCCGTGGATTTTATTGCTTCCAAGAAAATGTTGACATATTCGAAAAGTAAGCTTAAAAGTTTCATTCTTTTTCTTCTTATTAATGTCTGTTACTTTTGATTATATAGTGCAAAGTGTCTTGTATCTTGTAGTTCAATAAAAAATTTCTAAAGTACAGTAAAGATTTAATTTTGATACACTTTGTTTTATTTTTGTTCGTTTCGGACCGCAATATCATTCCGAGAACGTTGACGTCATTCAGGGAACATAACTGTCATTTCCGGGAACTTTAGAAAAAGACAAATTATTCAATATTAGTTTCCTTATTGTAAATTATTTTTAGATAGGTAAATAAATAATGTAGAAAAACATATCTCTACGTATAATTTATTTAAATATGGTTCTTAATCTAAAAAACAAAATAAAGTTTCGTTAGTGAATTTTCACTTATTGCAATGTTACGAAGAAAACTTTCTAAAAACTCTATATTTATTTTTTTAAATGCATTGCTCAAAGTATTTTCTGATCGAGAATTGCGTGTTTGATAATTTAAAGAAAGTATGCTTAATGTTGAATTCTCCACAACATATTTTTTACGTTTTTAATCACTGTTCCTCAAATGACGAATATCTGCCCCACTTTTACAGTTTTTATCCATAACTTAAAAAAAAATCATTTTTGTGCGTGGCTATTTTCAATATAACAATATGACATATGACGCTACAATGGTAAACTATGGTTATCAGTCTAAAGCAAACATTTTTTTTTGGAAATTTCAAATCTGAAAATGCTCACCTCTCTGATTTTGACCCATAAACGGAGGGAGAAGGAGAGAAATGGTGGGAAATCTCATATTTTCCGATCTCGATATTAATTTCATATCTAGGAATCTCGAGTTACAAAATTCAAATAACCTAAAAGGTATCACTGGGTGTACACTGGGAGGGCGGTGAGTGGATGGGCAAACATGGTTCTGATTGAATTATAATTTTAAGTATTATTATTTAATGAAATTTATTTTTTTTCTTCGTGGCTTCTAATGTAAATTAAAATAAAATGAATCCTAAACAAAATAACAGAAGAAATGTTATTGAATATATTATGACGTAGAAGGACACTCGAGCAAAAAGGATGCTAAGCAGCCCCGTAGAGGGAGTCACCATTAAGTGATGACGTCGCTGATGTCAGTCCGAATCCGACGTCATGATTACGTATGCTAGGAGCGCTGCCACCCGATTGGTTATTGGGTTCTGCGCATTGCAGACAGAGGTTCAACCACACAGAAGCGGGTGTCAAACGGAGTCGCAACAGAGAAGCGGGAAGTCTGAATTAGGACCGTCCAAAGGGAGTTGCCAATTGCTGGATTCAACAAGAAGACGAACTTCAAGAAAAGTGAGTGTTGTTTTTCATATTAAAGGGAACCGGGTTGGCGAAGAGGAACTTTAGAATTTTCTACGGGACAAGAACAGAATTAAATTAGACGAATTAACGTAAGAGGAGATTCTACTAAATATTAAACTGAGAACGGTAAAAGCTGAAGATATCAAGTCAAGTGTGTTTCGATATCGCGAGTGAATTAGTGAAGAAGAATTAAAGTAAAATTAAATCAATATATTAGTGCTTCGAACTAAGTGTGTTCGACGAAAGATATAACTCAATAAGAAAGTTATTTCGAATACAATAAATAGTGATTTATTTATTTATTTAAAGTATAAATTAGTGAATAAATCATAGAATTATCTACTATTATCCAATACTGATGGCATCAAGTAGAAGCTAAATTATGGATCTGATATGTAATGAATATTAATGAACTACAGTGTTATAGTGCTCCAGGATATCAGTGTTACAATTATTCAGTGGACATTGTAAGTGGTAAAGAATTACAGACAATTGGATGTTTCATGTGAGACTGAAGATAAAGTGAAGTACACGATTAACTCAGTACATCAGACGCCATTGTAAACTGTGAGACGCATGGCGGAGTGCACCAAACTTCAGTTAACGTTGATGACTGCAGTTTGGACGGAGCTAAAATTAGTGGGGGGTGCTGCTCCAGAAAAATTTTAGCCTTTGTTTTAAAATTGTGTGAAAGGAAACAAACGTGTATAAAAAGAAATTTATCAAGTTTCTGAATAAATTTTCTTTTTATACATGTTTGTTTCCTTTAACACAATTTTAAAACAAAGGATAAAATTTTCTGGAGCAGCACCCGCCACTAATTTTAGCTCCGTCCAAACTGCAGTCATCAAAGTTAACTGAAGTTTGGTGCACTCCGCCATATAGGTGAATATTCAGATGACGTTTCATTCAGTGAACTATTAATAAACTTTAGATACTTCCCTAATTTCCTAGTCGAATATTTCGATATTTGTTATTCCTCAATATGGATTGCAAATAAAAAAACAAAAAAAAAGCAAAAAAAACTACTAGTTTGTCTACAGGTTCAAAGATACTTCTACGAGGTTTTCGGGATAGACATAGATTTGTAATGAGATCAGAGTTGTAGTTTTTTTTTTTTTTTGTACCAAACTGGAAAGTTTCGAAATGATCTCGCAATTGTAATTTCTTTATCATCCACATTAGGACATTTGTTTTTTGTAACCCGAGCGAAGAGCGGGTCTTTTTTGCTAGTTCTAGTATAAAATAATGTCATAAACATTCAATTCACGATATAAAGTTATTAAAATGATAGTATTTATTTAAAAATGTGTGAGTTATGATTATCTTCTAACTCGCAATAGCAACTCGAAGTACGCCACGGTAATTCTTTCAAGGCTATAAAGTTAAATTGGCTTAAATTATAATTTGCATATTCCAGAAACTTTTTCTTTTCGCTGATACTTACTCTCAGTGCTACAGTCTGGAGTTTCCCACACATTTTGCCACAGGCGTTTTCATTGGTTGAGAAGAGCAATTGATGAGCTGGGATACGATGGTAGGCGATTCGTTTGTGGCCACTTATCATCCAGATGATGACGTCAGGGATACTGTTCTGAGGCTAAAACAAAGAAAGTGCAAGAATTTCATTATTTATCTTCGTGATTCCAAGTTGGCTTAAGCAGTAAATAAATTGAAAATCGGAATAAAATGCAAAATTATCCTGAAAAACACAAAAGAGAGAACATGAAACAATTTCGAGCACAGCAAACATGATTTAGCAATACCAATTATTGAATGCTTAAAATTTTAAAATTTAAAATTTTATTTCAAAATATAGGAATTTTAAATTAAACTCCTTAAAACATTCTTTTTCGCTTTTATTGGAAATTAAACATATTGCTGGACCTGAATAGTCCAGTGGTAAAGGCATTAGTTGCGTGCTGGAGGAGCCCGGCGGAGATCGGAGATTTTTCCTATTATTTCTCTTCTGGACTGGCCCTAAGATTCCCCCAGCCCTATACAAAGCCAGGTTTCTTTCCTGGGTAAAGGTGGGCGGACCATCCACTCTCAACTAGTGCCGATGGTCATTGATATGTCGGAGGCTATACCTTAGGCGCCCCGTGAACCACGAAGGGAGTTCGTACTGCGAAACGTACTGCTTCCTTTAGAACTATTCTTTGCATCTACAAGAGTCAAAATTCCTCTCATGAGGAAACAAAGGCAATGTAGTACTTCGTCCAATTTCAGCCTCTTGTGTGGAATGTGTAACTTGTCTATTTCTTTCGTTTAGTTCGTCGATACGGCAGTAGAAATGCTTCTCATTTTGTTTCAAAGGCAATCATTTAAGTGAAACAATATCCAAAATAAATAAAATCTTATAATGGGAGCTAATAACAGCAAGGCAGTAATTGTATTTAGTTCATCTTTCCCAGTGCTTCTTAATATGCAATGAAAAGAAAAAAAAAACCCTTTAGAATAATTATAATTTTAATTCGAAATAAGCTTGTTCCTCCTTACCTCCACTGCAATGTGACGAAGTGTTCCTAAATAACTTTCCACTTCTGCTAGAGCTTCTACTAAGTCAGTAGCTTGTTCCCGGACAGCCATTGCTTGATTAACTATTCTTTCCAGTTCGCACTTGCGCAGTTCAGCTAAAAGGATGTCCAGATCATTGCGCTTGTGTTGGCCGGGCTCTGGCTCAGGCAGAGTAACTCTTGATGTAATCAAAGAAGAAATTAAATAAATAACAATTTGGTAATAAATAATAGCAAATTAGGCAGTCATAAATAAGAATCTGTTTCAAGCAACATGAGATTAGGGAATTTCGTAATTGATCTAATATGAATACATTTGCAAAGATGATTACAATGAAAAAGAAGCTACATATTGTAGTGATTTTTATAGTTATTGTATAGTTTTATCATAATTTTATCCTTTGTATTCTAGTTATTCCGTTTTTCTGTATTTTAATCTCTATTATTCAATTCCTTTGTAATTATCTGTTGATCTGTTTATTTTTGAATTTCAACGGTTATGGCTTCCTTTTAATTCACTTTTATTTAAATCACAACGGTTTAAAAACCCGCTGTGATCACACGGCATTTAAAGCACCCAATCAATTTGTAAACGCCACAACCAATCAAATCCTTTTGTTCATAGTCTATTTAAACCCATGTAACCTGAAATAAACAGTCAGTTGAGTCGGTCAGAGAGTTGTTAGTTCTTGTTCGTTCAGTCCAGACGCAGCTTCAGTCTTTACTTATTTACACACTACGATTTTGGCAGCCGAAAACACCCCACAATATATAAGAAAGCTACTTATGTTAGAAATTCGTGAGTGTTTTAGTAAATAAACATCTAAGTTAAGCAGATAATTAATTCATTTGAGACCGAGTGCAAAGCTAACACGTGAATCAAGTACTTCATTTTTTTTTTGAGATATTGTAATTTTTTTTTCTATGAAGAGATGTTGTCACCATGTTGATTTTCTAAATGATTCCTGTGCACTATAGGGGAGAAGGTGGTAATATGAAACAGAGTTGTAATATGAAACAGCAATGTTTGTGGCAAGTAGCTGCTGCTATCATCCGGAAACCGCTCTAATTTCTATCGCTGGTTTTCCTTTTAGCCACCTAGAGGTAGCTAACTTCAGTATCTCGTTGTATAAGGTTATGAGAAGAAGTAGTGTGTTTTCGTAAGCCTGAAAGTTTTTACAGGGTAAGATTCAACAAAATTTCTGGTACTATTATTAATACGAATGAGGTTTTGTTTATATTGTATATCATTATTAATTAACTGAACTACAAAATGATGTATTCAGTACTTAAGAATTAATATTTTATTACTGAGAATGGATCAGTCAATTTCCAAATGGCGACTGGTGGTAATATGAAACAGGTGTTTCATAATTCAACCTCACGATGCCAAGAAGCAAATTAGGACCTGAAAAGAAGGGACTAAGGCAGAAATGGCGTCAAGAAGATATGGTAAATGCAAGAAAACACCAAATCAGCAGATTTTTGCTCATGAAAGACTTGCAATTTTTAATTGAGCGTTTTCTTTCAATTATAAAGTGTTCAGCATTAATTTTTACTTTTCCTCTGTAGTTTCTATATTTTCTATTGATGTGAAGCAAAATAAAGTATTAACAATAAATGATTTTTTTACTATAATAGCAATAATAAAGAAGTATTGTTTCTTGTTAACATCTGTTTTATATTACAACCCCAGTTCAACAATTCATTTTTTTATAGAATGTTCTAAATAAGTGTACCTATTCAAGAGTTTTAAATATTTATTTAAAAATGTGTGATATTTATCTCACACGATATTTATACTAATGCTACTGGCGATTTTAATACATTAGAGCCACTTGAAATTCAAAATTTTGTCAAAATAAAAAAGTGGTCCATATTACCACCACCTCCCTTACAAATCTCTTATTAACTTTACAGAATAATGTAAACTAAACCTAATTTACAAAATCAATGATATAAAAGTATAAAAACATCAACTAAAAATATAAAATTAGAGGTTGATTTGTATAAGCTTACAAAGCTAGTCTTTATGCAATGGTTGGGCGTTATGTGAACTCTAATATTTCAGTTCGAACAACTCTATGTAATTGATATATAAGTAAACTTATTTTATAGAACTTGTAAGCGATATACAACCATCTATTATCGTCGCGGCGAAAGTTGGACCCGCAAACACATTATCATTGACTAATTTCTCCAGTATCAATGCCGTAATCTCCGCAGAAAATATCAATCTCAATTATCAAAAATAGGAAATATCAAAAATCTCACATACATCTTCTTGTAATCGACGAGCAACATTAAGAATAATTTCCCTACTTGTTTTTTGAGACCTTTTCCTCGTCGAAATGTTGAATATGAATCAACGACCGCCATTTTCTCTTACATTTGAATGTGACCGACAGGCCAGGAAACGAAAATCTATCATCTGCGTTGCATTCTGGGAGGTTCATCTTGTGAAATTATGAAGTTAAGAATAAGATAATAATTTCAAGTGCAAATGATTAAAGTTAAACTGATTAATGCGATTCACGTGACAACAATTAAAGAATGATATAAATGGATTATCTGAATGAACGCGTGTGACAATTGTTGTGTGCCACGAAAAAAAATGGAGGCAAAGTAATGTTGTTAAAAAATGGTGGAATCAAATGGCTGTGTTAATTTAAGGTTACTGTTAATGCCAGAGATATTACCACCAAAATAGTTCGTAAGAAATGAACTAAATGTTATACGGAAGATGTATAACAGGTGCTAAGTGCATAGTGAATTTAACAACGGATAAATACAGATTATTATAGGTGAAAAGCTTTATTGAATGATCTGTTATTTTAAGCCTAACTACCTGAAGAATATTTCATCGAGATTTACTACGTCATACAAGTTTCGCCATGAGTGAATTGATATTAAGGCAAGTTCCTGAAGATGTCAAAGAACCGTAAGTTAAAATATATTCTTTCTCCTAAGTAGAGTATTTTAGCTGAATGAAAATGATAACTTTATTCCCGTAAAAGAATAACTGTAATCGCTTCGTGCAATAGAAGATTTAGATGAACATTGAGTGAATTTAGTTTATATTTATCAAGCAATAATTTGTTTCAAAATAAAGTTACACTATTTCTATTAAAATAAATATAATTTATGAATTCCAGTATTTAAGTGAGTGAACTATATTATTACTCTGCTCAATTCTAGTTTTTGAAATTTATTCAATATTTTTAATGGATTACACATCTTTGGCCGTACTGATAATAATTCTACTTTCTTTTTGAGATGGTAAACTAAGAATACGCAAATGTCCGAATATCTTATTCCAAGTTGATGCATTCGCTGGATTAATATTGTAATCCAGAGCTTGACAGAAATTTCAGCTGTAGATGGAAATCACTGGTTAATATTGTACAAAAGATATTCTGGTGCCTGATCTCCTTCACTTCGAATGATTTTGTTTGGATGTAGAATACGATAAAATGCCGGAATGGAAATTACAGATCAAAGTATTTTTTTTTAATAAGTTAGAACGTTAAATACAGTGTTTTCTTATACCTGCAAGCAATGACTGTTCTGTTCTATTACCTGCAGTCAGCAATGAGTTGATCAAGCATAGCAACGAACAAAGCTGCTAACTCTGGCTTGGATTTACCAGCGTCCTGATGACTGTGGATTTTGTGTAGATGTTCTTCCTAAAGCAAAACAAAAAAAAATCATTTGTTAAAAACGAACATCTGGCACTAAAAATGGAGGACTGCTACAAAGTTAAGCATCCTGTTCTATTACGAAAGTATCATGAGAAAATAATGTAATAATTTTATGTCTCGTTTTATGCAAGGTTTCTGTTGATATGATCTCATGTGAATCAGCAAAAAAATGGAAGCAATTTTGTAATCGAATCAGAGTATATAAATCCTTCTGTACTCTTATAAGTCATCTTCAGGTGTGACAATGCTGTCAGACAATGACATTTCTACATTTTCATTTGAATTCTTAATATACTTTACTTACAAAGAGGTAAAGCAGCTTATCTTGTAAAGAACTCTACTAAGAGCACAGTGGAAGCATTGTTATCAGTGACTTTTATAATAAGATTTTTGGCCTCTGAATTCAAAAATGTAACACTTTTTTTTTTACAAAAGCCGATTTCTTATAACAAAATTTTCAAGAAAAAAAAATACACAACCAACAAAACTAGTGACAGCTAATTTAAGTAAATGAATAAATGCTGTTATTTGCTGTTAATATTAAATATAAATTTATCAAAATAATCCATGATTAAAAACTTAAAATGTTTTACGCAATTTTTTTTCTTTAAAAAATTATTGATTTTTGCAAAGTAATGTGACGTGCTAGAAATGTTTGAAATATATTTTTTACTTATATTCATAAATAGTAGTAATAAGATTAATTTTTGTTTCACGTTAAAAAAATTTTTATTGAGTTTATTTTTGCAGACATGTGTAATTACACATATTATAAAACTTATAGGGAGCAAATTGAGTAGTGATAAGTTCTTTATAAGCTTAGTAGATATTTACCAAATGTTCCACTGCTCTTTCTAAAATATTAACTGCTCCTAAACGAAAAGAGATGTCTTCCCATTGACATTGCACTGAAATGGCAGGTTTGGCTTCTATCCACGGAAGGAAATAATAACGACATCCATCAAACACAGCATTCGTAGGCTGACTCGAAGATGGACTGGGAATAGACGTGTTCTCGAACTTGTTGCCGAAGTTCCCTGAAAACGAAAAGAAAACATGAAAAATGTATCAATGGAAGAGAAATGTGCGAATGAAAATATGCGCACAGAATATATGACTAAAACTGTAATGAACAGTTAATATTTATATCAGATTCCTACTCTCTCACTCAATATGATTATTGGTCGGAATTTACACAATTCATGCAGGACCTTCAAAATTTTGAAATTTTTTTTTTACTTGATTTTCACTTTATTTTTACATTCTTTTAAGTATTGGAATTTTTGAACAAAAATAAAAATTTCAGTATTTGGAAAAGCTTAAAAAATCTTCCCAGAGATATTAAGAAATAATTTATCATTAATACCATAAAAATAAAATTTAAAAAAGTGTATTTAACTTTCTTGAAAGACATGTGTCTATGCTATTATCTGATGTCTTTATGAATTGCTCTTGCGTCATGCAATCCTACGACGCATGGGTAAGTTCAGAAATACAATTTATTACACAACAAAATTTTACAACGCTCTATGAAAAAAACCCTATGAACTTTTAGGCAAAATGTTAGAATATTTTTTTTGGGCAGTGTGTGTAATAACTTTGTGTGTGTAATAATAGTAATAACTTTTTCCTGTCAAAAATGAAGGACTTTATTAGAAATCTGGAACCAGTCTACAATAAAATTGATTATTTAAGTTTAGTTTTAAAGTTGTTTCAGAAATGAAAAAGTTTTAGGAAAAATAAAGTCATAACTCTCTCGCTAGAGGTCCATCGCCGAACATTCGAGAGAGTGCTTGGATTCTACAAGAGTGGTCATTATTCAAAATGTAGAATTAACATTTTACATTGCATTTTTTTGGTGTATTAA
This sequence comes from Thereuonema tuberculata, assembly GCA_023159025.1. NCBI lineage: Eukaryota > Metazoa > Arthropoda > Chilopoda > Scutigeromorpha > Scutigeridae > Thereuonema > Thereuonema tuberculata. Next base: position 95,151,989 of record JAFIDM010002131.1, read on the forward strand.
AAAAAAGTTTAAAAAAATCGGGAATACAATACAAATCTATATTGATTCGATTGGAAACAGTAGAACCAATATATTAACCTTTGTATTTGTAGTTTCACTATATGTTTGTTGTTTTATTACCTGTTACGAAGCAATTAGACCAGCGTAAAGGTTTTAATCGCTATTGCGAGCCTGATAGAACTTACCGATGCTGACTTCAAATTCAATTGGCATGTTGATCTCACTGACCATCGAAGCATCGAGAAACACGGCATTCAAAAGAAAACGTCTTCTACGACAATACGACTGAAAGACGATAAAAAGGAATTAAGTAAGAGACCACTTGTAACCAAAATACCTCTGAGCTATTCCCCAATAGAATATTTCTAACAGGAATATTGATCCCTGACCAAGTAAAGAAAAAAGTAAACAGAGTTGCAGTGAAAAAAACTATTATTATTATTTTTTTAAATATCTATAAGGAAAAACAGCACCAAAAGATTGCACTACCCCCATCCTCTTACTAATCACAGGGTTAAAAGAAAATGATAATTTAATTACAGGAAATTAATCCTCGTTTAATATATTTTTGAAAATGAAATTATTTGTTGTCAAAGTTAGAAAATAAAAATAAAAACGGTAAATGTCGACTTTGTCTTCGTAAATTATTTCAAATTTTTAACTTAAAAAGTAAATTGTATTAATATTATTCAAGGATAAACAGTAATCTAGTAATTTCAGACCATTTCATATTCTAAAATTTAAATACAAGTAAAAAAAGACCAACTAACAATAGTTCCCCATCTATGAAGTTCCTGTTTGATACCTGATAGAATTATTTTGAGTTTTATTTTAAAAAGATAAATCTTAATTTTAAGTTTTTTCTTATACTTACTTCTACTCTCCACACGTCTACATCCTCTAGAGGAGCGGCAGGAGAACTGGGATAGTTTCCCAGAGTGGTTCTCAAACTGAGGAGCACGCGTCCCCGATAAGCACACCCTTCAGTCTGTAAAATAAAAACTTCCAATTAGCATGACTGACATTTGTAAGAAGTGCAAGAATCTTAGCTTTGTTTTTCAGAAAAAAATTTAATAAAAAAGAAACAAATATTTACTACGATATTTCAAGTCTACTTTTCATGAATATCTCATCAGTAAAAAATAAATTAAATAAATTAAATAAGTAAATGAAGAAAAAGACAAAAGATAAACAATTTTGTGTTTTCTTTTTTTTTTTAAATTTTTATAAAAAAAATTTCTAAAATTTATTAATATAAAGAACATATATAATATTAATAAAAATAATTATTTATGTAACATTTATATATAATATTATAAATAATACTACAAAATTTAGAAATGCTACATAACTAATTATTTTTTATACTTTAAATTTATAATGAATATCTACATTAAAGCAACGAAGACTATGTAGCAGAATAAGTCATGGGAGGCTCGATTATGTGGGAAGGGAGATGTTGGAGATGGTACAACCAAGGAAAAAGAATAGTGGGTGTCTGAGATGACGATGGATTGACAGCAGATGAGAGATAACAGCTGAGACTAAGTGACGTAAGGACAGCGGATAGAATCATACGGAAAAAGTGCATCATCCACCCACGGAAATGGGAGTAACCTTGTTGAGGAAGAAGATCATCACATCAATTTCCTCAAATGAGAATATTCATTGGATAGGGGGTGGCTGAACCTTATGACCCGTTTGTAGGAGAAGCAATCAGAAAAAAAAATAATCCAGAATCCGGCTTCTTAGCTTGTAGACAAGTGATTTACCTCTTGAGCTCCCTTATCTCGTAATGATTATGTAATAAAAAGTATTCCAAATTAAGTTATAAAAGTAAACACTCTGTAAAAAATTAGCAATATTTTCAAAAGTATAATTAAATGAAATAAAAGATATATTAATGATTGCTGGGTACTACATACCAGAACTTATGAAAATTAACCGTTAAATAAGAAAAAAATTATATAGTTTATTTGCAGCATCAATAGAAATTAGGATACACTTGTAAATTGAAGCGAATGGCGACTTAATATGTATATCTTATGGTCTACATATTTCTTACTTATGTTTTTTTTTTTTCCGAAATCATTTCTAAAGATTACATACTGTATTTTGATTAATTTTAGAAATACAAACAAACAAACCAAACTAATTGTTAGGATTTAGTCACTCAATAGTGTTTTGAGGAATCACCACTATTCTGCCATTCACTCGGAGCAAAATGTGATGTTTTGATAATTATTCCTCATGGACATGTTCAATCTCACCTTCCTGCTTAAAAACATTGACGCTATAAACTCTAAATATTTGCTAAATGTTAAGGACATCGGTTGTGTAGTTGCTGAGATCGCGTGTCTCATCCATGCCTTTTGATTACCGCTACAGCTGCAAAAGCAGTTTTTTGGCGACTTGAGGAAAAGTCAAGTATCTGTACCATCATCCGTTTTATATTGAAAAATATAATTCAGAATTATATTCAGAATGACCTTCAATCGGTAATGTCATTGCTGGAGATTGTGTATCATTGACTGAAACGCCTCACTTCCTTCCCATCAATAAATCTAATTAAAAACATTTTTATTATTTATCAGAGACCCTCTACCTTAGTCACAACGGAAATTTGGAAGCATAATTCTCAAGAAATTTATTTATAATATTTTTCTTTAATAGCTTCTGCATTAACTAAAAATATGTCTGTTATGAACTGAAAGGCGGTAAATATAAAAATTTTAATAACTGAAAACTAAAAGAGGTGATGTTTTCGTTTTTACCTTTCCTGTATTGAGGTCTGCATCATATTCGTAGCCTAGAGTCGTGTATTCTCTTGGAGATCCGTAGAAATTAACGAAGCAGGGGCCGAAACTTGGTAGAAAACCTATTCAATATAAAAATATATGTTAAGTCACATAAGAAACCTAATCCTCAAAAATACAGTTTTTTATGAATATTTCTACTCGGTTCCAGCTAAGAAATAATAAAAAAAGATCTTTTGCTCTCCGTTAGTTCTCTTTTTTTAAAACTAATAAAAAATAAAAAATTAAGTTTTTAAAAAATTTTTGATTTTCGGATTTAACCAAATGTTATTAACGAATGTCGGAATTTATTATATAAAAAATGTATTGTGCCAATTATAGAAAATGATCCATAAGTACTTATTGAATTCATACATTCAATTTTTTAAAATTAAATTATAAAATCTTTATTTGCACAATTATTTAGTATAAAAAATGATCAATAACTAAAACTTTTAGAATAAAAAATACCACTATTTGATTTACAATGGCTGTTTATTATTATAGGCTAAAAGATTTAAACATTAAAAGAGAAACATTCAATATACGTATTAGTTGGGAGACTACTTAAGTTTTTTCCTATATGTTTCTATTTTTCTATTTGGAATATATTGAATTAATCTATAATATTCATCGATTTCATTCCTAGCAATGTCTAAAATATTCTTACCATTTTCACCGGAAGCAGAAATCACAGGTAAATTAATGTAAGCAGTGGCTACGACATCATCTTCTGAAACCCGATCCCTTCAACAGAAAAATGAATTAATCCTTATAAAGCAATTCATAAAAACTAAACTCCATTAAATACATTAATTATGTAGTTATTAAAAATTTTAATTAGGAAAATAACATTTTATAGTAACATTTATATCGTAACTTTTATTTACAGGTTTAGGCTATTGAAAGGTAACTAGACAAATAGCGAATGGCTTTGAAATGCCAAGTTTTGTAATTAAAATACATAGATTCAATAACCAAAAAATAATGTATTGTAGATAACTTAGATCTTTGCAGTATCTTAAGGCTATCAAACTCAAGATCTCTATTAATTTTGATCCACTTTAGATATTAGGTAAGAAAGGGCGGGTCATGAACTGGCCTAAACACGATAACTAAAATACTAGATTGTTCAACTGAATTTAAAACTCTATTGCTTTTAATATAAAATTGGCCCTTAGAAGAGAAGCCAATCATGACACGAGAAATAAAGATCTATTTATCTAGAAAATCAGAAAGTTTACAAGTAGGATTAGATTTTCCATTATCTTAATTTGATTCTTTTGGATCTCATTTGCCCATTATAGGACTCACCATGTAGATATTCGAAAGTTGCTACGCCTACTACAAATTTCTAATTACAATTCATATTTAGTTAAGTGAATAACATTTATAAAAATGAAAGTGAAAATTATCTCTGTTAAACTTACCAATCTTTGACGATTAATTTAATGCTATTGCAGAGAGATGGAAACTGAAAATAGATTTTAAATAAAGAAATAAGTGATACATTTATAATTATTCCGTTTTATGGAAATCAATGATCAATAAATACCAGACATTATAGCTAAAAGTTCATGGAATTCTCGTTCGCTTTCTATCGATTATTGATTTAAAATTAGCTACAATCCAATTTGAATGTATTATTTTAGTTGTGCATATTACGAGATGTATTATTGTTGAAGATATTTATTGTTACAACATTATTCGCAAAAATAGCCCTTTGGTGTACCATTAGCATGTCCCATTCGCCTTTATGTAAAATTAGAATTTGTAGTTCAAATAATTTAAATACACTTGTCTCTAAAATGGGTCTTTTTTATTTTTTTTTTTGTTTCTGGAGTATTTACAGAAAAGTATTCCAGAAAAAGTATAAAAATAGCAACTTGAAAATTAATAACAATTAGCACGCTATCTGTGAGAGGATAAGAAAGGCATTATCACAACGGAATGCTTAAAAAAAAAGGGATATATTCGTACAAAAAGAGATTTACAAAATATCATTTAAAAAAAAAGACAAATATATCAGAAGATATAACGAAAGTTTCAAGAATATCTTGCTAATACAGTTTTCTTAATGTGGTAAGAGCAATTGTATTTGTAAAGCATTATTACTTCTGCAAAATTATATTTATTTTTAAGGTTTATTAAATGAAAAAGAATACTAACTTTATTTACGTAATATTAAATCTTTGTATAGGATTTTAGGCTTCATAATATAAATTTTATATTTTATAGCATATAATTCGTAATATAAATAAAGGCAATTTTTGGGATATCTTTACCATAAATCCCACGCTGAGTTTCTGATGCCAGGCAGGATGATCACTACAGTACATGATCTTACTCTGAACCTGTGAGGGAAATAAAAATAAAAGCATTAAAGACCTGAGACGAAATATTTCTGTTCAATGCTGTGAATAACTTAATGAAGATATTGTGAAGATTCAACAACATGGATGTGTTAAGATGCATGTTTGTCTTGTCTTAGGGTGTAATGAAATATAAACTGAAGGGAAGAAAAATAAACAATGATAATTCCCCCCCCCCCCCGGAAGAAAGATAAAGTTTTAATGTTTTATAAGAGGAGGGAGAAAGGTTATCTAAAATATCACCTTTAGTAAATAGTCTCGTATCCCTGCATTAAAAAGAAATCCTACAGATTGATAGCATCTCCTTTGAAAAGAGATATTCTAACTAATGGAAGCAAGAGACGTCACGCTTTTAGAAGAAACAAGGAAACATCTAGTTTTAAAAAAAATAGAGAAAAAAGCCTCCAGAAGAATCTAAACAAAGTCTTTACTTACTTAATATTAGGCTAATATTAAAGAAAAATAGCTTTGTTCCTTCATTACCTCTTTTCCTGCAAAGGAGAAGATGAAGTAGGGGTCAACTAATTCCTTGTGAACCTTTCCAATGTCTAGAATTTTCTTTATTTCTTGAACGATCCCTGAATCCACTGAAATGAAAAGAAACAGTTTTTTTTTCTATGATTGTTGATTGTACAAAACTACGAATAAAAGTTATTTTTAAGAATTAATTTTTAAATAATGATTTTTAATAATAATTTTTTAATCACAATTTTCACAGCTAAATTGCCATTCAACAATTACAAGAACAGCTTTAGAAGCATCCAGGCAGATTTTGTATCTCTGCTTGTCCTGGGATACTTTAATTTGTGCTTTAAAGTTCACATTTAAAAGTATATTTTTTTTTCTTTTTGAATTAAGAAATATTTAAAGAAGAAGGAGCATTAGTAAGGGAGTCAGTAGCAGTTTTCATAAATTTAATTAAAACAATTCAAAGCAATTGTTTTAATTAAATTTATTACCATTTTGCTAACATATAAGTCGACCGGGTCGTCAAAACATCTTAGATTGAAAAGCCTATTCATACATTTACTTAAAAGTAATTGCTATGATTTTATTTTCAGACAAAATATTTTCGCTTTTTCCAAATACTATTTTCTTATTAATACAGTAAAACCTCGTTAAGTCGTCACCCGGATAAGTCGTCACTCCGTTTAAGTCGTCGTTTTTCTTTGATCCCGACAAGGTCTCATAGACAATAATGTAAAATAATCCTCCTTTACCCGTCACCAAATTTAATTCTACTCCGGATAACTCGTCACCCTCAAAATGGCCAAGCATCTTTCTTCTCCATTTTGCATGCCATCGTGTTGTCTTTTCAGCCCCGCCCCTTCACTTTAAGAAAGCTAAGCCTTTACGGGGAATTTTCGACCATGCCTGTCACTTCATTCCTTTCCTACCCCTTCGGAGGATTTGGGTTCTTGGAATCTCGCTGCTAATCATTTAAAGCACACTTCTCGCTGCGACTCTGTCGAGTGTAGACGATTTTCTTGACCGCTCCTGAGTGTGACTTCATTTCATAGCGAGTAAGCCCCACTATAAGGGCTATTTTTTCTCTTGCAATTTCGTGGCTCGATTACGTTTTTAACATGCAAGGGGAACGAAAACTTACCTCGTTATCTTTTAAAGAAAAAAAAACTTAATTGCCCTTTTTGAAAAATCAAATGTTTCGAAAACAGCTTTTGCCAAAGAAAAACCATGTTCCCAGGACTACATTAAATGATATTCTTTCATCGAAACAAGTAATGAAGAAGCTGACTGCAGAGACAAAGGAAAGAGAATGAGGAAATCGAAGATCGAGGAGGTTTTAGTTCGATGGCTAAAACATGCCAGATCGCAAAATGTGTCGATTTCTGCCGTGATTCTCAAAGAAAAAGCCATGGAAATTGCTAAGTAGTTGAACATTGAAGATTTCGGCGGCAGCAATGGTTGGCTGGAACGTTTCAAAGACAGACTGCCTTTCTTTTAAAACGGTTAAAATGTGGTAACTATAAAAAGTTATTTTATTTTTTTTATTTTCCACTCATTCATTTGCATGTATTGATTTCTGAAAATCTTGTTTTTTCTCATCGAATCCTACAGCAATTCATAAAAATACTGTATTTCATTGTTTTTTTGTTGTTGTTTTTTTTCAAAAATTCCCACTCCGCCTAAGTCGTCACTCCGCTTAAGTCGTCAAAAATGTCTGGTCCCTTGAGTGACGACTTAACGAGATTTTACTGTAGTTTTAAGTTGGCCGCTAGGTGGCAAATTTGACGTTGTTTTTTTTTTAATTAAAAGATGGACTTACTTAATGGTAGCTAAGATTTCTTAAACAATAAAAAGTTACATATGAATTTCTTATAAAACTCATTAATAAAATAAGATATTTATATTTACTATTATTATATTTTTGTTAAGTATTAAAATACCATATTTAATTATCTAAATACCATATTTATAAGTAAGTGTGGTGTAGAATGAATTTAACGTAAATAAAAACAAGTAAATAAATGAAGCGTCTTATTTAATCAATATATTTTTACTAAATAGCCATTAAATATTGAATTTACTTCTGGGTAAATCTTCAGCATGATAAACTTCCAGTGCAAAAGTGGCTGGTCTCAGTTGGATCCCCGCCGGCCATAACAGATTGCTAGGAAGAAAAAACAACAATGAAATCATTCATAGAACAATAGAAGCTCTGTAGCACAGATAAAGATTAACATCAATGAAAAGATAACTGTGCCACCAAATTAATAGATGCTAGTACTTGGAAAAAAAAATTTGATGTCTGTTTATTCACTTTTGTTCTTCATTCAAATTCCAAGAAATCTGCTAGCGATAGGGATATGTACTAAATGGAAAAACCATGGGCAAGCAAAATAATCAAACATTTGATGTTATCTTTACAATAATTGCTTGGCATCATCTAGTTAGAGATCAAAGTGCTCTTAAATGAGCCTGATTAGTATTGCTATTACATAAATAAATAAATAAATAAATAAATAAATAACAATTTGACATTATCTTAAACATCATTTTAGAGAATCATATGTAGAATCAGATTAATTTAAAAACTCTCGTAGTATATTAGAACAAATATACAATTTAGGAATAGTGCAATTTATCGTGTAAGTCATCATATAGAAAAAAAATACAACAATAGATCTTATATAGTAGGAAAGGCGGATCTTATACAGTAAGAATAGTATGATATGATGATTTTCCCTTCGCCATTTCTTCAGATCTATTATTACATTATTTTTCTATATGACAGTTTACATGATAATTCTCCTAAATGCTGATAATTGATTAGTTAAATACGCACTATATCAGAAATATGTTAATCTAAATCTATATCTACATTTATAATAAAGGAGAAATCTGGAAAGTCATTTTGATAGAACTAATGAATCGCTACCAGAAAATTCCAGAAATAACTTCTCAATTTAACGAATTAAAATTTTCGTCGGAATGTATTTTTTTATATAAAGTAACGTTAACTGAATAATAACTGACTTTGTGCTTAATTAATATAAAACTTTGCTGAAATTTATTCTTTAATAATATAATCTTTAAAAGTTTTGTATTAATTAAGCACGATGTCAGTTGTTATATTATTATTATAAAAAAATTAAGTTTCAAATTTGTATTCATAACGAATTATGGAGTCTTAGAGGAGGGAGAAAGCTTTTCTTTTCATCATATATAACCTGAAGAAGTTTCTTGTTAAAAAGGAATGAAGTGTTGTTAAAGAAAAAAAATAAAGAAGATGTTTTTCAAGGAAATGATGTTCTGGTAGAGAATAAAAATATTCAAGTGAAAGGGAAATAAAGAAGAAATTGAAAAAAAGGCCAGACAAACAAATACTTTAAAAAACAAAAAAATACATCAAAACTTATGACACGACCAGGTTCGATCGGGCATGCCGGGCATTTACAAGTGTAAACATGTACCTTCATTTAATGTTTCTTAAATATTAAACAGAAACAACAAAGAGACAGAAATAACACTAACCCTTCGACATCTTCGCTATCGCTCTGCAAATTCACTGTAAAATCCTTTAAAAAAAAAGTAAAAGATAAATTTAGTAACAGCTAGTATTTTTAAATTCTAGTTTTAAACGTTTGGGTTTAAAAATAGGAAGACATACTGTGTATTTTTCATACTAAAATATTAAAACATAACAATAATTAGAATAATAATAACGATAACAACAAATCACTATTTAATATATTATTAAATTTTAACAATGGGGATGTTAATATTGAGAATTAAAGAAAATGAATATAGCTTCTAATATTGTTAATATTTGTTTATTTCATATAACTTAATGATTGTATTCTTTTTATTTTTGGAATTTATTATTTCTTATTTGACTAGATAGTTAAATACTAATGGTTAGAAGCAGTCACGATAATCTATATTACTAAAAAATTCAACACATGTTTGAGATTCACTATTCAATAATGCCAATGTAATTAAACAACCAATTAATCAGTTGCACGATTTTTATTAAACAAATACAATCTAACTAAAACTAATTAAAATTGCACGTCTTTTATTAATTGGTCAACAATTAATAATATTTCCTAAAAAAATTATTTCGGGAAAATTTTATAATAAATATAATACAATAAATATTATATAATAAATATAAAAACCTAAATCCTAATTGCTTTTACAAAGAAATAACTTTTAATTTCAAAAAAGAAAAATAATTGTTTGCAATTATATTGCAATTTATTTAATCTGTTGTTCAAATTAATATATAGACAACAGAAAAATTGTCCTATATTTTAATAATAACATAAATAAATAATTTTATTGCATAAATTTCGTATAAATATAAGGAAATAAAATGTGTCTTAAATACAGAAAGTTACAATAAAGAATTGCTTTTACAAAACAGTTTTAACAAATTAATGAATTAAATTAAAGAATTAGGGCAAATTAAAGAAATTAACTAGTTAAAGAAATTAAGTTAATTAATTCCTGTAAGAAACATAGGGAAACGACTATAAAAAAGCATAACAAAAACATATAAATTTATGAACCAATTCAGAATTTGTTTTTCGAATTCGCATAAACTGAGATCGGATAATACGTGATTACTTTGAGGAGACGCAAACATCAGGGATATTAAAGTCCACGGAAGCATTGGAGACCAATCACTAAAAAGAAGCTTGCAACTTATTCATTTGATTGTGAATAGGCTTCGTATTTTAGATAGTTTATAAACAAAATCTAAATTATCACTCACCGGACATTCATCTCCAGGTCCTAGAACTGCGATGGATACTTTGAGGTATCCTGTGACTCCCAGGGCTAAGTCGTTGGGGTCACTGAGCATCAACCATTTATTAACGAAAGCATGGGAAGGTTGATCGTAAACAGCACTAACATCACACTAATAAATAAAAAAAATAATAGACATGTATACAGTAATGAACTTAAATTATTCTCCTGTCACTTCCACTTCCAATTCAACGCATACTGAATCACAAGCTGAGATGTTATGTTACAAATGAACATCTCGCTCCTTCCATACATGAATCTTCTAATTAAATTGCTTTTACTAAATGTACAAGTTTCTGTATTTCTTAATTTGTATAAAATTTGTATATTGTACTGAACTTTAACTCAAGATTTAATGCCTAGATTGTATAATTATGTAAAAAAAAGTCATAGAAATTCTTCAGGAAATATTAAAATAAGAAGTAACTTTTATTCTTACCTTAAAAGATCCAATCAGAGCTTTTGATCTTGAGATTTTAGAATTAAAGACCTATAAAAGAAAAAAAGATTAAATAAATAGATAGCGGCTGTGTCTTAATACTTTTTAGAACGAAACTTAAAACTCAAGCATTAATTGCAGTAAAGTAATTTAAAGTGAAACCCAAAAACTGATAACTCGAAAGAAATCATTAAATAAGTGGCGTATTCGTACTTCTGTTTTGGGGGGCTAAGCTGAGTTTGATATTATTGAAAATAACGCATACAGATTCTTCATAGGAATGGTGGACAATAAATATTAAAGAGGCTGTTTAAACAGTTTCTTAATTTTTTTCTAAATTTTGTCGTTCTAAGTGCAATTCAAGAGCTGTATGAGGTTCTGTTCAATACCCGAAGTTAAATGCAGCAAGGACACACGTAACGGAGATTGTATTCTCTTGCTTGTACATTATTTCGTACAATAAATTATATTTATTTTACTTTAATATCCAACAGTAATTTCTTTGATGCTTTCTTGTTTTGGTGGCCTGATCGAAGTGTCTGTTGAGATTCCAAAAATGAAATTGTACATTCTAGTTTAATTCAATGGAGGAAGGGAGTGTTTTCATTCGTCGGGAAGAGATTTCTCAATGATCAACAAAAAAAACAAAAAAAAAAACAAGACACTATTTCAAAACTCAGAGTATGCCGAAATTATCTGCACACAAGAAACAGAAATACCGGATTTATACGGTGTTTGGGCCTGTTTGGGCCTCTGAACACGATGGTGAAGTCAGTTTGCCGATCCGACCATCCGTTCGGGAGCTGTCAGTAGGAGACAGACTCGGACGGACGGATAGGATAAACGCAATAGCACCCATAAGGGTCGCTAAAAAAAATGATTTCAAACAATTTCGGGATTGTGACCTTTTAATTGGCATAGATTAGGTTAACTTAGGTTTTGTGTTTGTGTGAAAGATAATAGTGACTTACCTTTTAAGTTATTTTAACATTTTACATTTCACACTGTAGGCCTAAGTAAAAATTCCTGAAAGTGTGTGTTCTCAATATGGCAGCGCCCAGCTGCCTGTTTAAGTGACAAAGACTCTCACATCTCGCGAGTGATTGTTAACAGTGTTAATTGTGCGATCAGACGTATTGTTACGTAATTAACAAGAACGTGCTGAGTGCAAATCCGAGCAGAAAGATGTTCTTTTTCAGTTAGTTGTTAGTTGGGATTTCAGCCATCGTGATGTGTTCACGATTGCTGTGTTTTTGAACTCCGATTCATAGTGAAAGCAAAAAGCTTCTATGATTTTGTGCTTCGTTATTGAGAAGAATCCAGATTGATCTTTCTCGATAAAACCAGTGAAATACATGTGCCAGAAAATGTATTTCGGATGATAAGCTGTTCAACGAAATTACTGTTCCATTTTAGAACGTGAGTCGCCATATTGGAATTTATGTGACATGCCCAACTACGAAATGGATTTCCGAGGAAGACATCGTTCCTTCAGATCAACGGAATGCTGCAACATTACTATGTGAGTATGGTTTCACTTTCCCAGAGCTTCGCAGTTTCTTCGTCGTGCCCAGAAGTTTGGAACTTAGTCTGTTTGACCGATGTAGTTAAGGCTTAGTTTGACCTGTCGTAGGAAGAACATTCATTTAACTTATTGAATAGTTTTTATTTTGAACTGTACGACAATTAACGTTAAAGAAATTGCCATAGCTACATTTAGTGTGCTAATCGCCTAGTTAGAACTGATGTTAACGTAATTTGATTACTTGTTGGAATTTTCTAAATAATTACAGGAATTCCATTTTTCTTTGTGAGATTGTATTATGCTTTAAGAGGAAAATATTTTATTAAATATTTTTTGTTACACTTTTGCATTAGTTTCTTTACTTCCTTATTAAGTCTTTTTAATTCGGGATTTTCTAGCTTACCAGTTGATGTAATTCTCTGCCGAGGAAAAGTAATTAGGATTATTTTACCCTCGTTATATTTATAACTGTTATTTTACTCACATAGGTTTAAGTCCTTCCAAGATATTTTAGTAATTTGTAGCCACAAGTCTATTACAAAAAACCCCCATAAAAGGTCTCGTTTATTTTAGTTGATGAAATTTATGAAAATTACTTAATATGCTAATTAGCTTCAATAAAACTTCAGTTCAGTATCTTTCGGAATCCATTATATATGTGTTACATTGATATCGACTTGATTTCCTTCAAATATCAATTCGAAGCTCCAAGATATATAAAACAAGTGTACATTCCTCTAATCCAGCTTTTTACATCTGCTAAGCGGGGTGTATGATCGTATTATAGAAAGCTAACCTCCACGATCGTTCTTAAGCAAATAATAAATAAGTAAAATTAGATTATTGGGAAGATAAAAAGTAATGTTTTTCTCCCTCTATTAAGTCAAACTGGAAAAAAAGGTTAAAATTAAAAACAGGGAACTTTAAGAAATTAGGAATTATAACACAAGGTGCAGTCTTGTATTAAGAGATTATTATACAAATCACGCTTTCACTCGCAAATATTGAATAGCCTTACAAATCTCCTGATGTTTCACCATACAGATTTAATATCAAATTCTTCTAATCAGCTCCGCTGTTAATCATATATTGGTATATAAAATCTTTTATTTCTGTCAGTGGAGAAAAACGATTGCTCCTGTGCATTGTTGCGTCGACAAATGCAACAGTGGAAAACGGTTTTTCATTGTTCATTGTTACGAAGAAGTCGATAGATTTAAACTGAGCATTGCTGAATTTCAAAATTTTCTGTGAAAAAATTTCTATAATGAAACATTCGCGACGGGAATCGAACCTGCAACCTTTTGATCCGAAATCAGACGTCGTATCCATTAGGCCAAGGGGACTACATTCAAATTGCTGTTTCTTATCACTCCCTTTGTGTGTGTGTGTGTGTATGTGTGTGTGTGTGTGTGTGTATGTGTGTGTGTGTGTGTGGCGCAATGAGAGAAGAGCCAGAGAAAAAAGAAAATAACTCATTAATTTTAGCCTATTAGTTTAAAATTTAAATTTCAATGTTCATTTATTTGGCTTCTCTCCGTCAACAATGGCTCGCGGGGGAGACAGGGGGATGGCCTAGTAGACTTAAAAGATAAAAAGAGTTACAATTCTGAGTGTAATAACTGCAATTAATTATTTATCCTGGTAAACTCAAAATTTAATTGGTACAAGTTGATAGAAATGTCAGAAGGATGAAAAGTTATTGGCCTGAATGCTTTCCTTACAGGCACTTGAAAAATGGACACCAATTACAATTTCCTTATTTTCTGCAGTGCTAAGTGATACAACATGACAGATACAGGAAAGAGGGCTAAGAACCCCCCCCTCCCCCTCAATATTACTAACAGAAAAATGCTATCACTTGATAATACAATAGAAAAAAAACAAATAACCCTGAAGCAGCTTTGGAATACGAATCTAAGAAACCTCACCTCAAACTGAATCATTTCATTGAAGATATCTGCTTGTGACACAGTTACATGGAAAAAGAAGATCTCATTCCAAACGGGGTTACAGGTACCACGACATATCCTCGTGTGACGTATCTGGTTAAACACTTTAACTGTAGCTGCAGGATGAAGATTAGAGCCAAATAACTGTCGGCTTTCCACTACTTTAACACGAATCTGTAAAGAAAAAAAGAATTGCAATAAACTGAAAATAATAATAATAACAGTAATAAAGTAGAAACTACGGTCTGCAATGCTCTTTATTATTCATCAGAGAGATATATATGAGATAATGAAGAGGTATTGAAAGGATGACATCTGCTAATATTTCAGCACAGATTGATCTAAGACAAAGACTTGAAGACGAGAAATCGCCAAAATACATAATGCTTTACTTAAGATGCACCTAAACCTCCCCGTGCCTCTTTTTCTTCCGATATTCAGTTACAATTTCTATCATAATTTAAGTATTCATTAAAATTCTGAAACTTTGTTCAATATAAGTTCAATCATTGCAGTTTTCTTTTTTACAGTTTGTTTTACAATCGATAATTTTAATAATAATTCTCGAAGTTGGATATTGTTTTTAACAACTTTTAGTCATTGTTTTTCATATTTTAGAAAAGCTGTAGAAACTTTTGATAAATGAAAATTATAAGTCTATTCACGAAACCCACTGTTTACTCCTGATTTTTTAAAGTTTTATTATAATTTAAGAAAAGAGCAAAAAAAAAAAAATTCTGAAAGTTTAAAATCATATCCTTTGACATCAATTTTCTTCTTTTCTTTTTAAATAACTATTGAGAAAATAAATAAAAATTCTTATTTATGAAACTTTTAGCTTCTTTATTATATTTAAGCTGTTAATATAAAACTTTGTAAAAAGATTATTCCATAAATCTGATAACATTTTTTTTTATCATAAAGAGAAGCCGCAAGACTGCATAGGGACATGGCCTAATAATGAATGTGACCCATTTGAGGTCAGAAATAGATTAAGGGGGTCTTAATAAGGAATAATGTCTATGGGCCCACCTCTCCAGTTCTTACCGTTTCGTAGATAACGCCCATGTCAAGTTACAACATTGATTGCAAATTGCTCGGCCATCCTAGTAGATAGAGCTCTGGATTTTGTTGCATTCGTCTGCCCTGGAGATACTGGTTCTAATAGTATGCCACATGACCCCCTAACTATCCCAGAACCATGTGACCTGGACATGGGCAACTGGTTATGGGCCCAAAAGTCAAGATTTTGGGAGAGGTACCTCTTAGGTTTATACATCGTATAGTGGTATATATTGAGATGTAAATGCATGCCAAGTTTGAAGTTCGTAACGTTTTTCTAAGTTGGTATATTTGTCAAGTGAAGTTTTAACTTTAAAGTCGAATTTAAGGGTGAAACCCATGTTTCCGAATATAGGTGCTAGAGGATAAAATGATCCTCTCTTAGAATACTATCGATTGGGTGGGTCCAATTGTAACCGCTATTTATTTTGGCTTCCCACTATTGGGTCACTTTCACTATTAGGCTATGTTCCTATGCAGACTTTCGATTGCTGTTTGGAATTATTTTTATTGTAAGTATAATTTTCTAATCAAAACACGTTTTAAACATTCTAACTAAAATGCTTTCATATTTATTATACAAAGTTTTAGATTTTTTTTAGTACTTTAGTTTTCAAGATATACAAAGTTGTAGATGCCTTGAAAAATGAAACAAAAAAGTATGAAAAAACCCTTGAGATAGTTTAGCTCCATCTTGAAGTCTCACAGTAAATCTTAGAATTACACCTTATCTATCTTTATGGTAAAAGGATGTTATGAGTTCTTTATATGTTTATGAGTTCTTTATTACTTTTTTGTATATAGAAAAAAAGAAATAGTAAAGATCAAGAAGTGAAGAACAAAGGGTTACAACAAAGAGTTAAGTGACGCCTGTTCAAGGGCCATTATCATTATATATCAAGTTCTTCTCATTTGGAATAACTTCTTAATTATCTGGATGGCTGAAATTTTAATGGTAAGATTAGACCAGTGCTATTCAACCTTTTTCGCCTTTCCGAGCACTTTTATATTTGCTAAAATCCTGTAGCGAACCAAGCTTACATTCCTCTTCCTGTGTGTGTAATAGAATCCTTTGAAATAAAAACAATGCAGAAGAGTAAGAACATTTTAAACATTGAAAATTATTGTGAAAATATTTTAAAACTGATTTGAACTTAAATTAATATTTCATTAATTTTCAATGTTAAACAGAAACAGAAAGTAAACAGACAGGATAAACAGAAACTTAAATTTCAGTTTAACTTAATTTTTTGATAACCGGAATTCAGTCTACATCAGATTATTTGCTACTCTCAGACTTTCTTGCTGCACACAGGTTGAGAACTCTGAATTAAACTAGTCACTGTCTGTTTTTACAATTATTTTTAGGTCTTATTATTTTATTTAGGTCTAGATTGAATAAATAAAACCGATAAAAATTAAGGGGTATTTTGCAAATCACGTACTGATTTCATTTCATTATCAGTGGAAAAAAGTAATTCTCCTCCAGAAGGATCCAGACCTCTGTAGAATGGAAACGCATGTCTTACTGGGTACAGGCGGCTGAGCGTTTGGCTGACCATCTCAGTCCCGGGTCAAAGAAGTTTTAGGAGCCTTATCTCCAATCCCCATGGACCATCGTGGGTCCTCATGGGATAAACCGTACAACACCCTACCACATATCCTTCCGCCTCCTAAATAGAACTGTTCTAAATTTCTAGTACTATCATTGGTTGAAAACAAATTCAAGAGTTTAATATACTAACTGATGAAAAGAAAATTAACTAAAAATTTTCGAAAATGGCTCCCAGAAAGAAGTTACTGGGTTAACCAGGTCCAACTGAAACACCCTGAAATACAGTACGGGTGTTATAAACAGTAATATTTTGTTATGAAATACAGTAACATTTTATGGAGAAAGTTTGGATGAAAATAAAAGGGGAAGTTTACTAAAAAAAGGAGAAAAAAAAAAAAAAAACAGCATATAGGAAAAAGTTTTATCACAGACTGTTACCTGGTATTTTTCTGGTTTTGTTGACGCTTCTGTTCTCATCTGATTAGAAGGTAAATATCCAGGAACGCCACCTGCTTGTAGGAATGAAGGCATCGGTTGGGATCCCGGAGCCGTAAGAGCACCTTAAAAGAAAAGAAGATTGAAAAACTAACTAGTAAAACTGTCGAATGTATTTGAGGAACAGAACTAAAAATACTAAACATTGCAAAACGTACATTAATTGATTAAAAAAAATGCTTTAGCTATCTTTCACAACAAAAAGGAAAAGAAGTGTCTATATTTCTAAGTTTACGTCTAGTTGAACCTAAAGAAGTTAACTGCAAGTGTTTCTTAACTAAGATAAAGGTAGATAGGAATTGAGAATGCTACATTTTATCACATCTTATCTGTCGAATATAATACTGTCACATTTTTCTCGCTAAAATTGGATTAAATAATGTTTAGTTGGAGAGAATTTTATCTGGAAGTTCTTAAAGCAAAAAGGTTCTTAAAACAAACAAATTAATTTTACTCAAAATCTAAGCAATATGCATGAATTATGGATCATCAATAGACAGTCGCAGATGACTCCGATACTTTTCTTTCATAGTGACTCCGATGCATTGTTGTCCGTCATTACAAATTCATTGTTTCCCAGAATGAAAAGTTCAGGTCGTCCTCGTTTAAAGTAGATGATTGGGACTAAAAAAATTACCATTTTAAATGCACACATAAAACGGAGATCATAAATTTAGAGAATATCACGAAGAAAATGTTTACCTATGTTCTCAACACCTTTATTTAAATTAAATTAGATTACATGCACCTTTATTTCATCCCACTCTTCATCATTATCTTTGGTTTCTTTCATTCTAAATTCATCTAACTACCAACTCCCATTTCTGACAATGACAAACTCATGCACATTGACATAGAGTGATAAAATTGCCAAGTATTGGGAATTTTTAAGCGATGTTCCCCAATTATTTGACCACGTAACTGCGGGTACACGGATAATGAATACTCGTTAAGTGAGGACGGTCTGTAATTGCTTCTCTTCCACTGCTTTGCCTATGGGCTTTCTCGTCACTTTACACGGTTTTAACAGAACACTCTGAAGTTGATCATCTAAATGATCCTCAAAACTGAAGAATATGAAAATAAAAACAACAATCAAAATTAAAATATAAAATAAAGACAGAAAAGAACTTTAATATTAAATTTATTTACCTGATACAGTTTCCTTTTCTTGAGCTTTATAAATGATCTTAAGATGAAGAATAGCCTAAAGAAAGAAAACAGATAAAATTGTGTCTTTTGAATTATTAATCGGAGATCTGTAAGCCGTACCATATTGTAAGAAATAAAAACTCCGGATGATCATAATTAGAATGCACCTACACAAAAACCTCCGGTAGAGATATACACCTATACTTAATGGGAACGCTTCCGGAGCATGTAGAAGAGATTTTGGAAATGAGACGTTAGTTGAAAAAAATCAATAGCAGGTGAAAATCTGGAGCGGCAACACTTTTCTGAACTAATTTTTTGGCATTTTCACAATGTCTTCCTTTTGTCCTGGGATGGATTCCTGTGATGTATGAATATGTTTCGTCCACTTTTTCTCCTTGCACATGGGTTTGAATGCTTTAATTATGATCATCCGCACAATAGTAAATAAATAAAAACAGAAAATGTAAAAAAAAATTAAATTAGTTCATAGATGTAATTAAGGTGCATCTCTCACCGGTGTAGGCCTCTGGTTTTTATCCAATAAGGTGATATCCATTTCCATTTCAGAGGGACCGGAGAGTAGGTTACGGAGGGATATTGTGGCAGAACCCAACAGCCTAACAGAGTAACAGAAAAAGAGAAACGTATGGCATTAGTTTAGATTTAAGATTTCTGAAGAATCTAACAGTGTACAATATAACAAAGAAGAATTTCTTTTTATATTGTCCACTGAAGACTTCTAAAAACTTAGAATTTCTTGAAAGATTTTAAAGCAGTGTTTCCTTAAAATTTTCCTTTTGGTTTTTTTTTTTTTTAAAGTTTTTTCTTTGTTTTTAAAATTACGAAAAATAAACAAAGAAAAAGTCTTCGTATTTTGTAAATTATAATATTTACTAAATACAAAAACCTATCTTAAAGTTTTCCATTTGCTAAGAATTAATTAAATCCACAAGTACGCAAATTTAACTCGCTTAAATTCAATTAATTGTAATCCAATCAAAGCACGAGCAGATCAAAATGGATTACGATACATTGTTGGTCTTCATAAAAAATGCATGTTTGTCGTCGGTGATATTTAGTACAGTAGAACCCCGAAATTCCGGATAATCCGAACAGAATCTATGATGCAGGAACAAATTTAGATCTCACTTGCAATGTACAGGAAAAACATAGCACTGTACATAGTATTAAAATAACAGTATCAGTACTAGGTTACTTTTAACCTAGTATTTAGCGGAATGAACATCACTACTATATTTGAATTTACTCACCTGTATTTAATGAACTGTTTAACCAAATTTTCCACGAATTTTTTTCCAGTCACGGATAGTGGCTTTCCTACACCAAATCCAATAGCTAATTCTGTAGCACTTTCTCCCTTGTCCAGTCGCTTGAGAACTTCCAGTTTTTCTTTTAATGTACACGAGCTACGTTTCCGTTTGCTTGTCATTTTACTTTACGATGTTACACAACAAAACACTAGATTTGTATTCACTTAATTTAAAATTAAAAATGATAAATATGTAAATATAACCAGATCCCATTTATTCTGTATTGTAGGCTTTTGGTAACAAAAGCCAATCGAAAAAGTATGCAACACTCGGCATACTACAGATACTGCTACTGCTACTGTTCACGTGATCGGCTACTATCTTTTCACAGTGCAAGCAATCCTTTCCTCACCCCACAAGGTCAAACAACCCTTCTGTATTAGCGTTATGCTACGTTGCCAAGTGGGAGCTAATACCATAGCTGTAACTGTATACTGTATAGGCCTACCATGTAGAGTACTAATATATTTTTTTCGGATAATCCGAACAGACCACAGCCCCAATTAATTCGGATTTCCGGGGTTTTACTGTATTTCAAAACGGTGGATCGTCAGTTTTCATTTACAATTACAACTTAGATTTCAACGAACTTTTGGATTTTGGTTATACAAATTTTAGGCCAATTGATACACTTAAAAAAAAAAACATATACACAGATATGCAAGAAGTAAATAGACACCTTGAATTTTATAAATTTTTGATCTAAGCGTCTATTGCTGTCAGCGGTGTAGAATTTACAATGTAATTTTTCACTCCAGGTGCCATTATATTAAACATTTGCGAAGAATAACCATGCCACGTATAAGAAATTCACCAGAACTGTCAGATTTTCAAAGCGGTCGTATTAATGGGCAATCTGAGGCTGTCTTAGCCAGCGAAAAATTGCCGAAAATCTTCAAATTCCTCTTGCTGGAATTATATAGTGCAATTCAAAAGCCAAGGAAAGGAATCAACAGATTCTCGTCCCGGCCGATATGGCGGTGTCTGGATAATGATATGAGAGAGCTATCACCAGCAATGGTCGTTCTGAGCTGATCGAATGTGTTGGAACCATAAACTCTGAAAAATACATCGAAATACTTAAGCAAGGGCTACTTCCGATGTATTCACACGATAACATAACGAAAACTGAGTTTTTATTCATGGAAGATTCATGGAAGATGCCACACAGCGAAAAGGGCTTAACAATGGCTGACTGAACATGGGATCAAAAAGCTTTCTTGATCGAGCCAACCTTCTGACATGAACCCAATTGAAACTGTGTGGAGCATACTAGAGAGAGCTATACGAAAAACTCAACAGAAACCGAAAGCTAAAGATGAATTATTTCGATTGTTGCGTGAAGAGTGGGCAGAAATGCCACAAGAGACAATCACAAAGCTCATCAGTTCAATGCCAAAAAGAGTTTCTGAATTAAAAACTGCAAAGGGAATGGCTACTAAATAATAAAGTAAGTAGTCCTAGAGTAATAGAAACATTTAACGTGCTGTGAATAATTAATAAAAGGAAACAAGTGCAGTACCTTCTTTTTTTTGTCAGGTGTTGCACTTGTTTCCTTTTATTTGTTAAATAGTCCTACCTATAGCTTACAATTCAAATATTTGCTTTGCGTATTAAATAAAGAATTGTGAAAAATCAAGGTGTCTATTGTCTGTGTATGTGTATAATGTGACAACACTCATATATGCACACTGTCCATTGTTGAATTATCGAATTTTTAATTGTTATTTTTGTAAAGCTTCGAAAGAAAAAAATGTAAATTAAGAAAATATTCCGAAATGATTACTTTAAGGCGAAGGGCAAAGAAAATATGTTTGTTTAATTTTAGCTTTCAACTTAATTTTAATTTAATTTAATTTAATATTTAAAGTTCTTAAGTTGGAGAAGTTAGAATAGTGAGCCTTGAATTTATTTAGGTTAAATAATTGATTTTGCTTAAGCTTAGTGAATTTAGTTGATTTAACAAATTTAATTCATGATTTAATTTAAAAGGAATTTTAACTTTTCTTTTAAATAAATTGCGTTTGTATTTGTCATGAAGCAATAGCGAGATTTGACATTTACCCCGTCACCCCATGTGATGGAATTGACCGCTCTTGGACGGATCCCGATTCCCGTGATCTGATTAGCCGGCAGATTATGACGTGGTATTGGCGCCTGGTTCATAGTTGATTTAAGGCCGTGCATCCAAGAAGGAATTCTCTCTGTTCTCTCTTCACCGTTTCCTGCGCTTGCTTACGAGAGCGGCGTCTCTCGTTCGTCTTTTAGTTAGCTTAGCTAACTTTTCTGCAATTCTGCGCGGACGCCATAAGTTTTGGCAGCTATATTTTTATTACTATGTGACTGAAGTCGAGAACGATTCAGTACACATTTAGAATAGGAAGTGTTAATAATAAGTTGTCCTAGTTAGGAAAAGCTTAGACCTTAACTTTGAGAGTTCAATACCGCTAATTTTTAATTAGCGAACTCTATCGAATACACGGGAAACAAGGTATGCGTGTACACCCGCATGGAAGTAAATGTGTAAGTGAGCTATCCATCAGTTATAACTTCTCGTGTGAGTTTGAAGTTAATTTCAAATTTACGAAACGCAATTCGCCAAGAAACGTTAGAAATTCGTAGGAAAGTTATTCTGTTCAGCGCCACGTGCAAGAATTCCCTTGGTACGCACAATTAAAATAGTTAAAGCCATAGCTTCGCATTTAGCTGTACGTCGTCATTTCGGAGTTTATCATTTTTGCTCATTTGAATAAACGTTGTTGAATTTCATATGTTAAACAAACGTTAAGCCTCCCTTTTTGATACCGTGGACGCAAAGTGTGGCTCCCTACCCCCCGAGAAGATTGGGTTAATTGCTGGGGTGTGACACTGTGGAGGGGGTAAATGAAAGTTTTTACCTAGCTGAGTGCTTGGTTGGCGCCCAACGTTATTATAGTAATAATCCAAAACCACCCACACTTTCTGTACCATCACCTATTTTGGCGCAGGTACGTGGGAAAACCCCAAATAAGCACTTTACCCCTTTGTCCCGTCACAATATATTACATCTAAATTTCTAAATTGCAAATGATTGATTGAAATCTTTGCATTATGAAACTCGAAGCCGTCGCTTTGAGTTTGGCGTTTTGTATATTATGCCTAATTTTGAAGTTTATATATTATTACTTCTTATTAAGGTATTTATCTAATTTATTTATTTACTTATTATATACCTTAACTCAATGTTAAGGATATTGCTCTTTTTTATTTAAATTCTAATTTATGAATGTCAAAACAAAAGATGTAAAACATGTCCTATCAGTGAGGAATGTAACTCATCCACACCACTGTAAAAATTATTTATATTTTAATTTTTAAAATTTGAAATTTAAAATATATTGGTCAAATTAAAATATATTGGAATTACATTTTAGAATTAAGAATCATAGATCTTTTGGTAAAAATATTTATAGTAACTCTTTTGAAATTAAACATTTTCAAATACATGATTTTCAAGATTCTGTTGTCATTAAAATTTTAGATATTATAGAAGATGAACATTTAAGATTAATTAAGGAGGTTTATTATATGCTTAAATATTATACAATTTATCCTTATGGATTGAATGAAAATTATTTTCAAATTAATGTTTTAAATAATATTGATTGTATGTATATATAATTGGTTTAATATCAAAAAAGATAATTTGAATTTAAAACACTCAAAAGCTTATTCTAAATTTCCTCAATTTAATTTTAAAAATAAAATTGATTTTAATAAATTTGTAAAGATTTCGAAAAATAATTTTGATAATTTTAATATGGATAGAATTTCTTTAGTTAAAAAGTTTTTATTTCTTTTAAACAAATCTAAATTAAAATATTTTTAAAAAAATTTTGATTTCAAAGCGATTAAAAATACTCATCTTCAGCATTTAATTTTAGATATTTTTAAGTTTAGATTAAAATTAACAAAAATAAATTTTAATACAGATAATAAGAAAAATAAAGAATTAATTTAATTTCATTTTACTTCTAAATTTTTTGATAAAATTAATATTGGTAAAATGCTTAATTCTTATATTAGATCTAAATTTCCATTAGCTGTTTATTTAATGCCTATTTATAAATATGATTTCCAATTCGAAAATTCATTTGTAATTATAAAACTACTTCAAGTTTTAATATAAATTCTGATTGCCAATGTAAATTGTATGATGATAAATATAAATGGAGTTTTCATATTGTCACAGGTGACATAAATTTTATTAAAGATATAGCTTTAAAAGAATTTTTAAATTTAGGAATTAATTATAGATTAAATTCAAATAAAACATCTAAACAATTAATTGATTTATTTATTAAAGATATAAATAATTTTATATTAGAAACTAGTTTTATATAACTTATGTTATGAAAATTTCATTGAATGGAAACTTAATTTAATATCTAAAATTAATAACATAAACCACACATCATAAGATAGGGTTAATAATTTTAAAATAAATCATAAATTTAATTTATTTAAAATAAAAAAAAACTATTTCTATCTATCACAAAAATTATATTTTTACTACCATAGATAAAGCACATAATAATTTGGCTATTATTTAAAAAGAAATTATTTTGATAAAATTAAGAATTACTATTTGATCAATCTGTTTTTTTAAAAAAATTAATGTCTAAAGATTCTATTTTAAATAATTTAGATAAATGTTTTTTAAAATTTAAAAATCAGTTTAAAGCATTTAAATATAAAAGAATTAAAATTAATAGAATTAAAAAAAAAGAATAAATTTAAATTATTTATTCTTAAACCCAAAAATGCATGAAATAGGTAAATTTAGAATGATTTGTAGTACAACTAATTCTATTTTAAAGCAATCAAGCATTATTTTACAAATTTTTCTTAATAAATTGCAGGAAATTATTAAAGATAAAATTAATCCTTATTTTTATTGGCTTATTAATAATCATGATGATATTATCAAATATGTAGGGGAGACTGGGGTCAGTTGGCATAAGGAGCTAGTTGACACACAGCTTCTATTTCCTGCCACCGTGTAGCTAGAGCGCTGATATCTTGGTAGTGGGAAGTGTACGTAAAGGTGCACTATCCACTGTGACTTTAGTTTGTTTGGAAGCGCCACGATGGAAGTGACCCGTGTTTCATCGTTTTTCTGACTGGTGAGTAAATTTTTTTATTCTGGTGAACATGTAGATCGAATTAAGGTACTGCTGATGGCGGTTCTCGAAAGAGTGGATAACTGTGGTTGCATGCAGGTATCATAATCTTTTGTTTCTGATGTTTGAGATTGTGTGGTATCCATTTTGTTTTGGAAATCCCTGTGGGGTTAGTTGGCATAGTTAGGAAGAGGTCAGTTGGCATAGCTATGACAAATGGTAAAAAAGGGGAAAAACTAGAGATGGCCAAACGAGGAAGACTAAATTTGGTACACCAAACTAAAGTTCTGCGAAAATTGAACCCATCTGTTCAAATAACTCCTACATTTGTGCTTGATATCAAACAATAACTTTAGGTAGCTAAGAATTCATTATTTGTTCATACATTCAATTTAATTCGTCATACAGTTGGGTTTTTTTGTTCAAGTATTATTAAAATAAAATTTTTGATAAAATAAAATGTTTTTCTCGAAAATTGCTGTGTTCTGCTCAAGTACCCCTATCCATAGCACGTTATGCCAACTAGAACGCTGCCTTCACCAGAATCCCCCTAAGTATTGCACACAAAAAAAGAAAAATCAAAAACCAAAATCTATGCCAACTAGCCCCGATCTCCCCTAAATAATACTAAAATTTCTAATATAATTACAACAGATTTTGAAAACTTATTTACAAATATACCTTTAGATTCTTTATTTAAACAAATACAATTCTTAATCTGAATTTAATATAAACAATTTATTTGGTATTTCTATTAGTAAATTTCTTAATTTTCTTAAATTTAATTTATATAATAATTATATTGAATTTGATGATGCAATATATTCCCAAATTAAAGATATTGGAATGGGAGTAAATTATAGTAGCATTCTTGCTAATTTATTTTTATTGGCTTATGAATTTTAATTTTGTATTAATACCCATTTCCAATTTAAAATTTTTAGATATATGGATGACTTAATTATTTTTAATACTAATTTTACGATTGATTATATAAAAGACAAAATTTATAAAAACTTAACTTACAAAAAACTAATAATAATTCTAAATTTGTTGATTTTTTAGATTTACGAATATGTTTTAATCAACAAATTCCATATATTAAATTATTTCATAAAACATTTTTATTTCCATTTAAAATTAATAGATTTCATAAATTTACCAGTAATATAAGTTTAATTTATTTAAAAATATTTTTATACAAGAACTCAAAAGATATCGATGTTAACTCTAAATTTCAAGATTTTTTACATAATTTAAATTATCTTATTAAAGAATTTATAAATAATAATTTTCCAATTAAAGTTATAAATAAATATATTTTAAAATTTCAGAATAACTTTAAATTTCAAATTTATATTTAAAGTTAAAAATATTTTTTATTTTCATAATTTTATTTAATCATTTTAATTCTTCTAGATAGGATCTGTTGGTTTCTAATCATTTAAGTTATCTTATGACAACTCAGGATTAAATCCTTTTATAGGAAGTTTTGAGTTTGATATGATAGCTGTCACCGTTTTTCCGTTTTTCTTTCTTTTTTTTTTTTATATTTAAATTATATTTAAGAAACTAAAAATAAATACAAAAAATAAAATAAAAAAAGAATATAAATAATAAAAAAAGATATAAAAACAAAAGAAATAAAAAAAGAAAATGTCCGATAAAAAAAGAGCAAAAGTCTTTAAATATTGCGTTTTTGTTTTAAATTTTAGTTATGATTTTTAACATTGGTTTGTGTCTCCATAGAAACAGTAATTTGAAAGTTGTATTGGCATTTTTCAAATTTCAGATTGCTGTCCGGCTATATAAGCTTATATATAATATTGTGATGAGTTTTATATTTGTATTTATATATTTATTTCTATTTATCCAATGTATTATATCTTTTACTTATTCGTAATCTCTTGTATTATTTCAAATTCCAACCGTTAACGGTTATTCCTGTTTTGTTTACTTTTAAATCCCAACGGTTGGAGGGGCTCCCATCATGCACCTTAAATTTAAATCTTTCCGTTAATTTCTCTTATCATTTAAAAGCACCAATCATTTTAAAGCCCACCAGCCAATCAACACTCATGTAAATAAACTTATATAAACCCTTGCACACTTGTAAATAAAGAGAACCTGTTCAGATCTATCCAGTCTTGTTCATCTTATTTCCACGAACCAGGGCAACGAATAAATCACCACAATATTGTTCTACAAAAATTGGATAACTTGATGAGGCTTAGCCATAACTAATCTAAAAACTGACATTGTAAGTTATTCATCATTAAATTAAAAAGATAACTGCCCTTTCTTTTTGATTATATAAGTTAAAAATAGTTTCTTATAAAATAATATTGTCAAAATCCTCACTTTCTACGTAAAACGTCAGTCCCCTGGCGTGTGGTCACTACAAAAATCAGGACATCGACGTTTATATTTTCGAAATTATCTAAAATAACATACTTTATTATCTTTAAATAAGTTATAAGATACTTTTAAAATATTACTAATGAAATGATTAGTGAAAATAAGTGAAAAACATTCCTAAATCTTTATTTAAACCCGCGTACTCAGTTTCGCTCGCCAGTGTCCTGTCGTTATTGAAATTCGAAAAATCGGAGTATTTAACAGCACTTCAAAGTTGAGACCAATCTGCTTTTAAACATTACCCGTGACATTAACTACAGCAACTGCTTGCTACAGGATAGCCCTTTTGGAATCAGTAAGGTTGTGGTGTGAACGCGTGTCGGAGCCTGTCAAAATGTCAGTCCACCGGCAAGCAATTTCACGATTATTTACAA
>JAFIDM010002131.1:95181275-95191423 GCA_023159025.1 Thereuonema tuberculata
AAAATTGATTGTATTAGTGTTATTATTACATAATAATACTAATACAAATACTGTACTTGAATTATAAAGTTCGAGGCAGAAGAAGATTTCAGATGATCGACAACATTAGGGTAAATGGATCTTATGTGGAGACGAAGAGGAAGGCAGAAAATAGGAAAGATTGGAGAATGCTGGGTTTGCAGTGAAGGACCTGCCCTTGGCAGAGAACTATGTATATATGTATGTATGTATGTATGTAATTATAAAACTACCTATTTTAGCTTTCTAATGTGAAAAACAAAAACTTTGCATTTAGTTTTAACTTAACCAATGAAACATGGATAAACTGAATTCTCCTGTTTAAAAAAGCAAAAACAAATTTATGAGGAAGGCAGCAGGTACAGAATTAATGAAAGTATTTTCTATGGATCAATCAGTATTTGCCAAACTTCATTAATCCCATTTCATGAGCTTTTAGTGTGGATTCAATTAAACTCTGCCATTAGAGCAGAGAAACCGAGGAGGATTAAGACCAGGAATAGATACTTTGAATTAATTTTACTATAGACATAAAAAACTGAAAATTGCACAATAGTAAATTTTAAATGTCTTAGTATTGACTTTGTATCTATATGAATCAATATTTATTTTCTTATAAAATATTAATTTTAATATTAGTATCAGTAAGGATGCTATCCACAACTGTTCATCAAATAAAAATTTGATAACCAGATCAATGTTACTGCATTGGAGCCCGGAACGGGGCAGAAACAGTACTGAGAAAATCTGTCATTACAGCAGCATCTGATTTATTACAAAAGCATGGCAATTACAGAAAACCATGCAAGTTGATTTTTTTTTAGGGTGAAAAAATATCTTGACAGGGACTTCTATTGTAGCTTGAAAGTAGTTTCTTCCTTAAGAGCCTGCGGCAACACAAAGACCGGTCAACTGTCATTCCTCTAGATTTTAATTTCCAAAAATGACAGTCAAAAGCAATAAAACATCTCTCTTCTACTAATAGTATTCAAAAGTGTTCGGGGGGGGGGGGGGTGACCTTGACCAATCACTTTTCAATTGATCGGTGAAAGCTGCGACGATTAACCTCAAGTTAACTGATCCTTTGGTATAAATGGGAAACCAGCTGTCCTGCGTTTTTTGATCTTTGCCATAGGAGGTTCACTCCCACTCCCTAAATAAAAATCAGCCCGAGTTTTCCATTCATTAAGAGAAAAATTGTAGAGGAGTGAAGCTTCTTTTAGGAGAGTCCCTAGCCTTTAAAACAGGGCTACTAAAACCTCGTCCTGTTGCCACTTACGGCTGCAAATGCAAAGCTTCAAAAAAATATATAGCTGCTTGCACAGGGAGCACTTCCCATACTTTCAATTCTTTAGTTTTTCCAATGTTGTAAAAATAAAGCTAATTACCTTTGTTATTATAATGTTTCATTTTTATGTAAATTCAAATGGTAGGTACCAGCAAAAAAATGTGTAATATTTCAATAAGAAATAGGCTGCTTTGTAGTAGATGATGGAATGCCTTTAATATATCAGGAAACAATATTTGCTGTCAAGGAATAAAATTTGTAAAGACAAGACTGGGTCAGCTATGCAGACAAAATGAACCTTCTCAAAAAACGCAATAATCAGAGGATACTGAAATTTATCTCAATGCTAGTTTATCGTTGCTTTAAGAATTGCCAAAAAGTCATTATTTTCTTACTGAGAATTTGTGAAGTGGCTTGTAGAAGCAGCTGATGCCATCAAAATGATAAGCTTGTCTTTAAATGAGTATTACTTGGAAAGTACAAGAACAGCCATTGAAAGTTGCCAGCATGCAAATTTTAGTCATTGGCATTGGATAAAAAAGCTCAGTTGTTGCTTTTTCGTTCATAGGATCTACGATGAACTTTGTCTGTTCTTTTCATTGGACATAAAGACTTTCTGGAATTGTATATAAAATGACTCAAACTCATTTCGGCCTGATTAGAGGACTTCTTCAGGAATGTAAATAAAATCAAAATACAAAAAGAAAAAGAAATCGCTTCTCTTTCTAGTAACATAATCGAAAATAACAAAATAAATTATAAACCAAATTAACTCTTAAACATTTAATAACGTTTTTTGTCCAATTTTTATTCACTTGCTTTGTTTATTCATGTTTTTTAGTTGTATTTTTATATTGTTTTAATGAGAGAAGAATTTCTCATTCCTTTTTAATGTTATTTTATTTTTTGTTCATCAAACAAAACCTTGAAAAAGTTTAAAGAAATTAAAACGAAATATTGGTATCAACGGTATCTACAGTGAAGGTGTTTTTGAGTTTATTATGTGTCTTAATTTGGATTAAAGAAGATAACGTTATTGTTATCTAAATTGTTTTTAGACTTAAAAATTAAGAAAGATGATTCTGCATTATTAAAATGCGAGTACTACAGAAAACAATTTCAAAGTAACCACATTCTTAATTTTCACTCAGACCATTTGGTATCTACCAAAAAGGAAATAATTAAAGGTTATCTGAGAAGAATCACCAATTACACTCACGACAAAGAGATCTGGAAAGATAAGATTAAAGATTTCAAAGAGGTATTATCAATAAATGAATATCCTGATAATTTTATAGAAGGAACAATTAAAGAGTTTTTTAAGAGAAAGAAGTTTATAAAACCAAAAGAGCATATCAAAGAAACAAAGTTTTGTGAAGTGTATAAATTTACCGATAGGGATTAAAGTGAATAAGCAAGTAAAAGATGTGTGCAAGAGTAATGAGATTAAAATTGTTTTCCATAAAGATAGTACTTTGTTCAAAAAGAAGAGAACTAGAAAAGAGGATACACAATTGGACAGGATGGGGGTTATATACGCTTTAAAATGCCGAGACTGGTGAAGTATGTGGGAAGTATAGGCCGCACCATAAGATAGCGAGTCAAGGAACATACAACAGCGTACGAAAATAGGAATGAGAAAATTTCTGAGTGGGCTAAACATTGCATAAGCCGAAATCACAGTCCGAAACCAATTTTGTATAACACACATGGGCAAGTGCGGCTCCCAATATCTCTTGATAAAAATACAGAATTCGAAAAAAAACAAAAAAACAATTAGTCCAAAATTTAATACTTGTTTTCTTTTTCATTTTCTTCTATATGTATTTTTTATACTTTATATAGCAGTTGTGTGTAGAAATGTAATTAAATTTGAATTTGTGTATTTAATACTATGGAACATGACTATGGTGTGGCTCTTTATACATAAGAAAAATCCAGAATGTGGCTCTCTGATGACTTCATGTATGCCCATACTTGAAACAACATACAGAACAACAATTTAGTTCCAATTGTCGACACGGTGTGGCGCTACTGTACAGAACAATTTAGTTCCAATTGTCGAGACGGGGTGGCGCTATTGTCCGGAACAATAATTTAGTTCCAATTGTTGACAAGGTGTGGCCCTACTGTGCAGAACAACAATTTAGTTCCAATTGTTGACACTGTGGCGCTACTGTACAGAACAATTTAGTTCCGATTGTCGACGCTCTGTGACGCTACTGTAACATGTGGGCGAATGCGGCTCTTCGTTGGGTTAAGTGCGGCTCCCAATATCTTTTGATAAAATACAAAATAATTAGTCCAAAATTTAATATTTGTTTTCTTTTTCTTCTATATGTATTTTTTTATACTTTATATAGCAGTTACGATGTGTGTAGAAATGTAATTAAATTTGAATTTGTGTATTTAATACTATGGAACGTGACTATGGTGTGGCTCTTTATATATATATATGAAAATCCAGAATGTGGCTCTCGATAACCTCATGTATGCCCATACTTGGTGTATAACGTCTTTAATGTGAAAGACGAAAACAAACGCTATAAATTAGAATCATGCTTGATGAATAGTTGTGAATAGAGACACATGTATTTAATATGTTATTAAAGAACAAGAAAATTAAAGAATATTTAACTTTAAAATAGACATATATAAGATCTATTGTTCATTATGTATGATCTATTGGTAAATCCACATGTCTGTTCAATTGTTATATTATTTATTAGGTTTGATTTAAGTAATCTATTATGTTTGTTTAAGATTTACTTTGTTATTTTTTAAATTAACTAGGCCATCTCCCGTGTACAGATTGTTCGTTATAGATATTTGAAGAAGAGATTTATTTAGATGGATGTTGGTTGATATAGATGTTAAATGAAGATCATAGTTTATATACGATACTCCTGGCGACGAATTGATTGTGACTATTCTTTCGAGTGAAGATAACCAAATTCCGATGACTTGTGAATCTAGACAAATTTTCCTCTTTGGCAGAGACTTCAGACAAATTTTACCTGTAGTCAAGAATGTCCGAGATTACGACATTATTAACAGTTCTTTGAAAAGATCTCATCCTTTCTCTCGTTGTCCATTTCAATACTAATTGATTATCGATGATAAAACGATGGTTTATATGAGATAATCCAAGAATAATCGATTCCAATGAAAGGGGTTAAAGCAACATTTTGAAGTTTTGAAGACTCTTTTCAAGCCATTTCTTTTTCAAGCATAATAAAATTGGAATAAGTACAACAAAACAAAATAGTTGGAAGCTTAAACGAATTTCAAAAACACGTGAATCAATAAGTTTAGTTGTTTTTACAAAAATATATTCAATCAATCAATCAATCACGGCCTTTCACTCGATTCCGAGCCTTGGCGACCTGATGGATGAACGATCTATAGGAAGAACGATTACGTGCAAGTTCACAAAGATCGGCCAGGGTCATTTCTGTCGTAGTTGTAATAGTGTCAAGCCATCTGGTTGCTGGTCTTCCTCTTCGTCTAGAGCCTTCTGTTTTTCCCAAATGTCCTTCTCTAAAGATCTATCACGTCTAATACAGCTTTTGATCTTCCCTTTCGACCAAACAACATCAGCACCAAGAGGACCTTGCGGCTTTATTCCTGACGCATCACAAGTATTGATCATACTCAAGTCAACCAAATGCTCTTCCCCAGTAGCTTGATGAGTGCCTTCCGACCCAGGGGCACATCTTCCAGCACTATATCTGATTTCCCTAGTTGTACGTTCCATCAAGTTTTCTTGGCATAATACAGAAGTAGATTGCAAGGCCTTTCTTTGCGCAATGTGTAACACCTTTAAGGGCATCACACCGACATTAAAAATATATTAATAAAGTACAATTCAATTATTAAAAGTAATAATAAGAAGAAAATAAAATTTAAGATAATCTAACAAAACTCGATTCCAAAGAAAGCAGTTAACGCATTATTTTGAAGTTCAATAATGCTCATTTTGAATTTGTCGACTTCCTGGTGACAATAAAAAATGGAAAACCATTTTCTATTGTTGCACTAACATTGGGGCACAACAACAACACAACAATTGCGGAGATATAAGTAAAAAAACAATATGAAAAGAGTTGTATACTTCTCCCAAAGCTAACCTGATAATACACGAACAGTTACGGGGTCAAATCACACCAAGTCGTCTCACCGAGCATCTGAAAGTATCCCTCCGCGCCCACATGACGCTTTTTCCAATGTAAACAAAACGAATTCTCATTACAGCTATCGCGATAGAATTCTATTGTATATTTAGCAATTTCAAAAAAAAAAGAACAGATAGAAATTAAACTTATTAAAGAAACAATCTATTTGTAATTTTAAAAGAAATCTTAAGTTACAAGACAATATTTGTTACAAAACGAAAATAAACAAAAAAATTAAAACTTTTTTTTTTAAATTGTATTTCAACTTACTCAGAATCAAATTTCAATATAAATTTCTGTAATGAAAATTTATTACAAATATTTAAAACAATTATTAAAATTGTAATGGAAATTCTTTCTTATTTGACTTTTATTTTTACATAGACCTGTATTTCAAATTTTATTATTATTTTATAACAAATAAATGATAACTAAAACATATGGAAGAGATATTGTCATGTTATGATTTTTTTATAAACAAATATAATCTTTATTCTGAAAATAAATTCATGTGAAATAGAAAAGCAAATTAATCCTCTTTCGTAAAGAATTGGTGGCCCTGAAAAGGGCCGTTTTTCAACAATCAATTTTTCAGAGCGGTCTCAGCGTCAGTATTAGGCCTACAATCCGAGCTGATCGAGAAACCATTTCTCATAATAAACACCGTTTATTTCTGCGGGATAATCCCCAAGTTTTTTTTGAGCCTTAAATATACCACACGCTCCAACGTCAAATCCTTCTGAACTTCCTGCATGGATAATTATTAACCGAGGAAGAGCCGATATCGAAGGATCAAAAAGCGATGTCGCGATGAACGCTAACCCTTGCGCAAATGCGTTTCAGCTGGAGATCACAGTGTTATCGTGCCATATCGTCCGCTTCGTATGGCCAAAATTTATCCATGTTTCATCTATATTCTAAATATAACGATCATGAGAACGATAATGACGGATGTCTCGGGTTTTGTTGGTTTATTTGGTTGAAAAACACTGCGTTTGAAAACGCCATGTTAACTCAACTGTGGGGCTTCCTTGATTGGTTAATCAACTAATGACTTTAAAACTCATAAACATCTGAAATGATGTCTTTATCTCCTTAAAATATTTACCTTGATAAATTACGACATGCTTAAAATGATAATTTCTGTTAATTGGCATTTATTTTTGACCAGATCATTATTTAATGTACGGACTACTTTTCATTGCGAAGGTATACATCCAGTAACTGTTCGTGTATTATCAGGTTAGCTTTGGGAGAAGTATAGTCCCTATGGCCTAATGGATAACACATCCGACTTCTGATCAGAAGATTGCAGGTTCAATTCCCGTCGCGGAAATTTCATTGTAAAATTTATTTCTATTTTCCATTCGCACAGAAAATTGCGCCGGACAGACAGACAGAGAAATAAAAGATTTTAGTAATATAGATTATTGAATGTAATACAGTACATTTGTTTATGATTTACTTTGTTAATTTCGATTATGTTACTAGAAAGAGGTGGGATTTCTTTTTCTTTTTGTCTTGTATTTTGATTTTATTTACATTCCTGAAGAAGTCCTCTAATCAGGACGAAATATAGATGTGAAAAGATTGGCTTCAGTCAAAGGGTCAACTGAGGCATATTTAATCAAATCAATACTTTTCAGATGAAATTAGAACCCTTTTTCAAAGTGCCAACTTTGAAACCAGAATTTAACTCGTTTCCAAAGAATGCTGAAATTGTAGTCTGCAGAATATACTAAAGAAAGGACCCTGAACATGATAATTAACTCATTCTCTGAATAAGAGATTCCAGGAGACTCCAAGTGATATCATTGACCTTCAATACGACTCGGACCTGAAAATTCAAGTTTGATGAAGTCGGTCTTCTCTGCTATTCACCAAAAGAATGTAGAAAAGGGAAAATCTGTCAATTTAAGAATGTATGAATCATCACCTCTTCAGAAGCTATGTATAAGAAGAGTTAAGTGCTTCTTTCTGGGAAACAAGTCAAAATTGAGACAGATTACCGAAAAGAGCACTGCCTCCGATATCAACTAATTTTACTAATAATTCAGTTTTATCATTAACTGAAACTTTCTTAATATTGTATCGTAATAAAAATTGCTTATAAATGAAGCTGGTCTAGTTCTTTAAATGATCCCTAGATTATTACATGGAGTCAAATTCAGAAACAAACTCCAAACAAATACAAACTTCATCAACATGCCTTCAATATTTCGTCCTATTTTTGAAGGACTTTCTCAAGATCCATATGTTTAAAACTTAAATAACGAAAAATACAAAATATTTGTTCAGAAACAAACTCTTTTAAAGAATATATTTTCAAATCAAAAAATTAAAGCAATCTCATTATATCATAAAGTGCATGGAAGAACACTGCAATTGGTTTTAAGTTTTACTCAACAAATTTTCCTTAGGTATTGCTTCTAAATTCGAGCCTAAAAGTGGTGTTTAAGACTTGCCTATTGTATGCCCTGTGATGTATAGAAAAATAACAAATTATGAGACTTCCAAAAGGTTGAACACCCCTGCTTCAAATGGATATGGAGAAAAGAAAACGGCACTCTTACTCACATTTGAATCCAGACCTCTGTTGTAACCACAGCCTTCCTTTCCCAATGACATTAGTCTCTTCAGAGCTAACAGTGACAGTTTCTTAAAAAAATATTTTACTTTATGCAGTTGTCCTTCTGTGTTCATGATTGATGGAATCTTTATTAACATAAAAAATTTTCTTTTTATTTAGAATTTACAAGTAGAATTTGTTTTCTTTAAAAAAGTTTCAAAATTAAATATGTTTCCATGACATAGTACAATTGATAAAAACAAACAAAAAAAAAAAAAGGACACAATGAGGCACATGACTATACAATGTTGTCTATTTGCTACTTCTCCTTGAGGGTTCAGATGCTGTAGGTGGGGGAGGTGGTCCTCGTTTGTCAAGGTCATCTATGTAGGTGGTTATTAATTTTCGCCTTTCATCTGGAATACAGTCTAGCACCAAGTAGCGTTTGTCATTCTAATGAGAGAAAAGAACCAATAATAATTATTTATAATAGTATAAAAACCCTGTTTCACAGATAAATGAAACTATTACTCTTTCCTAAGTTGCCGTATTGTCCGGCGTATAAGACGACCCCCCAATTTTTCCAATTAAAATGTAGAGTTTGGGATATACTCGCCGTATAAGACTACCCCTCTTCCAACGCACACCAAATAAAAATTAAAAAAACATCAGATTTGATTTCAATATGGTAATTTTAATTCAAATGCTTATGACATGCAGATACTTAGCAGGAAAACTGTCACTTATAAACATAATGCTGTTTGTCATCAGACATGTAAACATAAATCAGTGCAAGTGGATTAAACTTTTCCTTTAAAAGCGATGTTCCTTATCGGTGATTGGCTGGTTGTTGTATACAACGCCTGCTTGGATTGGTCAGCTCTCCCTGTCTCCAAGTAACTGTAGCTTTGTTTATTCTGGCGCATTATTTTAATGCTACATTTTTTTAGTATTTCTTAACTGTAGCCTTGTTTATTCTGTCCCTGCTCTATCTCTTTTTTCCATACCCCGGGCGTCCCGTACGCCTGCAGCTTGCTCCGCCCTATCGGGACCGCGTTAAGTCACTTCTTTCCATGAATCCTGGCGAGTGGATTTTCTTCAACCGTACTTGTACAGCGCCGTCCTTGTTGCTATCATACAGTTGCCTCATACCCATGCGGAAGCTTACACAGGGCACGTTGACCAGGCTGAAGACGATGGCCTTCACAGAGAATCAAGTGTCCCATGGCAAAGGAACTTGAGGTGAACCAAGTCAACTGTAAACAGCAACAGCTGCATATTCTTATGTTTTACAAAGGTCAATCCAAGCACTCCTCCTGAGGTCTAAAGTGGAAACACAAAGAAACTGCCCTAAGCTCTACAAAACATTCTTAGCAGGTGATAAATGATGTTCTATGGTCATCGTAGATGAGGACTGGAATTATATCTCACACAAGTAATACGAAAGGATGGTCTGACTAGGTTCGGGTATGCACAGGATTCATGAACATTTTAAATTAAGCAGGTAACAAAAAATGTCAAAATTAATGCTATTTATTATCAAAACAACATTTTAGTGTATGAGGTGTCAAACAATGATAGATCCACTTCAATAAATTTTACTGCCAAGTAAATATTGAAGGGTTTTCTCATATTTTAAGGTTAATTTTATTATTTATTTAATCTGTAATTGTAACTTTAATTTTTTTTTTTTTTTTCATTTTTAAAAAATTAAAAATCCCGAGAAAAAAGATTCACTGACTGTATCAAAGCTGTAACATTTCATGAAGCCGGAGCAACTTTCTTAAATCGGCAATTCTCCTGATCTCAATGTCTGTGAACATGTTGGTTCAATAATGAAGGTTTGAGTAGAGTCCCTAATGTTCAAAGAACCAATTGGGTGTCATTATTCACTGGAAATTATGACTGCAAAGATTAATGAGTCATGACAACTCTTTTTCAAAACCTCCTGCGATCGTATTCCTGCCCATTAATGGCCATCAAAGCTGCGAATGGCAGTAATACTAGATATTAAAATATGTATTAATAATTCAAAAATAAATGCTCTTTTTTCATGGATTTATAGCTATTATTCATTCCTTTTAGTTTCCTCTGTATG
>JAFIDM010002131.1:95241747-95254966 GCA_023159025.1 Thereuonema tuberculata
TTTTGCCATTTAGTTAATTGCATAATATTGATTATTCTAAAAAAAAACTTCTCTTCAAATTTTCTTTATAAATTTCTTCGATTTATTTCATTTGATACTAAAATAAGATGAAATATGATGCTGCTACTGCCATTAGAGTCAGTACTTACAGGAAGTGACGTCATTATTACTATTACAATTCCTTCTCACTGCATTTCCTAAAATTCAATTGATAAGGATTATAAAGCGATAAATCACTTGATGAATTAAAATTTGGAAGCTTAATATTATATATTTATATTTTTCTATAAACAAACACTTCTACTTAATCATGAAAGAATAAAATAGATATTTCCAAGATCCGCAAAGTTCTAAATCTTGATAAAAGATGGCGCTGTCTGTCCGCCAAAATTCAAATTCCGTCACAAATCAAAGTTCAGTAAATCTTTTCTTTACAGAGTAAAGATGTAAATGACACTAATCATGTTTAGATGTAGACCAACAATAAAGATATTATTTTCTTAAAGAAATTTATTTTCTTATATTTAATACGATTTTATATCTTATCTCTATAATCGATGATTTAAGAAAATATTAAAGTTAATACTGTATGTATTTTGACAACTCCGTCTGTTTTTGTTTTTGTTAGTTTGTTTGTTCACTTAGATTACAAAATTACAAAAACTAAGATAAGTAAT
Source organism: Thereuonema tuberculata (assembly GCA_023159025.1). Lineage (NCBI taxonomy): Eukaryota > Metazoa > Arthropoda > Chilopoda > Scutigeromorpha > Scutigeridae > Thereuonema > Thereuonema tuberculata. The sequence continues at coordinate 95,242,425 of JAFIDM010002131.1, forward strand.
CTTTTGTATTACCTTACGTTAGCCAAAATCTACTTAAAAATGTAAATTGTTTGAGGCTTGAGTTACAATCTAATGTTAAGTAGGAAAAAGAAGGTTTTTTTTGTTTTGTTTTATTTTTTTTTCTTCATTTGGCGGATTTCTCTTAATAGCACCAGGAGAGGTATTATGATATTTAGCTTCGCAATAGAAGTGACATCAATAGGAATAAACAAATAAAATTTGAGACCTTACAAAATCTTATATTTTAAGATTAATCTGTCTTGTAAGTAACTCCCTGATTACATTTTCTAGACTATTAGAAATAATAAGGAAAAATAAATCGTAAAACTGACAAGAAAAAATAAATGTAACGAACAAATCCTACATTTTCTTCGGGTTTCCACACGGAGATTACAGCATTTAAGGAGTGATTTTAAGTTTCAAAACATCCATTTCTATTCATCAGTATCTACTTCATGTATTTGAGCAATTTCAACATATTTTATCAGAATGAAGCTAAACAATATCATTTTAACCTAAAGTCCTGTGAAATTGTGATGTTGCCAAGAGTTTCTTTCAAGATTTCGAAAAGGACTTATACCAAGGAATTCATTCTTTGGATACTTTTGTTATAGAAAATTGTCGAAAACTTTATTTGTTTATTGAATTTAATCTTCGAAGAAATAATTAATAAAATATATTTCAAGTTCTAATAGCAGTTCATTTATAGTAGATTCCAGAATAGCAATGAACCTTTGTTAAGTTAACTTAAAAATGTATTCTATGGGAATAATAGATATATGTATTCATAAAGCTGTTCATCTGTTTAAGTCAACAGTGACGTAATGTTCGTTCACTTTTAGTCCTATATAATTTAGAACAATTATTTTCTTCCAATTCCAGATGAGGTACTTTGAATTGAGGTTATGTTATCTTTCAATACGTTCCTCTTACGTATTTCAACACTATCTCCATCCGTCCTAATGAGAGATTTCTCTGTGTTGCTCGTGCAAGATTAGATTCTCGGAGATCTTCATCTACTTAATTTTAACACTCTGGAAAATAATCCTTTCTATCTTCTTGTTTTCTCATTCTACGGCACTATTTGGAAGATACATCTTTTTGGAAGCTGACCTTCATTACCCTGCTTCCATCTCTGTATCCTGCTGAGTTCAACTGTTAGTGGAAATCTCATTAAGTTTCTCCTTACTCATTTGGTTATTCTCATTAATTGTTTAATCTCACCGTTTCAAGCGCCAATTATAATTGTTCAAGAGCTTTCAATGTTAATTATTTTATTATTATCATTAATATTGCTACTATATTCTGCTCTGTATTTCAGAATTACAATCTGCTATCTCATTATTCTATTACTCATTTAGACTGAACCACATTCTTTTTATTTGAATAACATTTTTGGCAGCTCATGTCTAATATTAGGGCGTTAAAGAAACTTGATGTCACATTCTTTATTTCTTATATTTCTTAGTATCAGTTTAATACAGTAACAATACTACGCTTAAAGCCATGAAATCTTAAGAAATTATATTTTGAGACGTTTTTCAGGACTAGATGGAGAATGGACGCCATAAGTCTCGCAAATCTCGTTTAATAGTATCATTCATAAAAATAAAGAATGAAAGTTTATATTGATAATTGTTGCTATTCATAAGCGCTGCTAAGGAAGACGTACGTAACTTTGAAGAGATGTGCTTTATAAAATAAAATCTTTGTAAAAGATATTGATCTTCTTTTATTAAGAAAGTTAGTTTAAAGAATTTTACGTCAGACGTATTTGTTCTTGTTTCTAATCTTTTTTTTAGAACTAATCTCTCCGTAATTCTAATTCATGTAATTCTGTGGTTCGTGATGAATGAATGCAGTAATTGATTTTCCTGTTTCCTTCCACTGCCCACGCGTTACCATCACCCATCATAATAACATGGAAAAAAATCAGTCTCTCCCATAGAATAACTTGTCTCGGCTTATCTTTAGGCAACGAAGGTCACGTGATTACATCATTTCCCTTCAGGAAAAGGTGAAACTTATTTGCATGGAGAGTTATTTATATATGTAGATATAATGAAACTAAGTTTAATACAGTGCTAGTGTCCGTCCGTCTGTTTCGATAGGACAATCCTGCTACGGATTTCGATGAAAATTGACTAATAAGGACTAATAATGTGAATAGAAAAAATGGGTGATTTTATTTCGATGGAGGGAATAAGTTGTTTCTCCCTTTCTCATCTAGAACATTTTACGTTATTATAAAAACTATATTTCTATTTCTCAGTGATTTTTAAGTTAATGTTAGCATTGCTTATTAAGTGTAGAAATTTAAATGAATTCATTTTTATATTCTTCACCTTTTTTTTAAAATTACAATTGGCAACGCAAACCTCGTAGATACAATATTATAATAACAACAACAATAATAATAAAAATGAATTGTAAATTTAATAATAATAATAATATATTACTATTTTTATTGTTTTATATATATAAAAGAAAATTCTTCCTCAGATTCACTGAGGAAGACCTGTTAACAGGTTGAAACCTGGTTTGGTTCTCAAGTACATTTTTAAAGATTTTTAATTAAAAAATTAAAAGGCCTTTAAATTTTTTAAGTTTTTCTTTTTAAGAAAGTGTGATAGCTTTTAAATTCGTCCATATATAAAAGAAAACGCTGTTGGATTTTTTTTTTATGCTCGCTATTCCTCCGAAACCGTAAGACACAGAAGATGATACAAATAAGATGACAAATGTTAGATATACTATTGAGGAGGGCTACATTTTATTTTTCATCGACGGGGGTCAACCGGATGACACATGACGTAAGGGCAATTTCTAAACCATTTATTTTAGATGACCAAAATGAAAGACAAGTTGCTCCTCTCATTGAGATGAACTTTTTACAGATAGTCAGGTCGCGATCAAAGATCACGTGACTTAGAAAATGACCTCAGAATTTAAGGTCACGTGATCACTAAAAATTTTACTTGGCAGTAAAAAAAAAAAAAATATTTCTTTAAGGATGTTAAATCTTTAATGATGTTAATAAATGTTAGAAAAAGTCACAAATAATTTCATGAGAAATTGCACAGATATTTAGGGTATATTTGGTAAATAATTACTTTGTTTCTAAAGATTTTCGAATTTTAAAAAAATATATAAAGCTGCAATTTGTATTTGGTTTTTAAATAAGGAAAACTTGTTTTTAGATTTCTATCATTGGTTCGTAAGCTTCGATACAGCATGGTGTTCTCAGAATAAAATTCTCCTACTTCTTATCAAACTCTCTGAACTGAATCTGAAAAAGGGTTCTGTGTTTATTGTAATTGTATTTTTACACTTCTACAAAATTAACACGGAGTACATGTACAGTTGTATACGATCATTAACTTTAATTTCGAGTTCGGAGCCTTCTTCTAATACTTCCCTTCGCGAACCACCAAATGAGAAACACTGAGTTGATTGTAATATAGATATTGATCAATACGGAGTATTTATAACATGTATGAATTTAAACTATTGTATATTATGTATTTGGCTCAGATCATGTGTAGTAAGTGCGTGTATTTTCATCCCGTTTTACTTCGATTAATTCACGAGATCAGTTCGTTAAATAGTTCATATTCATAAAGGAAAAAAAAATTGATGATTTCTATAGGCATTAAACTACCAATAAAAACGCAAAGTTCACATTTAATGTCAAAAAAACTCGTTTCTTGAGCACTCCTAATAGAATGAAAGTATTGTTGTATGACGTCATGCTGCCTACGGCATCTTTCCTGTGGCTCTTCGAAGCGAAGCCGCTCCTGCCGGCCGCCTTCGCCAAGTCATCGCCGCCAAAGCCAACTTCTCCACCGCAGTTCTGCAGTAGATCCGGGAGACACTGCGATGAAATCACCTTAATACGAAACACACGGAATACAGCAAAACGCCGCTAGACACCGAAAAATGTGCCTAGTGTCAGTCGAAACCTAACAAGTGGATACCGGAAACCGGACACCGGACACTCGCAATGCAGTGATGACGAGAAATACGTCGGTTTTGAATTAAGTTAGACGTTTCAATTGATTTTTCCTTCTCTATTTCGATGAACTGTCCAGCTGTGTAAGTGCAAATTCCATTCTAAAAAAAGCAAATGACGCTGTCGATAAGTGAGCTTTTACGTTGAAATTCTATTTCGTTTCCGGTTTTTTTTTAATTCGATGATAAAAAGAAGCTCGGTGTCTCTTTTGAGTTCTACAAACGTCCCAAATTAGAGCCTGGACGTCACATGAACTTTAAAGCCGGCGATATCACAGTCTGACAAGACATTTATTTTGATAAACTAAACAACAAAAAAGTGAACTTTGCAACTTCATTTCTGGTTGGAACTGTATAAAAATCTTTGTGTAAATCATCTAAGAGCAGCGTGGGTGTCGACTCAAGAAAGTAAAAAAAAAAGTCCCGTTCTGTGCTGAGATTCTATTTCGGCATTCCAAAGTAGGCCTAGCATTCCGGCATCTGTTTAACAGACGATACTAGAATAAACATTTCAAAAGCGTTGGTTTAGTATTTTGAAGAATACATACTTAATTCACACGAGAATTGGCTTCCTTATCCACTGGATAACTTCCGATAATGGATAGGACTTGAAGGTAGTGATTTATCCTGTTATCCTTTCTGGAATCCTCCCGGAGAAAACCTTTCCCGTCAACTCCAACTCGTTTCGTTACTCACCGCCGACACAAACAGGAGTAAATACTTGTGTAGCTGTTCTCTTCACCTCCCTACTGTACCGGAAGCCCCGCCCTGTGCTATAGACAAGAACGCCGCGGCAACGATGCGACCGCCAGTTACAGCCTCAGTGATGGCTTTCGAGGTGCTGGTGGCGTACGCTAAGGGTCTCCCCAATGTGGAACGATTCGGGAAGAGCGACCCGTTCGTCACCATCACACTACAAGGTAAGCGGCCATTCGTATATGACGTCACATTCTTCTAATCAATGCATATCAGCTATCGCATTTAGAAACTAAAGTTACTTTTTATGTTTTAGCTTAAACTATTGTATTGTGTATAAAGATAACAGATAAACTTAAAACTTTTAATTCAAATTAAAATAGTTATTTATAAATAACCACAAAACAGTTTAGTTTTTCTGAAGTATTCTGAAAGACCTCATTTTATGTGTGTGTGAGTATGCGAGTGTTTTAATACATTTTTCAAGTGTTCTGTCTCAGTAGCAAAGGTGAGGAGGGGTGAAAGGGGCAAAAATGGAATCCTATATTTATACGATCTCGGGTTTTTTTTTTTTTTAGGGGGGGTTGGAAGGTAGGATTGCTCTCCCCCTCCCCCCGTTGTTTTGGGGGTGGGAGAGAGCGAGGCGATATTTAATGTAAGGTAGCAGGTGCCAAAAAAAAAATAAAAAAAAAATTGGAATGTTCTCTCTGTGTAGTGGCATTTTAGGTTTTGTGATTACAAAACATTTACTTTTCTATAGCAACATGAAATGGCGTATTTACGATTTTGTTTTGAAAGGAGTAACGAAAGCTTTTACATTGCAGAGAATCACTTCAATTGCAATATATTTTAGTTCCCATAACAAATAGTAATAGAGAAAATGTCTTAGCTAAAATTGACATTAGGATCTACATATTTTATGAGACACTTACAAAAATTTCTAGAACATTTTACCCATTTGTTTACGTAAATATTTTTCACTATATTGATGTGTTGCTCCTGTTTATGTTTTTTTAATGTAGTTATTGTAACTTCTTCAGTTCGTTAAGCGAAAACGCACTAACCGTAGATCCGATATTAATTTCAGTTAGTTATTAGTGAATGAAATTAAAAAATTTTCTCTGAATTCTCTGCAACTTTTGTCATTTCTATATTTTATTTTATTGTATTTATTTATGTATTTTTATTTAAGTTTCTATAACTTGACAGGATCCGATGGCTGAGTTGAGTGCACTTGTCACGTTTGATTGATTAACTGTTCAAAAATAACAGACGCACCGATTCACAGAATCAAGGAACGATTGAGACACTTTATCTTACAACGAAGAAATGTTTACTTTTATTTCAAAGCCGCTTTCTTTACTGAATTCAAACAAACTAATCAATTTTCAAACTTGATTATTGTATGAAAATGCACATTTTTTAACCCCTACGTTACCTTAGGAATAGTTTAATCTGTCTATTTGTTAATTTAAGTCTCAAAGATTCTAATTTCTATGAGCTTTACGAAATTTAACATCATCTGAAAATCATCCATTAAGTGTTGCTTTGATCAAAGCCTGTTAACTTTGGAATCTTCACTTGGTTACATCCAAAAATAGTTATTTCAAAAGGCTGTGGATAGTCTGAAATTAACAATAAACCTTTAGGACTTTAAATCGATAGGGTTTGGTATTTTTTGATATAAAGGATCGCTATTTTGTTGTTGCTGGTTTTTTTAACTGAGCTGCAGATATTAGGCGAACGATATTATGTATGGAAATCAGAAACAAGACTATCTTGGACCGCCAGTACAAAACATGAATTTTATTGTATGAGCATTGCTTACTTTTTTTAGTCTTTTTTGTTAGACTTATCAAAACAATTTCCCCTCCCTCCTAAAAATCTCTAATAACTTTTGAACCGCTCGATCTTCTTGAAGCTTGGTGTGCTTATTTATGGATTTTTCTTATTTTTATATTTGAAATGATCTCCAAATGGATCCTTCTCGAAAAATCAACGTCAGAAGGCGATTAAAATTTCATGGAAAAACATTGAAATTTAGTGTATTTCTATTCTATTTCTATTAACACTTCGTTGTCGAATGATATCAAACCACAAGCAAATTAATGGATTAACAATGAATGTTTTACTCCGTAATCCATTAATTTGCGCCTAATTTGATAGGATTGAAATTAATCGACTTTAGACAATTTAAGTCAATACTGAGAATTTAATTACTTTTTTTTAGAAAACGGAAAATTACCAATGTTTTTATTTAGAAGATATTAGAATTTGAAGTAAATATAGATTTTTCATTTGTATCTTCTTCATGATTAAAAAAAAAATAATAAAAACATTTAAAGAAATGGACTTTATGTTCTTTCACAAGCTTCTTATCTTCGTATAACTGCTACTGTAATCAATAAATGAAGATGTATTAATGTGAAGGAATTTATTAGATGATTAGTAGTACTTAATGCCGAATTGTAACAACAGTAGCAGTGGTTTTATACAAACAACATGTGGATAACTTCTCAGCTCCTCAAAAGATAAGATTGATAATTTCATTGAATTAACAGTCACATGATAAAAAATATCAATCAGACATCTCTGTTATTCACGATGGGCAAATCAGGAAATGGCTAATAATTAATGAATAGTAAGATACTGAACAAGAATAAACAAGAAACGGACTGATTAAAAATATCTACGGATTTTCCGTTTCAAGATTTTTTTTATTATTTTGTTATTTCATTTTCTTCTTTTTTTCTGTTGATGTTTCGTTATTTTGATCACTAGAGGCTAACATTAAAATTAAAATAAAATTAACAAAAATAATAAGAAAAAAAAATTATAATTTTCGAAAGATGTTTCATATACTCGCATTTTGAGCTTCAATGATCTTTTGAGAAAAGCAGTGAATCGTTTTAACAATCTTTCAACAGACGTATGCCTACATCTCTATATAGATTAAACTTCGTTTTCGTAGAATGACCTCCTAGACCTTTCCTTCTAGGACACCATGTAATCTAATACCTTAACTACGGATTTGGACGTCTGAAGCACTGACAACTGTATAATGGAGGCGACAAACTAGAGAAAGAACAGTAAAATGGAATCTCTGTGTTTAATGCTGGTTTATTTTTGGTTGGTATATAAGACTCTGTGTCTTTGGCGTGCATTCTGATCACTCGCTGTCAGCCCAGGAAGCCTAACTACGTCACTGTCACCATCCAACCATTAAAGTTCCAGCTTCTAACGGACTGGGGTCTGAGTAACCTCAATGTTTTTCCCATAAATAAACTCTAAATCGAAAAACTTTAATATGAAGATTATTTACAATAGTTTAAAATTAAAATAAAATAAAATTAATAAAATTAATAAAATTTTAAAATTAATAAAATAAATCACGTTACGCTACAGGAGAAGCATAAAAAATTATTCAAAATAAGCATATAAAATTAGATAAATAGGAATTATTACAACTTCAGAAAAATAGATAATTCAAAAAAATTCCTTGAACTGAGTAGATGCGAAACAGAAGAATTCCTTAAGGAAGCTTTTGCTGAATCATTCACTGAACTTTAGTCTCAGAGGTTAAACCACATTGTCTGCGTTTTTAAACCTCCACAATTCTTCTAACTAAACCTAGGCCTACTAACAATAAGTAGCTAACTATTATTAAATAAGTAACTAACAATAGTAAGAACTTTATCTTTACACCTCACAGTTTATGCATTGTGGGTTAATGAAGCATATCCAAAACCTTGAATTGCAACGGAAAATTAAAAAAAAAAAAAATTGAACAAAAAAATTTTAGAATGAAGTTTTAAATCGTTCATCTGTCTATTTTTACGATAACAATTCAAATTGAAATTCATTAATCTTGATTTGCATTAATCAGGGATATGTCTGTTGATTTTGTACAAAATGGATTAATCAGCGACGGCTTTTAAACCACTACAATACGTTGCAGTTAAAGCATGTTGGGTAACTAAAATACTACTTATTTTAGAACTCTGAAACTTTAATGGTAGAATAATATAATGAATGCAATTGAAACGCAAAAATAGAAAAAATAACTGACACAATGAGGAAAAGAAGAGTGGCTTTCTACGGACACATTAAAAGAATGAGTGAAGGTAGACTGACGAAGAGATTATTCACCTTCTTCGACAGAAACCCCAAGACTCAGATGACATGGATCAAGGAGGTCAGAAAAGACATGGAAGAAATGAAAATAGATGGAGAAGAGGTGGAGAGAAGAGAAGAATTCAGAAAAAAGATCAGGGGATTCAAGGGTTTTCAAGAAAAGGCAAAGAAGAAGACGGGAGCAAAATGGACGGAAGAAAGAAGGAAACAACATAGTGAAAGAATGAAAGAATACTGGAAGAGAAGAAAGAAAGTAGAAAAATAATCATGAGTTATTTCACGTGGTCCATAGTCGGCCAAATTCGAAGAAAGAAGAAGAAGAAGAATGCAATTGATTTTGGTAAACTGAATCCCTACGTGAAACTTTTCGGACGAAAACCGCCATTCCACAATTCTACATAACGAAGTATCATCACAATAAATAAACTCTAATTTTGTTGAAAAGATGTAGCTTCTAACGAGACAACTTTTATGAGCCTTAAAATACATTAGATAAAAGATGGAAACATTTACATTTGTTTGTAATTCCTCAGTGTCAATCAATAGTAATCCAGTATGTGATTTTTAACCTACTCGTCGTAACAAACAAAGGTTTAAAGATTATCATGCTCTATGTATGTCCGATAATGATAACTTTAAACTAATGAACGATGGTCTTGAAACGTGGCAGGCATATTTACAAAAGACTTCTTCAAATAACTAATAATAGAATTAAAAGGCATGGCACCCTCTTAGAAAGTGTAATAATGATTTTTATAGAAAGTTCTTATTTATTATTCTTTGATAATACTGTGATGAAACAAATTTAAATATACTTAGTAGGTAAACTCTACTGAATTCTCTATTTAGAAAAACTAAAGCTTTACGAGTTTTTGGGAACAGGAGAAGAATCCTTTTTGTCTGTCGTGGACTGTGTGATTTCTTCAGACACACTCCAGACAAATGTACCTTTGGCACACACCCAATGACAGGGATTTAGATTATAAAGGAATTCCATAATGGAGATTAAGTTTGATTTCATAATTTGTTACTTTTGTGATTTCAGGTCATTATTAATTGATTCGTTTCAAAAGAAATCTTAACGATGAAACTAGGTCATTCAAGTAACGGGGTAGCGTTAATTATTCTGCGCTCGCTTTGCTCGCCACCCCCCCCCCCCCCCCCCATTCCCGCAGTGGATTTTTTTTTTCATATTGTGCAATATAACTTCGTAATTATTTTATTCCCCTAGGAAAAGGAGGCTCATCAAAACAACCAGTCTGTTTGTGTGTGCGTGTGGTTCTAATAATTTTGAAAGCTTGATAAATCTTGAAACTTTGTCTGCATGTTTAAGGACTTGAGACGATCTGACGCTTGTATTTCAAATCTTTCCTAAGTGAGTGCTTGTCGAGAAATTAGTGCGAGAATACGACAAAGAAAAGCATTGGAATCTAAAGAATGAATTTCCATCAATGCTGGAATTACTCGTTCAAACAAACTTTAATCTGCGCGCGGTTTGAGACGATTAAAATTAATCCGATTAGATCATTTAAGAAAATAATGGAATAAAATTTTTTAAAAATATCAGGGAAAATGAAAAAGAAAATGTGAGGTACTGTAATTATTCAGCAATTTTAAAATTTGAAAAATAAGCGTATTATCACGACTTAATAAATATAAAAAAAATAATATCTTAGATCTGAAGGAATAGTAATTAGGTATCCTAATAATACAAATAAAATAATATACAGAAGCTTGGATGAGGATTTTTCTTCTCTTCCGGGTATTTCGTTCAATATTTCGGCTCGGTACCTTCAACCTTCATCAGGAGAAGTTTGAGAATTACATTAAAATGTCCACGACGTTATTTTGTCGATGTAATGCTTTGGGGAGAATGACTTCTACTGAAGAAGGCTCAAGTACCGAGCCGAAATATTGAGCCCAAGTAGAAAAATCCCTTCTCCAAGCTTCTATTATTTGTATGTTTAATGAGAATAAGGAATGTGAGCTTCAAGTTCTTTCAGGAAATTCTTGTGTTGGGGTAAAAGCTAGTGATTAACAAAGATATAAAATTAATTGCAATTTGATTCTAAGATAAAATTACCGTTTTGGAATGATTTATTGTATTTTTATTAACTTCACGAGATTTAATAGGTCTTAATAAATTCCATTGAATTTTACACCATGTGATTAACTTGCATTAGCTCAAATTCACATGTACTTATTCTCAGTGTAACCAATCTAATAACTTTAGACCCCCCAAAAAAAATTTGTTTTCCAAAGAATTATTAGATCTGTTATTTAAAAAGAAATTCATAATATGATAGAAATCAAAGCCTACTTTCTGTAAAATGTTAAGGATCTTTTTTCCTTTGTTTTACTTGAAGTCGTGAAAACGATATAAATGAAGACTCTCTGTTTAAATAACAATGGATGAGACCAAATTATTTACAAGTGACATCCTGGAACAGCTGGTTTCACGCTCTTTGGCGATCATCAGCCAGGAGTAATCACCAGTAAATAACAAGGTCTCCGTACTGAGGCTAATATGAATGATCGTCAGAATGCGCAATGGTGCCTCAAAGGAAAAAAAAAGTTTGGATTTTAGGCTTTTAAAAAAATTCATTGAGGCCTGCCAACTGCTGGCAGATGAATTTTCTCACTAATTTTTCATTGGTGAGTTTTTCATGTGTGTGTTTTTTTTTTCCTTTGAGGCACCATTGCGCTTTCCGTCTTTCCGTTTACTTTTAAATAATTTCAGTATTTGTTTAATGGAAGAAGCAGGGCCGGCTCGAGGGTATTTGGCGGCCCTAGGTCAGTTGTGACGCCCCTTAGTTGTGGCGCCTGATCATTTTTTATTTTTTTTATTTTTACATAAAGCTTTATAAAAGAGGTATGTCATAATAGAACATATTTAACTTATTATTACTTTGTTTAACGAGGTTGTTGCCCCAAAGCCATTGCGCTCTTAGGCCGGTGCCTCTTGTACCTAAGCCTGGCAAGAAGTAGAAACTTTCCTTGAAAAATGTATTTGTAGTTGTTTAAATCCGACTAATTTTAATCTTGTCAAAGCGCGCGCAAGACTTTACTAAAAGAATTTATATCCTTTAATAGGTATTTTTGTTGAAATGCTTTTCGATAAGAATTTTTAAGGGATAATTTCTCCACAAGTACTCACAAGTAGAAAATTTAAATAAAAATCTTGTTGTAGTTGTCATAGATGTGCATGTCAAACTTCAAGAAGATCTGTCCAACGGTTAAAAAGTTATTGAGAAGGGAAACACATACAGACATACAAATGTATTTATATAAAATGAGTAATTTTTACAAACCTCACTTACGAAACAAAGTAGCCTAATAAATACCTCAAATAAATAAACAATATATCATACGTAGCTTATTAGTAACATCACTTAAGTAAATCAATTTAATAGATCGTTATGAAAACTTTGCTCGTAAATATGAAGAATTCCCACAGAAAACCATTGGAAATGAAACAATTAACTCTCACTGACAAGAAACAATGAATTCCAGCAATTGGAAAATATCAATGATTGAGACCAAGTTTTTACTAAGTGGCATTTTTTAGGATCGTCATCTAGGTGTAGTCACCAATAAACAGCGAGGTCTCTCAGTAAACAGTAGAGAATAATAGGCACAATCGTGGGAATCAGTGTAAAATAAGCAACAATGAATTCAATAAAAGATAGGTTAAAAAATTC
>JAFIDM010002131.1:95261097-95306438 GCA_023159025.1 Thereuonema tuberculata
ACGATGTAGTGTGAAGACTAATTATTGTATTGTTATATTTTTGTATTATTTAGAGAGAAGTAAGATTCTTTTCTTTCTCTTCTCTTATTTAAATAAAAGAAGTTTAACGTGCCCGAATAATTCATTTTGTATATTTTTTATTTATTTACATTTGAGACCTCGAAAAAGTTGATCTGTTCGATTAACGAAATATTGGTCGTTTTCAGGAGAGTATCTATTTATTTATTTTTTGTAATAAAGTAAGCATTTTATATGAAATGTCTAACAGTTTTTGTGAACTAAAGACATTTTTTTTTTCCTTTCAGACATTTTAAAAATCTTAAGCCCCGCGAACACCACGCAACATTCCTGCAACTTTAGTCGCGCGATTTTGACGTCACGAGTGATTTTGACGTCACGAGTTGCAATTTCTTTGCAACTTTTGAAGTCCGAGTCGAGTTGCATTGACACCTCCAACTCAGAAAGTTGCATCGAATTCCCCAATCACAGGGCAGCATTGGAACACGTCAGTTGTGAAACCACGCCCATAAAAAAAATGGCGTCGAAAATTTTATCGCTCGATTCGTTTTGAAGACAGGCTCATACTCAATTAATATCAGAGTATTGCGAGTTTCTTTTACGCATAAATAAAGTTTATACTGAAATGCAGTAATTGTATGCGGCAGAATTTATCAGAGAGGTTTCAAAACCTCGATTTTTTTGGAATTTCCACATCGGGTTTGGCAAACGCGAAGGCTGCTGACGCAGTAATGCAAAAGTTATGACGTCATTGTTTCCGGGGGAGCATGGTTTCTTATTGGCTGTTGGTCATTCGTTACGTTTCATTCGAAATAACAACATGAAATTAAATTCCATAGCGGCTAATAATTAAAAAAAAATATTTATCATATGTTGCAAATCATTCACTCTTATATTATGTTTGAAACGACATAACCGAATTTTGATTGACGTCACACGTGACGTATTTAAAATCTGCGTTGTCATGGGTCGGTTGCATTTTCGAGTTGCATATCCGTGTTGCATCGTGTTCGCGCTTGACAAAGGTTTAGATCAACTCGTGACGTCAAAATCGCGCGATTTAGTTGCAGGAATGTTGCGTGGTGTTCGCACGGCTTTACGCTCACAGTTAAAATTAGTTCTCGGTTTAAAATTGTACAAGAACTAATTTTAAATGTGTGACCGTAGTATTATGGACTGCTCAGAAGCCAATCAGATTAAGTCAATAAACCAAAAAATGAAATAGGTTTTTTAAAATTACGTACCAAAAAATAACAACGCTTGTAAATTTGAAGAATAAATTTTTTATTGAAAGATAACATAACTATAAACTTGGAGGAGTGATTTGGGCACTTTGTCAACCGAAAGTATAAACATTAGAGTATGACTTACAGAAAAAATTTTAATTTAAAACAAAATGACTTAATCTGATTGGCATCTGAGCAGTCCATTTAATACTAGAGAAGTTTAGAATATATTTTCAAAAAAGAAATATTTTGTTATTATTATCTTTTTTTCTTCCATGGACATGGGAAGGAGTCGAAGGCATCAAGATTCCTCTTAAAATTAAAAAAAATTTTAAGTTCAATATTTTGAGATTTTTGATAAAACTTTTTTTTTCCGGTTATGTTTGTAGCAGAGATTTTTAATTTTGATTTTCCAAACTCATCATATAATTAAAATAAAAAAAAAAACAGAAACACGAGTCAATAATATGTATTTAATTATATATATAATAATAATCTATAGACTGGTTAATTCACAAAAGCGAAAGAAAAAAATTGATCCGAAAAACTCAAAAGATTGGTTTTCCTTGCGGATCCTTTATAAACAAGAAAAATATCTTTCCTGTATCTAAAATTTAAAAACTTCTCAAACAATTTGAAATTAATAGAATATATATAAAGACAATAGATTTATTTTAATAAGTAATTAAATAGTAGAAATAGGTTTCTTTAGAATGACAAGTTCGTAAGTTATTTGTTTCTGATTTCAGGTATTAGTTTACAAGCGGATGCTGTGATGACGTCATTTACCAATGGCCTTCTCCGGTGAGAAGCAACATTGCGTGGAAAGTGAGTCGATCGTGACAATGAAGTACCACCCACACAGAGGCGCTGAGTTTTTCTTGTCCTAATTTCGAAATAGTGAAATCTCTTTATTTTCACTTTTCGTTCCAAACAAATTAAAGAAACTTAAGCAACACAAATCACTTGAACGCAGATGTACCGATTCTAACACAACATTTTACGTAAACTTTACTTAAATATTTTACATGTATATATTCCTAGGAAAGTGAGACTCCTGAGATCACTTCGTCTCATGATTATCTTAATATCAATCCTTAGTAACTTTTGAACCGCTGGATGAATCTTCTTGGAACTAGGTATGCATATTTATGGATTAGAGACGCTTTAACTTTGCTGTTTAAAATCTGTTCCAAATAAGTGCTTGTGGAGGAATTAGCACGAAAATGAGACAAAACCTCCCATAGAAAAGCATTGGAATCTAAACAATGGATTTCTATCGTAATTCTATTAATATTTCATTATCTTAAACAATTAATCCTTTGAGCTTTTTTTAATTAGCTCAAAGGGGGTTTGAATATGACTAATATTAATCCGATCCGACAATTTAAATAAGTAATGCGAATTTAGAAAACGCAGATTTTTAATTATATTAATTATTTTAATTTTAAAAAAGTATAATTTTAAAATATATACAAGCCTTCTCTTTGGTATCATTTTCACGACTTCAAAAAATAGCAATAAATAAATAAGTAAATAAATAAATAAATAAATCAATAAATAAATAAATAAATAAAAAGAAATTTTAAGAAACAACACTTCAAGGAAAGTAGGCTTTAAGTTCTAATGAAATCCTTGTTTTCATTGTAAAATATGTTCTTCGAAATATTTTGCCTAACATAATATTATGTATCGTTTATTTTTTATATATTAAAATAAAATTCTGAAAATCTTTTAATATTTTGTTTTTCGAAATTCTCAAATATTTTAATTAAACTTCAGTTCTTCATTCTTAAGTTTGTTTCTAATATTAAATTATCACCTACTGTTATTATTATCACTTTTGTTCGTTGTAACATCCCTTTATACCTAGTTATAGTAATTATTAACAGTTCTGTCAATTCTATTAATAGCCTATTTATTGTACAAGTCGAATAATAAAAGTTTGTTGACAAAAAAAAGTCAATACAAATTTGCATAAAGAAATTTCTGGAATACTTTTATAAGTAATACAAAAAATTATTGTCACAAAAACACAGAACCTTTGGATAGAAACTAATTGTTCGTAAAGGACCGGAACTGTATTCTTCCAAATAAGAAAATAAAAAATATACTTATTTCTTTTTTACAGTAAAATAAACCAAAGAACGCACATAACTAAACAAAACAAAACACAAATTTCACTGAGCTTGGGTATGCTGGATAGGTCAAGCTGATGAGAGGCCAAAAAAGCCTCGAAACAGCGCTGTCCTCGATTTCCAGCACAAATATCAAAAATAGCTCAGTGAATTTGTGTTTTGTTTTGTTTAGTTATGTGCGTTCTTTGGTTTATTTTACTGTAAAAATGTACTAACGCACGTTAATTTCCTTGTCTAAATACTTATTTCTTATTTATAAATTTATTTTTTTATTATTTTTTTTTAATGTCTGTAATTTTTTTTCTTTAATATTACTTTGAACATAAAAGACTAAAAGAGTTTATTTAGTCAAATCTAATTCAGAAACAAAAGAATGTATAGAGGTTATAAAATAAGCGTTCGCTCTATGTCATCAAAATCAAAACTGTTAATCCTAGGAAGCTGTAACTTTAATTGTGTATTTAAAGGAAGCTACCCTAATATAACAGTAAGGAGCTATAGCTGAAACTTTGATGAATGTTATTGAATGTGAATCTCTATTGATTTTTGTACAAACCTGGTCCAATAATAGATTCTTGAACCAATGCACGAGTAAAAATAAACAATTAGTTTCCTAAAAGAATTCAGCCGTTCCGGCATATCCTAGTGTTAGACGCATCAACATTTATTACCGAAGAAAAGAATGTTTACTGATAAAGTTGACTTGAAGCCAACGAAGATTAAACAAGTAGAAGCTGAACTGTATGATAATTGAAATTTCTTTTTACTTACGACATCGTGTGTTTATGGTAGTAATTTAGTATAAGTTTTTTTTTTTATTATTTATTATAACTAAGAAACAATTTGTTTTGTACACTGATGTTTGTGAAAATAATGCAAATGTTTCCTTCATGGTTTTCATTTTTCACAAATATGAGTGGACAAAGTAAAGTGAAACTTACAGGAAATGTTAAGCAGGGTATGATTGGCAAATGATTAAAATTTGGGAATGATTGCGCAAGCCGAGACTCAGCAGCGCCCTCTGAACTGTCCTGTAAGAGTTTATAAGTATAGGACTGTTGTGAGATCTAGACAAGTAGTTTTTCATTGTCAGTGAGCTGTAAACATACCTACTGAAGCCAGTATACCTCGTCGATGTCAAAGGGCGCCTTGTAAGCAAGCTAGGGGCTTTGAACGGGACCGAATGATCGGCTTGCGTGATGGAGGATTTTCATAACGCGAAAATCCTGCTCGTACGGGACACAATGCCACGAAAGCGATGCGAATGTAGAAGCAGTGGACTGACGAGAATAGAGCGAGTCGAAATCCAGAAGTGGATCATAACATGACGACACCATGGATCATAGACATCTCATCCGCATAGCAGTGACGGACTGTTCAGCTTCTTCTTGAGTGTTAGCACAATGTTGGAACACTGTAACAGGTGTGACATTGTCTGGTTACACGGTTCGATGACGTCTGCTGTGCAGAGGATTGCCTGCATGCATTCCTTTGCGGAGGATTCCCTTGGGCTTGAATCATCGACGCCTCAGGCTACAATGGGCTCATGAACATACCCATTGGCATAAGAGTGGCACCACGTCGTGTTTTCGGACGCTTCAATTTGGATTACAATGATGGCAGCTTACGATATCAAGCATTAATGCTTTGATGGCATTAGATGACATCAAGGTGAGCGCCATCTTCCAGACTGCATTGTCCAGCATCATACTGCATGAACGATAGGCGTGATGGTTTGGGGAGCAATTGGTATCATAAGCGATCTCGGCTGCTACGAATTGTGGGCAACCGCTATATCAGGGAAGTTGTGGAGGCTGAAGTCTTACTTCAGCACACTCCTGGAGCCATATTCCAACAATACAACGCCGACCAGAAATGTCCAGGCCGTCTTCCATGGCCTGCATGATCGCCCGATATGTCACCTATTGAACATGTCTGGGATATGGTCACTCGGCAACTACCCCGTCATTGTCATCCACAGCCAATACCGATGAACTGTGGACTCGGATAGAAGCAGCCTGGCAGGCTATCACTCAGGAACACATTCAAGGCCTGTCTGATTCGATGCCACGGCGTACATCAGCTCTTATTGCAGCTCGTGGAAGCTTTACATCATACTGCTTTTCTGCCAGTACTGATGTTGCTTTGATCTGAAATTTTGTTTGTATCACTATTAGTAATGTGCATAATAAATTTCCTTCCATTCTGATGGTTCCTTCATGGTGTTGCAATTTTCACAAACATGAGTGTATTAAAGTAATTATACTCTGCTACATATCAACTGGTATTTATAATTTACGAACTAAATACAAGTTAACAGGATGCATTATTAATTTTATGAATATAAATATACTGAGAATGAAATTGAGAACAGCTTCTATAAGATAGCAAAAATTTTAGAATATTTGATGAAGTTAATTTTGCGTTTTCTATTCAAGCAAAATTCGCATTTTCTAAACATTTCTTGAATATCAATTATTTGAGAAAGTTGAAAATACTTGGAATTTGAAAATGTCACTTTTATGTTGCTATTTTCTTTAATAATCGGGTGAGTTAACATTCAAGTATCTGTGGTGTCAGTGTAATATGTCATAAAAGTGATTTTGTCCTTGAAAATAATCTACGACTTGTCATCCAAGTGTGGCAATCCTTTGTCTGAAGGCGAGTCACAGTCACTTGTCTTACCTTAACATGGTAGAAAAAAAATAAAGCATATTATTAATTAAAAAAATAAATCTTTGTATCATAATCATCATTTTCGTTTCTTGGCCATTTTCAAAGTTAACTTCAGGATTAAATTTTCTCAAAATTATCGAAAACTTTCCTTTCTCAATCTTTTAATTTTATCCCCTCATTTAGCATGTTGACGTTTTCTTGACATCCTCTCATTCCTCAGAATCCAATTTAGAATTTTTATTTGAGAAAATGATTGTTTCTTCTAAATGTCGTCTCTCTTCCATTTTGGATTCGTTAAAGGAGACTAGCATTGTGGGGTCGGTGGCGTTAAAGAACTGGTTTCAAACCCCAGTGGAGGTCGGGGATTTTTTACCCTCAGGTTCTTTCTCCTACAAAAAGGTCCTGTGGTTCACCCAGCCCTCTGTCAAATGTGAATCGCGATTCTTTCCCGGAGATTAAAGGCGCGCCAGCTTTGGCACGACCACCCATTTTCAAGTTGTCCCGATTGCTTAATGTGATGTCGGTTTATCCTCTTTACTTTCCGCTTATCCTGTACACTAAAAATAGAAGAGGGAATGAGGAAAGGAAAAAGTCCAGTCAAATAAAAAGAGTTTATTCCAGCTGTCTTCATTTACTGTTTTACTTTACATTTCGTTTGCGATCTCGTCTTGTAATTTCTTTCTTTAAAAATTCTGAGTTGCTTTATTACCTGTAAGAATTGTTAAAATGTAATCGTGACGTAATTTGAGTATTGCATTGTATGACATTGTATTGCTGCGTTTAGTATTGTAAATAGTTTTTTCAGACGGTCTCTTGGGAATCAGGGCTATTTTTGTTCCCCAGAATAGGGATATGTGTTTTCTTTTTTCTGTGTTTGTCTCTTCCTTCCTTGATGTAATGATGTACCGACTCAATGATTATTCGATGAAATAGTCTACATTATGTTTTAAGTTGCAAATCCAATGGTCACCTTTTTGTTTTTACGCATAGTTTGAGAGCAACAGGGTAATTCACTGCTGAACGGATATGAAACTTCAGAAACAAATATTAATATTATTGCTATTTTGAAGACTGTTTTTGATGCTATGACGCATCATTTTGGAGTTGCCAAGGAGAAGTCATTAGAATAGTTATCTTTTATAAATTAGATTAGAATTATAACTAAAAAGAAAAAGAACGTATCTTAATATTACTAATTTTAATATCATTGTTTGTCGATGCACTTTTTTCACTTTTGTTCCTACGGTATCTTTTGTTTACGTGCCTTTATTTCCTGTTTCAGTTTGTATGGTTTCTAAGCAACAACACTTTGCGAAGCTTAAGAAGTTCAAAAGCTTTTATTGATAAGTTTTGATCCCTGAATACTTATGTCAAAAAACATAAATCATCTGTGTCATTTGCTTTCAATATTTTTATAACACAGTTTATTAAAAATATAGAAAACAAATGAAAAAGGAGATTTAACAAACAGTGTAGAACTGCAAGCGTTCTAGAGAAGATATGCCTACAGAAGCGTTTTATTTTTCTTTGTAATCTAGCTATCGTTTCAATGGAAAAAAATAAAGTATTTTTGCATCTTAATAGGCCCATTCCTTGCTAGTTTTAGAGATAAAATAATAAATTTTAATGGAAAGTAGATGATCTTCAATTTATACTTGTTTTTACTGATATTAGAGATTGGTTGAAAGATTTAGCCATTTTTTCACATACCAGATATCATAAAAATCAGTTTAATACAGTGACATGAACTTTTCAGATCTAACTTTTACCTTTTAGTATGGCTTAATATCCATCTAACTTGTGTCATTTCCATCTATAAGCTATATTTGAATTTATCTACATCTATACGTACAGTGTGGCCGAGAAGTTGTCCTACCCCCTATTATGCAGTATAAATGTAAATATTTAGTATTGAATGTTATTTCAATTGTTGACACTAGAATGTATTTACCCGTATTACAAACATGGTTAATCCCACAGCTTGAAGATGCGGATATCATGGAATGCGCATGGCTACAGCAGGACGAGACACCTACTCACTTCGCTCTTACTGTGCGCGGGTTTCTTCATGAACTACATGAAGAAGCAACAGCATCGTCAGAAAGCTAACAACTTGATGGTTAAAGTTTCGGACTCAAAAATCGGTTGGCGGTTCAAATCTATATATCTTACTTTTTTTGTTTTGTTTTTTTCTTATTTTCCTATTGTTTTTTTATTTTTTTCCTAACTTTTTTTTTTATTTTTCCTTACGTTATTGTAATTCCCTTTTTTATTATTCTTTTAATTTTTTTATTATTATGGCTCGCCCTTAAATTTATGCTTTAACACAAAATTATATTCACTTGTTTTTGGTTTTTTAAAGTCGTGGAAAAATAAAAAAGAAAGAAAGGAAAAGTTTCTGTATTTATAAATTACAAGGCCTGACGATAACATCAAATCTTCCATTTCCTGAAAACTAACTAAATATGTAAATTCCGCATAAATCCGACCAAATCATGCGCAAATTAAAAAGGATTGCAAAATGGTTTTATTGCATCATTTTTTGTTGTCAGTGACAATTAATTCTATTGTCTCTACTAATTTTCTATGCGAATTTTTACTCTCCTGCACGCACAAATTTTTTCATAGCGAAAAATTTGCATAGTAATACTGTAAATCAATCAGCTTGTCAATTTTCAAGATTGATTTTTTTAGTTCAGATGTACATATATATACATATATCCAAAGTCATATTATTATTTTTTTTATTTAACTTTCTTTATAAAATAGGCTAATATATAAATATAATTTCTTCTGTTTTTATTTTTAAAAATCAGATATTAAGAGTTGGTTTGACATAGAAATATAACGTGTGTTGTAAACCTACTCTTATTGAAAAAGAGTCCTTGGTTTTGATGTTAAGAAAGGACGCTGACGTCAGATGGTACATGACGTCATCAGCTTTGTCCCTACTCTGCTTTCTTAGTAGCTTTCTCTGTGCCTGTTTAAGTAGGTGGACGGTCACTGGAGTCCAGAAAACCTGAATTAGCCCACGCGGTTGCCTCCAATAAGAAATGTTTAACGATGATGCAAAGATCCAACGAATAACAAAGGAATCTAGAAACTAAAATTTATAATTTTCAATTTTTTTTTTTTTTTGAAACGCAAAATTCGATAATTCTGCGATTTAATTTTTTTCTCATGTAACATTAAGAAAAAATAGAAAACTTTTAAAATAATTACAAAATATTTGGTTGAAAAGTTATTATTGTTTTAATACGATAATGTACAGTATTTAAAATGTATGTACATATTATTTCATTATAAAATATATATTTTATGTATTTCCAGATTGCTTGTGTTTATTAAAAAAAAAATTGAAATATGTAAAAAAAAAAAAAAAATAGAATTTCGAAATCAACCCCTCCCACTCCATTTTTAATTCTAGGTAGACTGACTGATAAATCACCATCAAATATAAATCACCATCAAAGTTTTATAGCAAAATATTACTCCGAGAAATACAATCAGTAATCATTTTATTATTTTTTTTTTCAGAAAATTAATTTAATATTAAATGCATGAATCAAGTCACTGGCTGTAATTATTTTTTTTCCTTCCTCGCCAGGCTGTCTGCTTCACGGTTAAAAAAAAAATCTTTCTACTGTCAGAAAGTACTGGAATTTAATTAAATACAAATAATTACATGAGCTTAGATGAAGATTCCTCTAATGCGGGTGAATTATCCAAATTTATAATTTTTGTACATTTAATTACTGTGACGACTCCCCTCAGGTTTAAGTTATATTGGAACTGTTTAAACAAAAACAAAACAAAATTTAAGAGACACTGATTTTTAACAAATAAAGAGATAATTGATTATTTTTAAATAATTTGAAATTTTTGTAATATTATATATATCATATTTCAGTATTTTAAATTAATCATATCCGCTAGAAATTGTTGATATTGTAGATTCTTAATTTTTTTTAAAATTTATTTAGCGTACATTTATGGAACACTGATTTCTCAAACAGTTAAAGCGCCACGAGGAATGGAACGCCCAGTGTTTCAGGATATGAACAGTGAACTTAGACCTTTTCAATGAAGTCATAAGAGAGGGGCGATATTTCAAGTGCCAAGTACAAAATATTTCTAACGAAGAAATCGTATCCTTCAAAAATAATGGAAAAGTATTTTTAAATTTAAAATACATTTCACGAATTGAAATAAAACAGAACGAGCAAATTAAAAATCGGAGGATTATTAATGGATTAAGGAGATTCGGTTCATTAAGAGTTTCTTCATCCGTAAAATCAATACAAAACAACGAAATACTAGTCGTAAACCTTCGATCAAAAATTTGAAGGAAAAAAAAATTAGTAATAAAGTATAAAAAACGAAATCCCATGATTATTTTTCTTTTTAAATTTTATTGAAGATTTTTTTAATTTTTTAAATTTGTCAATAAGTTGACCCAATTCAAAATTAAATGATCCTAATTTTCAATTAATTTATTTCCAATTTTTAATTCTAGATTTCCAATTTATTTCCAATTTTGCAAGTGAAATGGGAAATTGAAAGCAAACTTAAAAGAAGTTCCTGAAAAAACGTTAAAACTACTTTCTTAAAATGATCCCTTTTCTTTTCTTTTCTTAGTTTTTTTATTTTTTAAATTGTAGAAATAATAGAAAGAAATGTCTTCGGTGTATTTATTTATTTATTTATTTATTTATTTATTTATTTATTTATTTATTTATTTATTTTATCTATTTATTTATTTATTTATTTATTTATTTATTTATTTATTTTCAATATCTTCTGATAACAAACATTTTCTTAAAAACTAATTAAATTTCATTACTCACTGAAATAGTTTGAATCCAATTCATTTTAATCGCTTTAAAGCTCGTACATATGATAAGAGGATTAATAAGCGATAGAAATCCAATGTTTATATTCCAATGCTTTTCTAATGGGATTTTTTTTATCATTTTCACGAACGAATTTCTCGACAAATACCTACATTTGAAAATACAGTAAACTCCCGATTATTCGCGGAGTTGGGTGGCGCGGCAACCACGGATAAGCGAATTCCGTGGATAATCCGAAATAGGACGAAAATCAACATAAAAATGCTTAACATGTTTCATTTACATTAAACTGGCAGTACATACATTATATACAATTACTTTATTTTAATTTACTTTAATATCTTACTTTTTAACAAAAAAAAATCGGTTAATTATTTTTGTTTTTTCGTGTCGAAACACGAAAACCCCCTACTTGGGAGTCGCTAAATGTGCCTCTTTTATTGTTTAACTTATTCTAGATTTCAAAAATGTTTGTTGATTCCGTAATTTATTGTGCAGTAAAAAAAAATTTCCGCGGATAATCGGGAGTTTACTGTAGTTCAAATGAAAAAGTTAATTCGCCTCAGTCCTTAAATATTCATCCTAAGTTTCAAGATGATCCATCCAGCGGCTCAATAAGTATAATGGACATACACATACAGACAGACTGATTGATTTGATAAGCCTCACTTTGCTGGGAAAGCAATTCAAAATCACTTTTAATTTTGTATTTTTAAATTTCTAAAAGCAGATATAGAAATATAACCCTTTCGTCTTGTGACAAAATTCCCAGTGAACCATGTCCGGTATTTCCGCAAATATTGGTTGATTACAAACAGTAACACTGTGTTCACAGGATGTTTTTATCGGAATGAGGCAATTAATTCTTCTCTTTCCCTGTTCTTCTTTTCCGTTTGTCCCAAGGCCTTCGACTGTCCTTCATGGTTCGTTGTATTTCCTGTGGGATTTTATTTTGTAATCAGTGAGCAAATGCAACCACCCCCATTGCATAATGGATATCGACGCGTTCTTATAATGTTCGACCTCTTTTATTCTTCTGCTTTATTCCATTTATTTGTTGTTCAAGAAATGCTAGACATAAAAAGGCTTCACACATCCATTCAGTTCAATACGTAAAGTCAAGAGTTATTGTAAAATACGAAAAATATAATTCGCGTACCAACTTGATTCTCTTACGAAATAAGCCATCACTCGTTTATTACCAGTGAATCAATTTCTACAAAAATCAATAGAAAGCCCATTTCCGATGATCTAAAAGTTACCAATAAATTTCTTCCTTCTAAAATAAATAGTTTTGAATCACCGCATTTCCAGACGAATTTATTATTTATTATTTTTTTCTAACTCGGCTCCAAATCTGTTTTAAGAATTAAAGTAACGAGATTACCTTGGCTGTCGTAAATCCATTAAAATTTCAGTTTTCTAATATAGTTAGTGATATTGTGATAAGAGTTTTATTTCTTTTTTTTTTGAAACCCCACGATGTTTATAAAACGTTAACTTGAAGCTTATGCAAAAACAAAAAAATTACGATCGATGAATCTGTCAATGAATTAATTTAGAATCAAGATTTGAAGAAAACCAAAATGGAGAAATTGTTTAAGAATAAAGCTTAAAATACAATTTGATGATTTAAATTCAGTAAAATTCTAATAATAAAAGGGTAAAACGGTTACTTGTTATCTGAAGTAATAATCTTAATACTTGAAATAAAAACTACCCTGATAAGTAATAATAACTATTTTTCGCGGATTCCCCCCCCCCCCCCCCCCATGTTTTTTTTTTTTTTCTAATCCAAAGGCTAGAGGATTTATTTAAAATGTGACAGCTAAACTTAATTTTATCAAACTGTTTTTATCGTGAAAATGTCCTTGTTCGGTAATAGCTCACTAAACAATAACAATGTAAAGATCGAATCTTCCGGATAACAATTGTTGACAATTTGTCATATCGCAGAGAAAAACTTAAAGAATAATAATAATAATAAAAAAAAGTATAATCAGAATCTCTAAAATAATCGACTTAGAACTGAGAGTGAATCATCTATCGAGATATACTTTTGGTGTTTGCAATAGATCTAAACTGAAATATATGAAAAAAAAAAAAAAGAAGTTTATCACCGTATTAAATTTAATTAACGTGCCAAAACCAAATCTAAGTAATTAATCCAATGAACAAGCACAAATAAAAAGATAAAAATTAATAAAATAACATTACCACGTACGCATTCGGACTATCTTACACTCAAGTCCTTTTTCAAGTGTTTCCCCCTAATTATAAAAAGCGTGCCTTCCCTCTGGAAGTTGTCAGCTTTTTATAATTAGGGGGGAAACACTTGAAAAAGGACTTGAGTGTAAGATAGTCCGAATGCGTACGTGGTAATGTTATTTTATTAATTTTTATCTTTTTATTTGTGCTTGTTCATTGGATTAATTACTAAGTTTATCACCAGTTATACTTCGAGGTCATCATATATTCCCATCCCAGTTTTTATACAATTTTTTTTGTTACACACGCTTTTGATATAACATGGTTCAGAAAAATAAACCATTTTTTTTTAACACGGATGTTTTGTTTTTTTAGCTTCAAAAAATGGAAATGTTTTTTATAGAATTTCCCCTTAGTATGTAGTTAATTTTTCATTTATAAATGTTAGTTTTGGCTAATATTGGATGTTGGATATATACAGGGAAAGGTGTTCCATGTTGATATGTAAAACCATAACAACCCAAGAAAATGGTAATTAATATTAAGAAACCATCGAGACCATGCATAGACAAAATATTTAGTGAAATTTAGTGATGACAGGGAATTCTACGCAAACTGTTTATTATCGACAGTTAAACTGAATGAAATCAGTTACCTTTTTTTTAATCAATATTTTTTTGTTCCTGAATTTGTTTTTTTTTTTAGTTCTTTTAATATATTTATAATTTTCTTTGCATATACATTTATGAGATATAGTTAAAAGATGAGATAAAAAAAATGAGATATGTAGTGAAGTAATTGAGGCAAAATAAATGAGGTAATTATGAGATTTGTATTTATATTTACGAGACACTGTAATTTTTTTTTCATGCATAAAAACAAATATTAATTTTTATATAGAAGTTGTGCATTGCATTATGAGTTGTGGAACCAATCCCGTATTTTCCCATAGGCACTGCAATTTCTTTTTTTTTAAACGTACTCCAACGTGTCAGAACAGAATCGGGGGCAGTGCTGATTCTTTCAAATAAACTTCACACACACACTCAAAAAAAAAAAAAAAAAGCGCTTGGTGACTATACAGAGCTGTAATCCTTTACTGAGCTGTGATCCTGTAGCATGTAATTGAGACTAAACAGATAAGATATCGACATCCGTTGTTTCTCTTGAGTCTATGAGTTCGGTTTCAGTGGAAAGGAACCGTCGCGCCCTCTGAAGGGTGGAGTTGGAATGAGTCAAATAGAATAGATTTATTTCAATGTTTACATTGATAATATCTCAACAACTAAGGAATTAGGAACAACTAAGGAACTTCTTCAGTAATTTGTAAATATGAATTCTCAAAAAATGTACTACGATAAATTTTAAGAAATTAATTGAAAAATCTGTTACGAGAAAATAATGTAATTGTAAAGATGTTGGACTACATTGTAAATTGTATTATTTTATATTTCTCACATTAATTTAGGGAAAATAAAAAAAGGTATTTTACATTTTTAGTGTAATCACATTAAACGAAAGCACTTACTGTCAACCCGATGTCCCCTTAAATGATTTTGATGAAATTTTGTTTTTCACAGAATTTCACAGGAGTTTAAATCGTGTTTCTTTTAAGAAAAAAATATTAAACTATAAATCTATATATTTGAAGGGTATGGGGAAAAACAATGGTAACCCACAATTTTGGTTTTTTCAAGCCAAATACAGAAACACAATTGTAACCCATTAATAAGCTCATAGTTACACCAAGTTCAGTTAAATGATACCAGGTGGCAGCACAATGTTGTCTTGTTTCTATGGTAACCCTCATTCTCTTGTTTAAAAGAATGGTAACCCACAAATTCAAGATGGCGTCAACGGCTGGTGGTAGCGTGGAAAGTGCTAATTTCTTTAGCAAAAAGAAAATGCTAATTATTTATTCACGTAATCTGAAACATTCAACTTCAATGAGATTTTCAATTAAATCAAAAACAAAATGGAAAAGCGACTGCACCTAAAGTACTGTTCAGCGGTAGATTTTCATTTGGTTGTAATTCTAAAGTATTTTTTTAAAAAATTGATTTTGATGTTTACTGTTCGGAAAATGCTTTTGTTGTCACTTGTCCACTTACCAAACGTCCCATTTTGTTTCTGTCCCACTTTGTCAACGATTGAAAAAAAAGTTCCCTAATAGATTCGAAATGTACGTTTTCAAATTTGACAATGGTTAAAATGTCCTCAAACGATAGCTTGAATATTTTTCGCATGGTTTTCAATAGGAAAGTGAAGCTCATCAAATCAGACAGTGTGTACATGTATGTCTCTCCTGAAGGGTCTTCTTGAAACTTGCTAAGCATATTCGAGGAATAGTGACGAGTTAACTTTTCAATTTGAAATCTTTCCCAAATGGATCCTTGTCAAAAAACTACATCGAGAAACTGACATAGAAAAACATTGGAATCTAAATAACGGATTTCTAGTTTATATCAGTTAAGATCTCATTGCCTTAAACAATGAATATTAAATCTTAGTTAATTCGCTGCACGTGGTTTGATCCGATTTAGACAATTCAAGAGGATTTAATTAATTTTGATCAGAAAGTGGAAAATTGTAAAGTCGTTCGTATTAAGTAGATATTATAAATATAATTGAAATGCTGGCTTTTCGCTTTTGTCGTTTTCATAATTTAAAACAAAACAAAACAAAAAACTTTAACAATATTTAAGGAAAGTAAACTATAATTTCGAATTTTATAACTCTATAATATTATTAGTATAAATATAAATAAAAACACAATTTATATTTATACTAATAATATTAGAGTTATAAATTTCTGAAGAAACCCTTACACAAACAGTCCTTACAAAATTAGGAAAAATACTCTAAAATTATCTAATTCCTTTGGGATTTTTCACTTTCACTTCGTATAACCTACATCAACTTAGTTATAATAAAGTAAAAGAAGCCCTCCCGCCCCCCATTTACACGGTCCTGAATTACCGCACAGTAAACCAGTGTTGATCACCAACACTGTTTTTTAATGGAGGATACAATTAGCAATTATACAAAATAAACTTTAAAAAATAATAAAAAAAATAAAATAGGGAATTATTTTTACCTGTTTCTGCCGAGACGCTCGTAATCTTTGACGAATATTTCCACATTTTCATCGGCTGATGGTAGTTTTCCTTCTAAGTCAAATATCAATGTCTAAAAAAACAGAAAAGTTAATAATTAATTTGCATCTTTTAATTTATTAAGAGCTAAAAAAACAAAACAAAACAAAAAAACTGTAGATATCTAAAAAGGACAACAATACAATTATAAATGGAAATAGATTATAAATAGTAATTCCTGTCAATTGCTGGGGATGAAACAACGGACCTGGCGGCGAAAGGGATCCAATAGATATCTTAATTTTTTTGGTTGGAAGATAAGACGCTGTGGTTGAATCAGGTCTTGAAGCAGCACATTGATCATTCATTCATCGCGGAAACCAATATAGAAAGAAAAAAAAATGCTATGCCACTGATTCTAATTCACATTTTATTATTATTATTTTTATTAAAAATTCACATAATTTAGTGACTTTGATAGTAAATACCCTGAATACTTATCAGTAGCTTCCAGTTTAATTCTCTGTTACTTTTACCGCTTAATTCCTTTCACTGATTCACACAGATCTTCCTATTATACTAGACTATTGATTTTGGTATAAATTGAGGAGCTTAGTTTCAAAATCCGCCATCTCCAAAATTAAGTTTTGGATATGGTGGGGTTTGATAATGCATCTGCATTGGACATGGTGGGCTTTGAAACAATACTCGTATCGAAATCGTATCGCAATACATTGTTATGGCGGTTGTTGAAGTTAAACTGTATGCAAACGGCGGGTTTTGATTTGAACTTAGCAAAAAACTCCATTGGCTCGGAATTTTCAATTTTTGGAGATGGCGGGTTTGGAAACTAAAATCCTGAATTGAACCCTTAGCTTAGAGCCAAGTATTATAGGGACTCTTTTTTTAAGCGCTTTTATTAATGATACTAAATATACTAATTATTAGCTTTTATTTTATAAATAAATACGGCATCTAGTAGAGCTGAAAGTTTGGAGCACCTACTAGTTTTAAATAACCTGTTTTCATGAAGATATTCTGAAGTTGGTATGCTAACTACAATTTTCTTGTTCTTTCAAAATTTAGATTCAAAAGGAAAACAATAGAAAAAAGTTTTATTTTAAGATTATTTTTTAAAATTTCGTTCTTTCCATTTCTTTTGTAAATGTCCTAATTTGTATCAAATTATTTTTTTTTACAATCTTCCGCGAAAAGTTTAAAGTGCGTCATTTGTAGATTAAGATTACAAATCGATGACTTCACATTCGGAACACTCAGTGGTCAGCCTCATAAAATATTAATACATCCTGAAAGGGACCGTTCGCTAATGACGTCACTGTAAGAGAACGAGAGATGATTTGGGTAAGCTGTGACATTAGGACTCGATTACAAATTTGTTGACAAGTTTAAAAGTTTAAAAACAAAATACAGTAGATTAAAGTAAAAAAAAAAAAAAACGCGCACACACAAAATTAAAGATGTATGTATGGCCCGAGTTTCAAAAATATTTCAATTATAAGTGAATATGAAACAAATAAGTAATCCTACATCTAAAAAGTTGCACCCACGGGGAAGGGGAGGGGCTAAGAAAAAGACAAGAAAAAAAAAAAGAAAAAACGAGAAGAAAACTTCTATTTAAGCACTAAAGTATCTGTATCTTATTATTTTGGAAACGGATTTTTGAAACAATTTATTTTTAAATAGGCCTACATCTGAATGGACTTTTTACAACATCCTTAGCCCCCCCCCCCCCCCAACCTGAATCCTGGATGCGCCACTGTTACTGAATATATATTTTTTTCTAATTAACTTAAAAATTCAAATACTGTTGATATTAATAGCGTAATTGGCAACAAAATCCGATTAAATATTTCTTTAAACAACGAAATCCCAAGAAATGTAATGAGATTATTAGCCAATGTTTAGAAAAAAGCTACAAATTAAATGGAATTTGGATGATACAAATTTTTCAATAACTTTATTGTTGTGAAATACAAAGGTCCCGATGTAGTCCCGATCTACAAAGATCCGTTGCTAAGGAGAAAGGCCGCAGACATTAAAAACTATTTTGTGCTTGTGCAATATATTATTAAAAATGACCAATGGGAGAATTCATCTGATGGAAAAACAAAAGACAAATCATCTCATTATGATTCTTTAATGTAACTATTGTTACGTTTTGTGACATTCTAATATATGTTCTGATGTACTAGTATTTTGTGGATAATCCATCTGCTTAAATCTGGGAGCGTCTGGATAATGAGAAGCCTTTTTAAAAAAAGAGTGATTTTTTTTTTTTAGATCAGTGACATATGTAAGATTTTTTTTTAGTAGAGAGATTTACTTCAGAAAGAAAAGAAAAAAAGCCAGGAATAATATTGTATTCTTTTAAATTGAAATTTTTAATTAATTTTTTAATTTAATTTTAATTTGAAAGGTATTGGAACAAGCAGACAAGAGCCCTAAACGTAAAAAGTCGCATAAAATTCACTGATAATTTACATTGATTTGCAAATAGGACTTATGTATTTAGTCAATACTAAATGTTGAAATGTGAGCACATGGAGTTGGTTTCCCAAGGCAACCGTTGGAATGTGAACCCCTCGTGGCAGAGAAGGAAAGGCCTCTGAGGGTGACGTAAAGTGGCCTTTGATGACTCGTAATTCGCAGGTACAACACAAGCAGCAAAAGCAGGTCTTTAAACTACAAATGATGTCAGTCCTGAGAAAAGAACTTAGAGAAGCACAGAAAGAGATATTGCCTGTGACGACAAGAGGAAAAAAATCTTTATTAAACAGCTTACAACATTCTCATTCAATGATTATAAGAAATAATAGGTTTCGTTTCTCATGAATTAATTTTCAAGTTTTTACTGAATAAAAGAAAAAAAAAATAAAAGTAAAAAGAAATCCCATGAAATTTTGGAGATTTTAAATTATAAACCTACTAAAAACATTAATTCATCAGCGCCATGACACGGTAATTTTTCTAACTAATACAAAAGATTTTCTTTGCTACTTTATTAGCATTGTGAAAAACTATAAATAACTTATTATTCAGCAATAAGAAAATATTATTTTGGTTTAATAATATATATATATATATATATATATATATATATGCCCGCGGTAATTCAATCGTACTTATTGGAATTAATTTTGAACTTCAACAATTCGTTTTATTAATATAAAAATAACTAAATTAAATTAAAATTAATTATACAAAAGGAAGAACATGAATTAAATTTAGTTGTGAAGAAGATAAAAAAATGAGGATTTTAGGGTTCAATTCTAGGATAATTTCTACGTAAAAAAAGATTTTTCTAATAAATTAGAATATGTAAATCATTTTATCAATTATGTTTGCCTAGAGTTGATAATAAGAATATCAAATATGTAATATAAGTAATTTTAAGATCTGCATTTAAAGTGTAATAATTATCTATATTACAAAACAAATAACACACGTTTCATATTATTAACAATAATACAGTATATAGTTATTAGTGACAGTTTCGAACTGCCACTAAGTAATTAACTATTAATGGAATATAATTTAATGTAAATGGAAACATTCTAATCAGGGGCGTATATAAGGAAAGGGGGGCTGAGGGGGCCCGGGCCCCCTCCGAAATAATGAACATATGTCCTCCCAACGTTTTTTTTTTTTGGTTGAACAAGATAAAGCTTTCATTGTTTTTTTTTTGGTTGAACAGTTTGGTTTCCATGGGGTGTTTACTTAATTATATTAATCCCCCCCCCCCCCCCCCCGAAAATTTATTCTATATACGCCACTGATTCTAATTGTTCCATTACTTCATTGAACGAACTGGAATATCTTTCAAAGATTTTGTGATGAATAGCCTAAAACGATGAACCAAATCATGTTATGTTATGTTATGAATGTGGATGACAGAAGACAAGCACTGCGACCGGAGAACCAAATCATACGTAACGTTAGGTCTATAGCAAATACGATTTGTTATAAATGCAGCGAAATTAATGGTTTGGAATTCCACTTCTGTTTTGTCCTTCAAATAACGAAAGCGAAACGGAGACTTGCAACAAAACAAGTCAAACCAACAACAAAGGGAAAGAAGGAATTGTTTTTGTTTCAACGTATTTATGTCTGTAAATCGGAAAGTTGAGTTGACAGTCGAGGAAAAGTTCCGTCAAATAGGAAATGTAATTACACTCAATTGAAGCAACAATTTCACAGAAAAATATTTACTGAAGCGGAAGGTAACAGTTCTTCCTAAGGACAATGTAATTATCCGGTTGATTATTTGGAAAAAATCAAAATGAAATAAATAATGCTGCAGTTATTTTCCAAGGTACTTTAATTTCCTATTTCTTATTTGTTTTTTTCAATATTTTTTGATTTTCAATATTTGAACTATTCAGTATATTTGGCTATTGATGAATTACCTATTAGATTTAGTTTTATTTTATTACAAAAATATTATATAAGAATAAATTATTATTATGTAATGTAAAGTATATAAATGACTATTGTTATATAATAATCTAACAATAATAAATTGTTATATAATATAAATCCCATAGAATTACATATTAATAACTTATAATTAATATTGAGTTTTAATAAATTACGTATTTGCTAGAATACAAAGGTAGCAATAGGCTCAGATAACCATCACAATATTGGGGAATGAGTATGGAAAGATGGAGGGAGGTCAATTGTGGAATAAGAGTGGGATGGAGATTAAACTAATGGTGCTCTGGGTTTAAGTTGAGCCATAGATAAGCACCATATCCGTCCAACCATTATAGAGTGATGAACGTACAAACAGACATATAAGGAACGACATTAGGTCAAGTGCAATATAAAGATTTTTGCATCAAAAATGTGATGCTTACTTTTATTGTTTAGATGTGTTTCGCTTAAGTGCTTATTTCTTCACTTTGTCTGTTCTCACGTACAGGAGAACGGATATATAAAAGATTACGTATATAATAGAAACGGATATATACAGGGTGTCCCAGGAGGAAAGGTCAGTATTTTGAGAGATGATAGTATCTGGTATTTTAAGCAAAAAAAGTTCATACGAACGAGTACCCTTTTCCGAATGGTTTCCGAAATATTTGAATATGCAGTTGCAAAAGGAATAATAACAAAGAAATACTAGTCTACGTAGTGTTTCGAATATTTATTGGTCAAGTTACACATTTCTAATAGTTTATAATAAAAGTTTCAATAAATTCCACCACTAACATCTTGCATTTCTAAACTTTTGTGAGAACATAACGTGTTGCTTGTCTGAGTTCATCGTGACGTTCCTTTATGAGCGCAAAAGTATCCATTATGTGAACTAGCAACTCGTCTCATGTTTTCACTATGTCTGTACACTTCACTCTTCATTCTATTCCATAAATAGAAATCAAGGGGGTTAGTTCTGCAGATCTTAGCGCCGTGCGATGAAGAGAAGGAAAACAACGGCCAGCAAGCGCAGTGACAATTGTGTCCCAAATTTCAATTATTTCGGAAACCATTCGGAATAGGACACCGATTCATAGGAAATTTTTGGCTTTAAATAACCGTTACTATCACCTCCCAAAATACTGACCTTTCCTCCTGGGACACACTGTATGTAGATATCTATGAGAACGGATTGATATAGGAACGATTTTTACGAAATTTAAGTTGCTTGAAGATCAATATTGACTAATCTGAAATTTCAAGATCAGGTGAAAATTTAGATCCCTTATGGATTTTTTGGAATTTAAATGGCGACGAAATGAAATCGTGATGACATCGTATTTCATATTTCTACTGCGTGTGTGTGTGTGTGTGTGCCTCAAACTATAGATAAAAAAACTGAAAGTCGAATCGTAGTATATTCAATACCATCATAGAATCTTTGTCTGAAATATTTTCATCAAAGTTAAAATTAAGCGAATGACGTGTCTGGATTTCGTGGTAATAAACAGTATTTAACCGGAAGTAGGCTCAAGTTCTTACAGAAACTTGTTGTTTAGTTTCTGGTTAAATAGCTTTCACCTTAGATCAAGAGAAGTGAATGCTTGGAAGGTTAAAGGAAAAAAAAAAAAATCAGACTGTGATTGAGTGTGGGCAGTTCTTAGAATCTGCGAGAATAGAAGTACTTAAAATAAAACCATTTAGTTAAAGCTCTGAACAGAAATTTTCTTTCAAAGTAAACAAAAAAAAAAAAGACTTGTTATCTTAGTAATGTCTGTCAGTCAGTTTATCCAGATTACCCGAATCCTAACAGTTGGATTTTCATGAAAATTTGCATTGAACTTTTAACAAAAACTAACTTTTTACTTTTAACAAAAACTAACTTTTTACTTTTAATGAAAACCAACTGACAATTGCAAAATAAACAAACTAACAAATTCTTATTAATAACATACGGTAACAATTTAGATAAATTTCATGAAATTTTGTCGCATGGAAAAATAGTTTATTTAAGCAATTTTTTGTTATTATTATTGTTGTTATTATTATTTTAATTAGGAAAATAAAATAGATTCTTTTCAAAATTAAAAAATATCACGCGCAAATTTGGGTTTTAATACTATGTCTCTTTTGTGAACGCGCCTCAATTATTACTGCTTTGTTTTAATAGAACGAGAATTTTCCAGTCTGTCAAGTTAATGTGACAACAAAGCACTTTTTAATTCAAAGTAACAATGGTTACAAATATAAATTTATTATTGTGTTACTGTTACGAAGGCACGTGAATCACATTGTTAAGTAACAAAAACCTGAATCAGGCACCGCTGTCTGAAAAGTATTAATTTCACTTCAAATACAAAAGAGGCTTTATTTAATAGATGAATGAAATAATTACAACTAAATATCGAAACGTCAAAGCTATAATTTTATCAGAGTATTATTAAATATGTCTCAATAAAACAATAAAACAGGTATAAATAAAACATTTCCACATACTTCTAAAACTTCTGAAAGATAATGACGCGTTTATATTTTAGAAATAGATCAATAACAAAGGTCGTCGTCATGTTATTGTCTGGAATCTTCCGTAGAAACAGAATGAGAAAGAAACTAAACGATGAAATAATCAATAAATCTCTTTCAACGTAGGATTCAAAAGAAACTATAGAAAACTACAGAGAAATGAAAAAAGCAGGAAACTTTTGATTTAAGAAATATACTTAAGTGTATATTTTTATTAACTGTAAATATGGCTTCCGTTTATTAAAATTTATACGTAATAATCATATAGCCTACGAGTTCCTAGTATGTAAGCAAATGTTAATGTATGTACAGAATATTAATATTTTTATAATATAAATAGTCACTTATTACACCTCTATTAATGTAGAAATATCCTACGTTCAGTAGTTCTTTGTATACAAAACTTTATGATCTAACCATATACTGTAAATTGTATTGTATACAGGGTGAATCAGGACAACACTTCATAACAAAAGAGCAGATTGGAGATCACGATAAGTCAAAAAGCTCATATCATCCTATGTACCAGCCGCTAAGGAAGGGAGCTATGGGATTTTAAAGCAAAAAAATCGTCTTTCTGTAGTAGACTAAGAATGGTCGAAAAGTGATGATGATATATATAAATATATTTAATTTCTTTAAAACATTAATTTTGTAAATTCTATTATTTTGGTTGTCGTAACTGCTATTTCCATGTACAGTAAATCTTATTAGTAATTAATAATAATTTTAAATTCAATATACTTATAATATTACACTGTTAATTAATTAGTAATTATATTACATTATTAAGTATTAATATATATAGATAAGCAATATGTAAGTAACTAAAATTATTATTTGTAACTACATGTATTTAATTGAAATCTGATACTTTTAGTCTCTAATGACTGGATACCCACGAATTTATTATTAAGGTGCTTCAATTATTAAATCAAATGTACATCTATAATTTCATTCAATTATTAAGCTTCAAATTAAAAAAAAAAAAGGTTTTTGAAACAATTTTCAGTTAATTAAGTATTGCCAAACCAACTAACTAACTAAACATCAGACAGGAAAAAGTAAGATGTCTTAACAAAGCCGAGGTTTAATAGAGATCTAGTGACCTATTTTGTAACCTTTACTCAGTGATTCAATCCATTATTATGGCATTGCATAACCACACATCTTTTTTGTTTTCAGTTTTAAGAACAAGCCCATTTTTGTTTTTTATTTATTTCTTTTTTTTGTTATATATAATCTGTTTTGGTTTTTTTTCTCTTCATTTTTTATAATCGCTGTATTATTAGACCAAGCCTAGAAACGCCCTATAAATAATATCCTGAAATTACAAAGAATTAACTTTCCAAATGCTACAATTGATATTTTAGAAAAAAAAATCAGAAATATTTCAAAAATAGAATTTTAAAGTAAACAATATATTTAAATAATCTGCTTAAGATAAATAATTTCCTCATCATTAATTACATCATTGGTTATATTACCAATTAATTAAATAACAAAACCTGCAGCAAAATTATTTAAATGTTTCAGACTTATTAAAAAATGAACAGATTTAATTATTTTATTTCAACAAGCCAATGAAATATTTAATTAATTGTGAGATATTATGCATGCTACTTATATTAATATATGAATTAACTGCAAATTGTAAGTTACTAATGAATTTATATTATTAATTAAGAAATTTTTGATTGTAAGTTCTAATTTATAACTAATTTCAGTTATAAATGAATTAAATTTATAATTTTAATGTAAATTAAATTATAATTTTGTAATTGATAACAAAATTCATTTTGTTATCAATTATATTCATTTCAATTCATTTCAATTCATTTTCATTATAATTGACTTTTGATTATAAATGAGAAGAGATAACAACGAAAAGGAGTTTAAATAAAGATTTATTGATAAGTGGATCATTTGACCAAGAGCCAAAATTCGATTTTGAGATATTCACATAAACGCAAAAGCTTATGTATTAATTCACATTTTTTATGGAATGAAGAGTGTTGTATACGAAAATGAAGATACTTTCATAGGATAATTCTGATCATTATCAAAATTAATAATATCCTTCAAAGGGCCACATTTGTACACAAATTGCCGAATATTGAGTATTTTGCATAGTTGCTTAAGTAGAAATCACAGAAAAGGAGGCGGCGTTACTCTATATTATAATAACATGTTCAATATTAGAAAACTTTATGAATTCTCTTTTATCAACGTAGATTTAGAATGTGTTTGTTGTTCAGTAAATGAAGATCTAATATCCGTCGGAATTTACAGACCACCATCTGGAAACCTTCAGTTCTTCCATGATTACTTAGTTTGAGTTGCTAATTTTATTAACCACAACAATTAAAGAGGGATATTCATAGGCGACTTTAATACTAACTTTCTCAATAGAAATGACAAAACAATCATAGATATTAAACTTCATTGAATTGCTACTCTTTCTTCCCTCTCATAGATTTTCCAACTCGTCACTCTGTTTCTCACTCATCTGACACTCTTTTCGATCAAATCTTTACTAACTTCCCTGTACAAGCTAAAGGTATCCTGAACGTTCTAATAACGGATCACGATCCAATTTTCTTTATAACTAAAATTTCTAATTTATTTAAAAACCTTACTTTTAAAAAGCCAGTTAAAAATAGTTTAAAAGTCCAGTTAAAAATAGGAAAATCACAACAAAAAATGTAAATAACTTTAAAAAATATCTTCAGACAATTAACTTGGTAAAAGAATTGAAAGATGCAAGATCTACGGATGAAGCGGTCACAATCTTCAACAAACTCTTCTTCACTGGATTCAATAAATACTTTCCGCCTCTCTGCACTTTTAAGACTAATACATCTAACATAAATAAAACTTCATGGATTTCCTTGGAGCTTCTTAAAGAGATTCGCCAAAAAAATAAGTTTTATAAAGTCTGCAAAGAGAATCCCACCCCTGACAAACTTCAACGTCTCAAAACTCTTCAAAACAACTTAAAATCAAAAATTAGATCAGCCAAAACCGGTTACTATGAAAATGCATTTAATGGTAGGGTTTCTATTAAAGGGAAATGGAAGAATATTAATAAACTATTATCAACCTCAATTAAAAAAAAGCTTCCATCTCATCTTATCACCGAGAATAATCGCACTGATACCACTCAAAATTTAAATAATTTTCTGAATTCTTCCACACTCATCCTTTTCTTCTTCTCTTCATGTAAGTAATACATGAAGAGAGACCTCACAACCCAACTCCTTCTTCCTTCTATCTATCACCAACCTTCCCTCTTGAAGTGTGCGAATACACAGTTAAATCTTTAAGCAACAAAAGATGAACCTGATAAGGTCTCCCTTAATCTTCTTAAAATCATCGTAGATGAAATCTCTCTTCCTCTAGCTCACATATTCAATATGTAAGCCATAGAAGACATCTTCCCTTTCTCCTTCAAAGAGGCTAAAATTATTCTACTATGGCAATCAGGTGATGTGAATGAGTTAGCCAACTATCGATCTATATCTATAATTAACACGTTCTCAAAAGTCTTTGAAAAGCTTTTTCTTAATAAATTATCTACATTCCACCTATCTCAGAAAAAAACTACTGGTTCAACAGCAACACAGTTACACACATCGAAAAAATACCGAAACAGCTCAAATAGACAAACAGAATAAAACCAAGGTCAGCACATGAATAAATTGTCTTTCTGATTCCATTACCGGGAAGGAATCGGAACGGCCGTTTCGTCCTACAGGGGATTCATCAGCCCGATCTCCGCCTTCCCCGATAAAAGACCCAAAAAGGCAAGATACTTAAGTGGAGGTCACCGTAAAGAAAACTAAAACATCACCTGGCTACACTAACATATCCCTCCACAATTTTACAATTGTCATTCTTACCTTCTCTTCTCTCCAATTCATCAGTTATTTGCTTACCTTTTCGTTGTCAAGTAGTATTTTCCTCTCCCTTATTTCGCTATTTCTCTTAGTATTCTCTTTACTTTCCATATATTTGAGCTAGGCTTAACCTCTTATCCAAAACCTGCTGTTCATGAATTGTATGAAATTATTTCGCTATATATTTCATTATTTCAGTTATTTTACGAAGATTATATGTATCATCAGATCTAAACTTTACAGTTATATAATTTTTTTTACACTTTTATTTAAAATTAATTGTTCCTTTTAACCCCATTATGTTATATTTTATTAGTTTCAATGTTTTTTGTATTATGCTCCGTTTTGTTTTCTCCAGTAATGCTCTTTGTATTTTATTTTTTTATTTTATTTTTCTTCCTATAATTGACTCCCTGTCTGCCTTCTCGACGGAACTACCCTTAAGGCACAGGGAAGTCACACTCATATCTATTATGTATTAGCAAACTTTTGTAAGGCAAATAAATTATTATTAATTAATTTGATTATTAAATAGTTGAATGTATTTTCGAATAAAACAGTTGAAATAAAAAGATTATAATGCAAAGGTTGTTAGTCACGTGATGCAAAAGTTATTCGTTATGATAAGTCGATCGGTGTTTATTCAGAATTAACCTTTAGCAGGATTATGTTTACATAGCAAGCAGGAACAATTTTTTATGAAGCGTTTTTACATCTTTCGCTAGTAAATGGAATAATAATCTCCAAAAAATCTATTGTGGTGCTTGGTCAAAATTTAAACATGTTATTATCTCATTAACAACAAATATACTATCTGTAATTAGAAATTAAAGATTAAGGAACATTAAATTAGTTAAATCTGTTATTAAACCCAAAAAACTGATAATCAGATATTTATTTTTTTTGTAATGTATTATTTCCTCATCACAATTACATTACCTTGTGAGAAATAGGCCAAGCACTTAGGAAAATAGTTAGGTTTTTGTAATTACATAAGTATTTAATCACATCTCGAATGAAGTAATCAATTTATTACTTTTCCGAAAGCAATTACAGAAACAAAATAACTGAATTAGCAATTGGAGTTCACCTACATTATAAATATGTTTTATACAATTCAGGACGATTCAGAACGAAAATAAAAACAAGACAAGGTAGGGATAGTGATTAGTAAACCAATCACAGTGCTTCGTAACGGCTTCTGAGTCACCTTTACTTTAGAATAGACTGCACCGGGGTGGTCTAGAAAATGCGCGCGCGAGTCTCTTTGCGACCCCCATGCTATCTTACCCACCCCTATTTATATGGAGTAACTCAAACCTTGTTAATAAACTGAATTTCTAATAATGATTTAAAAAAAAATTAAGTTGAGAAACTGTTAAAAGATTTGAAATATAGAGAAAAAACTGAAAAAAAAAAAAAAAATGCCCACGACCTTCGCGTTATTAGCACGACACAATAACCAACTAAGCTAACAGGCCACCTACAACTGAGCTAACAGAAGCCGTTGCGAAGTATTGTGGGATATGTGTCCACAGACAGACACACCGGGGATATAAGGTGTCTTTCAGAAGCCTAAAAACCATAGTCTCAATGCCAGTACAAAGAAACTTGTATAAACGATTTCTTGAGGGAGCTTTCAAACAATGAGCTCTAGAATGCTACGTTGAAGTGGTGGTATCATTCTCAATCACCTTGTATTTATCTATATAAATAAGTACAGTAAAATGCTGAGATATTATATTAATTTATTTCATGCTGATTTATAAAAATTTTTGTTCCGTAGATTTTTTTAAATTTACATTTTGGCTTTGATGAATTACATTTTATGAATAATCTATTGTTGTATTTGCCTGATAACAAATTTTTTGCTCTATCTATTTTACTATATTAATAAATACAGTAAATACATTGTTGAGAGCTTTTTAAATTCCTCAGCTTCTGAATTGTATTTAGGATTGAAGACTAGAAAATCTTGGAAAAAAACTCAGAAATCTTTTTTGTTTATTAATAAAAAAAGGAAAACTTATGAATATGATTTTTACATCTCAGTGATTTACAAATAAGCTATTTAAACCCGTTAGTGACTCCACAGGACAATTTTCCATCAATTAAATAACACTTCCTTCAATTTTAATCTGCAATTCGAAAAATAAGTATTTTTTTAAGAGAAATAAAGTGTAACTTCTAAGCAGAAACAATTCGTAACAATTCAAAAATATTCTGCAAGGATGTGATTTGTTTCAGCCCAAAGTTTAGTTTGTTTGTTTGTTTTTTTCACCTGCGAATCAATAAATCAAATATCACATAAAAACAAAACATTAAAGATCAATATAGATCCATTATATACTGTTTGAGGTTCGCGTTTTGTTAGAAATTTCTTCATCCTTAAGATCATTATGGGAATTTCATGGTCAAAGTTCATTTAATTAAAAAACACCTTTGATTATTGACTTTCAAATGTTGGATTTTTAATTTGAGGAAAAAATTCGAATAAAAATTTAAAAAAAAAAATGGACCGCTTAACTTTCGGAAAATACACCATGGGCATAATTTACATAAGGCTGGGTGAATCCTTGGGCCTGTCTAAGATTCTATTCTACCTCCAGGAACTTATCTGGGGGATCTCATTACACAGGGTGTTTCAATATTACGTGTTGTGTAAGTGATCAAAAAGCAAAACAATGGCCTAAGAACATGTACATTGGAAGCGGTTAAAATCAGAAAGACAATATAGAAGCAAAGAAAGCAATCAAGAGTTATTGATAAGACTCTTGTTCAGCCAAATTAAAATATAAAGTAATAAAGATATTGAGTATTTGTCTACATTTGTTTTCTCAAAGTGATTTTTTTTTTCTAAATAGTGTTGTAATTGACAAACATAGCGAAACAAAAATACAAGTTATTGTAAATTCAATAAAACAAAACAAAACAAAAAAAGACATAATTTAACTGTTGTTCCTTTTAACTCCAAGTGACATTACATTCAAATGTGATTTCCCATATTTCTGCGTGAACAAGGAGAAGACTTACTTCGTGAATAAGAGATCATTTAGGAAGTGAATAGAATTATTGAAATAATACGTCGAATATATTTTTTTTTAAGAGAAGATTCAAACTTTTGTAATTTTATTGATAATTTAGATTAGGTTTGAAATGACATTGAAGGATTACAAATGTGAAATAAGCCTAACTGTGGTTTGTCAGTTATTTATGCCATCTTTAAAGTGAATTACTTGTTACGTTTTTGAGTTCTTGAAGGTTCCATCTCATTACATATACATATATTATCTCCATATCGAGATCAGAGAATTCTCAATGCTAATTCTAGCTAAAGATCTTCTACTTCCCTGAAATAGAAGTGCTAGCTGGCACTTGTGAATAAATTTATTTATTTATTTACTTATTTTTAAACTTTTATCTAATCTTCCCATTGGTGGCTTTTGTGAAATTTAGTGCGTGACCAATTATCCGTGGAAGATTCCATTGCTTGTGCACCCACGCAATTGTCTGAGCCATCAAAAAGAAACTTAATAAAAATGAAACCGGATTGAACTTACCTCATTCCACACCGGGTCAAGACTGCTCTCTATCACTTTGGTCTTCTTTTTCAGGCCTAAAAGAGAAAACAGATCAATTGAATTCGTTGAATTGATATTCAGATTTTAATTCTTTCATAAAATTATTAAAAAATAGGCATCACTTTGGCATAATATCTAGAATTGCTTATTATATATTATATTACATGAACTCTTAACATTGGCAAATACTTTCTTCAGGATAACTAAAAACAGCAAATATTACTAAAGTATTTATATATTAAGTAAAACACCTCTTTTTTTTTTTGTTTTTCTTCTACCTTCAAGTGAGGATTAATCTTCTTGAACCTTGATTTGCATATTTAAGGACTACAGACGATCAAACATTGACATTTGAAATCTTTACCAAGTGGGTTCTTGTTGAGAAATTAGTGTGAGAAGGCGACACAGTTCTCTTAGAAAAACGCTCGAATTTAATGAATTTCTATCGAGCTCTTAAATATTGGATATTAATCCTTTCATTTGCGAATGATTTGCTATGATTGGATAATAAAGTTAATTGGCTTTAGGCTATTTAAGTAAAATAATGCGGATTTAATTTTTTTTTTTCCAGAAAATGGAAATTTTGTTCTACTTGTAAGTCAGTAGATATTACAAATCGAAAATAAACGATTTCATTTATGTCATTTTCACGACTTTAAAATTAAAATAAAATAAAAATAATCATAAAAAGGTTATTTTTCCAGGAAACTTCTTTGTTTTTTATGAGAAAAAAAACATACATCTAGCATTAATTCTTCAAAACAGTAATAAATTTTAAATAAGTATTTTTTTATTCTTCAAAAAGTAAAATTTCAATTTCAAATAACTAATAAAGCCAATTATTATTTTAATGGAATAGGTAAAATAAAAATATATTCCATCCAATGTTCGCGTTAGTGAATTTTGCTTTTGAAAATTTATTTTTTTCATATATGTTTTTTACTTCTTCACTCCTTTAGGTGAAACAAACAAACACTCGAACTTATTATATAGATTACTGAGTTCAAAGTAGAATTATTTCTATTTTGTTTTCTTTCTTAAGTTATCAACGGTGGGAGGATTGATACAAGATGAACACAGATAAGCAATAACTCTATTGTTATTTATTTCAGTATTGCATTTTTTTGAGTTTAAGTAATAACTTATAAGTAATAACTTAAGTAATAACTTGTAAGTAATAACTTAAGAACTTATAAGTTAAAATTTATTTCTTCCTAATTAACATTGATATTTCAATCTCTGTTGTTGTTTTTTCACATTTCTATATTTCTTTGTCACTTGACGACATCTCAGACTGGTTTTTCTACCTCAACGAGAGATGCACGAACTTTACCTCCTACAGTTCCTACTCTCTGATGAGGATAAAATCTGATGCTTTAACCTTTAAGTCATTTAATTTCTTCGTTGAGAGTTGGATATCAGATTTTTAAATGCTATTTTTTTTCTATTTCAAATTAAAGCTTAAAAATAAAAAAAATAATCAATTTTGATATTTAAACAAAAATCCATGTTAGATTAAACTTGAAATTGTCTATCTTTGGACTGGTTCCAGTCTAGTTCATTAATACTTATTAAAG
The DNA here is from genome assembly GCA_023159025.1 of Thereuonema tuberculata. NCBI lineage: Eukaryota > Metazoa > Arthropoda > Chilopoda > Scutigeromorpha > Scutigeridae > Thereuonema > Thereuonema tuberculata. The sequence continues at coordinate 95,293,332 of JAFIDM010002131.1, forward strand.
CTGCATTTAAAATATTCATTTTCCTCAGATCTTCGCTTTGCTTTACCTTGTTTTAATGTCACCTGAAGTAATTTTTTTATTCGGTTCACGATAATTACAGGGTCTCGGGTACATTTACGATCATTTTTTTATACTGATACGTTATATAAATAAATTATAATAAATCGTTTTCCGTAAATAAAACGATAAACTACATTTAGTTCTTTTTTTCTGAGTACAGATATTTATAATTGCAAAATAAAGTTAATGAAATAAATAATTGCGGCTCCCGAACCTCAAATCTGAATTATCAACCATTTTTACTCAAAATTGGCGAATTGTCCTATGGATTTAAGAAAGTGAGGATATTGAAATTTGTTTCCTAAATTCAACTTTACGAAACGTTCAGTAATTCCAATTTTCAGTTTGACTTTCTCATTAAGTATTCATTAAAAATATATATAAATAAAATATAATATACAGTAGCCGAGTGATAAGGGCGCTTGGCTGCTGGTTCGATCCCTGGCTTCGACGGAGGGAAGGGATTTTTCCATGCTTCATTCTCCTCCCAACGGTTTCCCCAATCCCAGTACCTCTGTAGAATGGGTTTCTTTCCGAGGGGGTATAGGCGGGCGAGCATTGGGCTGACCATCCGACGTCTTCTCAGTTCCGGATCACTGAAACATTGGAGCCTTACCTTCAGTGTCTCAATGGGCCACAGTGGGTCCCAATGGTATACCTAACCTAACCTATATAACCAAAAAAACTTTTTCTTTTCATACTGTAGAAAACTGTAAGCTTGTAATTTAATTTTTCTACTGAGATGCACGAGAAGCCTGAGAGAATCCCATATTATTGTGCACAGGTATCTTTGACGTTAGAGTTACTTCGCTTTGATCCAAGTCAGATTTCGACTACAATAATTAACAGTGAGCTCCAAATAAACAGACTAAATCTACTATCAAAATTTAGCTTCCTAGGATATTTACTTTTTAAATCATCATGATCAATTGCTATTTTTTTTATTAATATTTTTTATTTTATTACAATTTTACTAATTTACACTATGAAAAGGTTAAAAGGTAAAACCAATTATTCCTGATTTTTATTTTACACTGAGGATCAATTCATTCAAAGAATATATAACTGAGATGTTTTGCTTAGGAGAAGAATGATAACTAATATAAATTATATAGTTTACAAAAGAAGCCTGTAATTTTTCGATTTCGGAACTTCCAGAGTTATGATTAAATATTAAATCAAAACTATTGAATTGTTAATTATTCGGTTGCGTTTAATTGTAAATTAAATAATTTAAAAAAAAAATATTACTGTCATATATAAGTATTCCCCTCTTGATTTTATGGATGGAGACTCTCCTAATAAACGAAATATTATTTTCAAGAATTTATAAACTTAAAAAAGATAATTTGAAATTTTACAATGTCTGTAAAATATTAATCATTATAGGAAATAGATTCTTCACGGAGATAATTTATTCAAGTTTTAGCCTACTTTCCTAAGGTAAATGGACCTTCTTGAAACTTATGATGCAAATTTATGGGCAGCGATGATCGAATGTTTATGTTAGAAAACATTTTAATGAGGTCTCAAAAATATCAGAACAGTAGAAACAATACAATGAACTTCTATTAAAATCTAACAATGTCTGCTAATTGTAATCCTCATACGCGTATTTTGATACGATTAAAACTAACTACATTTAGTTAGATTTCCTTGGACTTGGAGATTTCCTACTTTAATATTTAACTGCTTTAATTTCCGGTTTTCAGAAAATCAGAAATATGAATATTTTATTGTTTACATTCGGCAGTCATTTGTAACTTACAGAAACTTATCATTTTTATTGTTTTCAAGATTTTAATATCAGAGAAATTAAAATTAATTAATTGAAAGAAAATAGTTCTTTCAATAACTTCTTATATTTTTTATTAGCAACACGTGGCAATTTTTATTATTTTGATTTTAATTTCGTAAATTGACGTTAAGACACTATTTCGTAGGCTTTAATCTGTGATTGTCATTGAATGATGTTCACTTATTGTGTTGATCGTCTTTAATGGAAGCGTTTTTCCAATAACGTTTCCCCACGCGGAAGACACTCGAGGTCTCCTAACGTGTCTATTTTAAGAGCTAGAGAACTCGCAGACTCACAGACTTTCCTCACAAAAATAAACTCAACTCGTGTGGTATCGTCTCTGAGAAGTCATTGGGTGAAAGACAAACTAGAAAAATAAATATAAACTTTGCTGTGAAAATGAAAACTTTATTTATTTCTGCACACCGGTTTTAAAAAATAAACCTCACTAACAATGAAGAGTTTTTTTTTTTTTTTTATTTTCACTCGAGACAGCAGAATTACAGAGAATTATGATAATTGACTTATCTTATTATTATTATTTTTTTTAAATATTTATATTTAGATAGTGGTGGAGCGCTGTTCAAGCGCTGAGTAATTTAAATGTATTCCATTAAGAAAAATTATTTTTAATAAAATGTTAAGTATTTATTGTTTATAACTTTCTAAAGACAACATTAATATTGAAAATAATTATATATAATCTCATGTTTTTTAATTTTTCTAAAACTTTTATTATTTATTTATTATTTGGAATTAAATACGTTTTTTCCTTTTTACATTTTTTAGTCTCTACTTTATCTACTTCATTATTATACACTATTTAAATTGCGTAAGAACTTAGTTATGCCATTAAATATATTATCGTAATATAATAATTATATGGTAAATGCCTAATACTTAATGCAAAATTAACATTTAATATTATATATATTTCATTTTTACGTTACTTCAATAATTTTATAAAAATATTCTAGACAAAGCAAAAGCTGATTTAAAAAACAAAAAGAAAAAGAGATATTAATTTAGTTAAGATGTCTCATAATCGAGCTTGGCAGATAACAAATGACGTCACATTCAGTGAAAAATTAGGCCTATTTTTAATTTTTTTGAAATGGTATAAAACGTCTTCAGAATGTAGAAGAATCTTCATAGTTTAATGGCTTACAAAAAATGAAGCAATTTTTTAATACAGTTCGTGTTTTTATTTATTTATTTACTTACTTATTTATTGATTTATAAACTGCTTTCATTATTAAGAATAATGATATTTTTCTTTTTTTTTTTTGTAAGTCTATTTTTTATGTAACGAATGAATATCTTCTTCTCAGCTTCTCTTAAATGACAATCAACTCACAAACAACGCGTCCTCACATGGCCAGATTTCCCGATGCTATTTTGGTGGAGGGAATCCTTCAGAGGGGGTCAATGAAACGCAGGTCGTGAAACCAACCATCCACCGTCGTGTTGCCAATCTCAGTCGATCGGAGGTAGACCATTTGTTGAGCCTACTCGTGTCCTTGTCAGTGAATCATACTCACCCACACGGATCGAACTGCTTTCCTTTTAAACGCTAAGGTGGGTTCCACCGACGTAATTATGACTTCGCCACACCTTTGTAGTCCTGTTCTAAGTTCTCTGTAGCCTTGAAAATCTCGGAAACACGGTTGACGTAAAGAGAGAAGAATTGTCTCTTCGTTTAAAGGAAAAGTGTAATATTACGAAGAATACAAATGTACGAAAATAATATTTCAGAGATGTGAATTAGAAGAGAAATTCATGTGTGACTCCTCCAGAAATTACCTAATACCTTAACGACATTGACGTGAGAGGGGGCTATTAAAATCAACACTTTGATTATTAAAAAAAAATAAAAATTGATAGATAAAACAAATTAAATAACTTCGATAATTATTTTTTTAGAAGAAAGTACGAAATTATATTTAAATAACCATATATATTTTTAAATATTATTAGTAAATTACTTATATTTGCATAAAAATTTTAAGTAATTATAGTGTCTTATATTAAATATAGTAAAAACTATTTTATACGTATTTCAAAGGGAAAATTTAAAATTTGAGAATTACTTACAACTCAGGTTTAACTTTATTTTTAATTACACTTAAATAACATTGGTAATTAACATTTGTTGTATTAGGTACATATTTTTTCAACATATGATATACATAACTGTAGAACTTTCAATTTCAAAATAGTGTACCGGTATTCATTTTCAAGAGGGTTTTTCTGATTTCGTGTTTTAAGAAACTTTAAAGGATTGAATAAAATACTGTAAACCCATTAAACAATTACAGTTCTAAGATAAATGAAAAGCAAAGACTCACCAAATTTTCACTATTTTTCATCACATAGTCACTACAAATTTTCCCTTTTGTTGATGGCTGCGCTTTACAGATTTTGAACCTTACTTTCAACATTCTCCTAAAATTGACTCCTTACTAATGACTGCACATAATGTAGTGTAACTTATATTTAAGCTACTCGCTATTTTTGCTTTTGATTTTTATGGGTTGTCTTTCACTTCCCGAATAAATCTTCTTTTTCAACTAAAGAGTAACTTTTATTCCTTCTATTACCCATGGCTGCAAAAGAGACTAAGTAAATGAAGGGAACACATGTTTCATCAATGTGATAATTCATTCAAGTTTTTGTCTCTGACCGACCTTTCATTAAATGCCGCCCAGAAACATCATGGACGCGAAGATTATACATTATATCGATACCGAACGCCGAGCTGTATATCGGCGCACCTGGATAATATCTATATTTGAAAATATGTACAATTCAATGTCATTTTCAAAAATAGACTACGTATAAAGGCGATTTACGTGTAACTCAGTTTCGTATATCTCAGAAACAATTTAAATGTAAATAATTATCAAACTTACATAAATTCATAATGATACAAGCTACTTCAACTGACATCAATATTTCGTCTTTATTCTACATTCCAAAGACTTCTTCAGGATTACTACAAACATTTTTTAGGAGGGAGAACATCGCTCCCTTACCTAACACCATTGAAATAAAAAACAAGACAAGAACGCTAAAAAACGTGAAAAACTTAAACAAATACAACAATATGAAACGTGATATTAATCACGTTCACTCATTAGTTCTAATTACAAAACCAAATTATTTATTTTTTAAATTTTATAATTTCCAAATTTTATTTTTAAATTTTCCAAATTGTCCTTCTTAATTTTTAATTGTCTTTGTTCTTCTTTAATATCTATTTAGAAATTTTCCAAATTGTCGTTCTTAATTTTTAATTGTCTTTTTTCTTCTTTAATATCTATTTAGAAATCTTCAAAATTAAAGTTTTAACCTTCTTAATTTTAATCACTTTTCGTAACTTGCTCTTAATTATTTCATACTTGCTCTTAATTTATTGTTGAAGTAGCTTGTATCATTATGAATTTATGTAAGTTTGACATTTAAAGTTTAGAAGATTTGAAGTTGTAAATAATTATAATTTTCGCCAGAACATACGAACAATTGCGCACAAACCAGAACTACATACAACTGGGTTACGTATAAACCAGTTTTTACTGTGTATAATATAGATATAAGCGTTTTATTTTATTTTTTTCCGTTTTTGGAACAATCCTGTGCCATTTGATAAAACCGCCAATTTTACTCGATGAAAAGTGGTGAGGGTTTCCTACAAATGGAGGAATAATTTTCTCCAGATTTAATCCAGCTATGAAACAAAAAATTAAGAGAAAATTGAAGGAAAAGTTAATTCAAGATACAAAAACATAACTTAAGAATCCTATATGAACTTGACTAACGATTGTATGTGCCTTAAATATAATGTTATGAAAATTGAAAATTGTTATGGCGGTTTATAGTGAGTTTATCATTGTATAATATTCAGATGCTTTATTTGCATAAAGACTTACAATTTGGACAATATTTGTTTATAGTTTCATGAAAATAAAATATTCAGAGCTTCTTTACGACAAAGATTTAGTCAAGTGTTGATGCCATTTATGAGAGGGTTTAGGATTTGTGATTGAAGAAGCGAAGGATCAAAACAAAAAAACAAAAAATGCCGGAATCACAGTTATGCAATTTATGAATACCGCCTTGGTGTAATTATCTGATCGTGACTTCCCTATTTTCATTTGATTGGCTGTGAAATTAAAAAAAAAAAACAAAACGAAAAGAGACAACAATGGAGTAAATTAATCAAAAATGAAACAGAACGTGCTCTTTGGAGCACGTCATCTTTAAAATTTACTCCATTCAAAAATTCTCTAAATTAATATTAATAATTTTGGTATGTTATTAATAATATACTAGATGTAATGTTAACTTCAGTATACTTTCCACACATCCGTATTGCGAAGAATAGAATTAAAAGGAAATTATTATTACAAATTTGTTATTTGATCAGCTGTAATTATTTAATTATTTTTTTTTAAGCTCAACAAACAATAAAAAGGAAAAAGATTTTGTTCATCAGATATAAAACAATCTACTTATATTCCTAAGCAGAATATAGGGAATGAAGTTTAAAATAAATAATTATACCGAATGCTACAATTATCTACTTAAGAGCATATCACTGTTTATAACATATTGTGTCTCCCAATTTTCCACAGGTTACAAAATTAAATCCGCAAATTTTTACTTAAAATGACATAAATCAATGCATTTCAATGAGAAACTTCTAATTTAATTTCTATTCAATGACTTTCTTCATAAATTAAGTGGGGTTCCATTAATTGACATTTAGAGTATTTTATAGCAAAAGAAAAAAAAAAAGGTATTTGTATTATATTTTCTTTTTCTACTGAAGCAGAGGTTGGTTAAATTTGCAAAAAGTAACTGTAGTATAGTTTTGAAAACATAATTAATGTGCAAATAAAAAAAAATAACATTTATCTGTAATACACAAATAAGTGTCAACTAAAATTTTATGTCTAGATGTTTATTATTAAATTTTGAAACAATTTTTATTCGTATTTTTACGAATTAAGAAAAATGCGGAAAGAAAGACAGAAAATTGTAAATGGATAAAATACAGAATGAATGAAGTAAAGCCCAATAATTATCAATATCGGACAATATCAGAGCTGCTTAACTAAAACAAAGGTTTGTAGGCTTGATAAAGAGAACACGTTATGTATCTTCTCTCGAAAATTTGCATTTATAATAAATGTATTTAACGTTCATACATTTATTGGTGTTAGTGATGATGTTTAATAAATAAAATTTCATAATTTAGGGTAAATATTGAAAGAAGGACCATATAAACAAAACCTTCAAAATAAAGATATATTTATGTGAAGAAGAATATATCTTTATTTTGAAGGTTTTGTGTATATGGTCCTTCTTTCAAATAAAATTTCAGTTTGGAAATTCTAAAATTTTAATTTCCTATAGAAATTTAGTTATATTTTAACAAAGGTAAACATCTTTAGATTTTAGCAGAACACCTAAGGGTAAAACGGCAGAAGTGGAGGGGGTGGGTTAAGAAATCAAACAGCAATTTTGCCTTCGCCATTGAGGTAATCAGATTTTTTTTAATACATTCTAAAATATAGAATGGATGTAACTGAGAACCACGTTAATGAATACAATATACTGGGACGTAAATAAAGATTATGTTTATTAATTCTATTCTAAGCCTTATTCCATTTCCTGAAACCCAATCGAAATATGAGAATAAAAAAATGAATGTAAGTGTCATCTGGCGTTCGGTACTATTTTTTTTTTAAACAAATTCCAATAACAAAGAGTTAATTGTTCCGAAGTAACGATAGCGAATGAGGGCGGGAATTGAACCTAGTGTAGGCGTTGAAACGGCACCGAAATAAACACCACTTTCAGTTTAACACTCAATTGAAAGAACAGAGATAATCACGTTCATTCATTATTCATATAATTCAAAGGATTTTGCCTCGTGAGAACGGAAGGATTGCTTTTGCTAATCAATTAAGTGGCTTTAAAATAGTCTATTTATTTATTTATTTATTGTTTGTTTGTTTGTTTGAGGAACTTTTTAGAAATTTGTCTGTAAAATATTTGGTCATGCCTAGAAAAAGAAAAAAAAAAAAAAACCCCGATCCTGCGAAGGGGAGATAAAAGCGATGGTGAAAGACGAAAGAGTTCGTCTGTCTGTTTATCAGTAATAGATTTCAAGCACCCCAACTTCCGTGAATCTTGTTAAGTACTTCGAGGTCGATTTGTTGTTTCAGACTTTGGTTTTGGTTTCACCTACATTGAAGAAACGGGGAAACATTTGCTGTTCTGTAGAACCATTTCCTGATACTCATTTATTTGTGGAAGTAAAACTAACGATTTCCGTATAAACGAATAGATTTAGAGGCCAGTGAAACGCTTCTTTGATTACGGATCTGGATGGTGATAGATTATTTATTGTAATTTAGTTTACAATATTTTTAACATCTAGCATTATTTCGATTTAATCTTTGATTTGTCAGAAAAATGTCCAAACAATGAACAGAACACGAAATTAAAGATTAAGGTTAGCCATGTCATTGAATTCAGATCGCGTCTTTACTGAAAGTGTGAAAACAAAATTGATTTACTAAGGAAAGTTAATATTTTATCTGGGAATTAGTTTCATGGTAACAGGAATATATTTTTTTCTTAATTTTTTGTTTTAAATTTTTCCATTTTTTTAGTAATTTAGCAACGGATATAAATTTACAATTAATATGAAAATAAGGGGAAAAAAGGAATTTACTACTGTTTTGATAAAATATGAATTAAAATGTTTAAAGAAATATTGTACTTGTAATCAATGTGTGTGGATATAAGCTACTTTCTAATCGAATTCAAACAGTGGCGGACCCAGAATTAAGGATGTGTGTGTGGGGCTAAGGATGTAAAAAGTCCATTCAGATGTCGGTCTATTTAGAAATAAATTGTTTCAAAGATCCATTTCCAAAATAATAAGATTCAGATACATCAGTGCTTTAATAGAGGTTTTCTTCTCGTTTTTTCTTTACTTCTTTCTTTTTTTCTTGTCTTTTTCTTTCTTTATTTTTTGGGTTGGGGGGTGGGGGGGCTTTAGCCCAAAGAGGACGAACTCATACACACCCACACCCATGCATTTGATGAACCTCACTTTGTTAGGAAAGGAGGCTAAAAAAGTCACTTTTTTATGCATTAATTATTTAAAGGAATTAAAACATGTAATCCTTCCTGTCTTATCCATCTGTAGTTATGTAGAATGGATATTTTAATGGGAAATATTGTTTTTGATGGCTTTTGCTAAGGACTGGGTGAGTTGCAATAAGTCATGACGTCATTTATGAATAACCTTATTAATTCATTTTTTGGAAGCAAATGAAAAAACTAAAGCATTTGATCAATAATAGATCAAAAACATTAAACATAATGAAAAATCATATAAAAAAAATAAAATACAAGAAGAAACTTAAAGAAGAAGTTTATTTAGAGCGAAGATTACGAGGTGAATTCTTCGATTGCGGGGGCGGTTATCTGTGCGCCCTTTCAACAAGTTCCTTCAGCAACACAGAAATTCAGTGAATGTTACTTTACGACTCCCCTTCCCAAGCCTTAGGAGTTTCCAAGAACCTATTTCTAATGTCTGTTTCGTTCGCTAAATATTGATTCAGATAAAAACACAATTGGAAATCAATATCAAATACAAATACTGTGTTTTCTTCCTGAGTCATAAATGACAAATTGAATTTATTGTTATTACTTTATTAATATATTGAATTGATAAGACACTACATCAATTGTTCAATAAAAGAGTTGATTGTCTATCAAATGTCGAATAGCTGCCCTAGGAAATTAAATGGTGTAATCCACAGTATTTTTTCATTTCTTGAATCTTTTATTAGGTGGCTAACAGCAGGCTTATAGATTTACGCTTTCTTTCTATGAGAGTACCAGATGAATCACGATATATGAACTTTATTATTGCTCAATTTTTAATTCCTTCGATGACATATAGATGGCGATAAATTCCACATGGTAGTAGCATTAGCTGTAAAGTTTGTAGGAAATTAAAGTTGTAAAGAAAGATTTCATTAATTATTTATCGATGAAAATAATTATTATTTTGTCTCTTCTGCTTTTTATTCAAATGATTTTTATTAAAGGTTATCAGAAATAGCAAACAGACCTTATAGCCCAAAAGAGAAGTGTTAATCACTTGAATCATCTCCAATAAATTTTTGTATTAGTCAATAAAAACGAACTGTGACTAACTGTAATAACTATTGTAGTTTAACCGCGCTTAGTTTTCTTGTCTTCTACTTCCATTATCCTGCCATATTTTCTGCTTATTTTTTTTGAAAGTCTTTTATTTAAGATAATAGTTAAATGGCTAACTAAATGAAAAATTACATATAAATAGATTGCATAGTAAATTTGGCTTACAATGAGATGCTTTTCGTACAATTTATCAATCAGAAAATAGACGGTGAATTTGACAGCCATTGTACTTCATGTTTTATACGTTACTAAACTTATAAATGACATTTTAATGTTGTTCCGTACAAAGAATTAAAGGGCCATGAAAAATTTATGTTTACAATAAAAATTTTTACTTCGAAAACTGAATTTTTTTTTTCCTATTTAAAATGCAATTATTAATGCATTAGAATAAACCAGAGAATAGTTCGTAAATGATAAGGTCCTGACTCAAGCAACTGCAAGGCGACTGCAAACCTTTTATTTCTTTTATATATTTCGTTTTCCAATGCACCTAAAATTCAGAAAATTTAAATAAGAACTTGTGAAGCACCTGGGATTTCTATTTTCTTGTTTTTAATTTTCAAGATAGTCTAATTAATTAAATTAAAATACAAAACCAGTAAATTTTTTGGGTGTTTTCGAGGTATTACTCGTTAATTTCAAATTAAAAAAAAACTTGACAAAAATCTGAATTGATAAAAAAAATTGCAAAATAATGATTTGTATTTAAAATATTTATTGTTCGTGCAACAGTTAATTTAAAAAAAAATAAAAATTGTGTTTTGTAGTGGGAGATTAAATTATTTTTAAAAAAATTAACTGTTGCACTAATAATAAATATTGTAAATATAAATCATTATTTTACAAATTTTTTATCATTTCAGTTTGACGTCAAGTTTTTTTGAATTGAAAATACCGAGTAATATCTCAAAAAAAAAACCACAAAAAAATTGACTGTTTTTGAATTGTAATTTAATTCATTATAGAATGTTTTGAAAATTAAAAAGAAGAAAATAGAAATCCCATATGCTTTACAAGTTCGTATTTAAATTTTCAGAATTTTAGGTGCATTGGAAAAAGAAATAAAAAGTTTGCAGTCGCCTGCAGTTGCTTGAGTCAGGACCTTAATAGAAGAAAATAAACTTTGCTGACTTTTACTGCTTTTATTTCTAAAGCTCTCAAATTCTCGCAAATACAGACTAGGTATTCGACTTTTCGTTCAGAAATTTACACCAGAATTTCGTCAAGATTTTAATAAATTAAATATTTTTTTTTTATGAAATCATCCGGAATTATTTTGTGCAAAGATATTTTGTAATCGTTACATCAATTTCAAGACTAGTAACCTCAATTAATTATATTCCTCTGAAAAGCGACTACAAATTGTCTTCGTCAGATATAACAGTAAGATGTACACTTATCTAATATACAGCTAAGCACAGCTGAATTTCATTCTAAGTAGGATCAAAATTGAAATTTTCGGACAAATTGGCAACAAGTTTTACATTTTGGCGCTTTTTTACTGGTCATTTAAAGCTTCCTCATCTAAGGTTATGGAGTCGGAAAATTTTTTATTTGACTTCGACTCATTCAGAAAACGACTAATTTCAAAAATCTGCGTCTCAGCGTTTGCAGTATTCTGCAGTGGTAAAATACTCTATTCAACTCCAGTTTCTACTCCGTAGTCAAGTTTCTACTCAGCCTCCGCCAAAAAACCTATTATTATATTATTATATTATATATTATATTATATTATTGTATTATTATTATATCAATAAAAAGCAAAATCGCACATGAATAAAGGAATCATGGATTTGTTTTTGGAATTTTCGATACCGGGACTTCAGAACAGCTGTTTCAGGGTTCCTATCCTTCATCATCCGGACTCGCCCAGTACCTTACAGATACTGGGCGAGTCCAGCTGATGAAGGGTAGGAACCCTGAAACAGTTGTTCTACAGTCCCGGTATCGAAAAATCTAAAAACAGATCAGTGATTCCTTTATTCATGTGTGAGTTTGCTTTTTATTGTATTGTCATCATTATTTTCGCACGTTAAACTTGTTGTTAAACCTATCAATTACGCGACTTCAACTCCACAGCCCTGCTCTCTCAAATACCATATTGTTTTTCGAATCATCGACACATTTAAATCGTCGAAAATTTGTAGTTTCACGAGCTAATTTTCTTTCGAAGGTAAAAAACAATAAATAAATAAATAAATGAGGTATAATTAAATGGATGGAATATAGGTTTCAATCTATAACCTCTAGTTGAAGATTTATTTACATTTTGCCATTTCATCAATCACTTAATTGACAGTTTTAATTACAGTGTGTCACGTGATATTCGGAAGCCAAATAATAAATAAGTGAAGGTCACGCTATTGAACTCCGCGGGCCTAAGTAATTTAAGCATTTCGCCAATTGTTTATTATTTCGTAAATTTTCCGCTTTTCTTTTGTTTCGTTCCACATCATTAGGAATGCCATTGAAATAGAGGAAGAAATTAATGATGCAAAAGACACGGGAACCGTCATTTGTCATCGGCAACAGGATATGACATTAAATGAAAACACTCGATACGATCTCAAAGGAAAAAAAGCAACTGTATTACAAATATGACGGGGAATTCACACGCTGTTATTATTTGCCCGTTTTCTTTCCGAATAGACGAATTGACTTCATTTATTCTTATCTTCATGTTTACAATATAAATAGTCTTCCAATAACTACGATTAAACAAGAAGTTACTGAAGGAACTAAAATTTGGAACGATATTATCGCATCTAAATTTGAAATGATAATAAAATAATAAATAATATCGCATAAAACAATCTTCCATTTGTTGAAAATTGATTAAATTCACAAATTCTTCGCTAAATCGCTTTAATCCAATTAACATTAAATATTGAAATATAATTTTAATAAAAGCTAAGCACACGTAAACAAAATGTTAATGGTTTGACATCAATTGTTTCAACCGTTGGAATCAATCCAAAACTAAAATAAGCAACAAT
>JAFIDM010002131.1:95321438-95365776 GCA_023159025.1 Thereuonema tuberculata
ATTGTTTTATAGAAATAGATTTTTGTTAATTCTATTAAAAAATGCTTCAAAACATTTTTGAAACGAACAGCATCAAATGAATTTGCATGGTATTTAGAAAGCCTTTATTGAAAAAGTTTTTTATTATGATTATTTGATAGCACGTAAAAAAAAAATAATACAATCTGAAACAATTTCTAAAAAAAAAAAGTTTGTATTTTTTTAGAAATTAGCTATTGCAATAATAATAAATATTTTAAATACAAATCATTATTTTACAAATTTTTTATCATTTTAAATTTTCGTCAAGTTTTTTCAGTTAAAAATACCGAGTAATCCTGGAAAACGTCCAAAAAATTGACTATTTTTGAATTTTAATTTCATTAATTATAGAATATTTTGAAAATTAAAAACATGATAATGTTTATCTCACTTGCTACACAAGCTCATATTAAATTTTCAGAATTGGAAAAAGAAATATATAAGAGAAAATAAAAGGTTTGCAGTCGCCTGAATTTATTGAGTCAGGACCTTTAGGTTGTATTCAATTCCCAAAATCGGCTTCAGTATCATCTTTTTTTTTCTGTGAATGTCCTCTTCTCGAGATATACCTTCGCTCAGGCCCCCACATCAAATTCTGGGCCCAGGTACCAAATGCATACCGGTCTTTCCCCCCCCCCCTCCCCCCATATTTTGAACAAAATCATAAATTCTTAGCCAAAAATATCGCGAAAATACCACACGATTTCATACTTCTACAGCAGGGGTGTGCATACTTTTGTAAGGTAAGGGCTACCTCAAGTATACTCCAAGTGCCGTCCAAGTCACCTTAAAAAAGACTAAAAAAAAAAAAGGAATCTCCAAATCGACGACCAAAGAAAACGGAATCTCCAAATCGACAACCAAAAAAAAAAAGAAAAAGGAAACTCTAAATCGAAACCAAAAGAAACCCCACCCTGTTCTACACTAGGCAGGATCTCAGTCCGGGCTTCGGTGCTGGGAGACCAACTGACCTCCCCTTGTGGGGGCCCTGCCTTCGCTTGATATACTCAGGGCAAAGATGAAGTCTAAACTATATTCTCTTCAAATAGACCGCTGTTGACTAACTGAGGCCTATGATTCGCAATAACAAATTATATTTCTGAATTTATGATTCAATAGCAGAAGCCACTAATGATCACGTGATTTGCTTTTAATGCTTAAATAAATTTCCTTATTTCTTTTATCAAATTTGTATTATTAAAAATCTAGTCTCTGATTGGCCGATAAATATTGGGAACATATAATTTCCGTATCAGGTTGAGAATTGGCTGTTATGAGTCATGTAAAAATTCACCATATATACATAAATTTTTATTTACTTATAAATTTTGATAGTTTCTTTTTCTACTGTATCATCAGAAGTTTCATTGAGCAACAGTCTCGCTTGACATTAAATTAAAATTTTAATCAAACCTATTCAGAGAATAAATAAAATCGTTTTCAAATATAATGTGATTATAATAAAGACAAAATTAAAATGTAAAGTTATATACTGTATATACATATTGAAAAAATGTCTTTGTCTTATTTATAAAATGCTTATATGTTAAAAGCATTAAAAAGTTAAACACATTATTAAATTCCAAATAACATCATTTCAATATACCTCTATTTGAGTAAACAAATTCTGTCTTCAAATGAGGACCAATAGAGACGCTGCTGCCATCTATCGTCCGCTTAGTTAACTTATCAATCGATTTTAAATTATCTGTTTTCAGGATCGTTATATATTTATTTCCTAAACTGTATTTGCTCTTTCTATTTCATTAAATATTCTTTGAAGATAATTTCTTTTAATCAAATAACATTCTGTCAACAAAAGATAATTATCCTAAAAATTAACTTTTAAATGTATCATTGCCCGCCTGGTTATCATAAGTGGGCTTTTCTGTAAAGCATCTGTGTATTGAAAGAAAGCGCCTCACATCAAATACAAATGGAATGCTTATTATCAATTGAAAATAACGATGACAAATAACAAATTTTCATTCAATTTTTTTTTTTTTTTTTCAGAATAAACTTTTCAGTAAGTAATGGGGATTTAATTTTTTTTTTTCAAAATCCCCATTACTTACTGAAAAGTTCATATAAATTAGCAGAATAATCATTGTGACAACGAAGCAATAGCAAAAGAATAAATTCAGAAAATATATTTCAATTTCAGAGAAGATACATAAATAAAAATAAAAATTATTCTAGTCCTGTACATTTCTTTTCATCCGATCCATAAAACAAAGCCTTCCTAAATGTACGGCTTCCGATCAGTAAACTATGTTGTTGTTGTTGTTAGCCACTCTTTCCGATCTTGTGCTTTCCTTCTTAACTGCTCTAAACTTAGGCCTGTGACTGTTTTAATAGTGTCCATCCATGTGATCCTCGGTCGGCCACGCCTTCTTTTCCAACTCATCATTCCCAGCATTATTGCATTCTCAAGTGAATCAGATCTTGACACATGTCCAAAATATTTGAGCTGGATTCTTATCTTTTCTCCATATGAAATTTCCGGTTTTATGCGCTTCAAAACCTCCTTGTTTGTAACCTTTTCTATCCATGGAATTCTTAAGAGTCGTCTCCAACGCCACAGTTCGAACCCATCTATTCTCCTCCAATCAGCTTTCTTCATTGTCCAACTTTCGCATCCATATAATGCAACAGGAAACACTATGGCATTGACTAGTCTGCATTTAGTTGAAAGACCGATGTCCTTACTTTTCTACATTTCGTTCATGTTCAACATTGCTCTGTGGCCCAATGCGATTCGACGCTTAATTTCAGCTTAATTAAACTATATAATCTATATTATCCACAAGATTTATGATTCACTTTTCACGGAATACTTTTGTACATATTATTCTTATAAGTACTTTAATCGACAAATGCTATATCGAGCACCGAAGGATGAAGCGATGAAGACGGATTTGTAGCGCTCTTAGAATGATAGCGAGAAACCAACTTGTTGGCAAATTTGAAATTATATTACAAGAAATACCAATACTAAGACAAAAATTGAAAGTAAAAATTCCGAAAACAATGAAATTTTTGTGAAAAATAATAAAGAAATGAAGGCAATTAAAAACACTGGAAGAGATCTTAATTTTAAATTTTCCCGTAAATTTAAATTAAGAAGGAAATAAAGGGAAAGGAAGCTTTCATGCAAAGATGTTTCGTTTGGAAATAAAAGGTAATTGTGTACAACAGCGTGAAATTAAGACGAATTTTCTTTATTTTGAAACCAAACGATAAGCAGTAGATACGTAATCGATGGAAAACTCCGTTTTTTGTTGTAGTTTTAAGAGAATTAGAAATTTAGGTGGCACTCAATGCGGAAACACCCCCTATAAAGTAAGAAAACAGCGGTCTTTGAACTATTTTGAGGATTGACTGATAATTTGCAAAATTGAGGGTCATTCCGAAACGAAATCATTCTCGAAATGGAAGTATGCTTTTTTTAATGTCTATTTCCAAACGATACATCTTGGAAACGATTATATCTCAATTAATCTAACCTAATCTTAATTAAAAGATTTTTTTTTTCTGTTTTATTTCCAAACGAAATAAACCGTAAAAGGGATCGTGCAAATTTCCCGCTAGGAGGATTACTTGCTTACTTCCTAACGACGCTACAAATTCTGGCCTTCAAAATGTCCATATCCGCCGCCAGCGGAAAGAGTTCCGAATAAATATCAAATTTTCTTAAAACTATAAAAAAAAAAAAAAAAAGGAAAATTCACCTTAACTCACCTGGTTCTATACAACTACCTATAATTCAAATCATTAAATCACACTTTTTATATAATGCAGGATCGAAACCGGGACTAACCTGGAATCTTTACGACTTTTTGACATCAGTTTTTCTAATCAAGGCCAACAAACCCACTTCACTCAGCCATTTCCCAACCATATGCACTGTCTCGTCCTAGTAACAATGACGCGTTAGTTCATTGTTATCATCAGACGCATTCTACTTTCATCATTTCTATTAATTGGAACATAGTCCAAAAATAAAAATTACCATCACAAATTATTAATAAATTTAAAGTTTTACTGAATTCTTCTATACTTAAGTCGATTCCGATGATTATTCACAATAACCTTAATAATGAAACCTCGCTGTTTATTGGGACTGCTTTTAGCTGATGATGGCCAAAGAGTATGAAACAGCTATTGTTTAATTTTCTATTTTTCTTTGGAAATTTTTTTATCATTTTCTCTGGCTAATTACTCGATAAAGACTCATTTGGAAAAGAATTCAAATACAGCATTTGTAGTTTTTAAATATGCATACCAAGTTTCAAAAAGATCCATTTAGCGGTTAGAAAGTTATTTCTCTATATACACCCATAGGCGCCCGCACATAAGGGGAATCAATTCAGAGGACTAAAAGATAGAAAATTCGTAACTTTTATTTTACTTTCCTTTCTTACATTTATTTCATATAATTTCACAATATAAAGTGTGACATAATTTTTACATATTTTTTTACTCTGCCAATATATTTTGCCCCCTCTCCCTCCCGGTAAAAAAATCTCATGGGGCTCATACCCCCTCCCCCCCATTTACTGATTTGATGAGCTTCATTTTTCTATCTTAATATATAAAAATGAATGTTTCTTTGTTTGTTTGTCCCGTATGCGTTCCTATACCAGTCATCAGATTGCAATGAAACTTTGGTGAGTTTTTGTGCGCACGTCCGCGAAGGTTTCTGAATTAATAGAACCATTTTACAATATCTGGTGCGCCAGTCGTTGCAAGAAATGAGTGAATTTCCGGTTTCAACGTTTGCAGTTCCGGTGCGACTCGCATTTGCAATGACCATCAACAAAGCACATGGACAATCGCTACAAGTGTGTGGACTAAATTTGGAAATCATGCTTCACACATGGACAGCTGTACGTGGCCTGCTCACGCATCGGAAAACCTTTTGATTTATTCGTGTATGTACCAGACGGAAAAACATCCAAAAGTACTGTGAATGTGTGGGATGGATACCTAATAATAGTCTTAGATCCTCACAATAGGTTTCTGATAGCATTTGATTGGAATTAGTTGCATGTACTGGTTTTAGCAGAGCAGTCTTAATCTACATGAGGTAAGAAATGAAGGATAGATAAACTAGGATAAAACAATATAGTTTATAGAATCAATGATTACAAAACCTTGTAACATTTGTATCAAACAATAATTATTTACTTCACTGGATTCCCATTAATTAAAGTTCATTTAAAAGTTCTCTTATCTCTAACGATTAAATGGTTTTCCACCAAATGTGAAATTCATTTAAACTTAACATTCAGCATTAATACTTGATTAAAATGATTTTCCACCAAGTGTGAAAAGTTACTAAAACTCAACATTCTACATCAATCCTTAATGCACTGAATTCACTTAACACTTGTATGATTATAATAATTTATCTTGCACATCAAGTATATGTTCATTGGATTGTACTATAAGAAATCACCATCTTGAATTAATTTCTTTCAAATCACTTTAGCTTTACACTTGAACAGTAAAATTCTTTTACTAATTATTTCGAGCGGTCTTGTACTAAAACCCTTAAACACTTTAACTTAAAAGTTCTTTACTTTTATCAAAAATCTTTAATTATTAAAATCTTTACTAATCTTCATAAATAGTCTTTGTGTGGTTTACTTAAACACTTTAATTGAATAGTTCTTTAACTTTATTGAATCCGTCTTTCATTTATCTTTCTTTGAAGACTTACTGATTTCAATAAATCCTAGCAATAATTTATTCTTCTTGTGATTAATAACTTCATCAATCCTAAAATGCATGGACAATATATTCAATCGTGTTCAATGTTCTAATCTAAAAGTTCTTTAACTTTCATATATGCTTGTTCCTATATTTCTTCATCAATAGTATTCGATTTTCTCATGTGTTGGCAATCTTCCAAGTTCCGGGATGGGAGATACAAAAATAAAATTACTTACATTGACGGTGAGAAATGGTTCATCAGTTCATTCATCAATCGACACTTACTGCGATGAAAATACCTTCCTGGATTTCTCTTTAATCGTCAGGTCATCGTCTGATGTGGTCGCTCTTAACGTAATGTCCTCTCTCAGGAACTCCATCGGTTAGGCTTAATCTGTTACTTATACTGTGAATTAACTTTAAAGATTAAGTTACTCTAACTCATTTAATTCTTAAGGTTCTCCACCTTTTAATCGAATACATTACAAGCATAGTCTATTGCAACATCGGATTTTAGACTTGTCCGATATTACCATTGCACAAACATAGCATTCCTGCTAATCTCCGTTTGTTTTTGGTAAAGCCATTTCTTTTGGTGATCTTCTTTCTTTTTTTTCTAACAATCAAACATAGCATTAGTCATGTATACGAGACTTCCATTGTTACTGCTCTTGATGTCACATGACAAATGAACATACTTTAACTTTCGGTTTCAAATAAAATAAAATATTTCAATGCCTTGAAGATACTACTAATTTAATTTTGCCATAAAGGAAAAATAAATTTCCCACAAGTACTTCAATAAACAGAATTAAAACACAAACACTTTCTTTCTCTGAGTGGCATTGCAACGCATACCGGATACAGCTAGTTGGGAAAAAAAAACAAAAATTCTCTTAAAATATTTATTACAAAAGTACAAAAGTAAATGACGTTAAACATTATTAATCTTGAGCAACAATGTGTTTCTCTTTCAACTCCTTGCTGACGACAGATATCAAGGTTTTGACATCGTACGTCAAGCTACCATTTTTCTTCATAACCAACTAAGTAATTAACTTTTAAAAAACTTAATTTAAAATGCAAACAAATCTTAGTTTTATAAATGCTATCGTTAATTAATCTGTAAATTCTTAAATATAAATCTATTCAGTGACGTTATATCATCAATCTATTTTTAATTTTTTTGGTGTTCTGTTTGTTTTTAATTAATTAATTATTTAACGTGCGACAAAGCAAATATCTCACTAAAAAATTAAAGGCACACATTTCAATAAGATTATTTAAAAAATAGTGAATAAATCCTGACAGGACAGTTTCGGCCCGTTAAGTCCACGAGTCATCATCAGCTGAATCTGATGATTGTCACATGGCATTCAGCTGATGATGGCCGCGTGGACATAACGGGCCGAAACTATCCTATTAGGTTTTTTTTACCATTTATTAAATAATTTCATTGAAATATATCCTGAATTTTGCTTTTTTTTATTTTTTGTAATAAAATCCATGTGGGTGTGAGCCTCGGTCGTTCCACTGGATCCTCTTCTCTATTAAAGCAGGTTTTTTTTTCTTTTCTTCAGTTTACTAACGAAAGAAGTCAATATCCGCTTTTTTAATACAGTGGTATTTTACTTCATTGAAGTTAACATAATTCACGGCAAACACTAATTTAATATCATTTAAATTAATAAAAGCCGTACCGGCATGGCCTAGTGGTTTAGGCGACGGCCTCCCACGAGACAGATGTGTCGGAATCTGGTTTCGAATCCCGCCAGCGGCTTGGATGTTTCATTTCCATTCATGTATTTGTCAGCCTTTTCTTCACTTTCGGATCTGACGTCATTCCTGAATGGCTTCCTGAGGAAAGCAATGGATAACCACCTCGGGTGTCTTTCCTAGGATATTCTACCCCAGACTGTGAACCTCCGTAATGGCACTTAAAAAAATAAATTAATGAACACTCTCGGTGACTATGTATTGCATATTGAATGACCATGCAGAGTTCAGGAAGTATTTTTAGCTAGTTTTTAAGTGAGGATCATGAAACCAGTCAATATTTGTGTATTTGTGTCACCAACCCTTTATAACTGTTGGAATTTATTGAAAATCGCTTTGTTTCGCAAGACTTAACGAAAGTAGACTGCAATTTCTTTCAGGAACCTTCTTGCTTTAAGGTACATCATAAAAATGTATTTTAAACATGTTTACGTTCAAAGTTACTGGTAACGAGAAAAATCAGGAAAGTTTCGAAATGTCAGACAATTTTTATTTTTTATCTTCGTTTTACAAAGATTTGATAATAATTACATTTGGACATTTTTTCTTCTCTGTTCGTTCCTTTGTCTTCTCTATACGCTCATTAAGTTAAAATGAACGATTTTTCATAAAACTTGATATGTAGTTTATTTATGGTTCAAGTTAAAACTTTATCCCCAAAATGGTTGGACAAATTTAAAATTTGGTACAATGCTTACTTGTGATTCATCTTAAAACATTATTTTGGTCTCCATTTCTTCCATTCGAAATAGATCCCCCAGTGTTCAGTTCTCTCTACGCGATTAACTATACCTAGTTTCTTAAAATGAAAGAAGAAAAGAAAAATCCTTTCCAATACTTGTCTCTTTGAAATGAGAGATTTCCAAAATGAAAGATTTTTATTTCCTTTATTTTTTATTTTATTTTTGTTTATTTTTTTTTAAATTTGTTTTATCTCTTCAGTTTCTAATAATAAGATAGTTGATCTGATGGACTGATTCAATGTGTACAAGTACCAATTCTCAATTGATATAAGTTTCCAGATTATCACCGCCAGAGGGTACAATGTGAAAACCATGCCGTTCCGATGACCGCTACCAGAGGTTCCTGCATCAGGCCATTCAAGCAAATGTTAATCAGCAAGAATACAGGGACGCCGCAAGGACTCCCCGCCCCCTTGCCATTTATTAAAAATTGTATGAATTTTCCGACTCATTGTCTTTAAGTCCACTTAATAAAAAACTTCTTGTCGAAGTTGAAACCGAGGTCGTGGTTTTTACTGTATCTTTATATTGTGCATTAAAAACACTATTCAGATATACCGGCTACTTAATACTGACTACCAGAATATGTGCAGTACACGTAAAAGACTAATTATATGTAAACTAGTTCTATGTTTAAAACAAAGAAAATCGCAGTGGACGTACCAAGTATCGAACACCCTCAAGTTAACATTAAAAAATAGTCGTTCAGACAGTGAGGCAAACTGTACACTACAATAAATTTACTTACTTTTCCAGATTGCTGAATTTTGAATCCCGAGGATAGGACGCTTGAAATAACGGAGTTGATACCACATATGGAGAAATCAGCAGCTGGGAATAAGTATCGTCCTTCTGTTATTATGTTTGGCTTCTATAAAGTTTTTCAAGTAATTCTTGAGTCACTAAGATTTAATAACAATGTATTTTAAGGGTTTTCCGCTTCTAACGTCTTACCTAGAAGTTTCCAATGTTCTAAACTCAAACAGGGATCTTGTATTTGAAATCATAAACTCTAATTGCTATTGTAGTTTCATTTTGCTTTATTTTCTCGAAAGACTAAACACTAAAATACCTTTTAGCAAATGCTTTCCTAGGACTATTTTCAAAATCTAAACTTGTCAATAAATTGGAAGGACTAATAGTTTTTCAGAAAAGCAGTCATCAATGAATTAAAAAAACAAAAACAAATTTTTATTTCAATTATTTTTAGCGCCAAAACAGAAAAAAATGATTAAATTCACATTTCATTATTTTTTCTATGTACTTTTTTTTTTTTTAATCATCAGTTTTTGTACTTATTTCTGCTATAAAACAATGAACCTTATTTTCATTTGGTTTCTTAATATTTTAGATTATTATCATAGCAACTCCAATTGAGTTTTGGCGGGAGGAGAAAAATCCATCACATGTTGAATCTTTGGGCTGTAAATAGTAAATTCGTATAAATGTTATAATAACAAGAAGTGTCGTAAGAGTTTTTCAATTTCTAAAGCAAAGTGCTCAGTCTCTTGATTAATGTAAAGCATTAAAAAATTCTTTTACTATAAAATTAATAAGATGTAATATGTAAAGGATATTTTAAGTTGCAAAATTAACGATATTTTTTCATACTTTCTCTTGATAACGAAAATAAATTGTCATTAAAAGAAATTTGAATTGTTATTTTTGGAATTTCAATTGCTAATCCGCCATTTATAATGAAATTTTGTTGATACTGCTTAGATATTTCATTTACGTAATTTAATCTATATATTTTTTTAGAATATTTTCATACATGTGAAATGTTAACAGTGGAATAAACTTTGAAGTCACAAGATTGATCTGGATGATGCTCTATCGGCACAGGTGGCGCTGTGGGTGCTGCTCTGGATGCTGTGGATAATTTGGCCCTTCTAGGTTTTAATTTGTAGTAGAAGGTAACGACTGCTATACCGAAGCCGAGTAAAGCTCCAGCGATCACGTCCTCGACATGGTGGCGGTGATCGGTGACACGGGAGACGCAGCAGAACGCCGTCCACAAGACACACGCTAACTGCAACACGGGACGGAAGAGCAACGAGACGGCGTCATGGCTAAGTCGTTTCTGGAGGTAGAGAACGAAGAAGGTCATGCCGTAGGCGGTGATCAACGCGTGAGCGGAAGGAAAGGAAGCGAATGGCTGATGTTCTATAATTTGTAGGAAGGAAGTGGTGCAACGAAAATGAGTCACGTAACCTTTAGCACACGTCATATCATCCACATTAGGCTTACAGCTATCCCAAAAGTGAGGTCGGAGCCTGCCTGTCATGAGCTTAGTGGCCTCCATGATCACCACGCTGAAAAGTAGACCAATCCACATGAGGACCATTCGACAGCTGATACCTTCTGCGCAGACGATGTATGCAAAGGGTAAGATAATGCTGACAATGATCATATCCTTGATTGTCACTGTATCTCCGCGGTAAGGATAATGTAAAGATATGTCACTGCAATAGAAGCCTTGTCGATGACCAGGCAGAAGTCCATAACTGGATGCAGAGATGAAAGCTACAGCCAACAAGAATGCAATAACGTCCAGACTCCAGCATTTCCACCGACAAAGCATTTTGATAAATCTATTTAAATCTAGAAATAAAAAGAAAATATATAAATAAAGAAAACAAACCATCTTTTACATTTGATTCAATGAGACATAAATTATAATTCGTGTTTGAAATGATATTTAATTAAAAAATTTCTATATTATAATATTATTTCTTTTATTTCTTAGTTGTTAAAATGTTGAACCTATAGTCATAATTTTAAGGAAGATAAACTATTAATTTTGATGCAGAATAAACAAAGAATTAGCTAAGTTAACGAATTGTATTTTTAATTTTTCTATTTTTAAAAACAGCAACTTTAACAGTATTGTATTAGTTCAGTGACTCGCGTAATGTGTTTTATGTAGTTGCGGCCCACAGTAAAACTGAAACATGTCGTTGTGACCTTTCCAATACAAATTTGATTCTATTGGTTAAAGATATCTAATGTCTACACCAACCTTTAGAATATCTTTGTCGATTTTTCCAGTCCGGGTGGTCAAAAGTTGGCTCGCAAACTATTTTTTATTTTTTACTTTAATTTCTAGACGCGTATCCATTGCATAAATCTGTAGGCCTAAGTTGATTGTTTGTTGATTCAAATTTAAGTTTTAATAATTAAATTAAGTTCAAAATACAAAATAAAATAAATCTAATAAGTAAAACTTCCATACTCCTCACGAATCTTTCTCCTTGAGTTCATAATATATAAATAACACCTTCTTATTACCTCACCACCATAATAAAAGGAAAATACGACTTCAAATAGCGACAAATTTTCGGAATATTTATTTCGTCATTCCTTTTTCAAGCCTTTCTTTTAAAAACTATTGACAATGGGATTTACATGATGATATAACAACGATACAACATGTTACAGTTAATAAAATATTCAAATATATGCTTTATATTACATAAGACAAATTTAAAAGCTCTCATCCATATGTAAGATAATTCGAGAATAAGTCAAAGCCTAAAAATTATAATTTACCTGTAAAAGAAACAATAATTTGGTGACTAACTTCCCATTGAATTACATTTCTGTTCTCCTTGTGAGTTTTGAAATGTTCTTTTTATTGGCAGTTGGAGGAAATGCGTTTTATTTACTTCAAAGGAAGATTCCGGCATTGAGAAATTGTAAGTTAAAAAAATACAAACAAAATTCTTTAAAAACAAAATATTAAAGAATTTTGTTTATATTTTATAATGTCACAATTTCACAATGAATCTTCAAGAAAATAACATTCTGTATTTGAAGGTATCAAAGTATTTAGTTGGTATTTTCTCTTTTCTCTCTTCGTCCCCCTATCTTAGTAGATTCTCATTAAAAAAAAACAAGAAGTTCGAAAGAACTTAAAGCCTACTTTTCTGAAATGTTATTTCTTAAAATTTCTTAATTTTTTTTTTGTTTTGTTGTGAAAATGACAGAAACTAAAAGGATTATTATTATTTCAATTGTAATATCTATTGAATATAAATGCTTCATTTTCTCGAAAAGAAAAATGAATTAAATCCATATTACTTTCTTAAATTGCTCCAAATCCGATTAATCTTAATCGTATCAAATCACGATACGAATGGATTAAGCTTTTAATATTGATTGTGTTAGACATTAAAAGAATAAGAAGAATCCATTGTTTAGATTCAAGTGCTTTTTTTTTATGGGAATTTTGTCGGTAAGGAAAAGATTTTCAAATATAAAAGTTTCAATAAGCAATAAACCAGGAAGGCACCAAAGGTAAACAAAAGATTTCGCATCTCAGCTATCAACAGTAGGAGAGTGAGACGGCCGTTTCGTCCTCTTTATGGACCCATCAGCCACACTAATCCTCTGATCGCGAAATCAAGTAAGAGAATCCACCCACGCACTCGCCAGTGAGTGCCCAATAAAATAAAAGCAAAACAAAAAATCAAAACAAAAGAAAAAGCTCCAATTCCTGGCCTGCGAATCCGTCAGACACAAAGGAAATAGAAGAAAGCAAGGCTAACGGCAAGCCACATACATTACGATAAAAATTTAACGTGCCTGTCGTAAAATAAACAACAAACCAAGAAGGCACGACAGGTAAACAAAAGATTTCGTGTCTGAGCTATCAACAGTGAGACGGCCGTTTCGTCCTCTTTATGGACTCATCAGCAACACAAACCCTTTGTTGAAAGCTCAGATCGTGAAACGAAGTAAGGGAATTCACCCACGTACCCGCCAGTGGGTTCCCAATAAAATTTCATTGTAATAAAAGATTCAAGTTCAGAAATTAGATGATCGCTGGTCCTACTTACTTGTTAGTTTCAAGGAGATCCATCTAACGACTCAAAAGTGAAAGATACACTGACGAGTCTCACCTTCCTCTTCCAAGGAGATATAAATATGGGATTATAGAACAAAAATTAGCTAAAATTTGTTATCTTACAGAATGAAACTTAATCCTTAGGTGATCGCTTATTGGAATGTCAATCTTCCTTTTTGATATAAGAATAAAATGACAACTTTTTCTTAGTTATTTTTAATCACTGAAAAGGCTTATAATAAATTTTAATTCGTTATTTACATTTATTATTTATTATCTTAGTTAACTGTAGGATATCTGCCATTTCACGATTTGAAATTAATATTTTTGATACTCTCTTACTAAAAAAAAAAAAAAAAAAAATCCCAAACAACTGAAAAATCGTAGGAGATACGTCAGAGTTTCAAGCGCTCTATCCAAAAGTCTCCGACTTTAGTACTAAAATCAAGCAATCACTGGGAGCTCACTTGTGAGTGGTATTCAACTGTATAACCAAAATATGGGTTTTAACATTGTAAAATATAATACTAAAAAAATAAAAACAACTTAGAAAATTGTACATTTACATTGGAAATCATATAGAATACGAAAATTTTATAGATTTAAGTAAAATAAAACAGTAATATAAATCTACTATTTTTTGTATCTGGTGATCATCTTGTGAGAAACAGATTACATTATATGTAAATTAAAAATAAAAATTCTGCTGAGAGGAAGCATATCTCTCCGCTACACTCAAAAATAAGTATAATTATATAAAATTTAATTCTAAAGAAATGGCAAAGGTTCACAAAAAATCTAAAATTTTATTTTCTGTAATAAAAATTCAACGATTCCAGTATATCAATTTTTCTATTATTTATCCCTCTTTTTCTAAAAAAATTTTTTTTTTTTTTTTACATTCTAAATCCAAAAATCCAACTTGTCTTCTGTAATACATCTCTATGTATCTATAAAGGGCGAAGCACAAAAATGTTTGTTAACACCAGTAAACCAATTTGGGTACGTTTTTAACATTCGGTAGATGTTGCAGGCATTGTTTATGGTCCTAAAGCCTAGCTTTACTAGCCTAGATAATCAAGCAGTGAAGAAAAACTTCAAAAACCTTTAAGGTGATTACAGGAATTAGACAAATGCACTTTTGAAAACCACTAATGAAACATAAATTCGCTGCATCTTTTAATTATTATGCCCTACAATTAACACAAAGTTATCGTTTATAATTTCTGAATCATTCAATTAAGTTTATGCTATTTCTGAGTTTTATAGAGAGTTAAATTATACTTCTTTAAAGATAGAAATCATCAAAGAAACAGGGATAAGCTTTTTTTTTATGAATAATGGATTTCAATGTTTTAATCTACTTTTTTTCCATCTCACTGTATTTTCTTATTGGATTATCCATTTTCATGAAGCTTTCACAGATATGTAGACGGGTTTTAAGGATGCTATAAAAGTAATTTCATTCAGGCTTTATAGGTTTACAGTAATTACGATTTACTAAAAGCAGAGGAGGACGTACGCGGTGCCTCTGTTGTCGTGAAATAGACCGCGAGCTCTCCATTTTCGCGTTGGTAGGGAGTGCAGAGTGCCGGGGAGGATGACTTAAATGATAAGGGCAGGGTGGTCAAGCAAGCATTCGTGCTTGAACAGAACTTACGACAAAATTTTTGAAATCGTATGCTTTATGATTATGAGGGCATGTTTGAAGCTCTTATACTCGAGATATCACAAGAGGAAGTTTTCTGTCGACTACAGACGGATCAACGCAGTTACGAAGAAGGATGTCTACTCGCTCCCTCAAATTCATGATGTCTTAGATTTTGTAAGAAATGCTAAATACTTCTCTGACCTAAATATCGGATATTGGCAATCAAGATAGAAGAAAAGGATCGAGAGAAGACTGCATTAGTTAAACCTGACGGTTTCTATGAATTCAGGGTTATTCCATTTCGAATGCTCCAGCCACTTACGAACGTATGATAGACCAGTTCTCGCTGGATTGAAGTGTCCTATCTGCTTATGCTATCTTGACGAGATCATCATTTATGCAAAAGAATTCGACGACATCTGAACCTATTAGAAACTGTCCTAGGATGCATCAACAACGCTACTCTCCGCCTATACAGCAAGCAAGCTCTTTCGCCACGCAAAGTGTAAAGATCCTTGGACACATCATTGACGACAAGGGATACGCCCAGACCGGGACAGGATAGAAGCAGTGTTGAACCTCACACCACCCATCAACGTAGGAACAAGTACGAAGTTTCTGCGGCCTCTGTTCCTATTATTGCAGATTTATCCCGAACTTCACCAAGATAGCCCGCCCACTGTCATCATTAATGCAGATGACAATGCAGTTTATTTGCGATCAGCCGCCTTCGACCGATTGAAGTTTCTCTAACGATGAGCCCATCTCAGGCCACCTCGATGGCACCGCCTTTACGGAACTATACACCGATGCATCGAACTACGGAATCGGAACTGTGTTGGTCCTGATATAAGACGGCCTTGAAAGAGTGATCGCATACGCCAGCAGGACACTGAGCAAACCCGAGCAGAACTATGCAATCACTCATAAGGAATGCCTCACAGTCATCGAACGGTCGCAAAACTTCGTTCTTATCTCTATGGCCGGCCATTCACAATAGTCACAGATCATAATGTACTCTGTTACCTCGCAAACCTCAAAGATCCAACGGAGGATAGCTAGAATATTCTTTGCCATCAAGAATATGACATCACCATAATATACGAATCTGCAAAGAAACATCTCGACGCAGACTGTTTATCAAGATATCCAGTAACCCAAACTGATTCTAGCCTACCGATTGCAGCCATTACGAATGAAGTCGACTGCTGAGCAAAGTAAGGACCTGCTCTCCTCAAGATTGTGATAAACCTAATGAAGACCAAACAGCCTGATTCCTCTTATTATTATTAGTGGAATATTTTTTTAGGGGAATTATTAATAATTTTTTTTGACAGCAGAGAAATTGTAACAGTGTGTATATAAAGTGTTTTTCTAAGAATTTTTAGCTCTTCTTCTTCTACTTTATGCTGATTTGGGCCAACTAAGGACCATGGACACCAGCCCCGTATGACGATCGTCACGGTGGAGCTAGTAAAGTTCAAGAAGGGGGACGAGAGTCACCTTAAGCCCAGAATAACACTGAGATAAGTCCCAGGTGGAAACGGGCGAAACACAGAAGAAGAAAGAAAAAGCCATGCCAATGCCGGGATTCGAACCCAGATTCCGATACAGACTGCTGACACTGTCTAGACTGCTGGCAATATCCTTTTAAATGGTAAAAAAAAAGGTAAAAAAAAAAAGTTAAAACTTGTCATATCTAATACTGAGGTATATCATATCAATTGCAACATACTATATAGCTATATTTTCATAAAAATAAACGAAACATATAATTTATATTTTATTTAAATATGTTTATAAAAAGCTTAACACCGTAGCTTGAGAAGAATTTTGCTAATGAGAGAATTTAATCTGTTTCTAAAAATTGGATCAACATTTTAGTACAGAAAAGGGCTGTATGTCATTGACTTAACATCAGTTGACTGTTCATTGCCACATGCTTCATTTCATTGACGATCGCAACAAAGAGGAAATGAATTTAATTCTTCCTCCAATTCGGGGATTGTTCAGCCTTTTCGAGTCGTTTCACAATTGCTCTGTTTTATTTTTCCCCAATTCAACTCATTTTTTTTAACATTAAATAGTTTGAAAAGAATTCTAAGAGCACGCATCAATAATTTTAAATTAAATATATAATAAAATAAAAATATATAATTTTATAATTATTTTGAAATAAACAAAGGTAAGAAACATTATATTATAAACAAAGAATATAATTATTTAATAATTTTTTTTAATTATATACATTTTTTTTAGTTAAAAACGGGTAAGTCAAAGTGATTTGAACGATTTCAAAAGTTCACTATAAAAATTGTATTGAATATTTTAATAAATGAATTTATTTGGATGTGTATTTGGTAACAGCAACTTTAGAAGTTTTTTTTTCCAGATCTCATAACTGTTGAATATGAGCATCTTTCGTCTATCTTTCGTCAACAAGATACTCAAACTCCCTTCCAAACGCGAAGTAGCAAGGGGTCTGTCAATTGTGACAATTGCATCGCGGATGCCCATCTTCAAGTCGCCCAGATCTGTTGGTAGGAGAGGTACAAGCAGAGGAGTCACTAGGGTTGGTGTCACCCTGTGCGGTAGCTCATTTTTTTTTTCTTTTTTGGCGTCCGTAATACCCGTGCAGGGTTTGGACGGTCTCCTACCAGAGGAGTTATAGGCTAGATACCACCAGGGGGCGCCAACCCCAGGGGAAGAAGAGACGAACAACACAGAAGAAAGGAAAGTGAAACAGCTATGCCACTGCCGGGATTCGAACCCAGGTACTGGCGCACTGGCCACCACGACCGACCGTCGCCGAGACCGCACGGCCACGCCAGCACGGCGGTAGCTCTTAACTTTGTTAAACTATCTGTTCAACCAAAAAAAAACCTTATAAAACTATCTGTTCAACCAAAAAAAACCTGTAAAACTATCTAATTGCATTTTGGTGTCACCCCTTCTGATGGTGTCACCCGGTGCGGTCCGCACCCCCCGCACCCACCTAGTGACGCCACTGGGTACAAGCACCGTGTCTTTAACATACTCCCATAAGAAGTCGCAAGGAGTGAGATCCGGGGAAATGGGATAGCTACGTCATCAACTATTGATCGCAACAACCCGCACGGCCGAGCCATCGTTGCGTCAATCGTTCGTCTAGGTGCTGGTATACTGCAGTGTGAAAATGGGGTAGTGAATGAATCCATCACTGTCGGTCTCCAACTGTGGCAATAGCTATTCAGTTAACATGTCGAGACACTGTACGCTTTCTCCTCTCAAGGGGCAGCCATGTCGTCTATAACGCCCGATTACGATCGACAGCAGAAGTTACGTGTCTGACGACGCATCATTCAGCTCGTCAGACCCATGCTACGAGTACTTCGCATTTGGGATGAATTTGATACCTTGTTGACATTTGTCGTATGACAAAAGGGTCTCATATTCAACAATTACGAGATCAGAAAAAAAACAAAAACTTCCAAAGCATCCAAATGTACAATTCGTTTATTAAGATATTCAGTATAATTTTTACAGTGAATTTTTGAAATCGTACAAAGCATTTGACTTACCCTGTATACAATTTAAAGAAACTAATAATTAGGAACCCAATTTTATGACTTATAGTGCTTTATTTTCTATTTTTTTTAAATTTATTTAAACAAATTTCTAAATAGGGTAAATAATGCGCTTTTTATTTGTTAATACACATATACATTTGAATCTTATTTCGATCCTTTTTACGAAAAACTTCCTCATATAAAGAGAATATTTCATACTTGTTAAACAATTCCCAGTTCAAAATCTTCTGTAACAGACATTAAGCGTTGGTTCTAGAAAATAATACTTGAAGTAGAATTTTTGTTTTGATTGGATTTTTTTTTTAATTTTTTACATCATGTTTTGAATTTTAAGGTAATAATGTTATATCAAAGATTTCATTCATAAAAATTAGCCCCCAAAAATAAGTAAATAAATGAATTCGTCTGCTTCATAAACCTCAGTTTATTGAATGTTTTCAATACAACAATATTTGTAATAATACAGTAGAGCCCCGATTACCCGCGGAATTGGGTGGCAAGGGCACCGCGGATAGTGAAAATCACGGATAACCCGAAAAAGACTAAAAATGAGATGTAAATACGAAAAAAAATATTTCAGCATAAAACCTATGTTTCATTGTATAAAAAACATATGTAAAACTTTAAAAATATGTACAGTACAGCACAAACCTTTCTGCAGAGCAAGAACCTGCCACTCATCCACAAACTCCGAGAAGGCCTACAGGATCACTATGCACAATAAACCTGTCAGTAATTTTCGACCTTCGCACTAAGGGCGTATTATATCCCTGTTGTTCGCTTGGATTAAAATTGTTTTTTTTTTTTTTGAGGTTCGTAATTAAAAAAGTTTTTCGCCGCCCTCGCGGATAATCGGGGCTTTACTGTATTATAATTTTATGGGCTGGAATTTTCATAATATTCTAACAATAAGCTAAATTCAATTGAATTATATTTCCATCAAATCATTAACATTTTTCGGAAGTTTCCAGAATTGCTATGCCAAAATTCCTCCATTTGCGAAAGATATACAATAATATTTTTATATTTATAGACAAAAATAAATCTTTTCACGAGACTATTTTCAAAATCAAAATGATTAAATAAATCCCAGACAATTAAATATTAGTGCAAAATTAAATATTAATAATCTTTCTTTAATTTTTATGTTTATTAAAGCGAAGCGAACGGAGCATCTCTACTGGGTACTTTTACGTAAATAAATAAATAAATAAATAAATAAATAAATAAATAAATAAATAAATAAATAATATTGATATCCATAATATTTGTTGTTATAGTTGAAAGCAAGAAACAGGAAAATATATATATATTTATATATATATATATATATATATATATATATATATATATATCTATATGAAACTTGGGATCTATATCACTACATGACCGACGTCCATATACACTCATTACCAAAAAAAACGACGACCTAGAAGGAGTTGTCCGATTGTAATGAAATTTCGTATGCAAAGACATTGGGACAGCCCATGCAAATGATTAAACTTTGGTGTCCAATGAATGAATAGCGAGAGCTACAGCGCATCGGAACTGCGCACTCAGCAGGTGTATATAAGAAGCGGTTCTCAATCTGATTGTCAAACTTTCTATTGCATTGCGAGTTAGGATACCTTTCAACGACAAAAATGCCTCGCCGCAGGATTCGAGCTCATTATGTGCAACTGTCAGAGTTTGAAAGAGGTCGTATCATTGGATTGAAAGAGGCAGGCTGGGCAAATCGGAGAATCGCTCGTCATATGGGTCGAAGTGATGCTGCGATTAGAAGATGCTGGCAGGAATGGGTGGACAATGGCAGATTTCAGCGTTATGAAGGTAGAGGTCGACCTAGGGCCACAGCAGAGCGGCAGGATAGAGTGACTGTCAGATCAGCTGTCACAGCGCCTGAATCATCGTTATCAACCATCAGACGTGCGACCCACACACGAGTGTCTACCATGACCATTCACAGACGGCTGAGAGAGCGACATTTACGCTCGTACCGACCGCTACGCCACCTGCCACTCACGTCTGCACACCGTCGGGCCACATTACAGTGGTGCTTGGCTCGATCCGTTTGAAATGATGCTGACTGGGGACGTATAGTGTTTAGCGATGAATCCCGCTTCCAACTGTGTCCTGAAGATCGTCACAGACGTGTCTGGAGACGCCCAGGGCTGCGTGCCGATCCTGCTTTCACTATTGCACGCCACACAGGCCCTCAACCAGGAGTTATGGTCTGGGGTGCCATTTCTCTTGATAGCCGGAACCCTTTGGTCGTCTTTAGCGGCACACTTACAGCACAGCGGTACGTCGACGACATTCTGAGACCTGTTTTGCTACCCTTCCTTTTGCGGTACCCTGGCCTTATTTTTCAGCAAGATAATGCCAGACAACATACGGCACTTGTTGCTATGACCTGTCTTGCAGCTTGTTAAACACTTCCTTGGCCAGCCAGATCCCGAGATCTCTCTACAATCGAGCATGTCTGGGATATGATGGGAAGGAGACTGCATCCACCAGGGAATGTGGATGACCTACCCCGACAATTGGAGCAAATTTGGCAAGAAATACCGCAGGAGACCATCAGGGAGCTTTATCACTCTGTGCCACGTCGTGTGGCAGCTTGCATTCAGGGTAGAGATAGGTCAACACCTTATTGAGCTCTTTACTTTGTAACTCTGTAATTCTGAAATAAATCATTCAATTTGTCTGAAATTTTAATCATTTTCTATTCTGTATATAATCTTCCTCTCCACCAATTTTTGTCTCCTTCGGACAACTCCTTCTAAATCGTCGTTTTTTTTTGTTAATGAGTGTAATTTAGCATGTAAGTAAGGCTCATGGAATAAGTAGAGGGAGCAATGTTTTTGAAAAAAAATTAAAAAAAAGAATTAGGGATTCCGCTTTATCTTAAGATTGTATCGCTCAAAAACAATCATTTAACTTTCCTAGACACGAAATGATATAAAGTATGTGACTGATTTATACAGCATATTTAACATGCATTCAGAGGTCAATCAAGAAAAAAAAATCTGTTCGGTCAATATAAAAGGAATAATAACCGAAAAGCTGATTTTGAAAGCACCTACTCAACAATGGATTGGCATAGCATCTCAACAACCACAAGACCATTGTATTAAAATTTAGCAACGTATAAGATCCAAATCCGGTTTCTAAAAAAAAAAAAGACATTCAATTACTCGCTTTTCTATTAACAGCTGTAACTTTGCTTTCATTCGCCAGCAGCAATGGTTGTTCCTTGTTTAATGCAAGAATTTTCTTTAACTAAAAAAAAAAAAAAAATAGTTTTTGAATTAGAAAAATATTTTCATTATTTCAAAACATAATAATCCGAAAAAAATGTCCGAGTTCCAATATTAACATAAATACGAAAAATTTATTATATTAGTGGGGATCATTGTTTTTAATACCATTTATTAATATTCTACATTAATTGTTACTTTTTTGGCTACTTTCCAATAGGAAAAGTTAAGCTGAAATCAATCAATCTGTAAGTTTATGTGTGTGTGTATGTAACCCTCCTGAAAACTTTTGATTCGCTGGATGAATCTTCTTGAAACTTGATAGGCATATTCGAGGTCAAGGGATGATTTAAATTCACATATTTGAAATCTCATATGGGTCCTTATTGAGAAACGAGATGACAACAAAAATCCCATAGAAAACACTGGCATCTAAATAATATATTTCAATGGTATTTCTGTTAATATCTCTGTCTGAAACAATGAGAAATAATCTTTTGGCTATTCCACTGTGTGTGTGGATTTGATACAATTAAAATTACGCTGTTTAAACAACTTCAGTAAATATCAGGGATTTTTTTTTAGAAAATCGAAAATTTTACTTAGTATAATAGAATTTATAATTGAAATGTAAATATAAGCTCTTCTTCTTTGTCGTTTTCAAAAAAGCTTTTTTTTCTTTTAAAAAAAGAAATCTTGAGAAATAACATTTCAGGAAAGTAGATATTAAGTTGTTCAAATTTTTTGTTACTAAGCAAATAACAGTAAAAGTAATAAGGACGAAGAAAAGATAAACTTTACTTTTCTGAATTTTCAAAGCAAAACCACGCGGAACAATTGTTTTTATTATCAAGGAGAACCGAATGGAAACCAGGTGCATCAAAGAATAAAATAGAGTTGTGACACCTGTCAGATAGGAAATATCTTGGGAATTTAGGCGCAATCGAAAACTCTTTCACAACGTCGCATGTGATTTCTTTTGAAGTGATTGAATACTGCTGAGTTTTAAGAAAAATGTTTACGGTATGTAGTTCTTCTTCTTTTTTTTTTTTCTAATTCTTTATTTTGGAGTTACCAACGATTCAGTAATTTGTTAACTAATTATTAATGCGATAGATTTAAGATTTTAAAGTTTTATTTCAATTCTGTTTGCACCTTCAAGTTGAATCAAAGATAACGTAAACGGAAGATTTTTAATAGGCTTACAGGCGACCCTTCTTCGCATTCACGGTCAAATGGACAGATTTGTGGCGCAAACGACAGACCGATACTTGTTCTGAGTACATTTCGAAAGCATTGCAGTTTGTTTTGACAGAGAACTGCGTGAATCTTGGAATCGATAACAAAGGAATAGGAATTCGGTAAAAAAATCTTAAGTTTCCATCAGGGATCGAACTTCGATAGGCCTTGACACTATTACCTAAGCCTTTTTCAATAGGAAAATGAGTTTAATAAGTCTGGCAGTCCGTGTGTAAGTGTTTTCTCGCTCCACTAAACTGTTGCATTTTCTTAAACTTGGAGTGCTTATTTAAAGGCAAGACACGATCTGACTTTAACATTTGACAATTCATTAATTTAAAAATTCTGTTGGTCCATGTCGAGAATAAACGCTTGAAGGCGACAAAAATTCCCATTCAAAAGCATTAGAAGCGAAATATTGTCAAAAAGAATGGATAATACTCGCCTATTAATCCTCTTAATATCTGAGTAAGCTTTAATATAATTAAAATCAATCGGATTAAGTAAATAATACGTAATTAAGTGCCGAATTTATCAGTGATTTTTTTTTTTTCTAAAATTTACAGCTGAAATTCTACCTGCGTGTTATAAGCGTATATTTTTTTTATATTTTAAATTTTTATTATTTTATCAGAAAATGGAAAATTTCTAATGTTTGTAAATGGACCCCGTAGTCCAGTGAGTTACACACTGACCTAAGGACGGCGGAACTTTGGATCTTCCCTAGGTTATTTCTCCTTCGACCGGGCCCTGGGGATCACTAAGCTTTCTATAAAATGGAACCGGTTTCGTATAAAGGCGAGAGAGCACTGGACTGACCAACCAATCTCAACTAGTTCCAAAGGTTATTGAAAACGACCTTCGTCACCCCATGAGCCAACGGAGGGGCTTGTGGGAAACACCATACCGCTTGTATGAAACACATAGTACAATTGAAATAAAAATTTGCATAATTCCGTTTTTATCATTTTCAATATTTGAAATAAATTTATAGAAAAGAATAAAAAATAAAAGAAATATTAATAAAAAACACATTAAGGAAACTAAGCTTACAGTTCTTTCGGACTTCTCAGTATTTACGAATTTATTCAAATTGTCGGTAAGTTATCTGTCTATGATTTAAGTGAGCCGTTGTTAAGTTGCTACCAATGACGTTGATTCGAACTTTCTTTTTGTATCAACTATAAGTTTAATTAAAAATCCCTGTTACTATAACCTAGCAGAAAAGTAAAAAGTCACTCACAAATTTCACAGACATCTAAAACTAATTGTATCTCTGCTTTTTTTTTTTTTTTTAAAAAAAAAATAAATAAATTCTATTATGAACATATAATTTGTCTTTCCGTAACAAATTACGTCAGTATGGGAACTTGGAATAAATTTAATATCAAAAGAATTTTATTTTATATTTGAAGAAATCAACAATACAATCATATTACTTCAAATGTAATATTTTATTCAAATATATCACAAATTCTTTTAAAACTAACTAACTTTTTCTAACTTAAAGTATCCGGAGTTGCTCGAGGTGGGGCTGGGGGTAGAGAGAGGGTGTTGGTGTTGGTGGGGGATAGTCCTGGTTATCCCCTTCTCCAGAACCGTATCACATCAAACCTTCCGCAATTGTTCCAATTGTTGCAGAAAATTTTTTGTAGTTCCCATTGTCACCACCATGTCCATTATATGGCGCTAATTCACCTTTCACCTCCTTGGGGAGGATTAACCGGCTTCCACGATAGGCTAAATTTTCCACAGGGTAGTAGAGAGTATCTAAGCAAAATTTGGTTCCAATCAGTCAAACGGTGAAATTGTATAAACAAACATAGAAAGTTTGACTTTTATATATAGATTTAGTTTCTACTCAAATTAATATACAAATGATCGTTTAAGATTCATTTTGAGAATGATTTTATTTTGCGCAGGAGAGAAAAAAGCCTTGAATTAATAAATTTTAAAATGTATTTTGAATCACAATTTTCATTTTGTGTATCCATTCGTTTGTGAAGAAAATAACTGAAGAGTTACTAATTCTAGGCAGCTGAAATTTTAAGTAACTAGAAGGAAGGCTCAGTTTTTTTTGCTAAGCATACGAAGTTTTTTTATTCCGCTTGAACGAACATTTTTTTGCATTGTCGTTCAGCTATTCTGTTTATCAAGCATCACGCTGAAACGGCTAAACGGATTTCTAAGAAATTTGAAATGTAGCTTCATTTATTTAGGTTCCTATCTCTCAAAACATCCTCAGAAATCTCCACTTAAACAAATGGATTGATATCTTGAAAAGATAGTACCATGTTTATTTATGGGTTAACTTAAAATCTTGGAACTATAATTTTTGTCTCCAATCATCCCACCGCTCTACAAAAATGCTATCCTAGCGCTGCATGGTCATCCCTTAATGCGGGATAACAGTAGAGCGCTTACATAAAATTTTACTTAAAATAAAATCCCAAAATAAGTAAAATCCTCAAAATTTGAAAATACAGAAATAGAGAAATCGATAGTTCAAAATGATTGAAAAAATGGTTAAGACTTCTCGCTTGTGTGAAAAACTATATTTAGGCTTATTACGTGAAAAAGAACATTGAATTGTCTTGTTACTGATAATGTTTCCCACACGAATTTGTCGGATCATTTCAAAAGAATGACAGTTACACAATAGAGAATATCTCCATTCACTGCTACGTCTGAACAATACGAGTTTTACACTATGAGTAAACAACGAATCATACAGTATCTAACTGGGTAATTTCCTAGATAGATACTATTATGAGTTATCCTCAAATGAATTCAATATATTTCCGGTATTTTTAACACCCAACAATATGTGTATGTTTTGAAGGGGTACACAGCTTTCTTGATCGTTAATATAAAATTGATTCTTAGCTTCAGTTTTGATATTTTCCCAATTGTACGATAATGGAAAATCATGTAATATTTAAACTTCCCTAAATTGCTTCTTTTTTTTGATCTGTGTCAAATCGCCCACTTGATAGTTCGTTCCAAATAACATTTGTAAAATGCACCCAATTCCCATCTGTAACCTACTCCAATTTTTTTTTTCAAGGGAAATAAACAAGTTGTTGATAATAAACAAAAAGGGAACAAATGCTCAAAACAGAATCCATGGCTGCACAGGAATAAACAATAAAGCATTTCGAGTTTATCATTAGAGGGAACGGCCGTTTCGTTCTTCTTGGGACTCATCAGCCCCAATAATAAAGCCAGAAAGGCGTGAACATAAATGGAAGTCACCCCCGCACCCGACAGTGACCCCCCAAAACCAAAAAACAACAATAAAAAATAACTAGTGTAGTACACCCGAAAAAAAACCTTTTTCCTAATAATTGATAGGATTAAAAGGCTTTTGATTACAAAGAAACAAACAACTAAAAAGGTAAATAAATAAAGAAATTTACCATGCAGAAAATTATTCAAAACAGAAATAAGGGTGCACTATAGCAGTGCTCCGCAACCTTTTCTCACCTACGGCACACCAAAGTTTTTCCTAGAATTCCGCGGCACATCAAAAACTAAAATATATAGATATATAATATATAGATATATGTACAAAGCATACTTCGCTTTGTAGTATTGTTTTATTTACTTATTTATTTTATTTATTTATAGTATTATTGTAGAAAAATTATTTAGTTGTAATATTGTCTTATTTGACCGCGTCACACCTGTATTGGCTCACGGCACACCATTGTGCCGTGGCACACCGGTTGCGGAGCACTGCACTATAGCACTTATTGTTTAATGCTGCTTTTTGGGGTTTGGGGTCACTGTCGGGTTGTGTGAGTGACTTCCACTTCTGCTTACGCTTTTCTGGGTTTATTATCAAAAGGGGCTGATGAGTCCCAAGAAGGACGAAATGGCCGTTCCAGATTCACTTTGATGAAGGACTCAAAAGGCGTTATTTTTTATTCATTTACAGTCTTGGTTTCTGTTTTGAATAATTTTCTACACGGTAAATTTCTTTATTTGGAACAATACTTTTTTGAAAATATCGTGGAAATTCAAAATCCGAAATAATTTATCATAGTAATTAATATAATTTGAATCAGACTCTTTAATACTGAAACTTTTCTAAAGAAAGCACTAAAATAGAAAGAATATTTTAACTTTAATAGAATTATAAATAGAAAAATTAGAAAAAAAATTATAAGCCTTAGTATGTTCATCAACTCCCAAGTTCTTACTTCCTTCACTCTGAGTAGGGCCGCGGGAACATCCCACGAGTACTTTCATCCTTGAAGGATCTATTGTATAAAACCTAGAAGTTTGGAGTTTCTTTTCAATGCCATAAACAGTGGAAGGAGAGAAAAAGCAGAAACAGACAAACACAGGAAAGAAAGAAACATCCATGCCGCCGCCGGAATTCGAACCAGGTTCCGACATATCTGAGGGAGACCGACGCCTAATCCACTAGTCAAACCAGAGCGGCTGAAAAATAATAATAAATAGTAAAAAGAAATATCCTATTGCAAATTCTGAGGTTTGCAATGCTGTAGATTTCAGAAATAATAAAAAAGGTCACAACTACAGCGGATAAAAGGGAATAAAATTCAAAGGAAGACTGGAGAAGCTGTCTTCAGATGATTACATAAGATTTTCATAGGATGGATAGGAGGATATAAATATCTAACCCTGACTCGTACGGATAAAGATACCGGTAATCCAATACTTTTACTGCAGGGCGATCTCAGGATGGCAGTTATTGTAAAATGAAATCAAATAAATTTCGAAAGAACTTAAAAAGCATACTTTCCTTAAAATGGTATCTGCTAAAATTTTTCTCTTTTTAAATAGTGAAAAATAGACAAAAAGAAAAGTCTACTTTTATTTATTTAAATTCTAATATCCGCTGAATATAAACAGTACAGATTTTTCATTTTCTAAAAAAAAAGCAAATAAATATGAATTCTTACTTGAATTGTCCACATCGGATTATTTTTTAATCATATCTAACAATGGATTAGCTAAAAGTATTAATTCTCATCATTTAAGGCAAAGAAATATAAATAGAAAGTGGATAGAAATGCATTGTTTAGATTGTAATGACTTCTATGGGAATTTTGTCTCGTATTAAT
This sequence comes from Thereuonema tuberculata, assembly GCA_023159025.1. Taxonomy (NCBI): domain Eukaryota; kingdom Metazoa; phylum Arthropoda; class Chilopoda; order Scutigeromorpha; family Scutigeridae; genus Thereuonema; species Thereuonema tuberculata. Next base: position 95,349,361 of record JAFIDM010002131.1, read on the forward strand.
TCCTTAACAAGGACCTATTTGGAAAAGATTTGAAATATTATAATTCAAATACAAAAGTCCCTAATCCTTAAATTTGAACACTAAGTTTCATTACGATACATCCATTGGTTTTAAAGTTGTTAAGGGTAGATATATTGGCACAGAGTGATCTAAAAAACTGAGTGATTAGAAAAGTGGGCTAATAAAGAGTGAGAGAAATAAACTGAAAGCGTAACATTTTTTTTCGGATATCATTTTCTGACATGGAGTCGACTACAGGATTGTAGTATAGAAAACAAAACCATTTGTATCCTTGTTTGATTAGCCATTCTATAGTTTTTGTTTGTGCATTTATATCTACGATCATCCCAAGCTTGAGTATCTTAACTACAGAATTCTCTGAATAACCTACAACTTTGTCAATGTCTTGGAGAGCGTCTTATTTCAATCATTATATTTTTCATTATCAGTCAGATCACCTCTCTTAGCTAAACCGATCAGGAACATATCTCATACTTCTAATATCATAAAATATTGCCTTTCCCCATGATTTAAATCCGTCCTGTGGAATGAAATGACCAATCACAATAATGGGCGATGATATCATTACAGAATTAAAAAAGCAATTATACATCTGCGCATATTAACATTAACTTAAATAAAGCAAACAAAAAAGATTATAATAAAAAGGTTTAACACATCAAAGTACAAAAAACCATGAGAAGTTTCGCCTATTGTTCGAGGCACTGATGAATAAGAGAACCCAATCGTGGTTTTGTATTTTTAATGTGTTAAACTATTTTATCATAATCGTGTGTTGGCTTTAATGAAATTAATATACGTATACCATTACAGCGAATAGGGTATTTATAGCAAGCTACGTACAAAATCGATGCTGAATTGTCAGAAGGACCAATTATATATGGTCAATTTTGTCTGAATATGATAAAATGATAATAGGAAGCCATTTTAGTGAAGCTGAGATCCCTTTTATGTTTTTATCATGAAATGGTTTCTTTCGCTTTTAACCTTTAGCTGTTTTTTATTAGTTGTTTTTTATTGTCTCTTGTGATAGGAGCAAGGCTCCCAAGGATTTGAATTCCACACGTTGTTGTTTTTATTTTTATTTTGATAATTTTAGTTTCTGAGGGATCATTTGTCAGAATACTAAAAATATATTATTTTCCGTCATACGAATTTTGAGTTTTTGCTTGCAGGGTAGCCCTGGCTGAAGAGCCTAACAATGTCGAAACAGCTGTTCCAGGGTGTCAGCTTGCCTCAAAAGGCTTCCCTATTATCATTAAATATATTTTAGTTGAACTTAAATATACTTTAATCAGAAATGATAAATTCTTTTTATTTTCCTCAATTTATTTTATGAATTTTGATGAATTTGACTAGTCAGGCAGTAATCCCTAAATGCTGAAAAATTCAATCTTTTCAGGAAGCTTCATAAAATGCTTTCATCGCGTAGGCTTATAATTTTTTAGGTTACTTTTTTTTTAAATATCTGGAGGATAAGCAGAGTCTTCTCGCTTCCTTTATATACACTGACATTGCATCGCATTCTAACACGGAAGTTGATACAGGAAGACAATGAAAAGTTCATAAAAAAAAACAGGTTAAAACTTTTGCTGTTTTATTTTTTTGAATGTTTAATAAAGGACGTAGAAGAATCGAGAAAATATTTCTTACTCAAATAACTCAAATTTCGACTAATATTTTAAAATTATTTCTAAATTGTTATGAACTTTTCTAACTTTATTTTTAAGCTATTATTTAATATGTTTGCAATGTGAGATGATTTTTTACCTGGATTTAGAATTAACAAAAAAAAAAAAAAAATTCCTGTTATTTCCTCCAACTGCAACGAAAATATTTGAGAGCCTGAAAGTCGAAGGGAACAAATCAAATGACAATAGGAGGGTGTTTATATCATAATCAGAACACCAAACTATTATTTGATAGCAGATAATAGTAATTAGCATTCTTTTTACTGTTTAAAAAATGTTGAAGGAATGGAAGGGAATTATTTAGATTTAGCTTAGTATCGTAATGTGATAGGTACTGATTATTCTGATACATGATTCTGCCAAACAATTGGCACCCAGTCCTCGGAAAATAGTGAGTAATATTTCTCTATTAAGGGTTTTAAGAAAAAAAAACTTTTAAATATTTTTAGTTTATTTGAGAATAGATAGTTCGATTTAATTTGCCTAATAATCTTCAAAACTGTGGAGATAAAACCAGAAAAAAATTGCGGAATGCTTGCTAAATATATACTTGGTTTTATAATTTTTTTATCACCTTAAAATTGAAGAATAATAATTCAAAGGACAGTAAATTTCTTAACTTATTAATTGACTGAAAATTTCTAAGGAATAAGGATTTATTGTATGTAAGGAAATTCCTTTATGATCCAATGTATTCTTTTATTTGAGTCAGTTTCTTTTAAAAACCAATCGAATTTCACTAATTACTTAAAAAATTTAAAATCTATTGAAGGTAAATCGCTTTGAGATGTAGTGGTTACTGCATTTCACTGACCAGAAATTTTAAAGGCTTTTTGACTCCTTAACTGTAACCTGTAAGATCTTTATCTACCGTGCAATGATGCTTTCAATAATTTATCATTTAAAATAAGGCAGTGTATATTTAGTAAATTTAAACATTTAATAATAGTAACAGTTTAAATGCTCTTCAACAAAAATAGTAATAATACTTAGAAATACTTTGAAATGCAGATGATAATAGAAAAGCCTAAGGAAAGGCCCAATATAAGCAAGTCTGCAGATCTGTTATTAGGATAGTAGGAAGGAAAAGCAGAAAAATAAAAGATAATTCAATTAATACTTTCTATACTTTAATGGCTTGCGAACAGCTAATTATATTTGGAATTCTCGATCTAGACAATTCTGTATTAATATAAAGAAAGAAAAGAGAATTTCTCAGAATCTGTAACGAGTTACGTTTTATAATCAAGTGGAAACCTTACAACCAACTCCTGACAATACCATGGTTTCGAAAATAACTTAATACAGAATAATACCCGAATTCTTGTCTTTTCATAGAAACTCCCAATCATTTTATCCCATTCCTTTGCTGACTTCACTTCTTCCTCTTTAATTATTCCTCTAATTTTCTTAACTCCTGCAGTCATTACTTGCCCTATTTCCTGTACCATCTATTTGTTAAGTGTAACCTACTTCACTTTCCAAGCAAGTATTTTCCCTTCTAAGCCCTAGTAACACAACAATACTTCTCATCTCACAATCTTGTTTGTATTGACCCGTTCTCTGTCCTTATGATTTTGTTTCTCTCTTATATTTCAAGATATTTCTAAACATTATTTATCTAATGAAGAACACTCACTGTTCGAGATTGTTCATTAATATTAAATGTTTATATTTACTAATTACGTGTGTTCTTTTTATAGTTACTGGTAGGTTATGCCGTCTGATATTCACCTAACTCACAGACTAGTAATTATCCTTATTTAAATCTAATATCTAAGCTTCAACTTCTAAACTTAATAGTTCTTAATTATCTTGATCATAAGTCGTAGGACATAAGTAAATCGACTTATAATTGCGTAAAATATCTTTACAGAATACAACTTTCTTTTTTAACTCGAATTTTAAGAAGTATTACGTTCTTCCTTAGCTTATGTTTGACATAAAATTATTATTTTTTCCTCATTTTTATCTTGAATATAATTGACTATGCATATATATGTTTTATTTCATTTTTATTATTATTTCAGATACCTGAATTCAGGATGTTTATAAATAAACTTTCACAATGGAGGAACTGGGGTCTAGATATCATGATATATTTAGTCGGTACAGTTTTCCTTGTTGTATGTCCTCTAATTCCTTGGCTTTTTCATCGTGATGGCTTCTTCTGTGATGATCTATCCCTGCACTTTTCATATCAAGGTGATACAGTGGAACCTGCAGTGTTATTTACTCTCAGTATTGGTATACCTTTAGCAGTCATAATTTATGCTGAAGGTATCAGTATTAGCGTTATTAACTTCTGGAATGGTATTTTTTTTGCTACAATCATCTTGGAAGCCATTAAAGTAATGGCAGGCGAATTACGACCACATTTCTGGGACAGCTGTAAGCCTAACGTCACCACCGAGATGTGTGCACGTGGCTATATAAGTGAATACAAGTGCACCACTTCTTTTGCTCAACTATCAAAGCAAAAACCATTTACCTCTTTTCCTTCTGGCCACGCAGCAACCTCAGCTTATGGAATGATCTTTCTAATATTATATCTGCAGCTACAGCAGTTGGGCAGCAGTGTATCGTTTCTTTTTCGTCCGATGTTGCAAGTGATATGTATCTTGTGGGCTGTGTTCTGTGGGATTTCTCGTATCACCGATCATCGTCATCACAGCAGAGATGTCATTGCTGGGGCCCTACTTGGAGCCATTGCAGCAATCTTAGCCTTACGTCATCCATTGCGACAGTCTCCAGCTAATCATCACCAAGAGATCTTGGACGAAAGTTTGCACTCACCGTCTACCCCACCTACGTCAATAGAAATAACAATGATTAGTGCCATTGGAAAAGAAACATGTTATCAAAATCAAACAGAAACAAATCATAAAAACAATTTAGTACTAGCTGAGGGTAGCAGATACTTTAAATTATAAAAATACTTCTATAATTTCAATTACAAAAAAAAAAACAAAAAGATAAAAAAATATGAAGAAACATTTGTTCTTACTTTTTCTTCGAACTTAAATAAAACAGTGGTTGTATTTAAAAATATATTTGTATAGTAAAAATATAAATACATATATATTTATACATAATTTATATTTACATAGATATATTGATAAGGCAAAATACAGCACCTGTGAAAATGCTATACTTGACATACGAGTAGTTTGTATTACTAGGTTTTAATTGCTCCACATTATAGTAAGAGATGGTGTGGTAATCAGTCATAAAGTCATTTCCAGGTTTAGAAAATTCACGTTATATAGTTCTAAAACCAATTTGGGCTGTTTTTCGAGTTATATTACTTGTAATTATGAATGTGTGGTTTGTCAGCCTGACATTTGTTTTGAATCTTACAAGAAATTAAGAGAATTTAAATGAATCAAAAATATAATGCACTAATTTATTTTCACAGATAAGTGTTCAGTTATATCTGCATCTGTTTTCGTAGTTAAAGCTCAAGTTGTGGATTACTGAGGCCAAATTGTAGCCAAAATACTTGCCCTTAAGTAATTTAAGGAATACATAGATCTAACTTCATATTTAAGAAAACAGTCTTGAAATATATGTGTTATTAGATTTGTTGTTTTCAAATTTTTTTTTTTTTTTAATGGTTATTTTTTTTTAAGATTTCAAATATTGTGTCCTTTTCTATCTATATCAAAAGTATTCATGATTATCAATTATTAGTAAACAGAACTGCTTAGTAAAGAGAACTCACTTTATTTATTACCATAAAATCACCATAAAAAATAATAAGGAAAAATTTAGCTTTTCATAGTCGAGCTTGTTAGAAATAAATATGAAACTAGTATCTATCGCTTATGTGGAAAATCGCCTATATCATTTCCGTTTACAAAGGTGGTAACTTAAAGGATTATTCGAATTATAGACCAATCTCTATCTTATCAAATTTATCCAAAATAATTGAGAGCTATCTATGAAAATCTACTAATGATTTTATTATTAAATTTAATATCTAAAAAAAAGCCATTCATCAAAAAATATTGGTACAAAAGATCTGTTAAATAAATTAGATAATAATGCAAACCACTACTACTACTACTACTACTCCTCAGCTCGATGAACCTCCAAGGCTCTTGGCTGCAAACACAGTCTTCCTCCATTCCAATCTGTCTCCAACTCTTTCACTCCAGTCCGTCACTCCCAGATCTTGTAGGTCCTTGATGACGTTGTCTCTCCATCGCTGTCTAGGCCGTCCTCTCGGTCTCTTTCCTGGTGGGATGTAGGTGTAAGCTTTCTTTACGTTTCTTTCCTCTTCCATCCTTTCAACATGCCCGAACCATCTCAGTCTTGAGGCTTTCATTTCATTGACAATTAAAGGTGATCTATAGAGCTCATATAGTTCCTTATTGTGCCTTTTTCTCCATTCACCAGTTTCTCTATCTTTAATAGGTCCAAATATTTTTCTGAGAATTTTATTTTCAAAGTATTGTAGTAATTTTTCATCGGAAGCTATTGTATTCCAGGTCTCAGCCCCATAGAGGACAATGGGTCTAATGCAAGTTCTATATAAGTCTGTTTTTATTCTTGTAGATAGTGTTTTTGACCCTAATAGATATTGTAAGCAGTGATAGGTTGTGAATCAAACCAAAACAGAATATATGATGGTCTCAAGATCAAGTACAATTGACACAGATTTCAAAAAAGTAAATTTATTCAAATATCTGGGATCACTTATTAGTAACGATAATAGAACAAACAGAGAAATAATGCAAACAATAATTTAAATAATAGTCAGTTAATATATCTTGCATTTATTGATTTTTGTAAAGCCTTCGACTGTTTAAACCATAAGTTTAGTATTTTATTAAAAAAATTAGAAAATTATGGTATACATGGTGACTTTTATAATCTAATCAAAAATTATTTGAAAAATTGAAAATATAAAATTAAAATAAATAATTTCGTAAGTAAAACTTCTAATATTAAGTGTGGTGTCCCACAAGGATCAAACTTGGGTCCTCTATTTTTTTATTCTATTCATAAACTCCATTTGTGATTCAATAAAAAATTGTAAAAACCATGATCAGAACCTGCCTTTCATGTATCTACAACAAGACATAAATAATATTTCAAAATGGGCTTCAGAAAATAAAATGTCAATCAATCAAAAGAAAACAAAAATTATGATAATGAAAACTAAAAACAAAACTAAACTTAAACTTACATTTTAAATTTCATGTTAACTCTTGCAATAATAGTCTATATAGTAATAACATTATAATTAATAATTGTAACTGTACTAATATAGATTTTGTCTTTGTCCCGCCAAAGAGGCAAAAACGTTAAATACTATATATTCTATTGTTTATGTTTACCAAATACCTGGGCAAACTTCTTACATTTGTTTCGCCTATTGTTTTATGATGCCACACAGTTTAAACCCTTTCGTTGAGCAACTGTACATCCTTTACTATATGTCGTAGAAACATCCGCTTGTGCTTTCTTTATAGCAAATTTCCTAGCCTTTAAATTTGTTCCTTATGACGTTTGCTCTATTTATTGGTTTCGGCGATATTCCGCAAAAATTGCGGAACAATCACTTTTGAGAAAATCGTGATGTTTGGGAAGCCTGTGTCTCAGTCACTATTGAAGCTATAGAGCGGGTTTTCAGCTCAAACTGTGACAAATTTACTCTACTTTGAATTTGAAAGGATAATATTTTCTGTGAAACAAACCGTTCAGGAGATATTGTGTAAAAACATAGAAAAGGTCCAAAATTTTGATGTTTTGTTCATATCATGTGGGGCGCTGTGGCGCACGGAAGTCGAAAACTTGGATTTTACGGTATCAGCCCAACACTAACAACATATACAAAAATTAAAACTACCCGACGTTTTGTATACCAATATGTATCATTTTCCTTGACTATTTTTTTATGTCAAACTTTTTACACCCTTTCGTTGAACAACTGTATATCTTTTACTATATGCCGTAGAAACATCCGATTGTGCTTTCTTTATAGCAAATTTCCTAGCCTTTAAATTTGTTTCTTATGACGTTTGAGCTATTTCATTGGTTTCGGTGATATTTAAAAATTGCCGAACAATCACAATTTTCATAAATTTTGTGGAAAATCGTTATTTTTGGGAAGCCTGTATCTCGGTCACTATTGCAACTACAGAGCTGGTTTTGGGCTCAAACTGTCACAAATTTGGAAAGGATATTATTTTCTGTAAAGCTAATCGTTGAGGAGATATTGTGGAAAAACATAGCGAAGGTCAAAAATTTTGTTGTTTTGTTGCTACCACGTGGCGGGCGGAGGTCAAAAACTTGGATTTTATGATATAAGCCCAACACTCACAACATACCCGAAAATCAAAACTACCCTTTGCATACCAAAATGTACCATTTTACTGGAGTATTTTTGTTTTATCATCTAAGAAATAAATATCAATTTAAACAAAAGCTTATTGTATGTAAATCACTTATTGATTCGGTATTAAATTATGGTTTGGATTGTTGGCATTTCTTAACAAAACAACAGAAAGATAATATAAATAAACTAATATGTAGAATTTTTAATAATAGCTACATAAATTACAAAGATCAAACTGAAGAAAATAAATTAAAAATAAGAGCTAAGTTTAGAATTTTGAATATCGAAGAAAAATTTATGTACAAAAAATCATTTGAAAGAATTTTTATAAATATGAAAAGGTTAAAGAGAATTATAACTTCAACACAGATATTAGATTATGTTGCCTGAGAAGTATTAAAATTCCAAAGATGAAAAATAACTTTGGCTTTAGAATACATGAATATATTTATTCCAATGTTTTTCGTCAGATAAATTGGGAAATCTACAATAGCAATAGTTTTAAAATAACCAAGACTCAATTAATATAAGAAATATTAAACAAAAATACAGTAAATTTCTAAAGTACTCAGTCTTTTTATTGGTAAGTCTAAATACTTTTTGTTATAAATGATTCAATCAAACTTAATTTAACTAACCATATTGACTAACCATATTAAATATTCCAGCACTTGTAATACAGCAGTAATTTACAGGAGAATATGCCTAATAGGACTGGCAACATTAAATATGTATAATTTCATTGTCCATACGTATCGCTGAGGCTTCCAAATTTAGGCATCTAAATGTGGCACAAATTGTCTTGTTTCACAAATGTATAACCTTTATTGGGAAAACCCATTTCTCAGTGTAGACTTCTAGGCAGTTCATTTATGTGCAGCACATCATTTATCTCGGAGTCGTACCACTGTCCATTTAAATATTTCTGAATCTTAATTATTCCTTCTTCACATACTTTGTAGACCTCATTGTTACCTACTTTCAAGTATTCACTGTAGACACATTTTTTAGATCACTAAGTAACTCTTTCCGATACGTCATGTGACCCAATGCGATATGACAGTCATCCAATTCACAGGAACACACGGTGAAAGCAGAATAATGGCTGTGATGGAAAGTATCTGATGATGAAGTATTCTAACTTTTTTTCGGTAGATGACAATCTTTCGACAGATGCCCTTTCTATTAACAATTATAATAAATGGGTCTCTACTTGAATTTTTTAGATTGTGCTCTCTTCGCATTGGACACAGTTAAAGGTCCCATGGTCTCTTGCTCACCTTCATTCCTAGCTTCCTCATCCAGTAGCCTCACAGTTAGATTTTTTTTGTTTGCTTGCTCTCTTCTATATAGCCAAGCTTGTCTTGGCAAGCTTTTGGTGATTTTGGCGGTATCTCTGATTGTCTGGCCTTTTTCGCGAAGACAATCTCTGATTGTCTTGCAAGCGATTCTATCTTGCCAATGTGTGACAATTTCAACCTTGCAATTGACATTTCGGTTTCAATTCTGTTTTGTAAATGAAGTCTACCTTTCCATTATCTCATGAGCTTTCTCGCATTTTTCTATCAGACTTGATCTAATTCAATTGCGAAGGTAATGATGCACATCGCAATGGCGTCCTCCTTTACTTATGAGGCTTGCCCTCCAGCCTCTGGTTTGAATGTCTGCTGTGTATGCTCTTATATCCCTTTAGCTTTCAAAATACATTTCAGCTGAAACTTCCACTGTGCATAATTACGGCCACAGAACTTCGTAATCTTCTCATTAACTGTACTATTTTCCTCTGCCGTTTTTTGTTCGTTTCACGATCGATCCTTGCAAAAAAAAAAAAAATGGTGTCAATCAGATCGAATAGTGCTGCTATTTACACACGCCGGTCGACGACGCAAAATTCGCAGGATTCCAAAAACAAAAAAGACAAAAGTGGGTATTATTTCACAGTTTCATCTAGATAACAATACTCTTAATAACTGATAACAAATATAATCATATTTGTATCAGGAAATAGATCCAGAGAAGCGAAGAAGATTTAATGAAAATATTAAAAGAACTGTTTAATCGTTAATGTTAGAAGTAATTCATTGAATCATTTTAAGAACTTTAATATTTTAAGAAGTGATTATTTATGAAATTAAGACTATTTTGTATCAGGATCATTCGCACGTCAAGATTGTACATACTATAACTAAAATATATATATAGTATTAAGATTTCATACATTCAAAAAAAAAAGAAATTTTTCCTAGTTATTTCAATCTCGGATTTCTAATTAATTAATTTCGCATTGGTTATGGGATCCAATCAGTAATAGTAACAAAATAGTTACATGTCCAGAATTCGTTAAAAAGTTAATTTATTTGTGAAACAATAAAATTCACAATTGACAATGAATGCAGCAAGTAATGTTCGTCTATTCTATAAGTAATCTTGGCATTAGTATTCAGAATGTTGCATATCGATCCAAAAATTTTGAACTATGTACATATTTAACTATGTTTAACTATATCTAAATTGACCGAAAGAACTTATCCGATTAAATATCTGTTTTGTGGGCATTATTTTTATTATAGCAGAATTTCTGAAATACTATTTATAAATTATGAAAATGTTGCTGCTTGTTAAAAAAATCTTCCAGATATTTACTTTTCAGTCAAAGTAATCTTACGTAACACTATTGTTCACTTTTCATTGTTTCTTTAATAACTCATCTTATAAAGTAAATCTCCAAATCAAGAATTTTACCGAATATAAAAAGCAAAATGGACAAGATTGTTTCTGATATGGTTCGGTATTGATGAAGAAATGATATGTCAAACAACTATCAACTAACACGAAAATAAAATAAATTACAATAAATGAAATAAAATTGGGAATGTAAATAGAAAAACTGATAAATGAATATCATAGTTATCTTTTTTTAGACAGAAAGTAGATAGCTTTAATAATTTTATTTAAAAAAAATTTATCTGATTGGAAGTTCCATCGCCTATTCGATGCATTGAATAAATGATTTTTATGTAAAGCAATGTTTATTTTCGTAAATAAAACGTAGATAGTACGTAATTGCCAAGTGTAAATTTTTCATCTGATGGAAGGCGATAATGGAACGTGTAAGATCGAATTTTTAAGTTTTTATTCACTGGCAATCTACCCTGACATTTCTTAATCTAAACTAACATTCCCTCCACTTCCCTGCACAAAGACCTTAATATCTGTACTCACCATTTTTCATTTAATATATATATAGAAACATTACATATTCATCATCCTTATTACTACGGTATTTCACTGATGAAATGTTAACATTTTTGTAGATTGTTTCTAAAGATGATTTCCTGTCATAAATGTTTTAAGAATAAACACAGAAAAAAATGAAAAATTATATTCATAGAAAAAGCGCAGCTATCGCTTGCAGCAAGCCATTAAGATCTCTACAGAATCTCTTGACCATGACATTTTAAACATGGCGTGTCTTTCGTTGCTTGTCTATTTCCAGGCAAGAGAAAATTCCTGTTGTTTTAAGGATGATTGAGATGCAAAAAATTTAATGATTATTTTTTTAGATATGAAAAAAAGTGTTAATGTTATCAAGTCAAAATAATAATGTATCAATATATCGATAGATAATAATGTGAAAGAATTTCTCCTGGTATAAAAGCATGGCAAAGGAAATGAAATGAACCATTTACAATGATCAAATCAACTTGGAGAAAAGCCTTTCTGTTAGTTTTTAACAAATAAATAGTTACTGGAGCTATTTTAATCGTAGGATTTCCTTCTCTCTGATTTCTGTGACACAATAGGAAATGAAAACATTTTTTATTTATGTTTGATCCTTAACCATAATCAGATTGAGGTCACTGAGTAGTGATGTTATGACAGAACATCAACATCAACGATGGACACTCCATTTTTAAGTCAAGAGATGCTGTAGAGACCGTATGGCTTCTTGGGAGCGACATCCACGCTTCTTCTATGTTTATTCATGTAACAAAGCATGAGAGGAAATCAGCTTTAGGGTTAATCAGAGCTGTCAATATGCGCAGGTCTGATACGTGTCTCGGAAATTATAAAAGGAAAATGTCAACCATGCTGTTGCATTTCGTCGCCAAAACCAACAAATATTAGAAGAGACTGAGTAAAAGCTATGTTTACATTGTTTACATCAAGTAAAATTACGACACAACTGCGACAACGAGATCTATCAACACCGTTTACGAAAATCACTTTGCGAGATTCTACTGATGTCGCCAAACAATTATCGATCTCGTTGGTAATTGATTGCTAAAAGCAGCACCAATCACATGAAGCATTCCTTCCCATTTGTGTTCTCAGCTGAACAGATTCGAGTTTTGGAAACACAAGGAAGGAAACACAACGAAGGTAACAAAGTAGAAACTTAACAGAGAAATTTACTCCGTGCCTTTTGTCCATAAGGAACGGTGGTAAAGGATGAGGTAGCGTAGATTAGCAATGTACAGATCGGAAATTGCAGTTACTTTATTTTTTTGAATGTAACGAAATTTACTTACGATAAAATTAGCTTTAAATGGAAGAGAAATATTAGTTTTTCTTTAAGAAACCGCATAATCTAAATCCTAATCTGTTTAGGAGAAAGAAGGAGCTGCTTGTTTAAATTTGAAGGATTTCTTTGTAATAAAAAAAATTAAACTAATTAATAGGATAATAATATTTGAAATAGATCTGCTTTAAACGTGTGGAGACTTTGAATACGACTATGACGTATAGTTTTTCTGATTCGTTTGTTACCATTAGAAAAATGAGGAAAAGTGTCCTTCCAAGAAAGGGAGCGTGCAACATATCACCCGGGCACGGGGTCAAAATGGGACCCAAGAGAGAAAGGAGGGAAGACGAAGTTTCCTGAAATCTCAGAAAATGTTTCCATATATTGTATGGAAGTGGCATTCACATTTTTTTGTATAAGCCTACATAGGTTTATAGGCTACATCGTAGCGTAATTCGTAGAATTGATATAAGTATAATTTATGATATTTACAATCAATAAAATTACGTAGAGTTGGGAAATTTAGAGGTGTAATAAATAATATTACTTATTAATAAATTAAATTATTTACTTTCATCGTAGCATCACTGCATCAGTGTGATTTCACCCTTAAAAGAATAAGTGGGGTCATATTTACACTACAACTTTTCAATTTTTCTATATCACCATGGCAACCACTTCAGTACTATTTCATGACATTCTAAAGTACTAAAGTACCAGATTGAACTGAAATCATTTACTTGTTGAAACTTATACTGTCTTTTTATTTCGCTTACAAGAACCTATGAGCGATTCATTCATATCTTTGTGTGAACGTAAGCCTAGAAAGGAGCTGAAAAAAAATCCTTTTTCAGATAAAGATAAACTTTATTAAGCAGAGAATTTAACTAAAATTAAACTAAATTAAAATATTCTCTTAGTAAATTAGAAACCAAATTCCAAAGTAAAACTGGTCAACATGGATTTTTTCACACGAAAACTAAATAGTGATTCTAGTGTAGTTTTGTATACTGAATTCAAATATGTAATTAGAATTTTTCCATCAGGCATATTTTTTTAGTGAGGGCCATTTTTGTATAATATACTTCTGTATATTAGATTGTTTTTATTATAATTCTTGTAAATTATAGAAGTGGTAATTTCGTTCAGAATAATTTGGCACCAGGCAGACTTATTCATGTTGAAACATGTTCTAACCTGTTTTAATATTGAATTGTTTTAGTAAGCAGATGGCCAGTAGCCAGTATTGAAATTGTAGTGAGTCTGACAACATATGTAGTGGTTGTCTGCTGTATCTTGTTTTTATTTGTAAGTTTTATGAGTTTTATAAACGTTTTAATATGCTAAGAAAGTGTTTAAATCAATTAAATACTTGCTGCTGTGTCTGTGCAGAACTGACTTTCCAGTCTCAGAGGCGAAATTTCACACCACTTGTGAAAAAATGTTATCAGCTTTATTTTGGGTGTAAAGCTGGTGATTTCGATAAAGACTGGGCCCAAATGTATGCTGTTTATCATGGCTTCTCACTGGATGGAAAAATGGTACTCATCATATGCCGTTTTCAGTCCCTATGATTTGGAGGAACAGAAACACCATTCAATTGATTGTTATTTCTGCTTAACTAACATTAAAGGAATTATGTCCAAAACAAATTGTAGTAAGGTATCCCAATTTGGCATCAGCAATGGGACCTGTGCCACATAGTGAAGAGTATCCTGTACCAAAGTGTACAGATTTCATGACCTTAAGTGATAACTCCGACAACGACCCAGCTCATACAGAAGACGAAAGAAAGGAGGGAAGTGACCCTACATTTGAAGCAAGTAGTTCATCAGAACCTCACTTTTTATCTTAAGAAGATCTTAATGATCTTATACGGGATTTAAATTTTTCTAAACAGTCGGCTGAGCTTTTAAGTTTCAGGCTCAAAGATTGGAATCTACTCCAAAAAGATACACGGATATATATGAGTTTATCGTAGTCGCAATAGTGATTTAAGTGACTGCTTCTTTAAAAAAGTTTATTATCTTTATTATGCAGAGAATTCAATTAATTCTAGACAAAATTTAACTAAATTAAAATATTTCCATGGTAAGTTAGAAACCAAATTCGATAATTGTAGAAATTCAGGATTGAGAATTTCTGATTTAAAAGGAAAATCTCTGTAACCCTAAATTTATTTTCCTATTAGCGTTGGCAAATTGAATTTGCTTTTGACAGTCGTTATTGAATTAGCATGGAAGGTTGGCATTTTTTCATATTTCGATAACGCAATTAAGTCATCATGGTGGCTTGCTGAAATAAGTCGTTAACGAATCAAAGTAATTGTTATCTCGTGGAACGTGAAATTATCTCTATGGGAGACGGCATTGTTAATGCGAGCCGTCCACAGTTCGCTTGCCTCCTTCAACCAGATCAGATGTAAAAAAGGGTCGCTCCCAAGTTAGGGAGTTAAGTTTGCTGCAAATTCTCACCAACGATTTTGGAACGAGAATGATTTTGTATTCTCAATAAGAAGGAGAATACGCCCGGAAGAATTCAGTGGATTATAAAGTTCCCTCGATTAAATGCGAAGGTGCTGTAATATTCCAATCCCCGGGAAATTCTGACGAACAGCAGAATACTGAGTCCGGATAAAAAAGAAGACGGTTTCGACGGAAGGCATTCCTTAGACGAAATATATTGAAGCCAGACGAAATTGGCAGGATACGATTCGAGTAATAGCCGAGACGAAATGCGAAAGAACTGACCGTTCCGTACGCAGATGACAGAAGCCGACAAAAGTGATTGGAGCCGAAGACGGAAGAATCATTTCGCCGTAAGAGACATAGCCACCGCCGGGAACTTCTAAGGTGATAAAAGAATAGGTCACATACAGATAGCATTGCCTATTTAGAAGAATGCAGAACAGAGTGAATAACTACTGCTGATTAGGAAGAATAGATCCTCGTTGAATTTATCGTATATCGTGGGAGAAACAACGCCCGGAAAAATTAACCCTAATAGGAACAATTCTTCGGAGTAACAAGCCTAGACGATTTTCGTAACATCTCACCAGACGGACAACGGAAATAAAGTAAAGATAAAGGGATCGAATTTCTCACAACCGTTCATCCAAGGAAATTGACTTTTACTGTAAGTAAAGTTTTATTAAAATATCTATCAGCTTGATAGGAACCTTAAAACAAGTTAGGCGTAGATAAATCGATTCATACGAAAGTTTAGGATCTTAGTAATTTATACCATTCGAGTTAGAATAAAAAGAAATCAGCGACGTGAAGTTATTCAAGAATTTCTCTGGCATTAACGTGTAGATAAAATTAAGATTCTACTTTAAAGCTACTAGATTACCTTAGGAGAAGTTAATAGGAAATTTAGCTAACAGCGTTTGTGATAAACGTAGTGTAGAGAAGCCTCCACAAAAAGGAGATTAGAGATAGCTAAAGTAAAAGCAGCGAAAAGCGATTCAGTTATTTTTCTGGAATAAAAGAAGATCTAGAAAAGGGGATCTTAGGATAGATTCAGGGAAAAAGGAACTGTTTAAAGATTTTGGTGAAGGGACCTCAGACGTAGCTTAGGAATTGAAGCCTAGCGATAGAAGATTGCCCACAGAAGCAAGCCATTCCATGAGAAGCAAGTAAAACCTTCCCAGAAGATTGTAAATGTAGAATTGATTAATTCTGAGCTTATAAAGCCATTTGTATATAAGTTAATACATAATTAAATGAGTTTATTGATTTCTTTGTTTTGGTATCAATTTAGATAAGTATTTTAGAGCACTAATTTTTACTCTGCTAACATATATATATATATATATATATATATATATATAT